>OZ017738.1:423175104-424375104 GCA_963969285.1 Odontomyia ornata | reverse complement strand
CATGAAACTTTGTGGAAATGTCAGAAGTGGTGACTTCTTAAAAGTTCAAGGGTGGAAAAATGTTTCAAAGGCGTTTAAGGGGGGCCTCCCCATATAGGGAGGTGACCCCTCAACATTTTTTTTCACCATTGGTAGTCAAGTAGGGTGTCATTGGAAAGGTCTCAATGAGATCTTTATAAAACTGCTTTGCCTTATGAGTAACGAGGGGGACAGAGGAAGGGGAAACGTACGAACTTTTCGCGTACCCCCCCTCGCGATTGGACACGTTCCATCCGAAAAACCTGAAAAAAATCATGAATGTAGGCCTTAATGAGTACAACAACAAATAATACATGAGAAGTCAAAATTCACTCAACTTTGTTAGCAATAGTATGATTTATCGAGTTTATGTTTTCTTGTATAAAATCTTAACGGTACCCTTAAAAAAATTCATTAAAATTTAGCACACAGATGACTATAAGATAGATTGTCTGAAAGTTTCATAAAGATCGAATGGTATTTAACGAAGTTATAGCGATTTGAATTTCCCTGTATTACTATGGAACAATATGCCCTGTATTACTATGGAAACATATGGCTGTGGAGCCATATGCGCTTTTTACCGACTTAGACACTACAGCTTTGCTAGGATTTGCATGAAAATTTCAGGAATGATAGGTATCATGAAGATGAGTACATACAATTATAACAAATCGAAGAGGCAGGAGAGAGCTCTTAGCAAAAGGGCTTTGTAACCATTCTAGGATTCGGAAAAATAGGCCATGAATCGATGATTACAGTACAGAGGAGTGGCCCCTGAAAAAAAATTTCATGAAAGGTAGCCAATATGAGTATCAAATGCAAGTTCTCTATGAGAGCTTTTCAAAACAGTTCTTAAACTGACAGTTTTTGCTTCAGTGGGGGCACAAGGGGGGAAGGCGGGCAATACATGAAAAATGTGTTTCTCCCCTCGCGAATGGACACCCGTGATCTAAAAAATCTGAAAACATTATCAAGGGAGATATTTATGAGTATAACTATAACAAATACCTCGAAAGTCAAAATTCTTTCAACTTTGTTAATAATAGTATGATCCTCGAACGTGACGTGTTTCTTGATTTTATTCCTTGCTGGTTACTGGATTTTGTAAGTTGAGTACAAAACCCTTCTGACATGAGCATAGGTCTGTCTACCCAACTTGTTCATATATTTCCCTTCCCTCCCCCCTGTGCCCCCACTGAAGCAAAAACTGTCAGTTTAAGAACTGTTCTGAAAAGATCTCATAAAGACCTTTCATTTGATACTCATATGAACTACCTTTGATGAAATATTTTTCTCAGGGGCCACTTCCCTGTACTGTAATCAGCGATTCATGGCCTATTTTTTACGAAGCCCTTTTGCTAGGAGCTCTCTACTGCCTCTTCGATTTGTTTCACGTATGAGTATAATTTTAGGTACTCATCTTCAGTAATTTATTAAATTGAATCAAGTGTTCAAAAAAAATAGCTCAAAATTATTCAATCTTCGCATTTAAAACAGCCACTTGTTTTACGATTACTGATACCACTAACTGAACCGATTCTCAAAGATATTCATGATACCTATCATTCCTGAAATTTTCATGCAAATTCTAGCAAAGCTGTAGTGTCTAAAAAGCGCACGTGGCTCCATAGCCATATGTTTCCATAGTAGTACAGGGCATATTGTTCCATAGTAATACAGGAAAATTCAAATCGCTATAACTTCGTTAAATACCATTTGATCTATATGATAATTTCAAAAAAGATCAATCTTATAAATAGTCCTCTGTGTGCTGAATTTTATAGAATTTTTTTAAGGTTACCGTTAAGATTTTATACAAGAAAACATAAAATCGATAAATCATACTATGACTAACAAAGTTGAGTGCATTTCGACTTCTCATGTATTTGTTGTTGTTATACTCTTCAAGGCCTACATTCATGATTTTTTTCAGATTTTTCGGATGGAAGGTGTCCAATCGGGAGGGGGTACGCAAAAAGTTCGTAAGTTTCCCCTTCCCCTGCTCCCCCTCGGTACAGATAAGGCAAGGTTAAAACTTGTTTTGGAAATAGCACATTGAGACCTTTCCAATGACACCCTACTCGATTACCAACGCAGAAAATTTTTTTTTGAGGGGTCACCTCCCAATATGGGGAGACCCCCTTAAACCCCTTTGTAAAATTGTTCCGCCCTTGAATCTTCAAGAAATCACCACTTCTGACCTTTCTATAAAGTTTCATGGCTGTAGCGCCTAAAGTTTCGGAGAAAAAGTGCTGTGACCTACAGACGGACGGTCGGACGCACAGATGGACACAGGTTGTGATTGCAATAGGAAACAAGGTGGGTAGACAGACGTTTGCTCATGTCAGAAGTACTCAATTTACAAAATGCAGAAACCAGCAACGAATAAAATCAAGAAACACGTCATGTTCGAGGATCATACTACTCATAAGTTGAAAGAATTTTGACTTCTGAGGTATTTGTTATAGTTATACCAATAAATATCTCCCTTGATAATTTTTTCAGATTTTTTAGATTACGGGTGTCCATTTGCGAGGGAGGAAACACATTTTTCATGTACTGCCCGCCTCCCCCCCTTGTGCCCCCACTGAAGCAAAAACTGTCAGTTTAAGAACTGTTTTGAAAAGCTCTCATAGAGAACTTTCATTTGGTACCCATAGCGGCTACCTTTCATAAATTTTTTTTCAGGGGCCACTCCTGTGTACTGTAATCATCGATTCATGGCCTATTTTTTCGAATCCTAGAGAGGTTACAAAGCCCTTTTGCTAAGAGCTCTCACCTGCCTCTTCGATTTGTTTCAATTGTATGTACTCACCTTCATGATACCCATCATTCCTGAAATTTTCATGCAAATCCTAGCAAAGCTGTAGTGTCTAAGTCGGTAAAAAGCGCATATGGCTCCACAGCCATATGTTTCCATAGTAATACAGGGCATATTGTTCCATAGTAATACAGGAAAATTCAAATCGCTACAACTTCGTTAAATACCATTCGATCTTTATGAAACTTTCAGAAAATCAATCTTTTAGTCATCTGTGTGCTAAATTTTAATGAATTTTTTTAAGGGTACCGTTAAGATTTTATACAAGAAAACATAAACTCGATAAATCATACTATTGCTAACAAAGTTGAGTGAATTTTGATTTCTCATGTATTTTTTGTTGTTTTTTGTTTTTTCAGATTTTTCGGATGGAAGGTGTCCAATCGCGAGGGGGGTACGCGAAAAGTTCGTACATTTCCCCTTCCCCTGCCCCCCTCGGTACTCATAAGGCAATTTTAAGAATTGTTTTGTAAAGATCTCACTGAGACCTTTCCGATGACACCCTACTCGACTACCAACGGAGAAAAAAAATTTCGAGGGGTCACCTCCCTATATGGGGAGGCCCCCCTCAAACGCCTTCGAAACATTTTTCCACCCTTAAACTTTCAAGAAGTCAGCACTTCTGACCTTTCCACAAAGTTTCATGGCTGTAGCCTCAATAGTTTCGGAGAAAAAGTGCTGTGATATACAGACGGACGGACGGACACAGGTCGTGATTGCAATAGGGCTTTGTATTTTAGGACAAAACCCTAAAAATATCTTTTGGTATGGTATGGTTATATCTATCCATAACGACGGCAAGGTTATCAAAAATTGATTGGCACTATGCTTATTAAAGCTCGAGGCTCGAGATAGGCTCGTTGCTTGAGGGCATCTCAAAGATAAGGACGAGTGTCGCTTTAAAAATCCAATCAACCATTCTTCACCTGCCATTTGAGCTTCGTGCCATTTTTCTGGAAATTTTTTTCCATTTTTTATCGCTAACTCATATGCCAGCTAACGGACTTCAGGCGGGGCTAATCTAAGATAATCTCCAGAGCACTCAATTAGATAGTCCTGTAGTTTTCGTTCTTCTTCAATTTTAAACACTCGGTTAATTTGGGGATGTACCTGTTCAAGGTCACATGGCAAACATTATACTTTTTAGCTAGACCTCTAATTGTTGTGTTATTTTCGAAATACTCATCAGAAGCTTTTCTGTAGACTTCCATCTCAGTGGTCCCTCGTGACATCTTCCTTACTCGCTGTCGTGGCATTCTGTTGGGATAGAAACGGCAGCATAAAAATGACATGTACATATGTGAACCATACTTGACCCCGCAGTGCGTTGTTACTTTTGTACCCAACCCATTTTTCGTTAATTTTTAAATGCCTTCCTTAAAATGGATGGTGCTACATATGTATATAAAAATGAACCAGCGCACTCTGATAACTATCCAATCAATGATTATAAGGCAAAGAGTCACACCAATATCCTAAATTTCACACAATTTACACTCTAAATGAATATCTGTCAAAAATTTATTTTCACCTCTTGAAATTACTATTAGTTCTCTAGCACATGTTAACGGCTTGATGCACGTGTTCAAACTGAATGCAAGCGACGAAAGCATCACTGGCTTTCTTCCCTTAATAACAAAATGGCTTTTGTTACTTTCGACCCGCTGTTAGTTTTATACCCGATCTCCCCTATATAATGCTTTACCTACTAATCAAAATCAAACAGGGCAAGATAAACAAGTTGGGTAAACAGGCCTACGGTCATGTCAGAAGGGTTTCGTACCCAAAAGCCAGAGATGTGCACGTTTATAAGAAAATACCTTGCTTATGAACTTTCAACGGTCGTCACTTTTTTGCAAACTAACAAAAATCATGCAAATCATGAATTCCCAAAAAAAAATTATATTTTTGATCTTATTTGAAAATTTCAAGAAGATCAAATCAAAACTGCAGTGTCTGATTCAATGGAAAGTCCGTAAAATACAAAAATCACGTGTTATTGCTGTTGTATTTGGAGAAATTTCAAATGGCGATAACTTGCGAGAATATGATTGGATTTTTATCAAACTTGCAGAGTATGAGTACCTTATGTAAAACTCCTTAAATATCGATTATCATTCAATTTTAGAGTATCCATATGATTTTATTGGGGAAAATGTGTAATTCGAAGATCATACTATTAACAAAGTTGAGCGAATTTTGACTTCTAAGGTATTTTTTGTTGTTGTACTCATAAACACCTACATATCTCTGCAATTTTTTCCAGATTTTCCGAATCGCAGGTGTCCAATCGCAAGGGGGGACACAAATTTTTCGTGTATTTCCCCTTCCTGTGCGCCCCTTGAAGCAAAAAATACCAATTCAAGCATTGTTTTGTAAAGTTCTCATTAAGACTTTTCATTTGATACTTTGGTGAAGCGCTTCCGCCAGTGTAGGTTTGGAGGGAAGAGTCCTCACTTCCGCTGGCTTAGTCAGTCCGATGGGGTGAACCGCGTATGAAGCATCCGAGCACTCCCAGGGGTTCTTGCTGGTAGATGTGGCCTGTAAAGAGTTCAATAAATAGTGGGGAAAATTTCAGGGTTAAAACATAGAGCAGGACTTGTGCACAAAGGCTCATTACCATCGGCGAGTTTGTTAAGTAAGTGCCACTTTGGCAAGCGCCATTGAGGTCTTTCTGGAGAGCTGGGACAGCTTGAGCTCCACTCGAAAAGATCGCTCTTGACCTGCTCTGGAGGGCGTTGAGCGGCCAAAGTTCCACTTAAAGCAGGGTTTTCTGTTGAAATATCTCGTAACCTTGGAAGGCACGCGTGCAGCCGGTGTTCCACCTTGTTCGTACGAGTCCTGCTATTCAACCTTGAAGGGTACTTAGGCAGTTTAAGTTCCACAAGAGTTGATCTTCAGACGTTCCTGGAACGCCTGTTAAAGCCTGAGTTCCACTATGGACGCGACGAAATGCGCTTCTTCTGGTGCCTCACAGATTTTTATCCAGATAAATTGCCGATAAGGCAGCTTTTGCCGTAGTCAATACCTGATGGTGAATGGTCCAAAATGCTGTCGGACCAATTTCCGTGCACCTACCCCAATCCCATCGACTAGGTAGTTAATCAAAAGGAACGCTGTTCCTACGAAGTTCTGTCAGCGTATTATTTTTTTCTTCATTTGCCTTTCCATATCAACATTCGTGGAATGCTACTTGTACACGCACAATGCTGTTAGTGCATTTTTTCCATTTGTCTTTTCATATCAACGTACATGGAAGGCTATTTGTACATCTAAGATGCTTAATGCTGTTAGTACATTTTTTCCATATCTTTCCATATCATTCCGCATACGACAAGCATACAGGTAAATTGCATGGCTCAGGTTTCTGGGGTTCCCTGGCCTTGTCGATGCAGGTGACGGTCGTAAGAAGTATCATGTATATTTTATTGTTGCTGGTGCTTCCCAATGTCAACGTGATTTAGTTTAGTTGTCCATTTATTTAAAAATAACGATATTTCAGCATTTCAGTTGTTTTTAAATAAGTGTGGGATAAGGTACCCAAGAGTCCTTGGACTTTACTCGTCATGAATGGATTGCCTTGATCTTGACGGAACAGGTGAAGGTTGCGAGAAAGATAATTGTTTATGTTTGGTATCATGTGATTTCGTTGAGCTAACAACATTTGTATATATGCTAGTTTTCACTTAAATTGCTAATTCCTTAATGGGTCACTTATGGAATTACTGGTTTCATTATTTATTGAGCTATTTTGATCGTTATTCATTGATTATTGTATAAAATGCCATTCTATTGATAGTATCAGTTAATGTTACTTTAATTGTTATATTTCTTGGCTTTGCTATTGCCGTTCTGTTGATAGTGCTAGTTACTTAAGTAATATACAAGGGCAATTCACATATGGTGGAGACAAATGCTTTAGATGGCGCGCATTCATGTTTTGAAGATCGTGGCTTGAGTATGTGATTGCTGGGTCCCTTACAAACAATGTGACATAGATTTCGTTGGGAGTGCATGTTTTACATGCGTGCTACGACCATGAGTGAACATCAAGTGCCAACCGCCGTTTTGCAATGTATTGTCATTCGTTTTTAGTGTGGGAAGGCGTTAAAAATACGAAAACTTTTCTGCGTTTGCGAAACTAGTTCGGCAGTGAGTACCTGAGTAAAGTTGTTGTGTTTAAATATGTCAAAGCATTAAAGGATGGTCGCAAAACTGTCGAGAATGAGCCGCATGATCGCCGACCACAAACCACCATCACACTAGACAACATTCCCCGCGTAGAACAACTCATTTTGAAGGACCATAGGATGAATGTTCAAGATATTTCGGCTGAACTTGGCGTCAGTATTGATAGTGTAGAGTCTATCACCCACGAACACCTTAAATATGGAAAAATAACGGTGTGATGGGCTCCTATACTGTTGGGCTTCGAGCAAAAATTCACACGGTTGGAAGATTGTCGCCGCTTGCTGACGCGATACGAGGTGGAGGGGGATGGTTTTTTAACGTGAATTTCCACTATAGACGAGACATGGGAACACTATTACACTCCTGAAAGCAAGGTGTCGTCTAAAGGGTGATAGAAGAAGGAGGAAAGGATGCCAGTCATAGCGAAGACAACCAGGTCCGCGGGTAAGGTTATGTGTACTGTGTTCTGGGAACGGTGGGGCGTGCAGTAAATCGCTTTCTTGCACACTCAACGTTTCATCAATGCTTCATACTACTCTTCTTCTTCTTCTTAACACTACAGCCCCTCTCGGACCTTTGCTTCCAGCAAATAGCGTCTCCAACTGTCTCGGTACATTGACCGCGTCCTCCAATTTCAAAATCCGAACATCGATGAACTGTCTTCGTCGACCAAGTCGGACCAGCATTTCTTCACTTCCCCCACTGGTCTCCGGCCTTCAGTTCTCCCAACGAATACCTTTTTGGGTATTCGTTGTTCGTCCATACGATTCATGTTGCCAGCATTGTTGAGACCTCCGGCTCGTCAAAAATTTCATACAGCCCGTGATTGTATCGAATTCACGCTTGGTTCCCTTCTACCTTCGCTCCGATCATTCGCCTCGGGACCCGTCGCTCAAAGGCGCTCAATGTATTTGCGGATGCTTTGTTTAGGGTCCATGTTTCGCACCCATAGCATAACACTGGGCTTATCACAGATTTGTATACTTGGAGCTTTGTATTTCTGTGTATGCAGCTGATCTTCAAAATCGTCAATACTGAATGAAATATTTTATTTGCGAGCTGTATTCTTGGGCGTATTTCGTCTCTTTCATAATCCGTTTACATTATTTTGGCGCCCAAATACATAAATTCACTAACATTCTTGATACTGTATTCGCCAAGTGTGATATTTTGTGTATTTGAGGGATCTTTCCTCGACTGCGTCATGGACTTTGTTTTATTTTCATTGATTTGTAGCCCTACTAGTTTTGCTTCGCTGTCGAGTTTCAGGAAAAGTTCTTTGGCAGTTGTTAATGACCGTGACAGAATGTTGATGCCATCTGCATAGGCTAATATTTGGCTCGACTTGTATAGTAATCTACTTCGCGTGTCGACAGGTAGCTTCCTTATGACGTACTCCAGAGCCAAATTTAATTGCATTGGGGCCAGCCCATCTCCCTGCTTTAGTCCGACATTTGTGTCAAAGGCATCGGTGAGTTGATTATTGATGTGGACTTGCGAGGTCGTTGACGTCATTGTCATTTTGGTAAGATGGACTAATTTGGCTGGGATGCCAAAGCAAAGCGTTACGATCAATACTGTCGTATGTTTGCTTGAAGTCAACGAAAATTTGGTGTACGTCCATGGGTACCTCCCAGCATCTTTCAAGTACCTGCTTGACTGTGAACAATTGGTCTGTTGTTGATCTACCTGCCCTAAAACCACCTTGATACTCCCCAATAATACTGTTGGCGTATGATCCGATTTTATTTTCTCAAATTCAAACAAATATTTTGTACGCCGTACAAAGTAGTGATATGCCTCTATAATTTTTGCACTGTAGCTTGTCACCTTTTTTGTGGATAGGGAATAAAATTGATTGGCTCCACTCTTTCGACATATTTTTTTGTTGCCAAAGGTACTGGATGACTTTGTGAATAGTTTGATGAATACTAATGCCACCATATTTGATGAGCTCCACTTGAATCTCATCAATGCCCAGCGCTTTATTATTCTTTTGGGCTTTGATGATGGAACAAACTTCCTCCAGAGCTGGGCTAATGGAAGCTCTCCGCAGACATCTATAGGCTCCGATGTTCTGGAGCTGTGCGGAAAATTCAGGAGATTCTTGAAATATGATGCCCATCTTTCCTTAATCTTGGCTTCATCAGCGATGATATTGCTGATATCATCACGGCAGAGCGTGGTTTTGGGCTGATAACCACGTTTCAGGCTTTTCACTACTTTGCATGCTTGTTTTGTGTTGTTGCTGGCTAAACTTACATCTATACTTCTCAATTGGTCGTCATAGTATTTTCTTTTCTTAATCGCAATTATCTTATACGCTACTGTTCTGAAATTTTCATAGTGTTCTCTCTTCGTCCTGGTTCTCTTACCTACATATTCATTGGACGCCTGATTCTTTTTATCTAACGCATTCTGGCACTCATCACCGAACCAATAATTTCTCTTGCGCCGGGATTGATGTCCGATCGCCTGTTCTGCCACGGTCTTAATAACCGAATTCACTTCCATCAAGAGCTCATTGCTTGTCTTTAAATCAGGACAACTTTACTCTACGCAAAAACTAAGGTCACACCACTGAAATCAAATGTAGCGCCTCCAAAACTAGAGCTTAACGCAGCTGTTCTTCTCGAAAAATTTTTGTATGAGACAGCTTACACTTGACCGATGTATCAAATTTTGCCTGGAGCGACTCGATGATAACTTTGTGAGCCATCCCAAAAAGATCCATCCTCTTTAAGAGACATACCTCCCGAACAGAGTCTCCAAGATACAGAAATACTAGATGGCGAAAGATGGAGATGGCACCATTTAAAATCTGATGAAAATCCTGCGGACTACGCTTCTAGGGGGATAAGTCCAAAAGACCTTCAAAACCATGAACTGTGGCGGAACGACCCAACTTGTCTTGCACATCACACCATCACGCGCATTCACACATTGTGGAGTTGATTACACAGTGCTCGTTAGCACAAAAATGTCAAAAGGACGTGGTTCAACAGTCCTAAAGGGTTACATCGCCTTATTTATATGCATGGTTACGAAAACTGTCTCGACGGAAGTCTTTTTAGCAGCACCCAAACGCTTCATTAGTCGTAGAGGACTTTGTAAAAAATATTCAGTGACAATGGAACCAATTCCGTTGGAGCGGACAACAAGATGGACAGGGACCTTCAAAAGCAAAATATCGGCAAAGGACAGAGTTTCCTAGAAATTCATACTCGTCGCTACACCCCATTTTGGAGGTCTGTGAAAAGCTGGAGTGAAGTCAGTCAAAGGACATACCAAGCACCAAAATTATTCCAACCTTTGACGAGTTCTCGACCATATTATGTCAAATCGAAGTTTGCTTCAATTCTCGACCGCTTACACCGATATCTAGCGATCCATTCCCAATAAATGTAACTTTGGAAAATGAAGGAGATAGTATATCCACGTTGAATACTATAAAGAACATGTGCTACAAAACAAAAAATTTATCCGGAATCACGCACTGCAACACACTCATGCAACACATGGAGTCAAAACAAATGGAAATACTAACTCACACTCGAAATATCAAAGCAATTCCTATCTCCAAACAAAAACGATGTTTGCTTGGCAAACTTCTGACTGCCTTTTTAAGAGTTAATGATGATGTTTACACCGATATAGATACGTTGCAAACCCACCAGCAAAATATCTTGAAAACCATAAACGATCAAGGCATATTCCTAAGCATCAAAATGTTGCAGACAAACAATGCAACATTGAACAAGCCTTGTTGTTTGAATGTAATGAAAAATGTAGGAATTTGAATTAGGGACATACCAATTTCGTCTCTTTATACAAATGCACCCTTAAGCTTTTTGAATGAACGGTTAATGTTAAAACGTTAGTTAAATTCAACATTTTCATCATGGTAAAGCTCACGAGCCGGCAACGTTTGGAAATTATTAAAAATTACTACTAATTACTATTATCGAAAAATCATCTTCAGCGATAAAGCTCATTTCTGGCTCAATGGCTTTATTAATAAGCAAAATATGTGTTATTGGTCAGCAATAAACCCACATGTGCTTCTTGAGACACCGTTGTATCCGCAAAAAAATATTCTTTGGTTCGGTTTTCATGCCCAAGGTGTTATTGGGCCGTATTTTTTCGTGGGTTGATTGAAACCCCTATACTTGATAGCAGCTGATTTTGGTCAAGTATACAATCCGGTTGGTTGTTAATGTTGCAGAGAATGCTAGGAGAGCAATAGCGCATATGCAAGGACATAGGCCTGCACTTTTGAAGTTTTTGTAATCCATTACAAAATACGTCAAGTCGTCGTGGTATATTCCCAGGCATTTTGATGATATCGAGGTCACAGAAAACGTCAAAATTCCTTCATAGCACGGAATGCTAGCTGCTCGGATAAGTTCAAAAGTTCGTTTTTGCTTTATCGCAAATAAACCTGAGATTCTAATTCCCGTATCAGTATAGGTGTACCTCGTTGATCCTGTTTACTTTGGATCAATCCTAAAGGACTCGCCTAGTTTGTACTGCACCTCTGCTAAAGTATTCTGCAGTACGGCCGGCGAGCAGACTTTGGGAATGTGTCTGAATCCGATTTGAACACGATGCAAAGTTTCATATCTGTTCTTCATTTGTATTAATACTTCGCAGGCTAGCTGGTGTATTGTGAGGAATTGAATAGCGAGATAATTTCCGTTAATCTGGCTTGACGCACCAATGTTTCGGCACGAAACAGTGTTCTGCAGGCTGAAAGTTGTATTAATGGAGAATCCCTAAATCTTCGCCACACCAGCTATTATTGAGGCTTTTGGGAGGAAGCATTGGTATATTCAATTGTTGTAGAATATAACAAAATAAAGGTTTAATCGGAAGGGAAAACTGGGAATTATCCAAATATAAATACTTTGTTTTCGTCGTAATAGTCTATTGCCACAAGAAAGGTCGATATAACTTGAATAGAGAGTCTAGTGCGGTCAATTTGCGATAACCTGATTTAATTTTTTTCCGAATTGTTTGCATTGTGGCAAATGTAGGGCCCACCTGGAAGACCTTCGACTCAAAAGCGAGGAAATTTGATGGTATAAAGCATAAGTCACATAGCTTACTGCCCATTTGAAGAACCAGTGGTCCTCGGCGACCAGAATCTTAAGAATTTGCTCACAATTCAATATTTATAAATTCAATCAGAATATAAAGTCCTATTACTCGTATTATTACTGTACACGCCTTACCTTGTCAGCAAAAAGGAAAGCAGCTCATTGGGCTTACTTGTACTCGATTTCCGTACGGGCATTTTTATATATATTTACTTTGATATGGCAAATAAAGTCATTCTTGATAACCAAGCTCACCAGGATTTTTCGCGTCTTAATACTATTGGTGAGACTGCAGCAGCACCTTGGAAATTCAGATTTGGTACTTTGCCAGTTATGTAATTAAGAGAATATTTGCATTTATAGTTAACCCTGAAGTATGCAGACTATAAGCCATTACGTACTGGCGACTAGTCGCTCGACGACTAGTTGCTCAGTGACTTAAATACGGGCAACTAGGCTGGGAGACTAGCCGAGCGACTAAAGTAGTATTTCTTGTAGAATTGTATAGGATGGACGTGGAAGAATTAGCATTAGCGTTGCTTATATTGAATAAAAAGAGAAGAAAAACCATAACAGTTGAATGAAAGGAATGTTTAATTTATTTTACGGTGATATAAGATAGCATCCATTCAAATTTATAAATTACACAAGAATGGCAGTACTTTCATTTGATGAGCTATTGTTTCGTCTTAAACCTTATAAAACTGTCCAGAATACCAGAATGCGACTCTATATTTCTCCGGAGGAAAAGTTATTCATAACGCTAAGGTGAATTACTAACTTTGTTCTTATATTTTGAGTCAAAAAATGAAAGAGGTAGATTTTATAAAAATTGTTTCATTAAATTCATAATTTTGTTTAGTAACAAAATAACATAATGAAAAGTAAAGCTAAAAAAAAAATCCAAAATCTCGGCTCGGTTTCTTGAGAAGTACTTGAAGTTGTAGTAGACAACTGCGACTCTGCGCCTTCATATGATGTTGAGGATTCAGTCTTTTCTTTGTTCTTATGTGACAGAGTTAGTGTTGGTAGAAGGTAATAATTCTGTAGTCCAGGTCGTGCTTGTGAGTGATATAGTGCAGTAGTTGACCCGGGCCTTCGTGGTTTTCTTCTTCTCCGTACACCTACATCCTCTCGGGCCTTTGCCTCCTATAAATAGTGCCTCCAACTGTTTCGGTCCATTGACTCGTCCTCCAATTTCTAAATCAGTTTCCCCACTGGTCTCCGCTCTTCAGTTCTCCTAACGAATACCTTTTTAGGTATCCGTTGTTCGTCCATACGATTCATGTGTCCAACCCATTGCAGCTTCTGCAGTCTTACAAGCGTTGAGACCTCAGGCCTTTCGAAAATTTCATACAGCCCATGGTTGTATCGAATTCACCATTGGTCCCCGTCTAGCTTCGCTCCAATTATTCGCTTCTGGACTCGTCGCTCAATATATTTGCGGATTCTTGGGTTAGTTTCCATGTTTCTCACCCATAGCATACTACAGGTCTTATGACAGGTTTGTATACTTGGAGCTTTGTTTTCCTGTGTATGCAACTGGAGGAAAATATTTTATTTGCAAGCTGTATTTTTCAGCGTATTTCGTCGCTTTCATTATTGGCTCTCGTTAGTTTTGCACCTAAATACACAAATTCGCTCACATTTTTGATACTGTATTCGCCAAGTGAGAGTTATTTTTCTTTGTTTTCGTCATAAACTTTGTTTTGTTTTCATAGATTTGTAGCCCTACTAGTTTTGCTTCGATGTCGAGTTTCAAGAAGAGTTCTTTGGCATTTGTTAATGACGGTGACAAAATGTTGATGTCGTCCGCATTGGCTATCACTTGGCTCGACTTGTATGTAATGTACCTCGTGTATTGACAGGTAGTGTTCTTATGATGTACTCCAGAGACAAATTGAATAGCATTGATGCCAGCGCATCTCCTTGTTTTTGTCCGATATTTGTATTAAAAGCATCGGAGAGTTGATTATCGATGCGAACTTGGGAGGTCTTTGACGACATTGTCATTTTGGTAAGACGGACTAATTTGGCTAGGATACCAAAAAAAAGCATTATTTGGTACTGTGCGTTACGGTCAATACTGTCCTATGCTTGCTGGAAGTCAACGAAAGTTTGGTGTACGTCTATGTTGAACTCCCACATTTTCCAAGTACCTGCTTGACTGTGAACAATTGGCCTATTGTCGATCTACTTGCTCTAAAACCACCTTGATACTCCCCAATAATATTGTTGGTGTATGTTCCAATTTTAATTTCTAAGATCTTTGAAAATATTTTACATACCGTACAAGGTAGTGATATGTGTAGTGAATTTTCGCACTGTCGCTTGTCACCTTTTTTATGGATAGGGAATATAATTGATTGGCTCCACTCTTTCGGCATATGCTCCATTTTCCAAATGTGCTGGATGATTTTGTGAATAGCTTTATGAACACTACTGCCACATATTTGACGAGCTCCACCGGAATCTCATCGATGCCCGGCGCTTTATTATTCTATTGGGCTTTGATGATGGAACACACTTCATCCAGAGTTGGTGTCGCCAATAGAAGCTCTCCATCGACATTTATAGGTTTCGATGTTCTGGAGCTTTGCGGAGAATTAAGGAGGTTCTTGAAATATGATGCCCATCTTTCGTTAATCTTGGTTTTATCAGCGATGATATTGTCGATGACATCGCGACAGGGCGTGGCTTCGGGCTGATAACCACGTTTCAGGCTTTTCACTACTTTGTAAGCTTGTCTTTTGCTGTTGCTCGCTAAACTTACATCTACACTTCCCAATTGATCATCATATTATTTTCTTTTCTTAATTCTATATTTTATTCACCACTCTTCTGAGATTTTCATAGTGTTCTCTCTTCACCTGATTTTAACACCTACGTTTTCTTTGTACGCCTGTCGACATACGACATCGAAAGGTTAATTTGATCAAGTAATGATCTGAGTAACAATTGGCTCCTATTTGTGTACGGACGTCAAGTATGCTCAAGGCCCAACGTTGTTGGACCAGAACATGGTCGATCTGGTTTTATGTGTTGCCATCCGGTGATACCCAGGTCATTTTGTGAATGCGTTGATGTAAGAAGCAAGTCAAACGTATGACTAGATTTCTGCTACATGCAAAGTCAATCAGGCGCTGGCCGTTGTCATTTGTTTCATCGTAGAGGCTAAATCTTCCAGTCGTTCTTCGATGAGATAGCTCATTGCCAACCTTAGCGTTGAAATTACCCAGACAAACCGGAGATCCCAACGATTGTAAGACTGCGGAAGCTACATATGAACCGAATGTGCGAACAACAGATACCTAAAAAGGTATTCGTTGTGAAAACTGAAGGCCGGAGGCCAGTGGGAAAACCGAGGAAACGTTGGTCAGATTCAGTCGGCGAAGACAGTTAATTGCTGCTCGGAATTTGAAATTGGAGAGCGCGGTCAATGGACCAAGACAATTGGAGGAACCAGTATTGTGGATGGCGAAGCGTTTAGACTGATAAAGTTATGCGACCGTTTGGAGGATCAAACTTAACAACGAAATTTTTTTTTTTAATTGTGTTCATTTGGTATACTAGCAAATAAATGGCAGATTTTTCACAAACCTATTAACGTCAATTTGGATCCTGTGCTCAGCATTGCTAAAACATGTTGCGTCCTTTACATTATCGTTCGAGAGAGGAATGGATTCAAATTCGAAGATACCCTGACCATTCCTGGCTTAGAAGAAGTGTCATCTGCTATTCATAGGGCTACACGACGCGACGAATGCTATAGAGACGTTTTTGCTGATTATTTTATGACTGAGGGTCAATTATTATGGCAGATGCAAAGAATTAACAAAATATCATAAGAAATCAAAGGGCTGAACCCGTAACAGAAACATTAATTAAAGTTTGCTCTAATTTAACTATGTATTTAAACAATTAATAAAGAAATAATGAATTAATTTACCTAACGTATTCTTTTCTTGGCAGTCCTTTACCTCCGAATAGCTGCATTATTTCCTCCCATTGTTTTTTTTTTATTTCCCGATTGGAATTTTTGGCACTCGACAAATCTCAAATAGACTTTCGCGATTCTATTTCTAATATAAATTTCTCAATATCAACAAAGCTCTCCATTTTCTTGCGTATTGTTTTGTCACCGGTAAAATCGTTGCTAATACAAACGCTCTCATATAATGCTTTTATAAGTCGCAGCGGCTAGAGCAGTCGGTTGTGAGTCTTCCCAATATGGCGACTTAGCTAGTTGCTAGAGCAACTAGCGACTGCGTGCGTATAGACCCATATAATTTAATGAGAAACACAGTCGCTGGTAATTTGCAGGCTTTTCCATGGGAAATCTGGTATCAATTTAGGTATTACCTGTCAGGTTTAGCTACTGAGTGCTTTTATGAGCAAATATAAATTGACCACGTTACTATTGCATGTTTTACTGCAACTCGGATTTCCAATTCCGTTCCGATATGGGACGTATGTTAGAATATAAACGCTGAAAGTTTTTGTGTGGGTGTGAAAACATTTGACGATAAAAAAATCTTCATTGGAGTGTCTTTAGTTGGTATCCGATTTTAAACGAGCCCAAAGTATGAACTTCATTACGTCATACATAAATGCTGAGATTCAAAAATAGGTATATGGTAACTGAGCGATTATTTCATATCAGAATTTAAAAGCTGTATATCGTTCTTAATCGATATTTTCAGCACTTTCTCACTCTGAGGACATATATGCTCTTCAGAATACAATTATTTTATGGTATATTTAGGAGTTTTTTCCTTATTTTCAACTTTGAAATTGAAACAAAATCATGTTTTTTAAAATCAAATTTTTTTTTATATTTTTGTCAATCCTTTTTCTTTAAATATACAAATATAAAGGTTTTGCTTTAAATATTCCATTTCTATGTTTTTTCAATATTCACTATCAATAATATTTATAAATTTTAGTTTTATTTAAATTATTGGTAAATATACACTATTTAACATGATTTTTAATTTTATTCATTATAATATTCATATTGAATTTCAAAATTAAAAATAAAAATAAATACTATACAATCAACTCTAACGGATGTATCATATTGAACTTTTAAAAGAGATTTTTATTTTTCATTTTAAATACAGAAATTCTTGCTGCTCATTTCTTTCTTTTCAATTTAATCTTCGTATAATATATTTTTTTTTTCAATTTCTTTCAGTTAGTAAATATTTATTGTTTTCATCATTTGTATATTTCTAGTTTTATTTTGTATTCATTTTTCGTTTACTTTAAATATATCAACTTGTTTTTGTTTTTTCATAGAAACATTCTAAAGATCTATTTGAGTAGAAAAGTGAAGGGATAAAATAAATAATGGATATATCGATTCATAAATATTGGGTTCCATTAAATTTTATAGTAGAGTTAAAGGTTTTTTAGTATTACGATAACATTTTGGTTTTTTTGTTTAATTTTTCATTTTATTTTGGAATTTGTATTTTGTTGGTTTTATTAATATAATATAATCACAATTCTAACAGTATGAGCAATAATAGCAAGGATATATTCGCTTTTAATTTTATTCTTCTTTTAAGTAAGATTTTGCTGCTTTTAAACGAATTTTATTGTTTTTGAAACGGTTTCTGGTTTAGCATATGTCATTGTATAATTGATTTTGAAAACAAAACATATTCAGAATATTATTTTGTAGGGAATCGAATATAATTCGTGTGTTGTGTAAAATGATTGGCATATCGAGTCCACTTTCTATTTTAATTATTCAAAGGACTGCGTATGTATCTACATATTTAACTTAAATCGTTCAATTGTAAGCTCAATTCTGTGGAATTTAAAATATATCTTTTGTGTTTTATTAAGATAAACATGTACATAGCTTACAAATTTTTTGTCACTTATATTATTTTGTTATTAAGCAGTTAAAACAATAATGAATGAATGTGTTTTTAATAATAGAAGTACAAAATAGAAGATAAACTGCTAGAATAAAAAGTAATTACAGGTTAACTATACTTCTAAATTATCATATTAGTGATTCAAATGCTTATAAATTCAACATAAAAATGCATGCAATAAAAACGAGTACCATCAAAACGTGCAAATAAGCGTATTGCCAGATTTAAAAAAATTTGGTTCATATCAACGTATGTAGTCTCAATTCGCACTTTAGTCAGCCTCATGGGAGAAAAAATCATTTATAAGATCGTTACTAAATTTTACTTACCTGCTGGTTGATACAAAGCATAATTTAAACGGAAGTTGTTCTATTCTTGTAGCTGTGCGAATTCAATTAGACAACTAGGTTTAGAGTTTGACCGTACTATTGGCACCTTTTAAAATGTATATCTTCTTAACTAATGAAACCTGATTTTGCAGACAAATCCTGGTTGAAGTGTTCAGTTATAAGTGAAATTTCACTGATTAAGGGAATTCCAGGGTATAGTTTAGAAAGTCACCTCAAAATAATCATTTTTACCCATTGGGCGAAATTTACAATGACTCAGTAAGAAATATATGTTAAGTAGAGTAAAACCTAGAATACGATTCTGGTTTATATTCCCACGATAAAGAATGTATTTTAAGAAGAGTAAATTCTAGCATACTGGCTGGTATTTTTGAATTATTGTTATTTCAACAGCGGCACGCCTTTGTCCATCGCCAAATACCTGAAAAATTAAAAATTGAGCATTAAAAAGATGAAAAACATGTTATTTGTGAACAAAAAGACAAAAGAATTAGATCTAACCTGAAAAACCAGTTGTGTAGACAGAACGTTGCTCATGTCAGAAGGGTTTTGTACTTAACCTACAATATGCGGATATGTAGAATGATTTAATTCAAGACAAACTTTTATGACATGCACAACAAAAATGTTGTTCCATCAAAGGAACTCAATTTTAACGAGCCAACATTTTGTTCCAATATTGTTAAAATCATCGATTAACCTGAATCTTGAATGTATTTGTGTTATTCATCTTACCTGAATATTTGGAGAAGCTCCAATCAAAAGTGTAGTGTCTGGTTCAATGGAAAGCCCATGTAGTAGAAAAATCGTACATGATTGTTGAATCGCAATCAGATTTCCCAGAAGCAAGCAGCACTCCAAGGCAGATGACGGAAGTTCAAATTGTGCGAGATTTAAGTGGCAACGCGAGTGGTCATGACGACGAAATCAACCAAACGGAGGAGACAGGCGCCCCCCGAGAAGTCGAGAAGGTGATGCATGAGCATGAGGCACCACGGCGTCAACGTACTTTGCTGGAAAGGGAGCAAGTATTCCTAGAATCAACAAATCGACAAACGAGAACGCTTTTCTCCGTCCGCAACATTGCGGAGATGTTGCCAAGTTTCGACCCGAAGAAGCGAGACTGGACGGCAGAACAGTTTATTAAGCGCATATGCGAGTTGAAGGAGGTATACGCTTGGGACGATAAATTGGTGTTGTTTGCAGCACAATTAAAACTGTGCGGATATGCAAAAATATGGAACGACAGACAAATGCAAGTATTTAAAAGTTTCCCAGAGTTTGCGAACAAACTAGTGATCGACATTCCTATTCGAATCGACGAAGCCAATGTGCATTTAAAGTTGATGAGAACGATTCGTGCAAATTCAGAAAGTTTGGACGAACACTTTTATAAAATGGGCGGGGAGAAATGTCAGACGCAGCAATCATAAAGTATATCCGACGAGGCCTCAGTCATCCAGCACTGCAAAATGCTCTTGCGGGAAGTGAATTCACAGAACTACAAGAATTTGACATGGCGATTAGCCGCTTCAAGGAGCATGTTGTCCCGGCTATAGATCCGCATCAGATGCGTGCATTACGTAGTGAATTTGTGCCGCTTCTCGGTATGAGTGTCGAATATTAGGCCAGTCGAAATGCGCAAAACCGGACCGACATGTTTCAATTGCCGTCAGCGAGGTCATTTGGCAGTGCGATGTCCGCATCCACAACGACGTCCGCGTTGCAATCATTGCCGTCGTACGGGACATAGAACGAGCGAATGCCTCGACAGAGGTCAACAATCGAGAGGATCTACACCACAGCAGTCAGATGTCGTATTGCACATACAGGAGGAGGAAAATTTATTAATTGTTTCTGGACCGCGATTGCCGCCGAAAAAAATAACTGTCAAGAGAAATAGTATATTCGCAATAGTAGACTCAGGAAGCTCAAGTTCTTTATTAGCTCGATCCGTTGCTGATACCATTGAGCCAGTCGAGCCGACTGAAATCGAATTTTCTAGCTTCGGTGGAGGAAAATATTGCTCGACGGAAAAAATCAAAACGGATATACAGTTTGATAATAGGAATTTTCTTCACACATTCTATGTGGTGGAAGATGGAATGTTGCCTTGTGCTGCTCTAGTGGGAGCCAATTTCCTAAAAATCGAACGTCTAAACCTAATCATTGAAAATGGAGTTTGTAAACTCGAAGAGAAAAGAACTTGAACGAGGACGAATATCGCAAGTTGGATGAACTATTATGCGAATTCAAACATTGCTTCGCCGAGAATCTATCGGAGACTGGGAAATGTAAGCTGGGACAGCTGAAATTCAGGTTAATATCAGACAAACCCATTTACCACAAACCTCCTCGCATTGCTTTTGCGAAAAGACCTGAGGTTACAAAACTTATAGACGAATTATTAACAAACATTATTTTGCCGAATGAATCGTCATATGCTTCTCCGGTGGTACTCATAAAAAAAATCAGATTCAAAAGATAGACTTTGTGTGGACTACCGAGAACTGAATAACATTACGGTGAAACGTCCCTTATTGATGCCTGTAGTGGATGAGTTGCTAGTACAAATTGCAGATGCTGAGTTGTTTACAACTCTGCACCTGCTATACGGATACTACCAAATCGACGTCGAGCCAGAGTCACGAAAATGTACTGCCTTTATTACGCGCGATGGGCATTTTGAATTTCTAAGAATGCCATTCGGAGTTGTAAACGGACCAGCTGTGTTGCAGGAAGTAATGAAAAAAATTGGGCGTATGTAGCCCCCCTGGGATACTCATTACATTTTTCGACGACTTAATGATCAAAAGCAAAAATTTTGCCGAAGGCATGGAAAGTTGCGGAAGCAGTCGGAATTGCTCTCCGCCGCTCAAAATGCAGATTTTTGGAAAGTGAGATTAAATTTTTGGGCCACCGAATGAACGCCAGCTGTATAGCACCTGGGGAGATAAAAGTAGCAGCGATAACAGATTTCCCAACACCCGAAAACGTTAACGAGATTTGAAGATTTTTAGGGTTAACCGAATTTTTTCGGAAGTATATTGAAAAGTTTGCCAAAATAGCACGACCAATCACCCACCTACTGAAGAAAAATATAACTTTCCTATGGAATGCTGATCAAGAAGCCGCATTTTACCGTCTGAAGGAGATGTTACCCAACCAGCCTATTCTGTGCTTGTACGATCAGACAAAACACCATGAGATCCATACAGATGCGAGTTCAAAAGGGCTGGCCGGAATGTTGTTCCAGGAAGAATCTTCGTGTGAGATTAAACCGGTTTGCTACTATAGCCTTTGTTGTAGCAAGGCAAAGGAAAATTACCATTCGTATGAGCTGGAAGCACTCGCTATCGTAGAATCGTTGGAAAGGTTTCGAATCGATGTGTTAGGGAAACCTTTCACGAATGTGACAGATTGCTTTGCAATTACCACGGTGCGACTAAAGAAGCCCCTACCTCCAAGGGTAGCACGATGGTGGCTGAAGATGTCCAAGTATGTTTTTAAACTAATCCATCGGGACAGCCGCAGGATGCAGCATGTGGATGCTTTAAGTCGTGCACCTACCGAAAACACGACTGAAGTCGTTGAGAGGATTTTAACAGTCAACATTACCGACGAAGGCTGGCTGGTTACAATGCAACAACAGGACGAGGCTCTACGCGGATAATTCGAGGTGAAAAGTGCTCCGACCAGCTTGCACTGTTACGGGAGGATTACCTACTGGAAACCAACCGACTATATCGGAAAGTGCGGGAAGAGCTTCGATGGATCGTGCCAAAAGCTTTACGTTGGAGAGTTGTGAAGAAAGCTCATGATGACTGAAGACACTTTGAGGTGGACAAAATGTTAGAACAGATACGGCCCTATTATTGGTTTAAGCGAATGCGAAATTACGTTAAGGGATATATCGCTGCCTGTATCGAATGCTGTTATTTTAAAAGGGCTGCTGGGAAGCCAGTTGGAAAACTGTATGTTAGCCCGGTTGTCCCTATCCCGTTCGAAACGGTATACGTAGACCTCCTGGGACACTTTTCTAAACGTACCGCTGGAAACCAATACGTGCTAGGAATAACTGACTCATTTTCGAAATATATTGTGGTAAAAGCTGTAAAGTCAGCGAGTATGCACCCTGTAATTCATGCGCTAAATGATCTAACTACCTTTTTTGGGCTTCCGTGATGAATCATATGAGAATCACTTCCAAAAAGTTTGAAAGTTATTGCGCTGAAAGCGATATCAGCCATGTTTTAAATGCGGTAAGAACCCCCAGGGCAAACGGCCAAATCAGGATAGCGCATCAATCTGTTCTTCTATATTTGCGAACTTCAACAGATAACGAACGCAAATGGGACCGAAATCTTAAAAGGCTTCAGTTTGTTTTAAACTCCCAAGCAAACTCGACTACCGGTCACACGCCGAATGCGCTACGTGAGTTAGATGGGACTAAGTCCACGGAAATTTGCTATGACGAAATCGCGAATAGAATTAATATCGAAAAGCAAAAATGGAAAGAACGTTTCGACAAACAACACGGGCATTCAAAACAGTTCGCGGTTAACGATCTGGTTGTGGTCGATAGCGTGCCTTCTGTGGCCGGAGAATCTCGAAAATTACTGCCACGCTACAAGGGACTGTATGTAATTAATCGGGTATTGGATTACCACCGATACCTCATTCGAGATTTAGAAGATTGCCAACAGAATCAACGATCGTTCCAATCTGTATTCCACACAGAGCGGTTGAAACCCTGGCGTTCCTTGGGACCAGAAGAGAACAGCGACGATGAATCAACAGATGACTAATCAGAAGTTAGTTCCGATCCCGCCTTGGTTGAAGATGTGCCTCGGGACGAGCCACTCCAGGATGGACGAGCTGTCAACACTGCAGAAACTGGACAACTGGCAACAACGAATGCCAGTCGTGAAATGCAGTCAGTCGAGCATGCTAGCGAAGCCGAGTAGACGTGTGTTGCTTACGGAGAGAAATTAATTGATTGATTCATTACCTATTCTGCCATTCTGACATGTACCAAAATAATAGGTGGATATAAGATGGTGTAAGTTGGATTCGACCATGATAATTACAGAATGTATGATCAAAATACCAGGAAAATTTCAATATCACGGGACGTTAAGTTTGATGAATGTAGTAAACTAGAAGAAATACAAAATTTCGTAGAAATGGGAGCTGAACAAGAAGAAGTACAACCTACAATATCTATCCCACGCAATGCGTTTCACCACCAAGACGATATACCTGAAGAAATCTCTTCAGATGATAGTATCCAGAGTTTAGAAGATATAGATGAAAGTTATATCCCTCCAAAAGGTACATATTTGGAAGAGGATGAACTGACTAACATCACGTTACGCCCTCGTCGAAGTAATAAATTACAAGCTGACTGCACAGAGTTCGAAATACCTAACACTTATGAAAAAGCGATGACAGGCCCAAATTCTCATCTCATCATCTGTAGCTGAAGAACTTCAGTCACATGAAGAAAATCAAACTTGGATACTGACTGATCGAACTGCGAAGAAGCCTGTTTCTCGCGAATGGGTGTTCACTGTAAAAAAGAATAGAGATGCAGAATTAGTACGATTCAAAGCACGACTGTGTGCACGAGGATTCACACAACTAAAAGGCTTGGATTATAATAAGCCCTTTCCCCCACGAGCAGGTACGATTCCATCAGGTTGCTGTTTAGCATCGCAGCGAGAGACAAACTATACATCGAGCAATTTGATGTGAAAATGGCCTTCTTATGTGGTGAGCCTTCTGAGGACATATACATGGAGGTGCCAGGGGGATTAGAAATGCAGCATCAAAAGTATGCAAGTTAATCATATCTTTGTACAGTCTGAAACAATCTTCGAGATGTTGGAATGAAACATTTTTTTCTTTACTATCTTCCTATGGTTTCAAACCATGTCCATCTGATAATTATGTATTTGCAGGATATTTTCAAGATGTCTAAATAATGTTCATTCTTTATTCATTCATTTCGAATGCTAAACAAAACTTTCTGAAAGGAAATATTCATCATCGACTCGCTGTACAACCAACTTTCGAAATTCATGCAGAGCACTCACTCGTTCATTCACTCACATCGTTCAATATACTATCATCAGCTTGTATATACTCTACTATACAACTATAGATTGCCCAAGGAAACACCACAGAGTTCTGCGAACAAAGCCGACCACCATTGTCCCTTCAATCCCTCAATGTACCCAATAAAATTTTATATTTCATGTATGGGAAAGACGCTATGTTAACAGCTGCTTCTGAATTCGATGTGGGAACCAAACGCTACTGGCTAATGTAAAATAACATTTCCTGGAGGAAAATGATCATACTATTAGCAAATTACGCTAGGATGACTGCAGAGTTACTGGTAAATCAGTGTAGAAGCTTGATGGTTCTATATATTTCATGATATCAAAATTTGTTTACAGAGGCAACATATGAAGGACGGATAAAAAGTACGAAACTTGATGCAAATGTGGGCAAAAAAGAGGTTCGGATGATTTCGTTTTATTATAGAGATTTATGAAGAATGGATAAAAAGTAGGAAGATTGATGAACGTAAGGGTGAAAAAGAGGTTTGGAAGACTTTTTTGTTTTACGATTACTGATGTCACTAGTTGAACAAATCCTCAAAGATATTCATGATAACTATCATTTCTGAAACTTTCATGCAAACCTAGCAAATCTGCAGTGCCTACCCGTTTACGTTCACTTACCGGAACCTTATCATCTTACTATATACTTACTTGCCACTTCGTTCCTACCTCAAATACTTCCTTCACTTCCCATAACAAAGAATATATTTTAAGAAGAGTAAATTCTAGCACACAAACTGGCATCAAAACCACTGCTTTTTCTCTTTGAATTGATATATTCAGCAACTCAATATTTCCGTTTAATTTATGTTATTTCAACAGCGGCACACCTGGAAAATTAGAAATTAGGCATTAGATAGATGAAAAAATATATTATTTTGTGAACAAAACGACAATAGAAATAGGATCTAACCCATTAAATAAAATCCAACTTGAATGCATTAAATAACTCGTCTACGTTCACTTACCAGAATCTTATCATCCTTCATTTCTACCTTGAATGCCTACTCTACTGGAATGAAAGGCGTGTTTCTTTAGTCAAAATTCTGTTGAAATTGTAATTCGCACTCTGCCGCCACTTTCCAACATAAAATTTGTACATTTTTAATATTTCGCTACCCATCATGCGCCATGGAAACATGGCAGCACCATTTTTTTTTTTTTTGTATGAAAAAATAAGTCAAACAATTTTTTTGGACTTACTATAAATCCTGAGAAACAAATTTCGAAAGTTGTTTAATTTTTTATGTGTAACAATTACATTCCAGTAGAATTCCAACATAATTTTACAAATTGCGATGTAATGCTGCATACAAACGCTTAGGACATAGCGGTTAACGTCGAAAAAAACCCTTATGTCGTTTAAATGATTCAAAATTTTCTCGAATTTTACCTATTCCAATTGAAAATAAAATAAATCAAAAAAACTGATCTGTTTATCGGTGATAAACGCAGCCATGTTTTTACTATCTCGATTTTCTATTATTATTTCTTCCTTTTAACTACTTCTAATAACCACAAAATGAAATTTGCTTTCATTTGATAACTTAATTGAAACCACAAAAGATGACGTAATTTTTAAAAGCAACCGAAAGAACATTGTTGCGGATTCCGGCCGTGCGGGCATTCTCCTTTTCACCAATGCAAATTTCATCCCATTCCCAAATTCAAACTTCATAGGTATCATCTTCCACCTTCTTATTTGTCCTACCTTACTTTTAAACACAAAAAATATATATAATCTTATCTGTCTCACTAACAAAATTTCATTCTTTCCTTCCTGCCAACAAAATTTCATTCTTTACTTCCTATTAATAAAATACCATTCTTTACTACCCACATCAAACCATTATACTATTTAATTCCTCCGCGACGCTTCTACTCGTTAAGAGTACAATCGCTCATTATAATGACATCCACGCAGGTATGTGGAATTTCATTGCTGTTTGATTAGTGGGAGCGTCTCGGAAGCTAGTGTAAATGCTTGAGTGTCTGACTCTCAATCTGGGAGTTCTGCTGGGATGATGTTGAGAATTGCGGCGTACCGGCTTTCTTCCATTCGCAACTTCAAATCGCCGCCGTAACATCTTTACTTTCCTTGTGCAGTCATACCTTTTCCTCTGGGTATTCATTTATTTTTATTAACATTTTACAAATTTCCCATAATTTTTAAATTCCCCATAATCTCAATCCTACCCTCTTATCCTGTTTTTAATTACAAATAATAGAAAATAGTAATATAGTAATAATTTTAATTTTCCCACCAACATCACTCCATTCATTACTTCCCATTAACGAAATTTCATTCTATACATTTTCCCTAGCAAAACCTAATATTTCTTTCATACAAACTAATTTCATTCATTAGTTCCCACTAACAAATTTTATTTTTCATACTAACAGAAAATTTATTCACGTTTCCCTAATAACAAATTTCAATTTCATACCCATCAAGAAAGATGCATAGTTGAAGTTGCTTATTAGATGAATGGGAAATCAACAGAAGGTGGCTCCGATGGTAGCGTCACGGATTCCTTGCCGGGAGTCCGCTGGGAACCTGGGTTCAAGTTCCCCGAGCGCAGGAAAGCACTCTTTTCGAGTATCGGCAAAAGCAATTGTTTCCATATATATGATAATTTGCATCTAATCAAACGGTCCCATGGTTATGCGTGGAAATTGTTGCGTTTGTCGATACGAAAAAGATGTGTGGGTAGCGGAATCGAAGTGTAATGAACTTCGATTACTTTACCCAGATGCGGCAGCGGTAATTGAAAATGAAAGGATTGCGGGATTGAGTTCTTGGATTGAAGGCAGTCATTATTGGACTTTGAGAATAAGAGGGATTGATTTTGTGCGGTGTCAGAAAAAGATTTTGTCAATTTGGAGTGTGGGAACAAAAAATTTTGATTTGGGTTGGGAGACGAAAATGAGATCGTGAGTGGACGAACGTTTTGAATTGAATTTTTAGTGTCGGAAATAGAACTAAAATTGGATTGAAATTCAATGGATAAAAATCAGAAGTGGAAGGAGTGAAGTGAGAAAGACATTAGAAACTATTAACTAAAATTTAAATATACTTTTGAAAGCTAACCACCCACAAAATCAAGTGTGATACAGAAGTTACAATATTTAAAGTATCGGGTGTCACGCTTATTAAATTATAAAAAAGATAGCTGACGAGTGAAGTGGGAGTTCGAAAAGCAAGTGCGGAATTTTAAATTTGCCGCTAGTAGACAGAGCAGAAGAAACGGATAGACAGCGGATAGTGGTGATGAAAGTGGCCATTGCATTTTTTTTTGTGATTTTGATTTTACAATCTAATTTTTTGCAACTCCACGCTTCTTTTGTTGTATTTCATCGGGCGCTCGGAGTTATGCAAGGAAAGAAGTGAGTACCAATTTGGTTTTTTTTTTTATTTCATTGTAATATTTTTTATGTTGTTTTAAATTTCGAAGGGGGTTTTTAGTTGTTTTTTCATATGGTTATTCTTCATATAATTTGATTGGGATTAGAATTTGTGAATCAAATAACACGGCCATGTCGCGTTAAGACCATAATCTTTCATTTCTTAAAATGACCTCCCCCTTTTCCGTCCTTTTCCCTTCGTATTAGTTGTTATATGTAAAGTGGCTAAGCACGAGCAGAGCGTGTCCCGGAAATCCCACGACACGACTGAGCACTAGCTGGCCTCAGTATGCCACCCCGGGTTACTCACCTCTCTGCTAGGAATATAATGTCTGCAACTGCGGTGACTTCCGCGGTTGCAACAGTACTATTTGTGATTCATTTGTGTCTATCGGGTATAAAGGTGCTGCTGACATCGAAAAACATATACATACCGAAAAAAATAAAAGGCAACAGCGAATAAGTGCATCAAGAAGTAAGTTGGACAGTTTTGATTGTAAGCAAGGTAATAAAAGCAGCGCAGCTGATGCTACACTCGCATTTCACGTGGTCAAACACCATCAATCATACAAACGCATGGACTTCACTTCGTCGTTATTGAGGAAACTATTTTCTGATTCCGAATTGGCCAGAAACATAGCTTGTGCGAGGACAAAATCTGAGGCAATTGTTAGCAATGTCATTTCACCTTATGCTGTTAAAACTCTTCTACAGAGCCAACAAGATATCTCTTTTTTGGTGTTGTCTACAGATGCCAGCAATCATAACGCTGAAAAAAAATATTTCCCGTCGTTTTTCAGTATTTTGATTGGAAGACTGGGATGCAAAGTAAATTGCTGGGATTATCTGCATTGGAAAATGCCATACAACGCAAATGTGGAGCGAATTTTTTCACTTATGACTTTGCAGTGGACGAAGGAGAGGAATAGATTGTCAGTTGAGTCAATCAAAGCAATATTATTAACACAGTATGGGCTTTTTCACACGGGAATGGTAAAAACCCATATCCAAACAGGTTTCGCGCTTACGCCCTTATGTTTACACGTTGCATAGTTCAGCCAACCTTTTTTTGTATACGATACACGTCTTGCGAGTGTATGTGTCTAAATGATCATTTGATCGTTAGACGTCGTGCGGACAACATGAAAGCGAAGACAGAGAGAAAAGCGATTGAGAATTGATGTTTTAGCCTTGAATTGTGCACGAGGTAATAAAACCTGGAATGAAAAATGTATTTTTGATTGTTAAAGTTTGTCGATTCAAATTTCTATCGGATTTATTTGAATCCTCCATGTTTTTCCGCTTTCTGAAAAATATTCCAAATGTGAATATCTATTTTAGTCGCATATTTTTCTTGTTGTGTTGTAAACTTGCTTATTATAATGTGATTCTATGAAGATTATGCGTACTGTCAATTTTCTATGGATTCACAATAGGCAATTTAACTTCATTGAAATCGTGATATTGGTCGTGTTGTTTCCTGAAATTGAACGTGGCCTCCGCTTTTATAAATTTATTAAATAACGCGTAGCTTCTCGCGTCCACGCATCCATTTTTGCACGCAAATTAAAGAAAGGCAATCGTTTCGTGACGACTACCTTCTTCACCGAATGTTCAATTCGGAATGATTACCGGCGTTTGTATAAAATTTCCCCCACCAAATGATCAACAAAATGCGTTTGTGTATGTGCGTTACGCTCGTTCACCCTAAAAAATATTGGCTTATTTTTACCATCAGGTACCCTCAATGCCTCTCACTCTTCTAGCCCATATAACCTGTTTAACGCTCACTTTTAACGCTGCGTCTGAAAAAGCCCTATAACTTCAAATAAATAACTTGTGCAGAGTTCCACAGTGAAATTTCCTTAAAATCAAACTTTCTGAAAGCAGTTAGTAGTAGGCGAAAATATAATGTTCAAAGAGTTAAATAAATGGTAATAAAATTTACTTATAATGCACTTAGTTTTAGTATCAGCTGAAGGCTGAACTTTTTTAAAGGAATCAGGACTTTTTACTGCAAGCAACCGACTTTTCAATTTTGACCCCTGGTAACTCTAGGCTCGATGGAACACCCATGTAGTAGAAAAATCGTATATGATTATTTTAATCGGAAGAAATTTAGATAGCTATAACTTCTGTAAATTTAATTGAAATATATAGAATAGAAGGATATTTTAAAGAACTACTTAATTGGCTATTTTCATCCAATTCAATGATACATAGACATTTTCACTGACGAAAATGCTGAATCCTACTATTATCAGCAAAGTGCAATGAATTTCAACCTCTAAGTTATTTGTTTTTTAGGGCTTTGCAAAAGAAATTGAACAAAAACCTACTAGTTTCGCGTTCCGTCTGTCAGTTCGCCTGTCTATCTGTCCGTTTATCCGTGCGTCACAGTAGGTTTATTCAGAAACTATAGAAATATTTCAAAATTATATAACAAAGTAGCCCTTAAAAAATTGTTCTCATCACATATAGTGAAAAGTGTTAGCACTTTCAGAATCTGAAAAAAGTTACTTTGTTGCATTAGGAGTCCAGGGGAAGGCAAAATGCACGAACAACATTGGTTTCCCCTCCCCTCGCTATGGAACAACTTTGAGGCGAAGATCTGAAAAAATCACGAAGATAGGTGTAGTGTGAGTACAAGACCAACGGATACCTCAGAAGTCAAAATTCACTCAACTCTGTAAATAATAGTATGATTTGTAAATTTTACATTTTAGCCCCAAAAATCGAAACGGTACCCTCAAACTTCTTAAAATTTTAAGCTATGTAGGTTAATATAAAACCCTTATCTCTACCAAATTTCATGGGAATCAAATCATAACAAAGTGAGTTATCGCCATTTCAATTGTATGCAATTACAACAATACATGTTGATATCAGGGGCGGTTCATTGTTGCACGCAAGGGAAGCACTGCTTCCCTTATCAAATCAACGAACCCTTTCATGATTTTCTACAAGAAATAAAATTTTTCAAACGAAATTCTTCGGGAATTTTTCTAATATTCTGAATTCTTATATAGTGAATTCGCAATTAAACTTTTCAACATAAAATGTACCAAAGACATGGAACCTATGTTGGATGGCGATTATACCTGTGCATATAAATAAATCTATTTTAGTATTGCCATACCTTATTATGTATTTTCAGTATTGCCATATTTACATGTTACTCTTATTCATTCCTGTTCATCTTTGTATTAATAAACCAGTTGGATGAAAGCGCTAGTGCATATATTAGATAACTAGTGGAGGATAATCAGCTAATCCATATTAAACGCAAGACAACGACTAAGGAAATGTGGACAGCATTGAAATTGTATCACGAAAAGTCTATGTTATTGAATAAGTAAGGTTAGTATGTTGCGCCGATTATGACGGCTTACACTGTCAGAAGGGGGTGATATGATAACGCATTTGACCGAAATGGAACAAATTATGGACGAATTAACTAGGATGGATGCCAACCTTGCAGATGAGCTTGCTGTGTCATTCTATTTGAGCGGTTTGCCGGAGAGTTACGGTACTCTCATAACAGCGCTTGAAATAAGGCCTGAAGGTGATCTTAGTCGCGATCTTGTCAAACAGAAATTAATTGAAAAATACAGGCGGCGTAATGAAATGGCCAGTGACAATTCAAGTGGCGCGAACGCAGTCGAAAAACATTCAGAAAAATCAAATATGGAGAGATCTGAGATGGACGAAAACATAAATTTGGTTTGTTTAAATACGGTACAGCCGACAAATTCAGAATTCATAATCGAAAGCGGTGCCTCATCGCATTACTGCGAAAATATCGAACATATCGACAAGATATTTCGACGAGTGTATGGTCACTGTAGCAGGCGGCCGCCGTTTGGATGTTAAAGATGTAGGAACAATTAAAATTCGGCCAAATGATATCAGCAGCAGGGTCGTGCACCAAATACAGTTAAGCGACATATTTTTTGTTCAGGATTTGCAATGTACTCTTATTTCGATGAGCAAATTGGTGAAGAAGGGTTGCCAAGTTTCTTTCAATGCAGATGTGTGCGAAGTTAAGCTGGATGGACGGATGCTATTCACAGTCAAGGGTTGCGGTGATGTTATAAAATGGAATTGGAAAACAATGCATTCACTGCGCTGATCTCGCAAATCAAAGTGTATCATGAGTGGCATAAAATCCTCGGCCACAGACATACGAAAAATGCAGTGCTAGGCTACTGGAATTATTTCCAAGAAATGCCAGCACACCAATGTTTGCGATATTTGTTTGAAAAACAAACCGACTAGAAAACCATTCCCACAGTATTCATCTACAGTCGCAAAGGAGAGACTCGATCTAATAAATACGGACGTTTGTGGCAAGTTCCAATTACTATCGCCACGAGGAAATGAATACGTGCTAACCCTGATTGACGATTACAGCAATTTTACATATATTTGATTGCTGAAGCTGAAATCAGATGTGACTGAGGAATTGATTGAATTTTTTCAGTTAATGCAATCGCAATACGGGAAGACACCAAGGGTTATTAGATCGGATCGCGGTGGTGAGTATATAGATGGGAGATTGCATAAAATTTATTAAAGCCGATGGAATGCGTACCCAACTTGTAGTTCCGAAAACACCTCAATAGAATGGCCGTGCTGAACGCAAAAATCGTTCGTTGATTGAGATGACCAGATGTATATTGGACAGTTCCACCTTACGAGTACAAAAAGAATATTGAGGAGAAACGATTAATATAGCAAATGATATTTTGAGCCGTTTGCTGGTGTAGAATAGATCAGTCACTCCATATGAGCAGTGACATGGACCAAAACCTGATTTGGGATATTTTCATCAATTCGGAGCTGAAGTATATCTCTCTCATATTCAGAAAGATCAAAGAAAGAAACTGGATCAGACATCGGAGTAGCTGATTTTTGTTGACTGTGAAATGGGAACGAAGTGATACAGGCTACTGGATCCCAATACTCATTGAATACAGATCAGTCGAGATGCTGTTTTTACGAATGAGGCTAGTTTAATTCCAGAAATTTTACCGGATTCCAAGCATCAGCTGGAGGAACAAATAAATGAGCCACCCGAGGACGAGTTGGTTGACAATGAAAATGACTACGGCGATGAAGATATCGAAGATCAACAGAACGAGATCGAAGAGTAGGTGAACTATTAACAACCGAGACGCTCAATGAGACCTAATTTTGGAGTAAAACCAGATTGGTATGGCGATAGGGTCGTAAACAAGGACACGAACGAAAATGTAAGTATTATTGATCCATTTACTTACGATGAGGCTTTGAATAGTTTCAGAGTGGCCGAATGGAAAGCAGCCATGGACGAAGAAATCAATTCATTGAAGAATTTCGACACCTGGGATATTACTAATTTACCACCTGGACCTAAAGCTATTGGGAGTAAATGGGTTTTCAAGACAAAGACTGACCAGACCGGAAATCCAGTGAAATTCAAGGCTAGATTGGTTGCCCAGATATTCTCGCAAAAGTTCGGACTGGACTACGATGATATATTCGCACCTGTTGTCAATCCAACCACTTTGAAGATTTTGTTGACAGTGGAATTTATATGGTTGCAAGCAGGGAGCAAGGGAGTGGAACTCCAAATTTGACCAAGTCATGAAGAAAAACGGATACATACAGAGTAAAAGTGATCTTTATTTGTATTGGAAGAAAGCGAAGAAAGATGGAAATAAAGTGATTTATATTTCAGATCCCATGGACGATATCGTCGCAGCCACTACCATCGATCGGATGAGTTTGAATCGCAGATGAACCAGGAATTCACGATCAAGAATCTCGGAGAATCACAGTTTAACCTGCGGGTTCAATTTGAACGAGGCGAGACCAGCATTTTCTGTATGAACCAAAGCAAGTATGTACCGATCAAACTACATGAATTCAATTTGGCCAATGCAGGTGATTCAAAATATCCATTGGATCCAGGCTATATGAAGAAGACAGTTGGTATCGAGTCATTCAACAACAACGCTGTGTATCGAAGTGCTATTGGTTCGTTGCTTTACTTCTCGACCAACACAAGACCTGATATTGCAGTGGCAACTTCAATTTTAGCAAGGCGTATTCTTGCACCAAGAAGATGCGACTGGATTGAGGTGAAGCGGATTTTCAAGTACCTAAAGTCAACAAATGAAATTGAGGCTTGGCAAAGACAACGTATACACAGATGACGCATTTATTTGCTACGTCGACGCAGATTGGGGAAGCAACGTGACCGATCGAAAATCCATCTCCGGGTTTTGTTTTTTTTAAAGTAACGTTGATTGGATGGGTGAGGAAACGGCAAACTTGCATTGCACATTCGTCATGCGAAACGAAATTTGTCGCTTTTTCTGAAGCGACGAGAGAGCTGTTGCGGATTGAGGAAATTCTTAAAGATCTCGATCAACCAATTGGAACACCCATAAAAGTTTTTGAAGACCACCAAGGATGTATTAATCTATAACACAACCAGAAGGGGAATGAACTTGCCAGGCACATCGACATAAAGTATAAGTTCTTGCAGGATCTTATTTTTTCGAAGAAAATTGCAGCGATATATTGTAAAACAAGAGCATGATTACTGATATTCTTCCCAAACCATTCGACGGGCGAAAAATTAAACATTTTGCTGACCAGGTTGGACTAAAATATTGAAGTTATCATACAGAAGGAGTCTTGGATGGCGATGATACATATAAATGAATCTATTTTACCATATCTTATTATGTATTTTCAGTATTGCCATATTTACATGTTACTCTTATTCATTCCTGTTCATCTTTGTATTAATAAAGCACTTCTAAATCAAAAGCGCTTATATCCAGACGTAATTTATTTAATCGTAGCTTATTCTATAGAGAACATATACCAACAACCTACGCCAACTTAAATCCTATTTATCAATCAATCTCTTTGCTCTGATGATCGCAAACAGAAATGTTCATTCATTTTATGAGTGACCAACGAAAACAAAATTTTTTGAAAGTAAATATTTATCATCGACAGAGAAGCACCACAGAGGTCTGCGTACAATCCAAGACAAGCATTCTTGTCTCTTCACACCCTCAATGTATCTAATAACATTTTACACTTCATGTAGAAAAAATCGTAATATGTATGGGAAAGACGCTATGTTAACAGCTGCACTGAATTCAATGTGGGAACCAAATGCCTCTGGCCAATGTAAAATAACATTTCCTAGAGGGAAATGATCATACTATTAGCAAATTACGCTGGGACAACTGAAGAGTTACTGGTAAATCAGTGCAAAAGCTTGACGGTGCTGTATGTTTCATGATATCAAAATTTGTTCCCAGAGGCAGCATATGAGGGATGGATGAAAAGTACAAACTTGATGAAAATGTGGGTGAAAACGAGGTTTGGATGATTTCATTTTATTGATATATTTAAGAAAAATGGATAAAAAGTAGGAAAATTGATGAACATATGGGTGAAAAAGAGGATTGGAAGACTTTGTTTTGTTATAGAGATTTTGTGATGGATTTCTGTGGGTGCTTGAGAGAGCCTATCATCCGAGAGATTGGGGGAATGTTTATGTTTTTACAAATTTTCCATTCAACGTAAATTTCTTGATTGTACTTTCGGTTTTTAGGCTACGATTTTCATACAATGTAGTTCATTCATTTTATCTTGTCCGCCTGGGGAAAATTTATTTTGCGCGTTAGTTTAACAACGTCGCGAGCGGGGTAATTACATAAAAATCGATTGTGGAACTGTTGCGAGTGAAAAAAATTAATTTTAAAGTTATTTAGTTAGTTTAATAACGTCGAAAGTGAAGTGAGTATATAAAAATCGATTGTGGAAGTGTCGCGAGTGAAAAAAATCAATTTGCTTTGTATACTAAATGGATGTGCGCTCTGTATCGCTTGTAAATTCGCTTATTTACAAAAGCTACAGATTTAAAATAGTTCACATAAGGTACAAGGTTGTGTCGCAAAATTGCTGCTTTCCCTCCCTCGAAACCCACGCGCCGCCACTGGTTGATAGTTGATACATATTTCAAATCGACTTAGGCACTCTAATTTCCTTCGGATTTTCATGACAATGTAAGGAATAGCGTTTTCCTTGAATATGTTCAATGAGCCGAGCATTCAGAAAAATTATTTAACTTGGAATAAAATCGCGGCTTTTATGTGCTTATGAGATCCTTTGGATAAATTTGAACCATTTGTTATACAAATGAATGATGAATAATTCAAGCCATCGATTCATGGCATCAGAAAAATTTTTTCGAACCCTAGGAACGTTACAAAGCCATTCTATAAGGAGCTCTCTCCTCCCTCTTCGGCTTGTTTCACCTATAAATTGTTGGCACTTATCTTCAGTCAAGTGTTAATAGCATGTACCTTAAATGTTGAAGTTGGAGAGAAATAACTCAAATTTATTCAATCTGCTCATTTAAAACAGCCACCATTTTGTTTCACGATTACTGATGTCACTAGTTGAACAAATCCTCAAAGATATTCATGATAATTATCATTGCTGAAACTTTCATGCAAACCTAGCAAACCTGTAGTGTTTACTCTTCACATTCACTTGCCGGAACCTTATCATCTTATATATACTTACTTGCAACTACGTTTCTACCTCAAATAATTTCTTCACTTCCCACAGCAAAGAATATATTTTAAGAAGAGTAAATTCTAGCATACAAACTGGCAACAAAACCGCTCCTTTGTCTGTTTGAATTGATATATTCAGCAATAACCCAATATTTCCGTTTAATTTATGTTATTTCAACAGCAGCGCATCTGAAAAATTTAAAATTAGGCATTAAATAGATTAAAAAAAACATATGATTTTATGAAGAAAAAGACAATAGAATTAGGGTCTAACCTGATAAATAAAATCCATTAAATAACTACTCGCTTACGTTCACTTACCGAAATCTTATCATCCTTCATTTTTACCTTAAATGCCTACTCTACTGGAATGAAGGGCGTGTTTCTTTAGTCAAGATTCTGTTTAAATTGTAATTCGCACTCTGCCGCCACTTTCTATCATAAAATTTGTTCATTTGTAATATTTCGCTATCCATCATGCGCCATGTACACATGGCAACACCATTTTTTTTTTTGTATGAAAAATAACTGAAAGAATTTTTTTGGACTTACTATAAATCCTGAGAAACAAATTTCGAAAGTTGTTTAAAGGTGTAACAATTGCATTCCAGTAGAGTTCTAACACAATTTAACAAATTGCGATGTAATGCTGCATACAAACGCTTAGGACATAGCGGTTAACGTCGAAAAAAGCCCTTATGTCATTTAAATGATTCAAAATCTTATCGAATTTTACCCATTCCAATTGAAAATAAAATAAATCAGAAAAACTGATGTGTTTATCGGTGATTAACGCGGCCCTGTTTTTATTATCTCGATTTGCTATTATTATTTTTTCCTTTTTACTACTTCTAATAACCACAAAATGAAATTTGCTTTCATTTGATAACTTAATTGAAACCACAAAAGATGACGTACATTTTAAAAGCAACCGAAAGAACATTGTTGCGGATTGCGGCCGTGCCGGCATTCTCCTTTTCACCAATGCAAATTTCATCCCATTCCCAAATTCAAACTTCATAGGTATCATCTTCCACCTTCTTATTTGTCTTACCTTACTTTTAAACACAAAAAATATATATAATTTTATCTGTCCCACTAACAAAATTTCATTCTTTCCTTCCTGCTAACAAAATTTCATTCTTTACTTCCTATTAATAAAATGCCATTCTTTACTACATCAAACCATTATACTATTTAATTCCTCCGCGACGCTTCTGCTCGTTAAGAGTACAATCGCTCATTATAATGACATCCACGCAGGTATGTGGAATTTCATTGCTGTTTGATGAGTGGGAGCGTATCGGAAGCTAGTGTAGATGCTTGAGTGTCGGACTCTCAATCTGGGGGTTCTGCTGGGATGATGTTGAGAATTGCGGCGTACCGGCTTTCTTCCATTCGCAACTTCAAATTGCCGCCGTAACATCTTCACTTTCCTTGTGCACTCATACCTTTTCCTCTGGGTATTTATTTATTTTTATTAACATTCTTCCGATTTCCCATAATTTTTGATTCCCCATAATCTCAATCCTAACCTCTTATCCTATTTTCAATTACAAAAAGGCAATAGTAATATAATAATAATTTTAATTTTCCCACTAACAACACTACATTCATTACTTCCCATGAACAAAATTTCATTCTATACATTTTTCCTAGCAAAACCTAATGCCTTCCTTCATACTAACTAATTTTATTCATTAGTTCCCACTAACAAATTTTATTTTTCATACTAACAAAAAATTTATTCACATTTCCCTACTAACAAATTTCAATTTCATACCCATCAAGAAGGGTGCATAGTTGAAGTTGCTTATTAGATGAATGGGAAATCAACTGAAGGTGGCTCTGTTGGTAGCGTCGTGGATTCTCGACCGGGGGTCCACTGGGACCCCCGGTCCGAACTCAGGAAAGTACTCTTTTTGGAGTATCGGCATAATTTGATAATTTGCGTCTAATCAAACGCTTCCATGATTATGCAAATTGCCATATATGCCAAATGGAAATTGTTGCGTTTGTCAATACGAAAAAGATCTGTGGGTAGCGGAATTAAAGTGTAATGAACTTCGATTACGTTACCCAGATGCGGCAGCGGTAATTGAAAATGAAAGGATTGCAGAATTGAATTCTTGGATTGAAGGCAGACACCATTTGACTTTGAAAATAAGAGGCAGTGCTTTAGGCGTAAATTTTTGGATTCCGTTTTTAGTTTGAAAAGAGGAAGAAGTTCTTTGGCGATTTCAGTTTCGATATCAATGAAATAAATGAAACCTATAAATAAAACATAAGAAAATTAAAAAGGAGTGAGGAAAGGAAAAAAAACAGTGAACACCAAGGTGTTTAGTCTAAAGTGAAGAGGAACGAAGGTACAGTGCCGGAAAATAAAAGTGAGAAGCTCGACAGTTTAAACAAGCCAGTGCAGAAGTTACAGAAAGTGAAAAATAAACGAAAAAAACTGATAGACAGCGGATGGTGCCTATTAAAGTGGCCGTTTTACTATCTTTCTTTGATTTCTTTTAACGTTACAGACATTTCAATGTCATTTAGAGAGGCCCCACGCTTCTTTCTTTGTTTTTCGCCAAGCGCTCAGAGTTTTGCAAAAAAAGAAGTGAGTATAGATTTGACTTTTTCTGAACTTTTTTGCATTATTTCAAATTACGTTATTTTTCACTCATTTTGTATATTTAGTTAACCGTCGAATTCATATTTTCTTAAATTAGATTTTGTTGGGGCGAATTTGCTTTTGGGTGTTTAGAATAACTTTTTTTTTTGGAAAATTTGCGAATTTTCTTTTATAAATTTTCTTTTCTTGTTAACTAAAACGGCCATGTCTGTGTAAAACAAATAAAAAACATTTTTCATTTCTTAAAATGATCTCCCCCTTTCGCGTCCTTTCCCTTTGTGTTAGTTATTATATGTAAGGTGGCTCAGTACGAGCAGAGGGTGTCCCGGAGGACCCACGACCCGACTGAGTGCTAGCCGGCCTCAGTATGCCATCCCGGGTTACTCACCCCTCTGCTAAAACTTAATTTCTGCAACAGCGGTGACTTCCGCGGTTGTAACTACCGTGGGCTCGAGTACCCCCCGGCCGTACGGAAATCTTTTTAGTTTCGTCAAATTGAATTATTTCTGTGTGTAAGACGATTTGTATATAACTAAGCATTATCATGGTTATATGCAAATCAATTATTACATTTGGTGAAAGGCGAAAGATGAACGGAGGGACGGGATTGAAGTGTAACGAACTTCCTTTATGTTACCTCTGAACGGCAGCGGATGGTTGAAAGAAAAAAGAGTTGCGGGATGAGAGATGAGTCAGGTGATAGCTAGAGTTGGTGGTGTTCAAAAAAGTCTGGTCAGGACATTAACCTGGTGTGGATTTTAGAGTTTTGACGGGGCAATGGGAAAGTATAGAGTCACTGTCGGCAAATTAGTTATTGGTGCTTAATAAAGATAAATTTTTCATGAGTCATCTAAAGATATTTTCAAATAATTTTTTACGCTGCTACTGCAGTAACTGAATAATGAAGTAACCGAAACCGACGGTTTAATTCAAGTGAGACCGAATATCATAACTAGAAAACCGGCACCGACACTTACGTTTTTTGTTTGCATGGTATTTTTATACTTATATGTATGTTGGCAACATTATCAGCATCTACGTGCATTGTCATTCTTGCTCCATGGGTTTCCAGAAAGCCGTGAGACCACCGTTTTGTGTTGCCTTTGTTACGTGACGGAAACAACTTCGATTGTTTGTGAAAAGCTGCCTTTCAGTGATAGTTTAGTAGTTTTCTTTAGCATTTTTGTTCAGATAGCATACCTAGATTGAGGAAATTCAACCCTTTGCAAAGAAGACGAGGAAAAAAAGTAAAAAAGAAGTGAGTGAACAAGATGAATGTCGTCGCGATCCAATCTTAACCCCGTCTGGTGCAACCCAACCTCAAACTCAACCTTCAAGTTCATCAAGAAAGACATTCCGGTACCTGAATTGAGAAAATCACAAAACAATAGGCAATTTTGAAGAAGGAAGTGTGATTGTGCAATTGAATTTACTCTCTGGCCTCGTCCAAAATAGTGTCACGTGCAAGCGCTGTGAAGGTGAAGATTGTGTCAAAGTTTTTGAAAATCGCAGTTCAAGAAAAGGTTTAGCTAGTAACTTAGTGATAAAATGTGACAAATATGGAGAAGAACAAAGTGCAATGATGTCCGATACGAACTCCCATATAACTTTCAATGTAAACACCCGTTTTGTATACGGTTTGCGTAGTATAGGGAAGGGCGCTAAAGCTGGAAAAATTTTCTGAGGGGGTTATGGATCTCCCTCCCCCTCCTGTGCGTTTTGAAGTGCAAAATAAAATTTTGCTGGAAGCACTAGAAAAAATTGCTGATGAATCAATGACTAAGGCTGCAAGTGAAGCTAAAGAAATAAATGAAACATGAGATATAGAAGTATCCTTTGATGGAAGTTGGCAGAAAAGAGGGCATACATCTTTGAATGGGGTTGTTTCATGCAGTTCAGTGGATACTGGAAAAGTGTTAGATGCACATTGCATGGCAAAACATTACCACAAATGTGCTTTAAAAATGGGATCACATGAGTGCAACAAGAACTATGACAGTTACAGTGGGGGAATGAAAGTTGAGGATGCACTGAAAATATTTTAAGGGTCTGGGGCTACTCGCGGTGGTGTTAGGTATGTGAAATATCTTGGCGATGGTGACTCTAAAGGATTTTCAAAAGCGAGTGAAAGTAACCCGTATGGTGAGGCAGTGAAAATTTAAAAACTGGAGTGTGTTGGACATGTACAAAAAAGACTTGGAACTAGATTGAGGAAACTCAAACAAACAGTAGGAAATAAGAAACTTGAAAAGAGATAAAAGGAAAGCACAGGTTGACAGATCAAGAAATTGACAAATTACAGCTGTATTTTGGATTGGCTATTCGGAGAAACAGCCACAGTTCTACAGAAATGAAAAAAGCAGTTTGGGCCAACTACTTTCACAAGCTTTCAACCAATGACAAACCACAACCCGATTTGTGTCCTCCAGGAAAAGAGTCATGGTGTGGGTACAGGAAGATGGAAGCAGGAATGGCACCTTACAGTCATAAAAGCTGTCTCCCAGAACCAGTGCTATTAGCTATTAAGAGTGTGTACAGGGACTCCTCAAAAAGTGCTTGCATGGTGGTACCCAAAACCCCAATGTAGGTTTTAAGTCAGTGTATGCTGGCCTACAAACACTTCAAATTGGAGTTTTGGATGCAGTAATTTGTTTCAATGATGGTTGCCGAGGGAGGAAACTAGTGTTCGAAAAATCGGGGATCAAAGTTGGTGAAAATAGTAGAAAAGCCTTTGCAAGGCACAAAAGAAGCAAGAACAGCTGCTAGAAACAAGAAAAGACACAAGGATGAAAAAGATGCTGAAAATGATCTGGATTATGGCCCTGGAGAATTTTGAGCCCATCAGACACCTATTCCTATCTCTAACATCCAAACCGTTCAACTTATCTCAACTAAATTTTGCATGATGGTTTTGAGTACCAACATCTATTCCAAACTCAGGTTTTATTACCCTAGCCTTAAAAATACCTCTGTAATACCACTTTTAATATTACAAAAATACCCTTTTTTAGTTGTTTTTTTTTTCAAAAGAATAATTTTTTTTTTATTTTTTAAAAATATTTTTTTCAGAGTTTGAAAATGCTATATATGTGTTTCAGGTTCAGAATACAAATTTGAGGCAGTAGCTGCAACAGATTCCGTGTAGTTGTTACCGAAAATCCGCATTTAAACGATTTAATTTAACATTTTGTTAGTTTTTGAAAATAAAAAAAAATATAAAAAATCCACTTAAGTTAAAACTAAAACCTTATATGTTATCCTTGATTCTTCCTTTAACTAATACTCGCAAAGTATCAGCGATATTGACCATATCACCATGGATTCCGTTACGGTCATAGAATGAGATACCCTAACAATAAATCTCAACGCCAAGGTTCGGATTTGGACTGTTGTGCGATGGACAATTATTATCATATCAGTACATATGATCGTTGGTCCCTTAAGATGAATATATCCAAACCACGTTTCGCGCTTTAAAATTTAGATGAGCAGCATGAAGCGGGTATCGGGTCTACTTATCCCAAAGACATCTCTACGTGCAGTCTTAATCCAAGCAATGCAATGCACGTCTCTATGATAGTTGTATCATATGCTGGTAACATATTGTCACGTGTCCGAATCTATCCGCGAGCTACTGTTGCAATTCAACCGCTAACTGCACCTTTAACATCAACATCAACATAAGCCATTAACGTCAGAGCGAATATACGAGAACCAGCCAGCTAAAGGGAGAACACTCACCAATATACTGGAAAGGTGACGCCAACTGACGACCCTATATATAGGCGATTGAATGAATGGACGACATTTTTCATTTGGGGAGTGCGAATTTTAAGCGCGAGTAGGAAGCAATACGAAAAGCGATAGTGTAGTAGTGGATATTGGGGAGACATTAAAGGCAGTTCGAAGATAAAGTTGTGTTACTAGTGAAAATTGTTAAGTGCAATAATTTATTTGATTTAATAAACTCTTTTAACTCGATTTTAAAGACTGTGAGCTTTCATTTTCTCAAGACATTAAAATATCGGCCGCGAACCATAAACACGCGACAATATCAATGAATATACGAAGTAACACGGTTCATATGATAGTTGGTCGCTTAAGATACATGCCTTTATGCACGCAATGAAAGAAATTGCATCATAATGACCATTACTCGTATCGTGCTTTGAATTGTAGCTCAGATCATATGAAAAGATGATTGGCGTTTCTATTAATTCTGAAAGCCTGGTACGGTTCAAACAAAATTTGCTCTAAATAGTTTTAAAAACATTAGGGGTAGGTGGGGTGACTGAAGCGAAGGGGTCGATTTTATATTGTGCACATATATGCCGACGTCCACTTAAACAGTTACTTATCAGTATGCTCCAAAAAAACCCTTAAATCAGATGGGGATTCCATCAGATACCATTGGTACGTTATCCTTTTAAGGAACCCCTCGTACGCTAATATACATACAGTCATGTTTCTGGGGAGACAGGCACGGATGGACAGATTTGAACTGATAGATAGACACGAGCGTATGGGCGCAGACGAACAGACAGATACGGTGGGCAGACATACACAACCAGTCAGACAAACACAGCTAGAAAGATGATGATGACGCGACCTCTCGGAAACAACAACAACAATAGTAAAAATGTCTTTGGCGCTAGGGGCTGTCTGTGACATCGTGGACTATCGGACCCAACAAATTCATTTCACTTTAACTTATTTCAAAGTCTTCAAATTAAATTCGCATGTAAATTAATAAACAAGCCGGCTTACCTATCTTAATCCTAGTTTTTGGGGCCCTTTTGAAGCAGACGCCGGCAATAATAAAGAAAACACCAGGAACTGATTAATAATATTACTTTCCGCTATTTTTTTTTTTTTTTGCTACCACCTTCGCTCGTCTCGAGAGAAAGAAGAGACCAACACGTGCTAAAATTTTCAACTGACTTTTTCATCCGGTATTTCGCCGATCAACCACCTTACAAAGTTCAAACCACCCGTATTGCTCCTCGTTCCACTCAGTTGTTTCTAATTTCCACTCAAAGGTAACCGTGTTGAATTTAGTGCAAAAGCATCGCAAAAGTTTTAATTGATCAAACTGAACAGTTTATTACGGATCGCGAGTGTTGTTGTGTCGGAAAACGAAAATTGTAGTGATGTGTGTGGGATTGTAAAAACAGCTATAGGAAGCATGTCAGTGACGTATCCTTCGTAGGGTGTCATATTGAATCTTTCATATCGTTCAAGTTAGAATACCCGCACGGAAAATTGATTTAGTTCAAGATGCGAAAATTAGTGAGAGACGTCACGTTAAATTTATTTGAAATTCGAATCAACAGCTGATAACGCACCAACTTCACGCTACATTATAAAGTGCTTCAATTCTCGCGATGCATTTCGTATCCATTCTCTCTGACATCTATGGGGAAAACGAACTTTGAGCGAAAGTCATCAGAAAAAATGTCAATGTTTTGATTAAAATTAGAAACTATTGCTTGATGGAAGAGTGAAAAGTGAATATGCAGTGTTATTATAAACTTCTATCTTGGTTTTGGTACAATCTTTGCAATGAATTTATAACTTCACGCTGAATGAGTATTTTGGATTTTTTTACAAACATTTAGAATATAATAGTAGGATGCTCAAATTAGAGCAGTGGCGAAACGTATGTATTCGTTACTTAATAACGGGTAATTCGACTGATACGAACTACCAAGTCTTTGCTTTGAAAATTCATCTCGTTACTTCGCATAATATGGCATAAATAATGGAAATATCAAGTCATATCACTGCACAGCTGTGCACTGTTACGACCCGACCTCCCAGACATGGGTTGAATGTATTACCTCGTCTTTACACTTATCTTACCTAATTGCCTATTAATTCTTTTCATTACAATTGTAATGAATTGCCCTATGCCACTGGCGACCAATGCTTATGCACCTTGCTGCCATGTGGCTTTCCATCTCGTGTCAGTTGTGACGACTTCCCATCCCACGTCAGTTTTGTCGCGGGATGTCAAAGTCGAGTTTGAGACAGCCACATGGTAGGTGTGAGTGTCGGAAAAACGGGGGTGAGTTAAAGTGAAGTTGAATTAAGTTGCAGAAGTCTTATTTTTGTATACGTTCGAACCATCGCGAAAAGGCTTTATAGTCAAGGAAATCGTCACCTGGAGAAGCCTTTGGGCGCTTCACAGTTTTATCGAACGAACGAATTATTGCATTCAAATTTTATTATTTTTAATAACGACATTGCTGACATATCTTATACTATAACTCCGATTTTGAGCAAACCCAAAGTGGTGAATTTGAACACAAAACCAGGCAAATACAGATACGAGGAATGTGGCAAATTTTTCAACAAACGGCCCACATACAAAAATCATTAAGCCTTGCATTTGAATCCCAATCGATATAAGTGTGACACATGCGGCAAGCTTTATAGTGTAGCGCATCGCTTAAAAATTCATAAGGCGACACATGTAAATCCTGATTTATACAAGTGCGACATCTGCGGGCAAACACTTACTGCTGCTTACACTTTGAAAGAACATAAGAGAAAACTTACTTATCCCGAACCTTTGAAATTCATAAAATGCGGAAGATCTTTTTCTAATTCATACTCGTATTACGAGAAGATATATAAAAACTCAAAGGGAGCTAGACTGTGACAATAATTTAACGGATACACCCCAAGTCATTGCCGTCCAAGAGCATCCTCCTCGTCCTCCTGTCTCCTTTTCTATGAACTAGCTCTCCTATTGCCTTAACTCCATTACTGTTTAAATGATAGATGTAGTAGCGGCAACGCTGGCACTAACAATTAAATGATTTCAGTATAACGCACTCTTGCTAGTGTGTAGGATATAATAAAATCCTAAGACGTAAGATTAAACTAAGACATGATATATTTTCCTTTTAAAATTTATCGTGAAGTTACATTCCCTTGTTAAGAAATATATATATTTTCGTTACACAAGTATCAAGATATTGAAATTTAATTCATCTTGAATATATTTTTTTTTATCATCGAAAAAAAATATATATATGTTCAAATGAAAACAGGGCCAATGCCTAATTGATGCCATAACGTTTGAAAATGAATTTTATAAATATAGGGTTATCCATTTTACTCTTAGGAAAGTAAAGCTAAAGAAAACACATAAAATATTCAGATGGAAACAAAACTTTTAATTCAATATAAAGATTGAAACTTTTCATTATACGTGAAACGCAACATCATTCAAATGTTCTCCGCAGGACCTCTTACAGGCCTCAATCCTTTTGAGGTAATTTTCAATAAATTTTCGGCATATTTCCGGCAATATCTCGGCCATAACTTCACGAATATTGGTTTTCAATTGCTCAAGATTTTGAGAATTGTTCGGGTAAACACGATCTTTCGCATAGCCCCACAAAAAGAAATCCAAAGGTGTTAGGTCACAGGATCTTGCGGGCCAATTGACATCACTCAATGTGGAAATTACGCGTCCTGGAAATTTCTCTTGCAAAAGTGCTCGATAAGCCTGTGTTGTGTGGCTTGTGGGTCCGTCCTGTTGGAACCACATGTTCTACAGATCATAATCTTCAATTTCTCTCCAAAAATAATCGGTTAACATCCGTCCATAGCGGTCAGAATTGACTGTAATGGCTCTTCCTTGATCGTTTTCAAAAAATACGGGCCAATAACACCACCAGACCATAATGCACACCAAACGGTTACTTTTCCCGGATGCAAAGGCCTTTCTGCAATCACCTGAGGATTTGAGAGCCCCATATGCGGCAATTATGTTTATTTACGTAACCACTGAGCGAAAAATGAGCCTCATCACCAAAGAAATTTTGTTCGAAAAATCATTATCAATGGTTTGTTGTTCAATCACCCAATTCACATACATTCTGCGTTGTGTATGGTCTTGAGGCTTAAGTTCTTGAGTGAGTTGGATTTTGTACGGATGGAGATGCAAATCCAAATGCAAAATCCGCCACAATGAGCCGTAAGACAAGCCCAAATGTTGAGCACGTTGAGGAATTGACAAATTCGGGTCTGCCTCCACACTTTGAGCAACGACAGCGATATTTTCAGTAGAACGAATATTGCGATGATGCACAGGCCTTGCAATATCAACAACCGATCCAGTCTCTTCAAATTTTTTCACTGTGTTCGAAATTGTTTGCTGTGTAGGTCGATTTTGTCGACCGTAATCGGCTCGTAAAGCCCTAAATGTTGATACAGCAGAATCACCATTTGTATAGTAAAATTTAATAATTTTAACGCGTTCTTCGACTGTTAAACGATCCATATTTCTAAATGGCAAACCTTCAACTTAAAAAAAAAAACACGCTTTGGATGACATTTAATTCTGACAGATGTCAAATGGCAGGGTTATACTTTCCCACCACGAAATGGATAACCCTGTACAATATAATAAACACATAGACGAGTATTAGCAAATTTTTAAGAAAGGATTGTGCCAAATAATACTTTATGAGGTTTGAATTTAAGTCAAACTCAATCACGTGTTTTAAATATCGTTCTCGAACTACGGATTACAACGAAGATTTCGTAAATATAGATTTATAGAATTATCTTCTAATCTTCTTATTTTCACATGATTGAAATTATTGTTTTTTGAACATTTTCGAGTTTTTATTCAATCGCGTTTACGAATATATTTCACAAAATAAATAATAGTCTTGCTAAGCGCTAAATTCAAATGCTGTATATATCTGCTTATGTTAAATATCGAAAGTTTTACTGAAATTATAAGATTACACAACGCTCCGTTCGATAAACGAATAAGTATACTACTGTTAGTAAAGGATATTGAAAAGTTATAGTAGAATTCTTAGTTCAAATTCAGAAATAATGGAATATATAACTCTTTGGTCTTTAAGTAATAAAGTAATCTGAATTGCTAATCGAAAAACGACTTTCCTTTCTAGCCTGACCTTCTCTTCCAGCAGCAGTGGGAGTGCAGGTAAGTATGCCGTGGAGAGGGTAGGGTTTTAAAAATCCGCGGATGGCCGGTTTTGCGTCGCGTGCAGTACGCGGTACCTTCGTTTGCCTTGCTTTTTTCTTAGCGTAGAGTTCTTCGGGATCGAATTAACGTAGTATATTTTTCGGTACCGCATCGCTGATATTTTGGGAGCGCGAAATGGAATTTAGTTTTTGTGATTGACTGGAAGAATGAAGAGGATACGGAATAAAGTAAAGTAGATTTCCCTTCCATACGTTTGAATTGTTGACGCATTTGAAATGGGCATTTAATGGTGGCTGGAATATCTAAATGAGCGCAATCTATTTAAAGACCGGCGACCGAAATCCTCTCCGATCTAGCTGGCCGACAAGTAGCCACCGCGAAATGGATTACGGGTGCACGGACTGGTTGAGCAGTTGGTACCATTCGTTGGCACGGCTCAGACTTCATGTCTAGAACCAATGAGAGGTCGGTTCCGATTTCGTTCGAGCGGACGAAGACAATTTTAGACGGATGATTCATTACACAATCTCCATAATTAATGGTTATGATGGTGGTACCGCCAATTTACCGCATTGTTTAAGGTGGGTGATGTGTCCCCCGTAGTATCTTCTTCTTGTTGGGGCCGCCGGTCGTATGGTACTTGTAGTAATCGAGTAGTCCGCCTAGGCAAACTGCTCGAGGGGCGTTCACAAAAAGGACAATAAAAGTAGAAGATGAATAAAATTAAGGTAAACTTTTCAATCGTATCCATAAGCAAAATCGCCATGTAAAATTTTGGCGATGGACTTCTCAGACTACTTCCTCCAAAATGTCTCGAATACACCAGAATCAACACTGGCCGCCTGTTAACCCAAGAAACAGCAATCTCAAGACGATAAGAAACCTTCGGATCAAGAAACTCTCGAGGGGTTCGAGCCAATTTATTCCGAGGAAGTAGCTGATTTTCATAATAATAACTTTGCAAAGTCACCAGACAAAAAGTGGTGACTTTCCAGAGAACAAGAATTTGGTAATCTTACTTCACCGAAAATTCCTTCACTACTTGAAAGTTTTGTCAAGAAGTCACTTCAATTTTATCCAAATCTTATTCCACAACCTCTCAACTTTCTTCTGTCCACCTTGAACAAGACGTCTGAATTCATAGCCAAATGTCAACATCACTGCACTTTATTGCAACAAGCCGCTAAAGAAAATGGTGCCACGATGTTGGATGAGTACATGAGACAGTAATAAAGGAAGTGACATGACTGAAAGAAAATTCATAGAAATGAAGAAAATCGACAAAATTAGCGGAAACCTACCTACAAGTAAGCAGTGCTTGTATGCTATAATGTTAACGCCCTCTCCACTTTCCCAGTTGCGTCAATCATTCATCTCAACCGAAGAGCCACCCAAGAGCAAATAAACTTACGGCTGATTCTCTGCATCCACCAGCACCATCATTTTCGCCACCGGAGAATCTTTCTACCAATGAATCTCTACTAGAAAAGACAATTTCTACCACAGGCACTACAAAAACAACGCTACATGTTTTATATGCTGTTAGCAACTAAGTAAAGAATATAATCTTCGAGTTCATCATTAAAACGATAGGTCTACGTGTCAAGAAGTATAAATGCACTTCAAAAGCACGTATCGAATTGGCATCCAAGGGCGCCTAGTCCATGCAAATCAGAAACAAGGAGGAAGTGAGCGAAACCTCTGAACACACCCTTCCATCTTATGAAACAAGAAACCGATATGCAGCATTCGTCACTAACGCAGAATTTTACTCAACCATTGATGTTTTTTCAAAACCACTTACACCCTCCTAACGGCTGCCCTCAGTCAACATCCACACCAAACACACCTGGAATGCCTACCTCAACCGAAGCATTAAGTGGGAAAAAGAAGGATAAAATGTGTAAGTCAAATAAAATGACTGAACATCAAATGGACACTCAATAACTGCATGCATCCATCTGAAATGCAGCAAAAACAACAGCAACTTAATGATGATGAACTTTTGAAACGAGTTTTATGACTTGCTCTGCAATACATGCAAGATTTCATGCACTCTGAACGGCTTTCTCGAAAACTCGCATACATTGTCGCAAAATAGTTCCGGCGAGTAACGGGAATATGAGGTGTTGTCTCGTCGAAGGAAGTGGTTGCTGTTAGGTCGCGAAGGGCGATGGTTAGCGGAGAGTCTCGGCGAAACCGTGCGGGAGTTATTTCTTAATAGAAAACATGGTATTTCACATTCGATTTTGGGCGAGTTTAGAATCATTTAGACACTCTAACTATCAGTTACTTATTCAGACAGTTTATTGATTTCAAGTTTTTTGTTGCGCGTCTAGAAAGTCAAATAAAAACACGATTGAATTTGAGCGGAATTTCGCAAATCAATTCGGTTGAGAGCCTTTCACTGTCGTGGTTTTCCGCAGGAACCTGGAACAAGGAAAACATCGGATGGCTAGGCGGTTGGCGAGACTGGGAAAGAGAGATAAGCTGAGTGGTCTGGAACAAATGGTGGAAAAACGAATCGGTTGGAGACAATTTTATTGTTTGCACTTTTCTCACGGAGATTAACCAGTGGAGTTCTTAAACAGCAAAAAACGGAATTTGCGTAAAGCGAATGCACACGAAAAAACCATTGACGAAGAAAGTACGGGTACGGTGTTAGAAAAAAGATAAGTTTCAAATGTTTAGTGTCTCATTCCCACAATTGAAAGCTTATTTCAATGAACTCAAAGTATTGTTAAGAGTTTGTATCAAGTGTTTAGTACAGGGTGGGCCAGAAAGAATTGCGAATTTGAAAAAAATCATTAAAAAAAAACTGAGTACAATTCACATACAAATTTTTATTTCTATGAAAATTGACATCTGGGAAATTCATTTCTTAAAAATAACGTCATCCAGGTGTGCACCATCCCGCTGCAAACATTCTTCGAATCTGACCCTCAAATTGGTAAAAACTCGCTGGCACATTGCACGGGGAATAGCTGCCATTTCTTCCCGGATATTGGTCTTCAACTGGTTAATCGTGGCTGGGTTATTGGTGTAGACTCTACTTTTTAGGTATCCCCACAAAAAAAAGTCCAGTGGCGTCAGATCCGGACTTCTAGGAGGCCATGCAATGTCACCTCGACGTGATATCAGTTTCCCAGCAAACATCTCGTTTACGACCGCCAAAGAGGTATTAGCTGTATGGCATGTCGCGCCATCTTGTTGAAACCATGTTACACGATTATAGGCTTCAAATTGTTGCAGTTGTGGAAAGAAAAAATCCCTTAACATGGCTATGTATCGGTCAGAATTTACAGTGACAGATTGGCCTTGTTTTTTCGAAGAAGTAGGGTCCGATAATTCCGTTCTTGTTGACCTTGGGCGTCCTGCAGGCTTCTGTTTGAGAGTCGAACCAGTCTCTTCGAACTTTCTGACCCACGATCGAATCACACTTTCTTTCGGATACTGATTTAGGTCATGTAATCCAAACTCACGCCGAACAATAGCGCACGAATTGTGATTTTTAATAATGTTTAACGCAGAATGCACGTTGCGCTCCGGTGAAGTGATCCATCGCGACTAAATTTCCGAGAACCGAGCTACTTAACCCCACCACCCGCGCAGTCCCCTCTCTAAAGCTTCAAACGCAAGAGTGTTTTTAAAATCGTACGCCTTTCTGGCCCACCTTGTATAAAAACCTTTCCTTCTAGGCTCCAGTTTTCTATTTCCGGTCGATGTTTTTTTTTTTTTTATTTGTTTCTGCAGCAGTCACGATTGTTTCTTCTTCCATCAGTCTGGACTGCTTTCGGTATTTTCACAGTGACGTTTCAGAAAAAACGATGTTTAGCTAGATTAAGGAGTTTGGCTCCGTCTGTATAAATATTATTGGCAAGAGGAAAAGCATGTAAAAGATTGTTCTTACTGATTACTAATGAAAAGACAGCAATTTAAACCCTCAGTTAATGAAAATTTGCTAAATTTGCTTTCAGCGCCGCAAACAGCATCAATTAGATTAACTTTAGCCATTAAGCTTGAATTTTAATTTTTGTGATGCCCGTTAGTCAGGCCCACTGACTCTGGTCATCCACGTAAATCGTAAGCGAGAAATTTTGCAGTGGGACCTTGCGCTGGCGAAAAGAACCCGCCCCATGACACCGCAACGCTAGCCGCCAACATGCTTACGCGCCGCCAGGCAAGGCCATTTCCAACGCAGTACTGATTTTCCGCTCGCTGAGGCAGCAGACTATCGCTGCAGTCCTTTACAGACATTCCATCTACTTATAAACACTAACGTACCCCTGAAAGAGAGTACCGATGGCCTTGCGTTGTTGGAACGCTTTCCCGCCTCGCTGCTTCTTCGGTGGTATTGGATCTGGTGGGGGAGTGCGGGGTCGCTTCCGTTGCCGGCTCTGATATTCCTCCATCGTCAGCGGTCGAGGACCAGCCAAGTCTTGCGGCCTTGTCGGTCTTTGATCGCTTGCGTTGTACAGGTTTAATTTGGGTGGAGCCTGCCTAGTGGGGCAATACTTCGGGGTGCTGGCAGGAGTAGGGCTGGGCACGTAAACTTCCAGGGAAACGGTTCTAGGGCTGTAGGCTTCTCACATCTTGAACGGCTGCCATATTATGGAAAATACAGAAAATTGATTTAAAGTTGTCTGGGTTAATTCTGAATCGCCTAGATCCGCATATTGTTAAGGAAATTATCACCGGAATAGATAGGCGGTTAACGCTAAGTAGTCTTCAGAAGAAGTAACCTAGTTTAATTATAAAGTGGCTAGGTCCGCATATGATTCAAGCGATGAGCGTCGAAAAAGACAAGAGTATTAAATCGGATTACCTAGGTTTATTCTAAAGCGGTGAGGCAGGCAATTGATGCCGCAATAGACAATTTAATGTCAGTCTAGGCGTTGCCACCGGTTTAAGTTCTAACAATAAATTGCCTCTGTTCTTAGAACTACCTGGACTAGATTTCCAGTTGCTTACCCTAGCATTTTCATTTTCTTAATAGCTAAACCGACTCAAAAAAAAATGTCTTCACAAAAAGCTATTAATTAAAAACGCATGTGCAGTTTCTTATGAGAAAATCATCTTTGCCGCAAAGTTATATTTGAAACCTTTCATAACAACTCACATACATGAGAAAATCATTTTCACCGTAATGTTCTATCAGAAAGCATTTTTTATCTGTTACTGAAATTCTATGTGTAGAAATTTCATAGCAGAGTTTACTTCACAAAACGAAACGTCTCAAGTAACCCATCAATGGGCTTTTTTACACGCAGCGTGAAAAGTAAACGCAAAACAGGTTATACGGGCAAGGGGAGTGAGAGGCATTGAGGTAACTTGATAGTAAAAACACTCCAAAATTTTTCAGGGTGAACCGGCGTAATACACACACACATACACAAACGCATGTTGTATATCTTTTGGTTAGGTAAGTTTTTGGGAAGAGCATATAATCATTTCATATTGAACATCAGACGACATCAGTTGAGCCTGTAGCAACGACAGCGCTGAGTGCGGTAGATACGTGCGCAAAACCTGAAACTTTGCTCCGTAGCTATGATGCCTTACTCTGCTTCATTGCTTGAATTTGCTCAATAAGAAGTAGGTATCTAGAAGGAACTTACATGACAGTATAAGGGATGGAAGAGATTAAGAAGAGATAGTCGTGCGATTGTTGCAATTTGAATGTGGTTAAATGAAAGCGCGAGTTACGTCCACAAGGTCCTCGTGACCCCATCGTCTAGATCACATCAGGTTCAACGCTACGTCCACGTGACTCACTACTCATATTTCCTCAAAAGCTTACATTCCATTTTAGTAAATTTCATCTACCATATCACTTAACTTGTTTTTGAAAATCTAGTATAAAAGTTTCACATTTGTCTGCACATCATATCCGCTCAATTTATTTTTGTAAATTCTTAAGGTTTCATATTTAATTGCATCGTAAGCACACTTGAATTCGCCATTTTACTTAAATAAAATAATGATTATGTTCATAGCTGTCCAGTAATAAAGTCGTGTTTATAGAAAACGTTGTTTGTTTTATAACAAAGTGATTAGTAACATAACTAGTGCACACTGCGACTTTGCATAATTTCTAGCATGTCAATTGTCGCAAGGATTTGCGATTTTTCCTAAGACCAGATTACTAGGCATGATAATTTTTTGGTCACAAGTTTTTGTGGTACTAGCGCAGGTGTACATCATTTGCTAGCATACATGGAAGTAATTGATATCTAAATTCCTACTGATTGTCTTAAGCAAAACGGAGCATATGTACTCCTAACAAAGACATACCTTCAATTGAGCATGTCAGTTCTGCGCATGCTTGAAGACGGCTAGCGATTTTACGAGAATTATTGCACACACATATATACATACGATATTTATTGTACACAATAATAGGCTGGATGAACTATTGGACCATGTAAAAAACTAGTTTTACGCACGTATTTTTAACGCCGCGTGTAAAAAAGCCAAATGAATGGAAAAAAGTATCCAGACGCATGATTCATTATCAAGTTCAACAAGACCAAAACAATAATATTGTGTATGTACATGCATACATCGCGGCACGCGCTTTGACCAAGATGTTTAATCAGAGTAATCGACGTTATTTAAAGTATATGGAAAGGGGTTCCGCATCGAAAGAGCAGCCAATGTGAACTCAGTCCCATGACGTTGTTTGCCGGAGCAGAACGTGCGTTCTGCGTACGTGAGTTCTATCGAAACAACGATTCTTCGACTCTAGCGCAACGAAAATATTAAACATGAAGCTCTATTGATTCAACTGATTAAAAAATGGGTGCAGAAGTTCGAGGAGACGGATTCAACAATAAATCTACTATGATTCGGCCGACGTAGAACATCAAGAGATCTGGAAATCGTAGAGTGTGTAAGAGCACCTGTTCGCAAACAACCCGTGGTCTAGTGTCTTAACTTTGTCTAGAACATCTTTAAGTTGCATTTTTTATAAAAACTTATAATTATTTAGGAATTCCAGCATCAAGAACATGTTCACAGGATGTAGTTTCCTAATGAAATGTCAAAGAAATTCACCAGCTTCACCAACAATATTTTCTCAAATAAGACGTAGTTCCTCCTAAATGGGTTAGTAAATTTCGTGATCAAAGAAGAAATCCTGTTACAGTGAATACACAGCGGTATATTGCAATGCTACAGAACTTTTTACTCCATCGCCACAGGTTTCCAATGGTTTTAATAAACGTAAGTGGTTTCAACAGGATAGAGCAACATGTCACACCTCCAACGACTCCTGAAATGCAGTTCGCGAAATTTTAGGGAAAAAATGTGTACCCAAAAGGAAGATACAATAATAAGCCAGCTCGTAACCCAAACTTATCCCCAATGGAATATTTTCTTTAGGGATACCTTAAAACTCAACATTTTACCAATAACCCAGGGTCTCTTGAAGAATTAAAACCAAATATCCGAGAGGAAATTCAAAACATTTAACAAAACACTTGTAAGGCGGTAATTGAAAATTTCCGCTCCATGTTGCAGTAGTGTCAATATAATCATCGATCATATCTTAAAAATAGTTTTTAAGAAATGAATTCCAATTTTGTGCACTTTTACAATTAATGAAAAGTTTTTATCTTAAGTGGTTAATTTTTTTAATCATCGTTTGAAATATAAAAAGACTTTCGGTCCACCCTGTATTTAATGAAAATGTGTTTCGAAACTGAACTTTTTTTTCCTTCTACCTAACCTATGTTAGGTGTGTATTGGCTATGGCTTAGACGCACAAGCCATCGATATATCGATACACGAGTATGTCCACTCGGGACTTATGGTAGCATAGAGCTTTTTTTTCTAGTTTTTCTTTACTGGTTTTGCGCTTCTACTGTGTCAGTGTGTTAGTATTCGCTTGGAATGGTTAGTAGATTATTATATCGAGTGCTTTTCTTGGAATATTAAAAGTTAGTTCTGGAGGACTAATCGCATGAAGTTAAAGTTCTAAGTTTGCTTCTTCAAGAAAGGCAATTAATTGAGTAAGGGCGTGTTCACTGTTCTTAAAAAAATTTCTATGGGGTAGTTATTTTGAAAGATTTCATACTTATTCCTTAGAGTTTCAAAGTGTTCATAGTTTAGAATTCTGTGTTCAAGATCGTCTGTAATGTCGCACCAATTATGGGATGGAACTATTTTTGCTTTTTTTAATCTCTAATTCGTTGTTTGCTGAGGTCGATGATCAAAGACAACAAATGGAAAGATGGTCATGGCACAAAAGAAACACTACTTGCATATGAAGAAATGCTACAACGAAAGCGAGCAAGAAATACGGAGATTGAAACGAGAAAATAATGCTGTGGCAAAAGAAATGCTCGTATGCGCAATAATTTTCCTCGGTGCTGCTAAGCGTTACAAAGAGAAACTTTATGAATGTATGCAACAACCGCTCAAAAACGTGCAGCCCATATCAATCAAAATACAGACAGTTAGCATTTTTTTAAACAATCCCGGGAGTTGACATTTATCGAATGTAGATGTACGGCAAACATCACCAATTAGCTTATCGAGAGTATCTAGTGTAAACCCCTATCCTTCATCTCATGATGGCTCTTTATCGGTGCCTATAGGAAATAATACTGGATCGTTACCAGACCTGATATCCGCTCATTTTGCACCACCACTTAATACTCCGCTCGATAAAGAGCAAGAGCATTCGAGCAGTCCGTATAGCTCGGTAAGATATAGTCCAAACATATCAAATAACAATATTCTTCATAGTTCCCACGGTAATTTAACATCAATTGGAATCGCATGCTGACTTTTCTCAGAATTCTGTACGTTTTGGGAGTTTGAGTGGAATGCGCTTTATCACTGAGTTGATAGTACGCCGAATGATTATCTGCCAAACATCCAGTCCACACAAAATAAATTTGGTTCTATACGTCTCAACAGCAACATGCATTGCAGCAGCAACATCCATTGCAGCAGCAACATGAAATGAACAGCAACAAAGAATGCAACAACAATGACCGGTGGAAAATGAGGGGGAACGGATTGGGACTGGATCCCGTACCGCGGAGCCGGGCAGTTAACTTTTGGTTAGCAAGAAAAAACAAAATCGTGTTGGAAAACGTGATGAAGAAAGGAATTTTTTCCCGTGGATAGGGGTGATTGCCAAAAATTAAATACTGGGCTGTAACGAGAAGTGCGAAAATAAATGTCGTGTCTGGTATTATTCGAGAGAAATGTGGTTGTAATCAAAAAATGCAGACTTGAATACGTTTCCCAATCGCAAGACCATACAAAGATTTTCTCGAACGAACCGCGTGTATGGAGTAAAGTGACGGCAATTTGCTTTAAAGTGCGAGTGAATCAGAAGTGAGAGAACGGAATGTGAGATTAATTATGTTTTCCAAGTGGAAAGCGCTATGAAACGCTCAAAAATATAATTGCACCGTGCTTTAACCGGGCCGTGGATTGCGGTTTTTCAAGGAAAACAGTGGGTAGTGAATGTGCGCTTGATATGGAAAACTAAAGGGTGGAAGATACGCTAATGAGAAGTTTACTCATCTTGAGTGTTTCCCTGTCATAAGATTCTGAGTTGTCTGTGCGCTGGGTAGTAACCAGTTAACTTTTCAGCAATTGAAAGTGGTTTAAAAATTACTTTCTGGTTTAACGTAAAATCTTGGTTTAAAACTTAAATTCTGGTTTAACGTAAAATCTTGGTTTAAACAAAAATTAAATTCTGGTTTAAAAATTAAATTCTGAAAGATGGGCCAGCAGTCAGAATCAGCAAAAATTGTTTGACTTATCCTGATTAGTTGACTAACCTAAATTTCCTCCTAGGCAACTCACCTAAATCTTTATCGAGCGCTCGTGTGGATGTACGTAAGTACCCGTTCTTTTTTTATTTTTTTATCTCAATTGCCCACATAAAATGTATTTACCTATATTATTTATAATGGAGAAAATTAGAATGAGAAGGAGAATAAGTGCAGGGGGTTAGTGTACCAACTTTTTTTAAAATTTTATATATATTTTTTTGATTATACACAATTTCAAAAAAAAATTTTGTTTGCACACGTACACGAACTTTGAAGACATCTATCCCTGCGAACGCTTAATAAATTTTGTATTTGGATACCAGCTATGGTCAGAACGAAAACAATTTTTGAGAGGTTAGACTGGCACAATTTTTTTGGTTTTTGAGAACGATTTGTGTTGCGCAATGCAACTCGATTGAATAAAGATAAAATTTATCATTAAAATCACCATAAAATTTTGAATTTGAAAACGTAAATTATTTCAAAACATTGAACGCTTTCAATGCAACATACAAAACATTGAACTTTTTTATATCAGTTGACATGTAAGAAGTAGTGGAGATCTTTCGATGTTCTTTCTTTCTTCCTCAAGCCGTCAAAGAAAATAGAGTAAAATAATAATTCATTGAAAAGCCCATTGAGGTAAAAAAATTATTATGTATAAAACTAACTGTAATCTAAATAAATTAAATTTTAAGGTTTTTTCTTGGATACGAAAAATCGTCTTTCAATCCTCTTCAAAAATTGTTTGCCAAGTGAGGTTAATGCAAATTGCAGTCCACGAGAGAGATGTCACAACAGTTTCCTCGATTGCTTAACAGTTTTTTTGGTCCGTTGAGCCGGATATTCAACTGAGGTGGAAATCCTCAGCATTGAACCGTAAATCAGAAGAGGTTAGGAAATTCGACAATGGCCACACAACTTGAAAGGCTTATACGAAAGCAAAGTGCGCAAAAAGGAAATGTCACGCGTGTGATAAATTTTCTGGAAGAGTCAAAAAGTCGTGGAAAAGAGATCGCTTTAGACGAACTCAAAACCAAACATGCATTAATTCAAACCTCGATGAATAAATTTAATAGTTTGCATGATGAAGTCTTAGATATAATTCCAGACAATGAACTGACACAGCATCAAGCTGACTATCAAGCATTTCATGAAAACGCTGAAAAAATCATCTCAAAAATTTCTTCAATGATACGAGCAATTGTAAAATCTGAAGAAAAGGAATTCTCACATTCAAATGTGCATCACAATTCAACATTGAATGAAACGAAACTTGATGTTGCAACGAAAAAGAGGCTCATTCAAAAGAAGTTAGAAGCAATTTCGAAATTTCAACGCAATTACAAGAAGGAAAATCAGTCAACATCGTTTCTTCGTGTTCAGTTAGACAATCTTAAGCCACTCAAACGCGAATTTGATGCAAACTTTGAACAAACGTTAAGCGAACTTGTTAGTGAACAAAATTAGTTACAACGAACTACAGAAGAAGCTGATGCTCTACAGTTCAATGAACAATTTGATATGCTATTTGCGTGGTTTCTTGATGAAATCGAAAACCGCATAACTTCTCAATCAACTCCTCAAGTTTTGAGCGAACCTAAAGCGCTTCGACCGAAAATGGAAAATCCAAAGTTCGACGGCAAGTACGAGAATTGGGAAACCTTCCGTCAGCTCTACGTGGCATTGGTACACAGCCAACCAATTACAAACTGTGAAAAATTTTCAATTCTTTGCGATGCTTTAAAATCGTTGCCGCCGGGAGAGGTCAGTCCGATCGCTCAGGTGCCATTCGATGAGAAGAATTACCAGTTTGCATGGAAATAAGTTTGCGATCGCTACGGTGACAAAAGAAAGATTGTATCGTCACACATCAACAACATTCTCAAAGTTTCATCTATGAAGAAAGACACATCGAGGGAGCTTCGACGAATCATGGATATCTTCCAATCAAACATTCAAGCTTTGGTAAACCAAGGTTTTAAGCTTGATAACAACACATTTGCTCAAGTTGTAGCCGTCCATCTCATCTCAAACGCTTTAGATGAACAAACTTTAAAGGAGTGGCGCAAACCCAACAGCAATGTCAACGCGACGTATGCCGAATTGTGTGAGTTTCTAAAAAAAATACTGGGAAAATCTTTCCGATTTACCTTCAAACGCACAAAAAACAACTCATCTGGCTACACTTCAGCAAAAACTGGGAAATAAAAGCAAAGGCGAGTCTAAACAGCCGCAAATCGATTCAACTCACACTGCCAAACGTCAATCGAAAGAAAAGTCAACACCGAAACGCCGCTTGTGTGAATCAAATCAATGGTTGAACGAGTGTGATCTGTTTAAAGAGTTCACAGTTGAAAGTCGCCACCGTTTTGTTCGTGAACGAATGCTTTGTGAAAATTGCTTCAGTGTTCAACACGAAACAAAATCATGCAAAGCTGCAATTTCTTGTGAAGTTTCTAAAAAGAAACATCACACAATGCTTCATCTGTCAAAAAAGGACACATCACAATCACAAACGACTTCGACTGACGAATTTCAACCCTTTGAGCAAAAAGCATCTCACTTTACCGCTGCATCATTTGTTGCTAGAATATCATGCACTTCAACGTCGACCTTGTTTCCGGTGCTGTGGTTCGAGTCCTTGACGACGATGGCGAATGTTTCTTGGCTCGAGCATTGTTGGATCAAGGTAGCGACATGAGTTACATGAGCGAAAGTTTGTCGAAAAGGGGACATTTTTCGTCAGCCAATATCAACATTCGTGTCGAGGGGCTAGGAGAAAGTCCAATGTTCATTCACAGAGGAGTTCAAGCAACGATTTGTTCAGTGTACGGACCATTTGAGTTTTCTCAATCATTCGCAATCGTACCCAAGGTGACTGGAAGCTTACCATCATATCAAATCGGAAAAGATGAAATCAAAATTCCCAAAGGAATTTTCCTTGCTGATCCAAACTTCAACGTGTCAGCGCCAACCGACTTGCTGCTTGGCTTGTTGGTTCGAAACGAGATTGATGTAAATAAACAGATTCGTCTCAACGAAAAGATTGCCTTGCATGAGACGAAACTTGGATGGACAGTTGACTTTGCCATGCCAGGGAGAAAGAATCAGCGAAATTCTTCAAGTTCTTTGTGCTGCTCAACGTTTCTGTCTGCAATGCCATATTCGCAGCTGCAAGCAAGTGCGTTTTCTGAAATCTCTCGATCTGAATTCGATGAACTTTCTGCAAGAATGAATCGTTTCATCGAATGTGAAGAGTTGCCGAAGGCGAAAATCTTGTCACAAGAAGAAAAATACGTTGAAGATCTGTATGCAAATTCAACCATTCGCTTGGACGACGGGAAGTTTCAAGTCAGATTTCCTTTCAACGACAAAATCAAACAGCTTGGAAGCAATTTATCGAAAGCAACCAAACAGTTTTATGCCAATGAATCTCAAAGACTCAAAGATCCGTTGCGACAGAAGTTGTATTGTGAGTATATTCAACAATTAATCGACAAAGGTTTTCTAGTTAAAGCGAAGCTCAAAAAGGATGAAAAAACCTACTTCATGCCTCATCATGGAGTTTTGAAACTCACAAGCAACACGACGAAACTTCGTCCAGTCTACAATGCCTCCTCAAAGTCTGAATCTGGTATTTCATTGAACGACGCAATGTGCTGTAGTGAATTAAAGTTTTCAATATAAGTCCGTGAAGGACCGCAGCGATGTTCTGCTGCCTCGGCAGAGGAAGGTGTTGATTCCTGCCGAGAATGCCCTCGTCCGGAGACGCGTGAATGCGCTGGCAGGCTAGCATTGCGGTGTCGTGGGGCGGGTTCGTTTCCCCGGCACGAGGAATCACTACAAAACATTTCGCATTCACGAATTGCTTGCAGATCAAGAGGACGACCGAAGTCGCAAATTTGTAGATAACCTCCGCGAAGGAATTACGACTTGTTGCGAGAACAAGTGCAACCTGACAAGAAAGACTAATTTGGGGGTGACTTCGTCTTTACCCAAATACATTCAGGGCCCACAAATGAAAGAGGGGCAACCGGGTGGTGGTGGAGCCCCTTCATGCCCACCCAACCGGAATAAATCCAATGTTAAATCGTTGAAGTGGCCAGGTATTCCTCTTCTGAGTGGAGAACTCATACAACTTGAATTATATGAACTTTCCCATCAGAAGGGGAGTACCCCGGTGACCAATTTATGTCATAGAATTATACAATTGAATTGCATAACTCTATGCCATAAAAAGGCACTTGGCTTGGGCCACTCAACCCATAAGGTCTCCTGAAACAAAAGAAGGAATTATTCTGTACCCGGCGGCTGGCTCATATTTTGGGGTGGAAGCCTGCCACCGTACCGGGTCCTATACCCGATTGGAAAAGACCGGAAGGGAAAAGACCAATTTTTGTTTAACAATTCATCATTTTTTTATTTTTATATAAATTCATAGCAAATTAATTAAGAACAAAGAAATTAAAATGTAAGCTACAAATACTAAATGAGAAGGATGAGTGTGTGGGAAAAAGAAAGAGATCTTAAGGCTATGTTACTCAAATTAAACGAGTATCATAAAAAACACAGCTTAACATTTTAAATTGCACTCTACAATGGAGGAATGTATACTTGTACATAGCTCGCCTGGAGAAATGATAATGAACAAAAAAAACCACTGTTTATATAAAATACCGTAGGTGCTATAACAGTTAACGACTTTGCGAGTAATAGGATGATATAATACGATAAGATGCCTCTTGTGCTTTGATGGCAAACAAATATCGTTAATCGATTATTTTTTTTTAAAGACAATGTTATGATTATGATGATAATAAAGCCGGTAAGTATCCAATTCAAATCTCTGTTGGATCTTGGATTTATATAAAGTAGGACTTAAGAATGAGTACAAAGTTAAATCATCTGGATTCGCTTCACAATTTTCCGTAAGAATCTTCCCCACTATTTAACCGATTTCTTCACTTCTCACAGTTTTTTCCTGGCGTTTCTTTTAAATTTATCATTTATATTGTGCTGTTTATTAAACATTCAAATAGACTTTGTGTTGCTAGATGTAAGACGACATGAAGCATTAATTTATCACACAATTCAACAGAATTTATAAAACATAAACAGAAAACATCAACTTGTGCAATCATTCGTTATTGTAATGCTTTGTGCTTTGAAAAGGAGATTCATTTGATTCCACGAATTTTTCGAAGCGAACAGAGTCAAGCCTGAGACTGATATATGCGAATGCGAGAGTACGACTCCAATTGACTTGTAAGGAGTGTCGAGAAATTCGTAAGACACACTGTAACTGATCTGTCATTACTGCCCGATGGCACAATACGCGATAAAAGTATTTATGATGTGGGAACGAATCAATTTGACTTATAACAAAGTCAAGAAATTCGGAGAGCGTTATATGAAAAATTTTAACTCAATCTGAATTGAACTTTAGAACATTTAAGTATTCGAGAGTAATTTTTTTTTTGTGTGGCTGAAACTCTCACAATTCTGTCATTTATATAAGTGAAATATTGATTAAATTAAAATTTTAGATAGAAAAAATTTAGATAAATATAGAATAAATAGTATAATATTATATATATAGAATAAATAGTGTAATATTATATATATAGAATAAATAGTATAATATTATATATATAGAAATTAAAAAGGGTACTTACAATACCTTTCCCTCGACGACGAGCGCTCGTTGACGATTTGTAGGTAAGCAAGTCCTGTAATTCATTTTTAAGCGTATTATTGTACCGGTTGTAATTTATGAGTCACGACTTCTTTCTTTTGGTAGTGTAGATTCGCATTCGTATAACAACTATTAGTACACGAGTAGGAAGGCATAAAATATATCCTAAGTGTGTATACAATCCTATAAAAATTCAGCTATCCAATGGTAAATACATGTAAACTTTTTTTTTTTTTGAATATCACAAACGTATGGTCTTTGAACGTGGTAATGCTTGCTGCTACTTATTCTACGGCTTTTAATGCTTAATGTTTCTTTATATGCAATCCGTTGGTCAATATAGGATTGAGTGATTTGACTAATTCTCCTGAATCTAACTTTTCAATTGATTTATCACTCTTTGTTGAACTATGTGTGAATACACCATTCGCTTTTTTGCATCCAAACGGTGTGTTTTCCCAGAAACAGGGAGTACGGTCCCGCCGTTTCCCAATCAACATGTGCCGCTCCGTACGATGACGATCTTCACCTCGCCTTCCAACCACCTGTTGCACAACACTTCGGGACCTAATGCTGATGGCTCATGGCGATATTGGCAGCTGTTATCATTTTTTTACAGGCACTGTCGTAGAAAAAGTAGCGATATCTGAAGTGTTTCCTTTTTTTTTTCTTCTTCTTCTTTTCTTTCGCTGTGCATCCACAGGTTGGTAGAAGTTGTCTCTGCCACAAACCTGAAATAACGCATATTGAACTTGACGTATCGAACAAAGACCTATAAAGTAATGAACGCGAAATGAGCTTATTTTCATCCATACGGGATTGCATGCAAACGTTCATTTAAAAAAAAAATTCTGTGCATTTGCATTTGCCTATTTCATACATTTTGGTCGCGTCTGCTCCCCTCGTCTATTATTCACACCATTTTATCAAAGTGCGCTCTTTCTTTATCCCTATTAAATTCAATTTTACTACTGTTTGGACTCTAGAAATCAGAGCCTGAGTTCGTTTTGCCAAATCATTCTAGGCCCCATGTATTGGGCCAAACTGTTCTGCACTATTTACAGATTCATCTAACTCCTTCCCCTATTCCTCATTAAAGCTAACGCGACCAACTTTAGCTCTTTCCATGATGTTAATTTTTTCTTTTCTCCTCCCAATACTCTTAAAAACACTTTGGTAATCAATCCCCTACAATCCCTTTCATAATTTATCATTCGAATCGCATAAGTATTAAAAATCAAAATTTTCATTCACGCCGTTTCATTCACAATTTGTTCATTCATAAAGTACTATAAATCCAAAACGCGAATACATTCACACATAAATCAGGCACTCGCGCATTCCCGTACGGACTAACACACTTGTAGCATTTAACTATTTCAGAGACATCGTTCTTCCCACGTTTTTCCACTTGCTCACGTTCCCTTCTTTATTGATTGATGAATTGTTCATGTCGTTTCCGTTACCGCTTTGCAAACTTGGTAACGAGTTGGCAACGTAAGCGAAGGATCGACCACCTTTGGAATTGGTTTAATCTCAGGGCTAATTCCTTTTCAATGCGATGCAAATCGAAACGATCCTTATATGCGATTAGATTGATGGCAATACCCAAGGGTACGAAACGCCCTGAACGGCCAATACGATGCGAGTAAGTCTCAGCCATACGTGAAAAAACGCAATTAATAGCAACATTCACAGCCTATACATCAATACCACGTGTAAAAAGATCAGAGCAGACTAGATTTCTGCATAGCCCCTGTCGAAAATTCATGGAAAACACGATTTCTATGCGCCTGCGCCATGTTGGCATGGATATAGTAACAACAATAACCAAGTTCCGTGATCTTCTTAGCCAGCAATTCCACACGTCGCGTTGAATTGCAAAATATTAACGATTGGCTTATTTGCAACTTAGAGAATAACGCATTAAGACGATGCGCTTTTTGCTTCAAATGTATGAACTTTTGATGATTGAAATGTTTTAGGCCAATATAAAATTAAATTTTCATCCCTGTATCCAATTTTAGAGCTTGTTTAAGTATTTCGTATGTGGAAAATGAAACAGCTACCATGGGTATTGCTCTTAAATAGTTAATTGACATTCCTCGATATAATCCTCGAACGATACCGTTTTCACGGTAAATTAACGTTAATGTTTGCATCATTCCCATCCCAAATTTTGTTGTATCTGGGCTCATCATTGCGAGTTGCATTCTTCTTCTAGTAACATTCAAGGGATATGAAATTGAATGCGCAACAGCTCCAGCTAAGCCACCACATACCAGTTTTACAGGTATATGTAATACAAGGCCACCAGTATTCCTTTCGCATTTATTGCATGCGTACTTTGGCAAATACTTCATGCAAAAAAATTTAAACATCTCAAAACAGTAAAATGACAGCCCGGCATACGGGACCATGCCTGTTAAAGTAGGGAAAAAAACCCTCTGTAAAGTGCACGTATTCCGCCTTCATTGCGGAACATTTCAGAAGCACACTGCAAAATTCCAGTGTATTTGTGTTCTCCCATTACTTGAAATGCTAAACGAGCACGAATTGTATCTAGCGGATATGCCAATGTAACAGCCGTCAGTCCTGCACAAGCTCCTGCTATAAATTTATCCGCGTGTACTACAAACTTTTAAATGTAGTTCAAACTGCGATAAGTACTTCTGGTACATTTCAAAGGATGTGAACTGCGTGGCTGCGTACGGAAATGCCAAAATGATTCCTTCAATATTATGTGCCTGAGACCACTAAACACCCCTAAATGTCCGTAATGAGAGGAATGTGCTTGAAGTAAGATTTTTATCCTATCTAATGGCGCTACAGCAGTTTTAGAACACATCCCAGCAATTCCCCCAGCCAGAAGATCTTTCAGAACAAGTTCGTAGTTGCGAAAAGATTCAGCGGAAATAACCATTGTGGATTGATAAATGTCTATTTTCCACAAATTAAGTCTGGCTAAGGTTTCACAGGAAATACTATTACTAACATTTCACGAAGAAACAATATAAAGAAAGCCGATAAACTGACGGTTAAGCTCAAATTTATTTTAAGCACGTTCAGGAAGTTCGATTCAATGTTTTCATTAATTCAGTTCGAGATCGGCGTAGCAGATCGGGATAAACAACAGTAATGCACGCTTTATTGTCGCGGCTTACGACGAGCATCACCTTGGCGTTTCTAATAAATCCAATAACCACTAACGAATAGCGATACTCCCCTTTCAACGTAGTAAAACCCATACTAAATGCACAAAGTCTTCACTGCTTCCATTTGCTCTATGTTGCACACTTTCCTGCCTTCGTCGTCCCTTCGAATCGCTTACAAAACATAATTTGTGTCGCTGGCGGATTCGCACGCGTAGATTCATTAACTGACCCGAACTCGGATACTTTAGCAATCTCTGGACACGCACAAAACAACCATTAACTGTCCTATACACTCGCACAACTCTAATTATCCAACTTTTGCCTCGAGTCTTTGCTAAATTGCGTTTTTGTCTCTGGCTTGAAGCTTCATATCAATAACAATCCACCAAACAGTCTCTTTTCTTTTTAGTTCGAAAAGGAATTTTCTTGCAGTCAACGAAAGCAGGACAGGTGATACAAAGAGCGTCGAAGAAAATGAGACAAAACACAGTTTAGCTGACTGCCACTTACACTGCCCCCGTTCGTCCTAAACTACACTCCACGTTCTAACGTGTCCGATTTCCGCCTGCTGAGTCCCGCAAGCAGAAGTCACACTCTCGATGGTACGATGGCACGAGCTTGGATAACATCACGAGATGGGTCGATTTGCTCGATTACGGGAATGCAATAAGCACCGGTTTTTCCAGTACCGTTTTTCGCTCGTGCTAATATATCCTTACCACTTAAAGCAATTGGTATAGCCGCCTTTTGAATAGGCGACGGTTCCTCCCAGCCCTTCTCGTTTCAAACAGAATTCTTCGAATTCATTTTCTCTGGGGTCTGTTACATCACTAGTCTTAGGTCTATTAGCCTTCGGAGGAATCCGCAATTTTGATTTCCAGCCCATGTCATCGTTTACGTTGTTATCATTGCTTAAACTTATACACTCATTCGAAAGAAAAAAAAAAGAAAAATAGTCCTTAGAAAAACTAATATTAATTTACTCACGGTTTCTTAATAAGACTCCCTCGCCAACCATTCACATCACTTCACCTCACACTTCACTGGCACTTTATCTTATCCGCCTTGCGTACGGAGCGGTTTATGGGAAACTGTTCACTGAAACATGTTCGAGGCAAACGCAATAACCTCGCTCGTACCATGTGGAAATAGAAGTGCCATCTATGTGTGAACATGCGGTGGTGATAATGCACACTCATTTCGGTTATTTTTTAAAATTCTAAATTGTTTATTTATTTTTTTTATTTTGTGTAGATTCGATTAAGTTTTCAATTGAAAGCAATTTATGTTTATAATTATTAGCGTGATTAAGGGGGAAATAAATCGAAAGAATAGGACAGGCACGCGTTAATTTCCGACAAACAAAACAATTTTTATTTAATATTATGGTTGGAATGGGTAACATTTGACAAATTTTGTGGGGTTTAAATGATACAATGATTTTATCGTTCCTATAATTTAAGGGGTTAACCGTTTCGTTCTAAGCATTTGCATACCGCGTTACACCGCAATTAGTTAAATTATATTCAAAAGATATTGAAATAAAATCACTACACATTAAAACAGTTTTAGAATTTTGTTTCCCGGGTGTTAAGTACAAAAGAAATTTTTTCTTTACTTATTTTTCATGCGAAAAAAAAACGAGTGTTGCGATGAGGAAGGTGACTGAATGGTTACTACTTGTTAAATTGAGTTGGTGCTGTGTGCCTGTGTCAGCGCTGCTTTTAGAGCCATAGCTGCTAGATTACTACAGTGCAAAGGACCTGTTGTGCAGCCAGAATCGTTTGACATTTCAATTCGACTTCGAGAAGAGCTGTGTGCTGTGTCAGACCATCGCTGCAGTCCTGTACGGATATTTATATACCTACTTTCACTACACCTTTGACTACTGGTTGTTTTTGATTAATTCATTGATCTTCTTCATGTTTTCTGCAAGATTGCTAGTGTAAGTGATCGTGTTGATGTCCTCCATGATTTTATTTCTGTTTGATATTCGTCTTTTCTTTTTGTTCCAATTTTCAACTTGCAGTGTAAATTTAATAGGGGCATATTCGCTCTTGCCTATTTTATATATTTTTTGTATTCCATTGATTCCAGTAGTTTAAGTTGTTTGTTAAGGTGATGTCTAGGGCTGACACTTGTGTGGTCTGTTAATTGGTTTTCCTAAAGAAGGGGAAAGGGCCTGTGTTGAGGGGGTTGCTAATTTATTTTTGTTTAATGCGGATTTTAGGATGTTACCTTTTGCATTGTTTGTTTTGTCTCCCCAATCTTTGTGCCTTGCATTAAAACCTCCTCCAATTATGAATAGGTTTTTGTCGTTAACCACTTTTATGATTTGATGAATTTGCTCCTTAAAAGTTGTGCTGTTTAGGTCGGGGGGAAAATAGCACACGCAAATGTTAATGTTTCGTCTTAGATTTGTTGTGTTAATTACTATTGCTTCAATGTCCTTGTTGTTGAGCGGTATTTCTTTGAATTTTATTTTGTTATTAATTACTATGGAGACTCTCCCTCCTTCTTTGTCTGTTCTTATTTTGTTGATTAGTTGGTGGTTTTTGATTCTTAAAATGGATGATTTTTTAATTAGCAGTGTTGGTTGTAGAAGTGCAATGTCTTTTTTTATTTTTGTACATAATGCACTCTAGTGTGTCTTTATTTTTGGAAATGCTTTGGATGCTAAATTGTAGAAATTTGATATTTTTGTAGTCTTTCATGTTTTTAAGTGTTATTATTCGTCAGGCAGTCTGTATATTGTAAGTTGTTGGTGTTGTCTTTTTTGACAGTGATTTGTTAGTGTTTGTATTGTTTCCTTAATTAGATTGTATTCTATTTGTAAGTATTTAGTGTTGCTTTGGTTTTTGCAGTTATTGTTTAGTAGATTGATTAGTGTTTCTATTTGTGTGGCTTGAGTTGCTAATTTGAAGATGTTTCCTGCTAATGTGTTTTTTCCATTAGCGTGTTGTTTGACTGTAGTAGTAGTTGACTACTCATTGGAAAGTTTATTGTGAAATTGGTTATTCTTGTGTAACGTGTTCTTGTTGTTTTAGTGTACTGTTTATTTAGCATTAATTTATTTATTACAATACATTGTTCGAGTTTCTATTGTTTGTTGATTTTGATAGGAGTGGGAACGCTGAATCCATGGTTTTGTTGTCTTTCAGCAGTTCAAATTGGTTGTCGTTATTTAGGATATTTCTTGCTTTTTGAGGGTTATATTTCTTATGGAACAGGCTTTTACCTCCATATCATAATTGATCCATTTGGGGAAGGTTTGTCCATAGCACTGTGGTTTACGTCTCCACATGAAAAGCATTTTATGTCTTTACAGTCCTTATCCAAGCATTCTTTGTCTCCACTTTTTGAGCATCTTCTATTTTCACATGGGAGCTTCTTACAGCAATATTGAGTATAACCTAGTCTGAGGCACTTAATGCATTGTTTTAGTCTTAGGTAATAATACTCTACTGGGATGTTCAGATAGTCTAGCCTTATTTCATCCGGAAGCTCCTCTCCCGAAATTGATACCTTGACTGTCTGAGTTGGGATGAATTTTTCTCTGTTTTCTGGATCTCTTCTTTTGATCCTGTACACATTCATGATCTTTATATTTTTTGTTGTACTCCGTGGGAGTTGCTTGGGATTCCGTTTCTAGTAATACTCCTTTTATTATACCATGTCACATGAAGTTATTCGGAATGAACGCTCTCTCTCTCCAAAGTTCTTGATCTTGTCATTCATAACTACTTCATTTGCTTCTTCGGGTTTGTTAAACATCAGTTTTATTCTATTGTATCCTTTCTGCTTAATGTCCTTTATGTTCTTGCTATTCATATTTTTGTTCATGGAGTAAAAGGCCATTTGGGTAAGTCTCAATATTTCATTTGCCTCTTCTTTAGATAGGTTCATTAGAACAAAGAATTTCTTTCTCGTGTCATTTTTGTCATATTAATTGGTAGTAGGTCCGGTTTTAGCTTGATCCGAGATTGGATTTTCGGTCCCTTTTAATGCGTTCAAATGTTTTGTTCAGAGTATCCGCTATGAAATTTTCGATGTCTTCCATAGGTGTGGACATTGTTGGTGTAGCTTCTGTTGATTTTGTTTTGTCGCCGTTTTTTGGTGTGCTTGACGGTTTACCGTTGTCGAATTCACAAGTTTTTACGGTTTCAATCGTGTCCATTGGTTCGCTGATTTCACCGTTAGCATTTTGATAGAGGTTATTGGCCTTACATGTGCTATCACCTTTAATATTTCTTTTTATTCTCTGTGCATCAGTTTCCTCTGATTTTTCTTCTTCCAGCATCTTTCCTTTCTCCAGGGTCGCGCGGTACCTTCTTGTTGTTTATTGGTTCTTCCATCATTATTTAAATAAAAACTCTTACCTGAATCGAGCAAACTCTAAGGAACTTGGGATAATTTTACTTAGTTTTTCCCTATTGTCTACTTTAAATGATTAATTGTAACTATATGAAGTCAAATCTTAGTTGGTTGAGGGATTTGCCAACTTATTGGAAATAATTTAAACAAGCAAAGCTGAAAAATTTGATTTTACCCAATGTTTGGTTATGATTTGACTTTTTTTTTAGGTTAACTTTCCTACACAATCACTCGCGAAACGCACTGCACTCTAAGGTGGTTGGATAGGAAGCGGTAATTTTCATCAAATTGTCAATTGCTAAATAAGTGAGATCAGCAGAAGTCGAGAACTTACAGTAGATTCTGTAATACAGTAAAAACCATTCGAGAAAAAATATTGTTTTTCTCTGTTTCGGGCTTCAATAAAATTCTTCGCCCGGGTTTGGTTGTCAAGTTGGGAAGTACTGGAAAGGAAATGGCAATCAAACTCAATGGACTCGGCCTTGTCCTTTCCCCTGCCGACATAGTCGCTGTCAGTATCAGGAGAGAAGTTAAACGTTAACGCCTCGAGGAAATAGCCAGATCGAGTTGTCGGACGGACATCTCACAGCCAGAAATTATTTCGCTTCAACTTGCAAGGTACTTGAATATCCATTAGAAACAATTGTGTCATCAATCGTAAATTATTCTAGTCGCTGAGTCATACTATGTTAGTTCCTGTAGACATGAAAAAGTAGGCAACTATTAATTTATCTTGCATCGCATGCGAAAGATTAAAACTTAAAAAGAAATCGACGATCAAAAATATCGAAACGAAAGATCAAGAATTCTACAATTCGCTGATTTGGTTGCGAAATAATAATACAATGGAGCTTTATTTACAGTCGATTGGAGCTTTATTTACAGTCGACCTTGAAGTGCTTGGTCAAATCTATCACCCTGAGCTGAGAGAGAATGGTGAGAAGATTCATGTGACTAAGGAAAATAAAGAAGAGTATATAACACTCTTGATGGAGTGGAGTAGAATAGGGGAATTGAGCAGCAAACAAAAACTTTTTAGACAGCTTAACGAAGTAGTGCCTCTGGAATGGTTGAAATATTTTGATGAGCGTGGGTTGGAGATGATTCTGTGTAGAATGCGAGATGTTCATGCAGATGATTGGCAACGAGATACTATTTATCGGCATTAAAATTGCAACAGCAAACAAGCTGCAGTTTGTTCATGAAACGGTCAATGAGAAAGGCGCACGTCTGCTGCAATTCGTTACTGGTACATGCTGCGTTCAAGTTAGTGGTTGTGCCGAATAAATGGGTTTGAATGGTCCCCTACGCTTTTGTATTGAAAAAGTAGGCAAAGAAACCTTGGCGGCCAAGATCGCAAGTCTAACAAGTGTGTCGAGCCCGGGCGTAATTGGAAGTAAATTTATTCGTGCGATTTATTGTGCCCAATAGTTCAATTCGTAATCAAAATGGTGAACGCGGTCCAAGCAGCGTTAGAACCGAATAAAATAATCAAATCTCCGAAGGATTTGGTGGTCAATAGTGATATTTACATGTCAACAAAATGGAAACAATGGCATCAGCAGTGATATGCCAGAGCAACAAATTTTGTATCAAAAAGCCCAGAAATCCAAGCAGCCGTATTCATGTCGTCAGTTACAGGCCAAAAGGTGGCAGCTATTTACAACATATTCAATCTCACACCGGAGCAAGATACCTCTTCGTTCCCAAAATAAATGTTACGTATCAGAGATATATGTATGTATATTCAATACAGGCAAGCAAGGAATAGAAGAACCAGTCGATGACTTTCTAACTTCTCTTCAGAAAAAAAGTGAATAACTGTTATTTTGGAAATTTACAAGACAGCTTGATTTGTGATAAAATATTGACCGGAATAACCAGTGACCGGCTGAAAGAAAGATTATGTTTCGAAGATAATATGACACTAGTAAAAGCAATTGACATCTGTCGAGCAAGTGAACAAGCAAAAATGCAACTGTTGACAATAACGGAATTCAACCTCGGAGTTCAAAAAGTTGAGTTAATGAAAACATCTTACAAGCATCGAAACAAAAGCAAACCAGGCATCTAGAGCGTTGTAGTGGAGTTCACGGGAACACCAAATGTCCAGCAAGTAACAAAACTTGTTTGAATTGCAACGAAAAAGGGCACTGCGCTAGCGGCTGCAGGACGAAGACAACGAATGCGATTACCACAAACTAATCAAATTTTGATGAATATGTATCAAACATTTTATGCATATCATCAACCAGGCTTGAAAATGGCACCGATTGGCTTGATCCATAACTCATCCAAACAATGTTAAACTAAATTCAAGTTGAACAGTGGCAGACAATCCAACGTCATTACAAGAGCGATTGCAGTTACAACCAAACTAAATATCAGCCAATCAAAAGTAAAGTTCCTTATGTCTTATACGAACAACATAATGCCAGTTTCAGGTGACGTAAGTGCAAAATTAAGTGCCAAAAAACAGACACCATTGAAAGCAACATTTCTAGTAGTAGAGGAACCTGTGACACAAATATTAGGAAAGGATACTGTTAGAGAGAGTAGAAACAGGGAGTGACGGTTAGCTCAATCGAACACTACCGCGTAAGCATGCGTTTGTAGACTCAATCATCACCGAGCCGAATTATAGTAATTGTAATTAAATAATCAACAACATTTACTGGATCATCTTACCTTGATATTGCAAAAATGGCAGGGAGTAGGGTAGGGAGACTCAGAGAACGCACGACTTCCTCTCAGTTGAACGAAAGGAACTCGGAACGTCGCGCTTGCGTGAACAATGGAGACACTGTTGGATCGAGTCATCAACATCGTATCAAGTCGGCTTCACAACTACCAGTGTGATACTTGGAACTACGACCCCAACAAACAAAATATCGATTTATTTAATGTGATCATCTATACGATTTTCAGGAACGGATATTTATCTCGAAATGCAGCAAAACAAGATAGCACTCACTATAACACACAGTAACAACTAAATGTAAGGGTCATAGAGCAGCGCTGTTTCTACACCAAAATCCAATTCCACATTGATTGGGCATACAAATCTCGCGGTGCGAATCCAATATTGATTTGACTCACATTCCGCCCGAGCAAAATAATGCGTTCACAAACTAAACCAAATATAAACGGACGGAATACGTACTGAGCTGGGAAACACAGATAACACACTCACCAAGGGAACGTTCCGACACATTGGACTGCAGAGCCCCACTATCGTTCAAGCAACGTATCATACCAGGCAATAGACAATACGCATCAAAGCTTCTCGAACTCACCCTTTCAAATACAGTAGACATTGGATCTGGTTCCGCACAAGTGAATTGCACTCAAGTCCCCAGTTCAGTGTATCCACCGTGCAAGAGTCCAATGAATTCGGGCGGAAGACATTACAGAAACGTATCGTGATGGATGTGCAAATGATATTGTAGCCGACCTTGTGCCAAAATCCAAATCCATACATTGTCAACCATGCTACACAGTAGATAACAATGATTCAACGAAACCTCCATCGCAGCATCACCACCTTCAGCAATCTCTGCGACAGAAACATTACCAACAGTCGATGTCCGCGGGACATCAACCACCTTATCGGAATCAATATCTGACTAAGATTTGACTTGCAACCATCACCATCGTCATCATACGCATACTTGCAGCCACCACCGGCAGCAAAAAACATCCGCGAGACATCAACAGAACATTCTAACAACCAACCACAAAGGGCTATAGCAAACGAAAGCCATCCAACAACAATCATTGCAGCATCACCATTTTTAACCGACTCTGCAACCGAAGCAACTCCAACAATCGATATCTGTGGGACATCAACAATCTCCACCAGCCATAACATCTACGCTTGTCTTTGGCTCGCAATCATCCTCATCATCATCACGCGCAAACTTGCAGCAGGCGGCCACAACAGCAGCAGCAAAGTATGCCTCAGCGCCGTCAGTAAGCACCCCAGCAGCAACAACAGCCATAACAACGACATGACAGTGCCAAGAGCAGTCGCAGTGACAACAGGCACGATAACAGCCGGCAGAACTATCGATGGCACTATCGATAACTATCGATAGTTTAGACTATCGGTACTATAAATAGTTTTTTTTTTTAACTATCGAATACATTTTTGATAGTTTTGTTTTAAATTTAACTGATTCAAAAATAAAAAATAATTGTCCACGATCACTCGGGTCGAAATGTTGAACTTAAATGTATGACTGATGGGTGGACTACAATTAAGCGTAAGGAAGAAACGAAACATTCGGGACCAAGCCTTAAGTTCATCAACATTCAATTCATACTTACACACTTGTTACGTTACGTAACTACATGAAAGTTGGATCCGATTCAACTTCCAATGTAGCGTATATTCGTGTATGTAAAATGTGCTCAATACGTTATATATAATATATGGGCTCAACTTTGTGATATTTGCTTATGCATGCTTATGTTTTATTGTAGCCCAGGCATGAAACTGAAATAAACTAAGGCTCTCTGTAATTTTGAGCTACACTGTCTACTGTCAGTGTCACCCGGCTTGAATCTTCGAATGTGAGTTCGTTAAATGGTGTGTGATTTTAGCGATTCAATTATACCAAAGCGTAAAATATCCGAAGTGTGGAAATTTTTTAAGAGGAACAACAATAAGAACTTAGCTGAGTGCGTGAAATGAGGAAAAGAGTGCAAAACGAGTGGTAACACCAGTAATCTCATAGATTACCTTAAACGTTCACATCCTAGATATTCAAATGTATTGGTCGAAGAGGACGCCGTGCCCAAGCAATTTCTTCGTTCTTCCACGATTTCTTCTCAGTCAGGTAGGTACTTTGCTGTAAGCTTTTTAATTTTTTGAGTGACGTTTGATTGGATTGGCGACTACACTTTTTGTTTTCTTTTTTTAGGAAGAGTTCACACACAGTAACGCTTTTCATTGAAATTAAACTCTTTGATTAAAACTCTAATTTGACTTCGTTTTTTAAAAGGCATTATTCTCGTACAACGGATAGCTCTCGCAAAACAGAGTTAAATCGGGCTTTTGTTAGAATAATTGCCTTAGATTTCCAGCCATTCAGCTTTGTAAACGATTCTGGATTTAGAGCCTTCGTCAAACTTCTCGATCCAAGGTACAAACTACCAAGTAAAACAACCTTAAGAGCAAATTCAAATTAGCTTGTATTTTGGAAAAAACTGAATTTGTTAATTTGACATGCCACTTGTGGTCGTCAAGAGCGAACGATAGCTTCCTCACAGTAACTTGTGATTTTGACGATGAATTACGATGATTACTTCATCTGTGCAGCTGTTCAATCTTCAGAATTTTGTAGCAGCTTTACTGCCAAAAATATTGCAAAAGTAATTTATGAAATAATGACCACTTGGCGTACAGAAAATAAGGTATCTTGTATAGTTACTAATAATCAAACATCATCCATGTTTGGCCCACACTTTAAACCTGGTGGTGCAAGACGGAATGTAAATTCCTGATATAAAATCAGTGCTAATCAAGTGCAAGGAACTGGTAACTTTTTTGAAAAGCAGTAAAAAGGCATCTTTAAAATTAAAGGAAGAATTGCAGTTAAGAAATGAGCGGCCTCTCAAATTAATTCAGGAAGTTCCTACAAAGCGAAACAGTTCATTGTATATGATCAAACGAATAATCACGGGTAATGACACTTTAACTGTGGTATCAAAATCGTCTAAAGCTCCTGTCGACCAGACTCTCGAGGAAACTACAATAATAAATGACATGATTTTAATCTTGAATTCATTAGACGAGGCAACATATAAAATATCAGGAAACTATGTAACAATGTCCCTAATAATTTCAATAGCTTTCGGAATTTATAATAGCTTTACGTCCCTTAAACGATTTACATTGAAAGGGAATGCGCTTCTTAAAGTAATTCGATCAGAAATGGAAAAACGACCTTCTTATGAAGAAAGAACATTGCCTAAACTAGAAGTTTATTACCGAAAATTTCCCAATACTCCTAACTGCCACCGCTTTATTGCGGCTACTCCGGCGGAGGCTCCACCGACCCAGCCTAACTCACCCAAAGACGGCCGTGGGCGCCACTCGTTCGTTCCTCCGAGCCTCTGAAGGGGTCGTCCAAACGAGAAGACGACCGTCCGGAGCGAAATTTCAACTAGACAGTTTTGGGGGCTTATCACCACCTAGCCCCGAGAATCGCCTGCAACGGAAAACACCCCACGGAACGAGCAAAGGTTTCCGCCACCACACAAATTCGGGTTTTCCTACACCAGGGGAACCGAAAATACCCACCCACAAACACTACCACTTGTATTAATCACTATCACTTGTTTTAATTTAATTTAATTCTCCAGGTCTCCCGGCCTGGTCAACGCCCCGGGAGAAGATTCCCCGAGCCGCACTTCTTACAGCTGGAAAATGAAGGTTTAGTTATTGTAGCGAAAAAAGAAAAAAAAGGGACAATTATATCTACGTTATTTTATTCCAAGAAGATAATTCGATCAATAGATGCTAAATGACAGCCACTTATACTTATTCCCTATTCTAGTAAGGGGCCCTTTGCTTCCATTCGCTTGAAATTCGCCACCGTTGTTTCGTCTCCGTTTGATGATTCAGTATCCACAGCACGGCTCCAATTCCTCGTCAGAAGAAAAACGGTCGCTGACCACTCGTTCTGTATTACCTCGTTTGAATCCACTTGTCGGGTTGAATTTCGATCCCTTAACACTTCTTGTCACGCAGCTCCACGGTTGCCTGTACGAAAACTCCTCAACAGAACAAAAGAGAGAGCAAGCCAATCTTCCTGGGTTTAAATAACCTCCCGGGTTAACGATTTTTCCCTTCCATCTACCGGGAAAATCTTGTTTTTAAGTGCTTTTCTTCCGTTTAGGTGTGAGTAATTCCCCTCGCTAGATTTCACTCATCATAAGTTCCACTTGGTGGCGATCCTAGTGGGAATTGAGTGTATCACGCGCTGTATGCGCTGAATGCATTTGACGGACAGTTCGAACTGTCAGTAATGTTTGTTTACGTCGTGCGTAAAAATATTTATTCAGAGAAGTTTTTGCTACGCTACTCATTTTGTTTAAATTTGTGAACCTTACTTGCGAAACCAACTAATGAACGCGTTTTCAGAAACAACGATTGTTTTTGGTTTGTTTTTTTTCTTGTGGTTGTTCTTCTAAATGGTTTGATGCCGCAAAAGTTCAGGACTAGAATTTCCTTAGTCCGTATATTGTCTAACGTAGGTAAATATGAGTTGAAGACATCTCCTTATTTTGGCTTTTTTATATTTGTTGGATCGCCAAAAATATACTTTCTCCTCTTCTTACTCACTAGATATACGCAGTTACGGTACGGGCGAAGAGCACATGTAGCAACTACATTTGTATCATCATCATTCATTTCAACAGTCTCAGAGTTATTAGCTGGCATTGTGGAGGTGGTTGATGCCGCTTCTAATCGTTCATAGTCGGTTGTTTTCAATTCATCGACTTGTTGGCTGGCTGCTGGTACATTTGTTAAATCAGTTGTAGATGTTGCGTTGTTACGGTTGGCATCGTAACACTTTCTTTCCGGCCACTACCCGGCAATTCTACCATAAACGCCGTCTCCCGAACATCACGGTCATCGTCTTCTTGAAGCCTACGTATGATTTTCATGATATCTACATCCTCACATTCTCCGCTTATCAGGATATTCGCATCGTTATTAACTAACTCTACTAAGCTTTTAGCAACAATTAATCGTATATTGGGTACTGCGTCGTATGATAACCTTTTGATATCTGGTAAAACCATTTGAACCAAATCCATAACATTTTTGTTAGCTTTGATGTACTTATTAAAGGTTTTTGCTAGATAATATTAGATAATTGCCTTGCGCTGTGTCGGATTAAAAATCATAATAATTTCAGCCATCGCTTTAGCACCGATTTCACGAATGCAACTCATTTTATCTTGAAAAAAGATGCAAGTAATACTTGCCAGGTACAATAAATAATCGTGCCTATTTATCGAATCGTACCATTTGAGAATTTCTTGCGCTGAACTTTACCTAATACGCCAATCGGTATTACTATCGATTCGTAAACACTTGCCGATATTTGGTAGAATCTCTTCATGCTTTGGAAAATCAACGAACTCAAGAAATTTGGCAAAATTTTCAATAGCTTTGATTTTAATTTCGTCTAAGTCTTTGAGAGGCCAATAAAAATTGGGACTAAATCCTGCGAACCTATTTCACTTCCGAGGATCACGGCAAGTACACTTATAAATGACGCCACCGTTTTCCTAACTTTCCAGTCAAATTCGTTACAAAGATATTGTAAAAGGTTCCTTAGTATATGCCAATTTTGTTTTCCAATTTGAATGCTACAGCCGGGAAATCATAAGCGCAGGTCAGTCTTGCCTCGGCATATTCTCCATTCCTAGCCATCGTAACGTACGACTCAAGAATTTCAACTGGCACAATGTCTTGATTAAAGTCCGTTGGCGGGACAAATTCCACTCGTCTGCTCGGGATATCGAAATGGCCATCACAAACATCATCCCAGTCTAGCTTTATATCAGGTGTGATATACCAAAATTTGTGTGAATTGTACTCATTAAAAGCCTCGTCATCACTTTCTGGCGTGCCATTGCTCTCTGGCTCCAAAATACTCGCTTCGTCAACCTGACATTCATTCAAGCGATCTGTGTTTTTACTAATGCTGTGGTCATTGGAAATATAACCGTCCCACGCCAAGGACCTTGACGTTCTTCACTTGTCGAGGTTGGAAGATCTATAGATGCGGTGGGGGCGGCGGAAGAATTATTTTGCGCTTTTCATATAATAGTTGCTGAGGCAGTTTTTTAGCCTCGACGATAGCATTCTTGACTATCGCCGACAAATCAGCAGGAATATTCTTTCGCCAAAAGTGCTCAATCGCCGAAATAGATGTCCGAAACTTCTTGCCTGGCACATCCGATTGCATGCCGTTGTTCTGCAAATTTTCATCTTTCAAGTTTCTGCTATTATTTTCCCGATCAATCGAATTAAACGAAGGCTCTGCAGCCGTACACGTTGATTGGATGACGAACGTTTCCGCTACCGTGTGTATTTGCGTTTCGTTTCGAGCTCGCGTTGGTTCTTGATGCCTTCGGCGCTTGTTACTGGTTGCGTTGTCCATAATTGTGTCGTGTAAATCGGAAGCGACCTAGCTACATGAGTTTACTTACATAAAGTTACAAAGCAAAAATTATTATGTGGCTTTCTTTTCGTAATTTAACCAATTATTGTATTCAAAATCATTATATGGCTTTCTTTCCGTAATTTAACCAGTAATCCTTTTGTGAATGAAAATTTAAATTACTTTCTGATAGTTACATCATTAGGTTACCAAAAAAATTAATAAAGTGCGGCTCGGTATTGCGTAGGTTAAACTCTTACGAAATCGCGTATGGTAGTGTTCGGGGTAAGCGACGCTATGGAGTCTCAATGTTCACCCGTAACAAGTTATTTTGGACCCTCGAATGAATTAGGAAGGCTTTCGTTCATCGGAAAACGCTAAAAAAGCTGTTACACTTCTTCAAAATAAAATGTCCTTGAACTCTCTAGTTACATGCAATAAAAATATAAACGTAGAAGAAGCGTCATAACCAACAGAACTAATGCCTGTAGTAGCGTTATCTAAATCACTTTTTGGATTCATGGAACAGAGGATAAGCATAAAAAACAAAACCAGAATAGGAACGGTGGACAATATTATAGCATTGAGGCAATATCTAGAGCAAACGAATACGACTCAGGATACTGACCCATTATTATTTTGGAAGGTACGTATACAAATTTGAGAGGCAAAAACGTTAAAATGCTTAATTCATGTTTTAATTTTTGAAGGTGTAAAGTGCGGGATTTCAGTTTTTGTGAAAACTTGCTAAGAAATTTCTTACCTGCCCAGCAACATCCGTACCTGCAGAGAGGATATTCAGCAAGACGGGGCAAATTATTTCAGACCGTCGTTCAAGAATCAAACCTTAAAATGTTAATATGCTTACTTTTATCAGTCAAAATTCTTGGCTTTTGTAAAGAAAAATATTGTAGTAACTGATTTTGCTTGCTTTGCTGCTTTGCACCCATTTTTACAAAGAAATATTGCTTTTTAGAGGATTTTCAAAATTTGTAAAAACTATCGACAACTATCGATAGTTATACAGCACACTATCGAATACTATCGATGGTGTGCACTATCGATAGTTCTCCACCACTACTGCAAACCCGCCAACTTCAACATGTACTTTCCAGTGGAAAGACATCGAGAATACCACGATCATGGGGTTGGCTTTGAAATGGCTAAGCCGTTATGCCTAAAGTTATAAAATGGGCTGGGAGATAACGGTGGCGTTCTGTTTTATCTTAGTGGTGAAGCAAGTCGGAGTTCGACTCAAAGTACAATTAGGCAGACGGAATAATGAAAATAAGGAAAATTGGAATTGGAGCATCTTAAGAGCGGAAAAATAACGCATCAAAGGGAACAAAAAGGCGATCAAGATTTGAAAAAGCCGAGGAACTCGATAGCTGCAAGAATTGCGACCGGCAAGGGCGATCGGATGGATTACGGACGGAATATATATATTTTTGAATTTTAATAATTTGGCCAAGGTTGCTGTAGTCCTCTTAGTTATAAGATTAGTTGTGAATATTGATTACATATTAATGAAATAGTGAGAATTAAGAGTGACCTCCTTGTTTTTTTCATTTCGTTGTTCGAATCAAAAGTGGGAAATTGGTTTGGTGGACGCTTGGATTAGAGACTAGCTTCCTCGGGTGAAGTGATTGCGCGTCACGTACGACGGTGGTTGATCCGGAGTCTTCGTTGTCCTACAGCCCTTTAGTTTTAGGGGTCCGCAGACTCGTTCGGCGGACCACGGGGCGGCGGCACGCAATCGGGCGAACGGGTGGGGTCATGGCCCGTTTTCATTGAGCTTTGCGAGACCCTATGGTCCCACCTGAACGAACCCTCTTGGCAAATGGTATTAAGATATAATAGCTTAAATTTAACTGGCACTCATTCACTTTTTTTTAACAGCTTATATGCCCAGAATACGAGTTAACAATAAAAACGTAAATTTAGTCTATACATATCAGCATTGTTCTTGCAGAGATTCTCATAATTGTATTTCAAAACGAAATAGGGATTAGTCCGCCATTGCAATGATCACGTTGATAACATACACTAAAAATACACGTTCATCAAAAATAAAAATGACTCAAGCTAATTCATCCGTGCTTCTGCGAATCGAACTTCTGTCCAAGGAAACTTAATAAACCCGGAGGGTTCAAGCAGAGGCCCTATTTATCAAAAGTGGAATCTTTCTTGTTAACTAAACCGAACTTCATCAATTTCAAGTTCTAAATTCCTTTGAACACTCATTTTTAATAAAGTATTTGATTATCTTCACTTCCTTGATCCCCTGTTATCACCAATTGTAAAGTTCTTCTATTATATCTTTTAACGAAAAAATAATAACCTTCCCATCTCTAATAAATAAATTTCAATCTATTTTTATTGTATTTTTTCTTATTCAGAAAAAAATCGTAGCTTTCCATCTCCAAACGGTAAATTCATTTTTCCCCCAAACTAATAAATGTTCCCATTCGTTCATTGCAATGGGACAATAACCCTTAAGTTATTAAATTTCCTAATCCCTTCCTGACGCTTTCACATACAAACTTTTAATATACATTGTAGTGAAATTAATGGGAGTATGTCGGAAGCTAGTGTAGATGCCAGTGTGTCAGACTCCCAAGCTAGGGTTTCGCTGGGACCGGGAGTTCAAATTTTCTCACGGCTAAATCTTGTTCATTTTCTTCAAATGATAGAATTCTGGAATAGATGATGGATTGCATATACTATAGCTATGCTGATACTTTGTGCTGTTCTGATTGTATGTAAATCAACATGAATGTAATTGGAAATGTTGCATTTGTCGCAAATTGAAGAGATTAAAAGAGAGAACGGGATTGAAGTTAATCGAACCCTCTAAATAGGTTCAATATAAACGATAAGTGATTCTGAAAAAAAAAACAAAAGGTTGCAAAAAGCGAGTCTGATGAGGACGCGGAATGAAGTCTAATCGAGACGTGAATATTAACTGAAGTCTGAGGATAGAGAAAGTTGTGGCAAAACAAAGTAAATTATTAATTACTTCATGAATCAGGGAATTATTCAGTGCCGGATTAGCCAGAGTAGCAAATGCTACGTGCTCCGCAAATTGGGGGCCCAGCGCTCCAACGCTTGTCTGACCGTAATTTAAAAAATATTAATCTAGATAGGAGCGTAAAATATCTTGCATGCCTTAAACGCGAAGCGCTTAGGCTATGCTTCACTTCCACCTGAAAATCTAAAACTCGTTTCTGTCACGTTAAATCGTAAAAATAAGTAGGTATTTTACGAACTTTTTATTATTAATGTTCTAATGTTTAATTATAACTGATATATTTAGACTAGCATCTATACCACATTTCTACCCTTCAAGCGGCCAGATTTTTTTTTTATATAGGTATACATTAATTTTTCGAGTTTACGTAGCCGAAATTGTACTTTTTAAATCGATTTTAATATAATATCGATTATAAGTATTTCGAGAAAACAGGCGAAATATTTAAATTTTATTAATTCAGTCACGATTCAATCTACTGTGGTTGGGTCATTTATTATAAAATAAAGATTCATTTTATGAGTGAATATAGCTAACCTTTTTTTAATCGATTATCATATCGATCATGTTTCGAGATTATTGAAAGCTAGTGGCGATAGATTAAGAGCAAGGTGTTTCAGAGTCTCAATTAAAAACGCGGGTAATTTAAAAATGAACTATTCAAATTATAAACAAAAAGTTATTCAATCAAAAATTTATACATTTTATGTGTTCGTCGACATTTAATTTACTGAAAAATAAGTGCTTAAGGTATGCTCATTTGGATATTTTGGATTTTAAACTTTTTTAAATTACTATAGGTAGGTGTAGGTATAATATTCGCCACGAGAAACGTTGGTATCAAAGTCTACAACAATAATTTAAATTGGACCACGTTTCTAAAATTGAGCGCTGGCCACATCACAAGTTATGTGTTGTGCTACACATACACGCAAGTTCTCAGCACTTCAAAACTAATAGGGGAATTCCCTGATATTGTCATCGATGGTGTTACGGATAAAACAGAAGGGCATCATCATTACCTCATCCCGAACACGATCGTAGCATTCGCGTGACTCGGTAGATTCAGAAAGCTAAGCCGCACTCGACTAGGGTTTGTTTGCCACTCCAAATTGTACTCACAACAGTAGGTTAAGTACGAATATTTGTAATTTTAAACAACGGGAATTGTCATCAGGCGAATCTGCAAAAGCAGGATCTTTCACAACTGGATATCACCAAGTCGACGCCACATTCGCCGAGGTAATTTCCCGCCAGGCAACCATCAATATTGGCACCATCGGGCATGTAGCGCACGGCAAATCAACTGGGCATACCGACTGTTCGTTTCAAGAAGAAGGAATAACACTATCAAATCAGAACGTTTAACTGATAGTAAATTGACCGAAATGACAAATTCGCCGAGTAAGCTTCGTAAACTTATACCAAAATCAGTACGAAATACGTCACTACAACAAGAAAGTCACAGCCCAAAACGGAATCAACAATTTCTTGAACAAACAAGTGAAAATCTGCCAATTTAACATTATCATCAGAAGTCAATAAAATGTTCTCTGGCTTTAAATCACGATGGATAACATTGTTCCTGTGACAATAGTTTAAAGCATCTGTCACTTGATATGTGTTTTTGGCGGCCCGATGTTCACCGAAACGATGCATAGGAGCATTCCTCAGATGTTTATACAATTCACCCTGAGTAGCTCGTTCAAGAGCTAGATAGTTTCTCTTTTCAGCATGGAACCATGTATACAAGCGCAGAATATTTGGATGCTTTAATCGGGATTGAATTTCAATTTAACAGAGAAGCTGCCGCTCTACTCGTTCTTTGCTGCGTTCCGACTTGAACATAATTTTCATTGCAACCATGAAGCGAGTGTTAACTTCGCGCGCAATGTAATCACGTCCCAAATTTTTCCTTGTCCTAGTGGTACTCCGAGTTCAAAGTTTGCTGTCGACCTTTCATACGGTTTCCCATACGCGGGATGAGCCATCATTTTCGTTGCCATAACCGAGACTGGTTCCTTATACATAGGCGAAACATCTTTAATTAGTCCAGACAAATCATCAATGGTGGAAGCGACATTAGTCATTTTCAATCCTGTTTTTCTAATTTACGTAGATAAATTCACGAAATCCACCTGAATGAATTCCCAAACCGTTGAGCACCGACGTTGCAAAAAGGAAACAAAAATATTGCACAACACCTTAAACATAAACATACACACCTGAAGACTAAATCTCTCAGCTCGGAACACAAGCACTTCCCCGGAAAAATTACAGAAAACCGAGAAACCATTGTGACACACGAAAAGCACTACTGTGGGCGGATTTTGGGAAAAATTATAGATCACAACCGCGACACGATTTCCCGAAATAAAAGTTCGAAATAAAAGTTCCTCCTCAAAATAAAAGTAAACAAACACCTCTGACATGCCAAACTGTCAGTGAATCATGTTCAGCCAATTCAGCCGCACTTGGAGTGATCACCACCAGAGCGGAGCGGAAACCAAGTGGCGGCAGAGAGAAACTACCACGCTGAAGAGGTGGATGACCAGAGACAATGGTATTCGGTCGGAGAGCGGGACATTGTCCGTTAGGAGGAGATTATAAAAGGGCGCGAAGAATGACGCGCCTTCTCTTTTTCTTTCTTCTCGGGGGTGGCGAAGCAGATGTGCTGGGAAGTTGCAGCGTGAGGGATAAAAAGCAATCAAATGGCGAAGCAGATGCGCTGGGAAGCAGCAGCGTGAGAGGATAAAAAGTATCAAGTGGCGAAGTGGCAAGCGGGAAGCAAATACCAAGCAGCAAGTGCGAAGTGACGAGAAGCGACAAGCAGAGCCCGGACGTCGAAGCAAAATAAAAGTGCACCAACAGATGCAGATAGTGAAGAGGCCCCTTGCATGTACGATTAGAAGTAAGTTCCTTTTAATTAACGTAAATCAGATGTTTATTTGTTTATGATTTGAAATTCTATTAAACCGTATTTGATTGATGAAATTTACGTCTTTAGGGGAAAAGTAAAAAATAAAGGTAAAAATTTTCTGTGCTACAGATTGTGACGGGTGCGGCTTTAGTGGCAAGTCGAGGTGTAATATTAATAAAAAAGTGAAATCGGTGTTATATAAAAGTGTTCGGGGGTGGTGTGGTGATTCCGATAGCTGGCCAGACGGATAGGGTTAGTGTTCGAGAGGAGTGTAGGAGGGTCGCATAAGGGCGGCAAGAGTGTGAAAGTGTAAAGATTGTGTGGTAGCCAGTGTGTGCTTGGTAGGTAGGGTTCAGGCGGCTTATTGGGGCCTTGAGGGACAAGCGAGTGGCGTCCCACGCCCGTCTCCGGACGAGCTAAACCGGGTCCGTAAGCCCTGCCGGAGCACCCTCATTTCCCTGGGGGCCATAGCGGCTCCCGTGGAATAAACAGGGGGTGTAACAATGGAGCTAGTCGTAACTCGAACAAATAAAAAAGGATTCTACTGACTATTAAATAATAGTAAATTGCTATACATTAACCTTTGGCACAATGTAAAAAACTTTTAAATGCACTTTAGATGTGAGCCGTTCTTGAGAAAAGTTATTATGACATTTCTTCGAGTACTGTTTTCGTGCCTGATGTAGTGCTGTGTGCAATATATAGAATTATCTTTTTTAAAACACAATAGAAGGGTTTTTGTATGTACAAAGGCAAAAATATCAACGAGAATAACTTCACTTAAGGTAAGATATTTTACTAGGTATCGTTTGCATATTACAAATAAATCGCATTTGACAAGTTGATTTTTTTAATACAACGCGTTTTTTTAATTCCCATAACTTTAGGGTGTGAACAAGACCACCTACAGCAATACAACAACATATTTATTTTTCGTTTAAGTATTTGATATTTTCAATTTTTCATACAAAACAAATAATATTTTTTTCAATTAGTGATGTAAAACGCCCTTACCGAAATATGGCAACGTTGCAGATTCATACTTGAATCAATCAATGAAAGTTGGTTAAAGGTTATGACATGACTTATCATTATCAATGAAAGTAGTAAAGTAGTTTATGCTTTCTCGCAGTAATTATAGGATCAATGTGCCAACGTTGTAAAATAAAGAAATGTCACAATGGATGTAATAAAAACAAGAAAAATTATTATCTCCGAATTTACGCATTTTAACAAAAAATTAATGTAAAACAATATTTGTCTCACCGTAGGTAACATGAGCAGTAGATCTAGAGGGGAAAAAAGAACGAAGCTGTGCTATCAAAAACACGTAAGCTGATCGAGTATTTTAATATTCAGAGTGATGTTCCTGAATCTACAGAAAGTAAATCAGAAAATACAGAAGTTGCATCTCATTGTACATACATATGATAGTGGTACTACTTAATTTTCTGATGAAGCTACATTTTCTATAAGTGATGCTGTAGTTGAAGAAACAGCAATTCCTCTTAATTTAATATTATGTTCTAGCCAAAGAGAAGTTAAAAGCACAGCCAGTCCTCTCGATCTAGAGTCGTCGTGTTCTAACCAAAAATTAGTCGAAGGCATATTATTACTTGATTCTGATGTCACTACAGTTTCAAGTCAAAAACTAAACGAAACTAAAATATACTCCAACGATATTGGTGAATGGTCGAGCAACTTTGATAGAGATTATTGGATTGAAAAAGGAAGCAGCGAACTGCAACATATGAATAGTGACTTTTTGTCATCAAAGAAAATTTTCGAAAACGAAAATAAGCCACAATTCTGCCATAGGTCATTTTTCACCTATAAACATAAACTAACGAATAAAACTCACGTCAGGGACTGGTTGTGTTATTCGGAAACCAAAGGACGACTTTTCTGTTTTGTTTGCAAAGTTACGAATTCAGATAGTTCGTCACCACTGTTTACGAAAGACGGATTAGATGACTGGAAGAATGCGCACAATTTATTGACAAGACATGAAGAAAGCACTTCGCATAGACAAGCCATAATTTCGCTGTTAAACCCAAAAACAAGAATACGCGTGTTCATTCTCAACTTGTGAGCCAAATTGAGACTGAGCAAAAGTATTGGAGGCTACTCTTAAAACGAATCATTGCAGTTGTAAAGTTTTTAGCAGAACGAGGTTTTGCATTTCGGGGTTGTGACGAAATTGTTGGTTCACCTCACAATGGAAATTATTTAGGCTTGTTAGAATTAATAGCCCAATTCGACGCTTTTATGGCTCAACATATTCAAAGTCATGCTAATAAAGAAAAGGGTCATACGTCATATTTATCAAAAACAACTTGTGAGGAATTTATTCATCTAATTGCATCAAGCATACTGGATCAAATCATTTGCGAAATTAAGAGATGCAAATACTACTCAGTTTCATTGGATTCTACTCCAGATATATCGCATGTAGACCGACTGACTCTGAGAGTGCGCTATGTTCTGCCATCTGGACCAGTGGAAAGATTTGTTAAGTTCTTGGACATGGAAGGGCATACTAGTGAACAACTCGCTCACAATTTACTAGACTTCTTAAGTGAAAGTGGCATTGATATCAAACATTGTCGTGGGCAAAGCTATGATAATGCCAGCAACATGAGTGGGAAATACATCGGCTTACAAGCCCGAATTAGGGAAATAAATAAGTACGCAGAATACATTCCCTGTCTTGCACATTCATTAAATTTGGTTGCTAAGTGCGCTGCAGACTGCTGTATAGAAGCATTACTTTTCTTCGATTTCATTGAAAACCTCTTTACATTTTTTTCTGCTTCTAACTTTTGATGGGGTCGTCTTACGAACGCACTTAAAGATTCTACTTCAAAAATTCCGATTTTGAAACGGTTATCGGACACTAGGTGGTCAGCCCGAGCTGATGCTACGAAGGCACTTTTATGTGGTTTTATCACTATTAAGCAAGTTTTGGAAGAAATTTTCAATAACGTAGATCAAAAAGCGGAGTGCCGTAACAAAGCTTACGGACTAGATTCAACGATGAATAAGTTAGAAACGGGAATAATGACAATTACGTGGAACGGACTCCAAGAACGCTTGCAAGCGACTAGTGCTTCGCTGCAGTCGTCTGATCAAGACCTGAATACGGGATACGCAATTTATGAATTATATGGCTACGTCCAAGCAATGCGATCCACATTTTTAGATATTGAGGGAAGAGCCAAAGATCTGACCAACTGTGAAGAATACCAGCAACAGAAATCAAGACGAATCAAGCGAAATACAAAGTACGACCATTTCAGCGGCTCTACTGCACCCGACGATTTTGTTGAAAATCAAACACCTGGACAATGTTTCGAATTTGAGGTGTTTATTGTCATTATTATAACGTACTGTCTGCTTTAACTAAACGTATGAAAGCATATCATAAAATTACCAGTGTTTTTGAAGTATTTCGGCAGCTCAAATCTCTTACAACAGAAGAGATTTTGGAAAAATCCTCAAGTATGGTCAGTGCTTACGAAGATGATTTGGAGAACAGCCTAGGCGGCGAATTAGTGCAGTTTGCAGAGCTGGTGAAAACAGATGTGGCTACTGTTATTGACAGAAAGAAACAGGAGCCTCTGGGACAGCAATTTTATAAACTTTTATTAAATAATTCTTTAGAATCGTGTTTCCCAAACTTAGAAATTGCCTTGTGCATTTACTTATCTCTCATGATCACTAACTGCAGTGGCGAACGTTCTTTTTCAACATTAAAACAAATTAAAAATGAATTAAGGAACACGATGGGCCAAGAACGTCTTAATCATCTCACTTTGTTGAATATAGAGCATGATTTGCTTAAAGAAGTCGATATTGAAAGTGTTATCTCTAAATTTGCCCATATTAAATCCAGAAAAATTTTTTGAAACAGTTTTGTTTTATTTAGTACCCTACACTTGAAAACCTTAAGCAGAATTTGCTACAGGCCACGCGGTAGCTTAATCTGGCACTGGAATTATTACTTGGGATTTGGGGGTAACTTGGAAAAAAACGTGAAAATAAAGAAAAAGATCATCTGCGAGTGAAGTTGGGAGAAAAAAAAATTTCAAAAATGTTCTCACAGAGTGTATATTGTTTTTGGTTGTCCTGAAAGTTTTAAAAGAAGTTTACGGAAGAGAAAATGTTTGAATATTAACAGTAAAAATGTTTGTTTGAATTAAAGAAGAAAGTCTACTTTAAATGTGTAATGAATGAAAGAAAAGTGCAAGTAAATTATAAGCAAACAAATTAATTCAACTGTTGGTAAAAGCAATTGAGGTATTTGTGAACGCAACTGAAAAAAAGCGAACTAAATTAATGTCAATGTGAATGTTAAAAAAAGAAAAGAAAACTATATTAACAGAACTGAACTGAATACTGCAAGTGAAACCCATCATAATTTAAACAAATTAGAACAAGTGGCAGCTTTTCAACTCTAATTTTTGATTGTTTGTCAATTTGGCTATTCTATAATTGCAAATAATTACGTGTTTCTATCGTTCCTAATAATTGGGATTAAAATTTTCACCGCCCCACCCCTTCACCGTTTTTGTGCGCTACGCGATAACTACCATGGTTTTGACGCTGTTCATACGAATTAGGCCAAAAGAGCAAACCCACTGTTGTAAGGGACAGGGTACCACGCGAAATCGTGAAACAAGCATTCGAAAACTGGACCATAGAAGGCAGAATAGCTAAATTCTGTTGGAATATATCAACATTCCCAATTTACAAAAACCAATCCTTTCTAAACATTACCAATCCTGTCTGTAAATAAGCAAATTAAATTTTTTTTGGTTCAAGAGTATTCTTTTGTTTGATTAGGAGTTGTGTTTGAACAAGTGTGCATGGATTGTATGCACACAAACAATTAGTAAGGATGTGAAACTACGCAGTGTGGCTGCTAGAACTTTGCACATGTGTAGAGTTTTTAGTTAGTTAAGAAAAGATTGTGTGATCGCTAAGACGCTTCTGAAATATATAACATAGAAAGATACAATTTGTTTTTTTATCAAAAAGAAATTTCATAACCCATATTACAATAAATTCTACTTAATCCTATCTATCAGCTCCTTGTTACTGAAACTATTCAGAAAATAGAAGACATTGCATGCAGTGTGCACTAAATTCTAATTATTATACGAAGATTCGTCACAATGCCATACAAGAAAACTTACCTTACTGAAACAACTATTATTACCAAAACTGATATGCGAATTTTCTATCACGTTTTATGAATGTCGAGAACAATGTACAACTCTTCGAAGTTGTTGCTAACGGCAAACTGTTGACAATCATGGTGCTTCACAGCTTACCAGCCAGTTTAGCGTCTAACGTCGATTGAAAGGCACCTGAAAATTTCAAAATCAAGCATTAAATAGATGAAAAATCATATTATTTTGTGAAATATAAAAACATATTATACAATTAAATAAATATTGTAATATTTTCTGGATTAAAGATTTTTCTTCACATACTGTGCTTAGATTTTGTGTATCAACTCCCGATATTGTCAAAACCTAAATAAATAAAATATTTTAGTGACAATCTAAAATATAAATTGTTTGCTGCTGTGCTGAAAACAGAAACTGAAGTTTATATTCCTGCAGGTTTCTCCACCCCTGAAAGGATAATTAGGATAGAACTTTGTGTATTACAAAATCCCTTTGGAGTGGAACACTCAATCCATACTGAGCTGCCTCACATAAAAACAAAGACTAAAGGATTTGGTCTTACCTGACAAATAAACAAGTTGGGTTGACAGAGCTATGCTCATGTCAAAAGGGTTTGGTATTCAGCCTACGATATGCAGACACCAATAATGAATAAACGCGAGAAACACTTTAACGACATCTACAACAAATACATACTCGTTTTAAAAGGAAAATCATTACAATATTATACAATTTTCACTTACTGCCATTTTGTTACAATATTATTAACAACCATTGACTGAAGGAAATTTTAAAGATGTTGCTAAATATTCATTTTATCTGGAAATTAAAAGATCTTATTAAAAGTGTAGTGTACTGGTTCGATGGCAAGAAGCCCGAATGATAGAAAAGCCGTACCTTGTTTTCATTGTACTCGAGAGGTTTCAAGTTGCTACTACTTCCGTGAAGACCATTGTTACGGGTGAACATTGAGACTCCATAGCGTTGCTCACCCGAACACTACCACGTGATTTCGTAAGAGTTTAACCTACGCAAACCCGAGCCGCACTTCATTAATTGTTTGTTTCCGGTAGTCCGATGATGTAACTATCAACAAGTAATTTAAATTTCCATTCACGAAAGAATTACTGATTAAATTACGAACAGAAAGCCACACCATAATTTCAAGCTTAATAATTGATTTAATTACAAATAGGAAGCCACATAGTAATTTTGCTTTGTCACTTAATGTAATTAAACTCATGTAGCTAGGTCGCTTTCGTTCCACACGCCACAATTATGGACAACGCAACCAGCAGCAAGCGGCGGAGGCACCAAGCACCAGCGCGAGCTCGAAAACGAAATGCGAAATACACACCGTAGCGGAAACATTCGTCATCCATTCAACATATGCGGCAAAACATGTAGTCAGGCAACGCAATTGCATCGTCATAAGGCTTTGAACTCTAATCCCGCTCTATCCCAATGCAATGTTTGCGCACTCAAGTGTGAGTACAATTATTGTGGCAGATATTATAAAACATCCAAAACTTTAAAGACACATAGTATCGTACATACCGAGCCTTATAGGCGCAAGTGCACCTTCGGCGTTAAATTAGTCGAAAATGCCCACAATGCTAAGAGACATGAAAAGTTACATTCGAATCCCAATGATAGTTGGGAAAAATTTCTAAGCAATTGGGAAGGTTATAAGAACATCAAATCCTGCATTCCGGCCAGGAGAGTCTTCATTTGAAACTAAAGGTGAATATTTTACAACATGGTGATTCCAACAGCGCGATATTAAAATACAAATTCCAATGAAAACCGCAATTATATCCGATTAAAATGGTTGCTTTCATCATTTACGCTACATTGTAGTGTAAATTGCCAATTTGTTGGTTGTTGCAGTTCTCATCTGAGTACAAAATAATTTCACTATAAGGCTATATAAAAGACCTTACTGTTGGGTACTCACTGTTCTGCCGATTCTTCTCCAACTTGTCCTCATCATGTCAGTTGCTGGCTCCGCTCCACGCGATGCGAGGTAACGTCCTGGAAATAATAAAACCCCACAAAGCATCGGACTTGTTATGTAAACAAGATATACTTATCTGATGTTGAAGTTGTTGGTGATCTCCTGCACGAGAATAAAACTAGAATTATCGCATTAACACTTCACTTGGCAATGACCATTTGACGTCTGTCTACAATGTTTTTGAAGTGACAATGTCAAAAATGTCACAGGGTGCCCCGTAAACTATTAATATCGCAGAATCACGTAATTGTTTAGAATATTATGAATTTAGTATGATTAATTTTACGCGGGAAAAATGTACCGAAATTTTCATAAACGGGAAACTCTTTGAAAGAGATTTTCCATTGTTGCAGTTTTGCATTGTCCGTTCGCAAGATAATTTGTTCGCAGTAAAGTGGAATTAGTTTGCAAGTTTTTCAAGTCGGAAAGTAAGATAGTGTTTTATGGAAATAAAGATTGTAAATACAAAGTTAAAAATTAAACTAGAGTTTTATCGTGAAACATTTTTCTTTTGGTTTATTGTGAAACATTTTTTGGTTCGTCGAGCCGGATCTAGTTCCGGATAATTTTAAATGGTGTGTCAGTTAAGATTTAATTTTGTTGATTTAAGTGCAGTGAAAAAGCGCTTAAAGATCGGTTCGCGCGGGTTAATAAAGCGAGCAATTGAGCAAGGCAAGGTCTGGTGAGTTCCATATTTTAGTCCTTTCCTTCCTAATTTCACAATCGACATCATCTTTAATTCTTTATTTGCTTAAATTTGGTGCACAATTGCAAGTCTCATTTACTTTGGAAAAAAACGAACCGTATCTCAAATCCGCACTACATTGGATGAATATTGCGGTTGAATTTATTGGTCACACATCAACTTTATTTGCTAAAAGTTGGTGCACAATTGCAAGGTTAATTTATTTTGGGAAGAGTGAACCGTATCTCAAATCCGCACTACATCGGATGAGTATTGCGGTGGAATTTACTGGTCAGACACTGTATCGGTGTCAAATTGGTATCAAATTTAGAATTTTATGCACAATTGCTATTGTTCGTGCATTTAAGAGTGCGAACCACACATCAAGTTTGCACTGCATCGGCTCATTGTTGCAGATAAATTTAGTTGTTTGCTGTTGATTTGGGAAAAGGTTAAATAACTCGAAACTTGGTTTAGATTTGGATCCTTGTTGCGGTGCTTAGGTAACGGTACTTACTGGACATTGCGCGGAATTTGTGAACCGTCATTCAAACTTGAGTAAGTTCGAAACCTGTGCCGTGCCGCTTACTTAATAGTAACAAATAGATTTTCGTGCGACTGTTTATTACATTATTTGTTAAACTTCGATTTGATTAAATTTAATAGTTTTGAATTTCGTATTGGAATCACGCCCTGCAACCTCACGAACGATGGATGGTTTAGTGGCACAACAAAGTGTACTAAGTGAGCAGCTAAGCAAAATGGTCACGAATTTCCGAAAAGACCCTAAGGCACGGAAAACAACCGCGTATGCTACAAAACTACTGGAACGGGTGCAGCAAATTCGTCGGTCCTTCACGGAGAATCATCATCAGATTCTTGAATTGGTAGATGGAAAGAAGATCCTTGAAGCAGATTATTTTAAACAGAACGTATATCTGGCGTTTGAGGAGGCAGAATTGAATTTCGAGGTAGAATTGGAAGAGTTGCGAGTGGAGCAAGTGGCACATGGAGCGCAAAGTTGTAAAGAAGGAGCGAGTCCGTCACCGAAAGCAATGGATGATACAGACGTTCGGCTCCCACGGATCAACCTGCCAAAGTTCAATGGAAAATATGACGAATGGGCATCGTTTAAAGATCTGTTCACGTCTCTGATCCATAAAAAAGCCAATTTACCGAAAGTGGAGAAGCTTCATTATCTGAAATGCAGTCTGTCAGGAGAAGCAGAACAATTATTGAAGCACTATTCGATTACCGAAGCAAACTATGAATCAGCGTGGAAAATGCTCGTGGAACGGTACGACGATAAAGGTGTGTTGTTGAAAACGCAGTTCAACCATTTACTCCATATAAGCAACGCAAACGAAACCGCATCGTCGATCAAAATGCTGTTAGACAAAACAGTTGATTGCGTGCAGGCCATATACAATCTAAAGGTAGGAAACATATGGGATGCAATATTAGTGCATTTGACGGCACAGCGATTACCAGCCGAAACACGACAGATGTGGGAGCAACAGCAAGCTAAGGTTTCGGAGATATCATCGTTTCAACAACTGAAAGAGTTCCTACAATGCAGGTTCAGAGCGTTAGAAGCTGCTGGGGTAGAAAGGCATAAACCCATTCGCACATCACACAACGTATTTGTGACAAAGGAGGCGCAACAAATCGTGTGTATTCTTTGCAAAGGACCACATTATTTGAGACAATGCTCGAGCTTCCTGAAGTTAGAATATCCTAAAAGATTCGAAATGGCAAAGAAAAATGGTTTGTGCCTCAATTGTCTAAACAAAGGACATTTTGTCGGGAAATGCCCTAGTAAATCGAGGTGTTTTCACTGTAAGAAGGCCCACCATACGCTCCTACATAGAGCAAATGCCTCAATTATCGGAAAGGAGTCCCATCAATTGCCGCCCCCGTTTATCCCTAATAGTCAGTCACCGCAACTAACAGCGCAGAATAATCAACCTTGGACACCTGCGCTAAGACAACAATCGCCGACATTTGGGTCACACAATGGACAACCGTCTACTTCGTCTTCAGCTGATCATCGATTTCCAACGGCAGGCTCAACAGTCGCCAAAGTTAATTCATCGACCATCAATGCTCCAAAAGCGGTATTGTTAGCGACAGCACTGGTGACAGTGGAATCTCCAATCGGGTTCGTGACGCTTCGTGCCTTGATGGACCAAGGATCACAGGCGTCCATCATTACGGAGAGCGCAGCTCAAGGACTCGGGATCAAAAGAGGTTGCACGAACATATCTGTAACTGGAATTGGGAAGACGAGAGGAATTCAAACCAATGGGACTTTGAAACTTAGACTGCGTACCAAGACAAATGAATGCTTAGTAGTGGACGTACTCATTTTGAACAAGCTAACTAGCTTTGTTCCATCGCAGTTGGTTTCCACGTCGATTAGGGATCAGATAGGAAACATTGATTTGGCTGACCCGTACTTCGATCATCCGAGCAAAATTGACGTCATTCTGGGAGCGGATGTATACGCTCAAGTAATTCTCAGCGAGATTAAAAAATTGACTTTAGGTCCAGTGTTACAGCACACCAAGCTAGGCTGGATAGTATCTGGGAGTGTGAACATTGGTCAGCAGCAAGTCCTTCATTCATTCAAAGTTGAACTGAACGAAAATGTGGAAATAAGCGAACAGTTAAAACGATTTTGGGAAATGGAGGAAGTTGATGGGGATAGTACTAGAACGCAAGATGAGGATGCCTGTGAACATCATTATGTTACCCATGTAAAGCGAGAATCAGATGGTCGGTATCAAGTAAGATTGCCATTTAAAGACTCGGAAAGTCGAAATTACTTAGGGCTTTCGAGATCAAGTGCAATTGCAAGCTTATTGCACCTAGAAAAACGTTTTGCCAGTACTGAAGGTCTCCGAGAGGAATATGCAGCTGTACTACGAGAATATTTAGACTTAGGACATATGTATGAAGTGCCTCATTGCAACGAATGGGCAATGGAAAACGGTCGACAGGTGATTACATCTAACTTCCTTCCGCACCACGCAGTATACAAGGAAAGCACATCGACGAAAGTACGAGTGGTGTTCGACGCTTCCCGGAAAACAAGTTCTGGTGTATCTCTGAATGATACTTTGTTGACCGGACCAACTCTTCAGTGCAGCATGACAGCAATTGTAATGAAGTGGAGGCTAAAGCAGTACGCTATGATGGCTGACATAGCCAAGATGTATCGACAAGTAAACATGCATCAAGAAGATTCCAATTACCAAAAGATCGTTTGGCGGCCCGAACCAAATGGCCCAATTAAAGATTACGCCCTCAATACTGTGACGTTTGGAACTAGCTCAGCACCATTTCTGGCTATTAGAACTTTACACCAGCTTGCATATGACGAAAGGGAAACGTACCCTGAGGCAAGTAAATCGCTCTTGGAGGAATTTTATGTGGATGACCTATTATCTGGAGGTGATAGCGGGCAAGAAAGCGTCATTAAAAGAGATCAGTTGATTAAGCTCTTGAAGTCTGGCGGATTCCAATTGAGGAAATGGTTAGCGAATGACAATCAAATTTTGGTAGGACTTCCAACGGAAGACGTGGAAATGAATAACTGCGTTAAGTTTGAAATGGACCATGGATATAAATCATTAGGAATACTGTGGTAACCAATCGGTGATTATTTTACATTTCGGCCCAAAAGCCATGAAAGATTAGAAACTTATACAAAACGATCAGTATTATCGACAATAGCACGTTTGTACGACCCATTAGGATGGTTAGCACCCTTCACGATAAGGGCTAAAATATTGCTGCAAGGTTTATGGTTGTCAGGTCAAGATTGGGACGAACCGATACCCAATGTTTTGAATGGAGAATGGAGTGCTTGGTTAAAACAGTTACCTGAAATCGAAAATATACAAATACCACGATGGGTAGCATACCAGAAGGATTCGGAGGTATCACTCCACGGGTTTTGCGATGCATCCCAACGAGCATATGCGGCAGTTATTTATTTGACGGTGCGATCAGGTTCCACAGTTGCAAGTCATTTGTTAGCGGCCAAAACTAAGGTGGCGCCGGTGAAGCCAATTACGATTCCGCGTTTGGAACTTTGCGGAGCTGTTTTGTTGGCCCGACTGCTAAAAGAAGTAAAGGCAGCATTAAAGTTTGATCAAATACCTACGTGGTTGTGGACCGATTCCGAGGTCGTTTTGGCTTGGTTGAAAGGATTGCCGACACGATGGACTGTCTTTGTCAGTAACCGAACAGCTCACATCTTAGACGTCACCGGTAACATACCGTGGAGATATGTACCTTCGAAGGATAATCCAGCAGATGCAGCGTCTAGAGGAATAAAGCCCGGCGATTTACTCGATAGTCAGCTGTGGTGGCATGGGCCAAGCTGGTTAACTAAAGGTGTCAATGATTGGCCTAAAAATAAAACCATTCAGTTAACTGACATAGAAAAACGAAAATCCATGATGGTCAATGTGGGATTAAAGACAGTGTATTTCTTGGATGAATTGTTGAAAAAATATTCTAGCTTAATGAAATTAATTAGAGTCACGGCATATTGTTTCCGTTTTCTTAGAAAGAAGTCCACACAACCCAATTTGCCAAAGTATCTAACTAGCGACGAATTACGGTACGCTTCGGAGTTTTGGATCAGGCATGTTCAACAAGAGGCATTTCCGGAAGAAATATGTGAGCTTCAAAAGGGTACGTCCGTCGGAAAGAAAAGCCGGTTGGTCAATTTGAACCCGTTTATTGATAACAAGGGAATACTGCGGGTCGGTGGACGGCTCGAGCACGCGCCTTTAACATTTGATGCAAGACACCCGATGTTTTTACCGCGAAATGGTGTATTCACCGATTTATTACTACAAGAAGTCCATCAAGCTACTTTACACGGACAGACGCAACTGATGTTGAATACCTTAAGAAGGAAATTTTGGGTAATTGATGGGCGCAACCGGGCTAAACAATCTATCCATAAATGCGTTCGTTGTTTTCGCGCAAAGGCAAAGGAAGCCAGCCAGTTGATGGGCAATTTGCTAGAAGCTCGGGTAACTATGTCGCGTCCATTCACACACACCGGCGTCGATTTTTGTGGCCCGTTTGAAATTAAAGATAGACGAGGAAGAGGCAGCAGGACGACAAAGGGTTATGTGGCTATTTTCATTTGTTCAGCTGTAAAAGCCATACACATTGAAATCGTTAGTGACTTGTCCACGCCTGCATTCCTAGCAGCATTACGGCGGTTCATGGGAAGACGAGGATTCAGCAGTCATACTCGTATATATTCGGACTGTGGTACCAATTTTGTTGGCGCAGCTGCTGAGTTGCAGCGGATCACAAAAATTAGTAATGAAGCGGCGGAGATTGTTGCAAATGAAGGCGTAACTTGGCATTTCAATCCACCAGCATCACCTCACTTTGGCGGACTTTGGGAGGCTGGTGTGAAATCTATTAAGGCACATTTACGTCGGGTTGCCGGACACGTGTCTCTAACATATGAGGAACTATCCACAGTGTTGATTAGAATCGAAGCCTGTCTCAACTCCCGGCCTCTCTGCCCTCTCAACGATGACCCGATGGATACCGCTGCACTCACGCTAGCTCATTTCCTGATTGGCGACGTAATGATAGCACTACCTGAAGCTGAATTGGAAAATGTCAACGTTAACTACCTTGATAGATGGCAGCTGACTCAGAAGATTGCACAAGATTTTTGGAGACGTTGGAAGACAGAATACTTGAATCGTTTGCAACGTAGACCAAAATGGCTTGAATACGAAACCAACATAAAGGTGGGAGATTTGTGTATCCTCAAGGATGAAAAACTTCCTTCATACCGGTGGCCATTAGCGAGGATCATTCAAGTACACCCCGGAAGGGATAATTTAGTTCGTGTCGTGACTGTGTGGACAAACGGCAAAAGCTATACAAGACCAATTACGAAAATTGCGCTGCTGCCAACGCAGGAATCTACACATTAATGTATATATATATGTATATATATATTTGTCGCACCATCCTTACTTTCCCCTATCCTATCCTTCACTCAGACCTTGCGTCGAACAAACATTAATATCATACTGCGATTGAAGTCAATTTTGCTTTAACCTGACAATTTGGAGGTGGTTTGCAGTATATGTGGAGGTGGACGCCCAGCATAGGTGGGACAACTTCATCACGCCTAACTCAATAGATAAGATTAATCCAGCCGAAGTCAACTGAAGATAAAGCGTAGCGCAGCAAAGAATCGATTGGAAATGAAACGACACCAAAGGTATTCTAAATTGCAAAACTAAATAATTAATAGTTTACTTACAGGTCATTGTTGCTGCTGAGGCGTTGCACCCCTCAGCCGGGGGAGTATGTTGGGTACTCACTGTTCTGCCGATTCTTCTCCAACTTGTCCTCATTATGTCAGTTGCTGGCTCCGCTCCACGCGATGCGAGGTAACGTCCTGGAAATAATAAAACCCCACAAAGCATCGGACTTATTATGTAAACAAGATATACTTATCTGATGTTGAAGTTGTTGGTGATCTCCTGCACGAGAATAAAACCAGAATTATCGCATTAACACTTCACTTGGCAATGACCATTTGACGTCTGTCTACAATGTTTTTGAAGTGACAATGTCAAAAATGTCACAGGGTGCCCCGTAAACTATTAATATCGCAGAATCACGTAATTGTTTAGAATATTATGAATTTAGTATAAGATTAATTTTACGCGGGAAAAATGTACCGAAATTTTCATAAACGGGAAACTCTTTGAAAGAGATTTTCCATTGTTGCAGTTTTGCATTGTCCGTTCGCAAGATAATTTGTTCGCAATAAAGTGGAATTAGTTTGCAAGTTTTTCAAGTCGGAAAGTAAGATAGTGTTTTATGGAAATAAAGATTGTAAATACAAAGTTAAAAATTAAACTAGAGTTTTATCGTGAAACATTTTTCTTTTGGTTTATTGTGAAACATTACCATAACATCAACAACACCTCCATTGACTGATAAAAGTAAAACATACTAATGAGTACGATAAAAGAAGGAAATTTATGAAAAAAAATTAAAACATGCAAGTAAGGAAATTCTTGGTTCAGCGAAACCAACCAAAGATTCAGATGATTGTTATCATCGGAACAATATCAGTCGCCGAAGACGACACAACAGACAAACAAACGACAAGTGGTGCTGCACTCGTATCGTCGGTCGAAGGGAATGATAAATAAACCATGAATCAACAATAACAGACAATGGAGATAAAGTCAATGTATTCAGCGGGTACTACATTCGATTCCCAATAGGATCGCCAACAAGTGGTATGTAGGTTGAGTGGAACCAAGCGAGGGGAATTACTCGTTCAACAGAGCAAAAGTGACTCAAAACAAGTTTTCCCGGTGGATGCAAAGGAAAAAAAAACGGGATTCAGTGAGTTTATTTAAGCCGAGAAGATTGGCGCGTTCAGCCCTTTTTCCCCTCTTTCTTCTTGGACGGTGAAGTTTTTCTGGAGATCTGCGATCAACGGTGGTGCTGTGAAAAGTTAAGTGCCCTTGAAACATTGTCAACTTTGTGTGAACAACGGTGGTGCTGCGGAAAATAAAATTACTTTGGAAACATCAATTTTGGATATTCATCACTGCATTACGAACGTCGACGAGACGGCGAAGGAAATCTGGGAGCGAACGGAAGCGAGGGGCTCCTTTTTAGGTTAGGAAGTTAAAGTAAGTGGCTTTCTTGTCATTTAGATTGTCGAATCGTTTCTTTTATTTCAATAAATATAGTCAACATAGGCATAATCATTCGGTTTTTTCCCCTTCCTCATATAGCAAAATTATTTAATTTTTTCCCAGTTGTGAGGAGTGCGGCTCGGGAAATCTTTTCCCGGGAGCGGTGACCAGGCAAGAAGACCTGTAAGATTTTACGGTGGTGGTAGTGTTCGGCGAGGGTAGTAAATGTGAGTGGCAGTTTCCTCGGTTTTCAGCGTTAGGCGTAGTTTCAGTGGCCGGGAGTATGGAATCAGGAATTTTGCATGGTGGCGTTAATTTTAAATCACCCTGGGTGATAGAATCCTCGCGGCTTAGTGCTCAAGCAATAGTTTTTTTTTGCTTCGGCGGTCGTCTTCTCGTTCGGACGACCCATTGAGAGGCTCGAAAAACGGACGAGTGGCGCCCACGCCCGTCTTCGGGTGAGCTAGATTGGGGACGGTGGACCCTCCGCCGGGGTAGCCGCAATAAAGTGGTGGCCGTTACGGGGGAAATAAGGAATCCGGCGGTTAACACTTTCCCACTTTGGAAATTTGCGGGTAATACCATTTCACTTTACTGAAACTTTCAGACTGCAATGAACTTTCCATGAACTACTTTAGTTTCAATTTAAACGTACCCTTATGTATTCACAAGGAAAAATGTTATATTTACAAATTCTACTATTATTAGCAAAGTTGAGTGAATTTTAACTTCCAAGGCATTTGTTATTGTTGTACGCATGAAAACCTACCACTATGAATTTTCTACCTTTAAAATGTATGTTTTCATCAAGAGTTAATAACGTAAACTTTAAAGCTGGGGAAAAATAACAAAATTACCTAATATTCTCGCTTAAAACGGCATTATTTTTGAACAAAGATAGATAGAAGAATCCTATTTTTGGCAAATGATACCACCTGCCTTCTATTAGGTCCCATTTTAAGGACATGAAAATCAAATAACAGTAAAGGACCTTTATCGTTAAAAGTAAAAATTTTTCGACTTTCATCCTGATTTTAAGAATGACTGATGGACGCATATAAGGATTTTGATCACGGGGATCTCAAACAAAGAACAACATATTGGAATAAAATGTATCGGCACAAAATTGTAATCCTTTCAAGGAATCTGTAGATATTAACAGTTGAATATGGTACATTGACGTCGCGAAATTGAATTTCAATCTACTTTCGTACGAAGTATGCTGATTATTTTGCGACGCTTCAAGGATTTGATGAAGGACACAGAATATTTTGATTATGGATGATAAAAATGATCAGTATCCTTGATTTACTTGATAAACGACCCATTTCAGTCAATCCTTTCTATCGGAAATAACCAATAAATCAATTCTAATTGCAGTATAAATGCTTCAATTCAAGATGATTTAGAGCAATGTCATCAGGGAAATTTCATGATTGCTTTTCTATCCCGCATTTATCTTTTGCCTACTGATGAGCTAATTAAAAAAAAATTTCTTGAAAAGCCACCTTGTTTTGTTGTGTGAGCAGACGCGTTTCGGCTTCTTTGAGTCATCTTCAGTGCCTTTGAGTCATCTTGAGACACTGAAGATGACTTGCTTTCTATTGATAACTGTATTAAATTGGAGGAATTTTTATAGCAATTTAACAATATTATTGTGGACGATAGCACACTTAAGCCAATTAAACATTCCGTTACTCACCAAATTATTATTACTTCTAAGGTCAGAAAACTAAGCAAAGAAAGATTGTCGGATGCTAAGAGGAATTTTGGTATTGTCGTGCATCAAAAAGCCCATGGTCTTCCCCATTACATCTTGTTAAAAAGAAAAAAGGCGGATGGAGACCATTTGGCGATCATCGACGATTAAACAGCATCATGAGGTTACAAATCACTCGTACCTATATGCAACTAAAATATTTTCAACACTAGACTTGGTCAAAGCATACTACAGATTCCCGTTGAAGAATCTGGATTATTCGAATTTCCAAGAATGACCGTTGGATTATGTAACGCCGCTCAAACATTCCAAAAGTTTATCAACAATGTTCTTAGAGTGTAGTGGCGTGAATGGCACCTCCGCAACCCCTGTAGTGCGGGGGGGGGGGGGGGCGCAGTAGGGTAAGGAGTGCAGCAGGGTAAGGGCCGCCGCGGCCTGGTACAGACCAGTTTCATAAACGAATTTAAAAAAGGATCTACGTTATCATGGAAATAAATGTTACTTTGAACAATATTTTTTATGTCGTCAAGAAAAACTGATCCTTAGAGAGTATAACCATTGCTGATAAATCTGAATACGGAAACTAATATGGTTCTGCAATCTGCTTTCAATCTTTACAAAGCGAACCATTTGCCTCCCCTTCAAAAATATGCATTTTATTCATTCATTACAGAAAAAAACATGTAAAAAACTCACTTTAGAGAAAAGTAACCCATGGAATAGCATCTTTATATAAATACGTTGAATTCTCCGAAAAAAATAAGTAGCGAACGCAACGCGCGATTATGTTCCATTTCATTCGCTCATTTTAGTGTAATACTCCCATCACTGTGTCAGTTGCGTGAATGTTCCCGTTGTAGTAGACGTGTTTTGTTTTGTCCTTGCTATTAAACTTTGAAAGGTTTGTAAAAAATAAGTTTTTCCGGCCATTATTTATGTAAACATATGTATTAGACTATTTAGCATACCAATAATATTTTTGATTCAACATTTTGTAACCTTTTACAATTGAAATAGTAGGACTTTGAAAAAAATATTTATAGTTTAGACTTGTATGAAAATCTAAATATGGACAGTCGTTTGTGCCTGATTATGGAATAGTCCATAATTGGTTCGTAACATTTTAATTGGTTGGTACTTGCTATTATTTCTCTTAGTGATACAGTGAAATCTCAACTAACGGACGATTCTCTTAAGCAAGCATCCCTCTTAAAAGTTGGCTCAGACGGAGCCTAAATAAAAATTTGACTGCATCAGCGGCGGTGTATTTGGTCATCCAGCATTATATCGAGGATGTGCCCTGATATCAACATGTAAAAGTTAAATTTATTCCAAAAATAGATGCAAATACACCGCAGTGTGATACCTTCCATCTTCGTCAAGCCTGGGGTATCATTTCCACTCGCCGCTAGAGGACCAGCAGACAATGTTGTAAATAATGTAAGTAGCAACAATGAGCTGCTTCTTAAAATTTACCAGCAACTTAATTCTTCATCGTAGAGAATCAACAAACAAGATTCAAAAATCAACTTACTTTTTCAGCGTTTAGATCTTTCAAATGTATCAAAATAACGCCATCCAGTCATATTCCCATGGACAGGCTTCATCTCATCTCAATCAACGTCAACTCCATTGTTACTCTACATTGACGTGACTATCTCTTGAATTCATTGTTAAGCAAAAGCCAGACATCATGCTTCTCACTGAAACCCACCTTAATTCATGGTCAGTACAACATGAAAATCATCGAAGCAGCGGAACGAGCCTTTCTCCAAAAGCAAGTCACAGAGCTGCGTCGACGGATCAAGCCAGAAATCAAGGGCCGGTTGCACGCTGAGGGCCCGCTATGGACTTTACCGCGCACGATGACTCCTTCATCGAACAATTATAACAGAGCCATTCAAGATAAAATAAAAATAAATTAACCGCCAACCAGGTGTGAGAAAAGTAGGCTATTAGGTTGTGAGGTTAAGTTGTGTAGATACTGCTGGTGCAGGGCACAACGAAAGTAGCCGGGAGCATCCTGGATGGTATTACAACAAGGCTTCCTGTATATATCATGTATGAATGAATAATTATAGTAGAAAACGCATTGACTATCGAACAGAATCACTAAGCAATACAAACTATTGATATGAGTCTCCGCAAGCCCATCATTCAATTTACTTACCTTGATGGTTTATTAAATCTTAAAACGATTTAACGTATACTTTAACATATTCTTATCATACTCAAGATTCTTTTCAAATTGATATCAGCAACAATATGCCTTCAGTGGAATGAATTCTAGAATACTTCCTTAAAAATTACATACTTACAGTAGATTTCATTCTAGTCCATGGCAAATGCGTATAGTATACCTTTATTTTGACACGACATAAATCAATGTTGGATCCATAAATTCGACATGCGTATTCAATTCATGTCAATCTATGTCCTGATAATTAGTTTCCATTCTATGTTGAGTGACAGTAGTCCATGGAACAATACCTGAAAAACAAATTTTTTGTTAGATAAATTAAGCTTAAAATGAGCTATTATTTTAGTATGCATACATTTATTAGTTTTCCTTATTACTTAAAAACAAATATATTAAAAATGTCTCATACACGCTCCACGAAAATATTTCACCTTTTTGATGTTATTTTTCTTTGAACATATGTGAATTGAATACTGATAATCTGTACCGATGGCTTTAAGACGGATGAGGGAACCGGAACCGAAATTCACATTTCACCGGTCTTTTGAAATTTTTTTCAATTTTTCCCGCCATTTGAATATCATTTCACTACTTGTATGTTTGACAACTGAAGTTCTTTCGCTTTTTGTTTACTTACTTTGCTTCTTCTTTTATACTTCTCTCTCTTAGCATTAAACCGACGTGACGTAACAAAAAGCTTTCTTAATAAGTTTTTGGTAGCATCCTCTTTCCAATTTTAAAAGTGTTGTTTGGTTAGTGAGGAATTTTCATTAGTGCTTATTAGTGGAGACTACACTAAAAATGAATTAATGAGCATAAGTTAATGACAAAACTCTTAAAACTACGCAAAATCGCTAAATTATCAACTCACCTGTATGCGCAACACAGAAAAGAGGGTGAGCTTACACGATGGCTAGCTCATGAGCCAACGTGGCGCGTCCCATATCCGTTCGAAATCCAAGTGAAAAGACCAAAGCATTTTCAGTAATTTTCCAAACTTCATATTACCAACAAAAAATATTTTTAAAAAAAATGAAAACAAACATTGAATTTATCCTCGAATGTTGATCTTGGTAAAGAAGAGTAAATGAAAAAAAGAAAGGAAAAGCAATGCCTGGGGAAAATTCAAAATCGATTAGAAAAAAAAATGATAATAGAAGATTTTGGTTTCTTTCACTTTGGGACACGAAAGAATAGTTAAAAAACCCCTTTTTCTAAATGTTAGGAACATTTATCTTATTTCCTTTTTCTTTCTGTAGTAGTTTTTAGTTATTTCTCACGCCACAAATTATGCTGACGCTATGGCTGCATCCAACATGAAATTGGAGCAATACAATTCCACATTTTGTGGAAAAACGAAATATGCTGCCGCATCATTTTTCATCAAGTAGATTTAAGTTAATTATTAAGTTAGTCTTTTGTCAACTTGTAAACGAAAAACATCGGGCTCGGCCCTGAAAAAAATTTTTTTAGTTAATTCCGGTTTTGATTTATTAACTGGCACCCGAGCAGGGACCCTTCACCGCGCGCATAAAAAAATAAAGGATTGGAGAAATAAATTTGAATTTCAAATTTTTTAAATACTAATGCCTTAACGTTGTTATGCTATATAGAAATGTCGACAATCGTTTAAGCTTTCGCACTCCGCCCAGTGTTATACGGTCAAGCACATACGCCCATTGTCATCAAAACATGTAGTTGTCGACCAACGGCAAGCGAAAAGACTTCATAATTCGCTTTACATAAGCCATAACATTAGCGACGACGACTATGTACATGAGAAGCTTCGGGGTGTGCTTATAGAAATGTCGACAATCGTTTAAGCATTCGCACTCCGCCAAGTGTTATACGGTCAAGCACATACGCCCATTGTCATCAAAACATGTACTTGTCGACCAACGGCAAGCGAAAAGACTTCATAATTCGCTTTGCATAAGCCATAACATTAGCGACGACGACGACCATGTACATGAGAAGCTTCGGGGTGTGCTTCCAGCGGAGTGACACTGTGAAGAGAACAGAAAAGCTAAACAAAAGCTTTTCCTCGCCTGATTTCTCCAATTCCGCCAATTCGCCGCAAAGTTTCACCATGCGAGCAAGTGAGACGGAGCGCGGAGGAAGAAGCTTTCGTGGAACGAGAGCGCACGTTTCGACTACTCAGCGAATTTAGGGCGAATTGAGGCCGCAGAATCGTTTAAAAGCAATTGATCGAGCGAGAAGCGGCGGAAAAGCAATTGTTCGAGTAGTGATAACAACAGAAAAGCAATTCTTCGAGTAGTGATAACAACAGAAAAGCAATTGTTCGAGTAGTGATAACAACAGAAAAGCAATTGTTCGAGTAGTGATAACAACAGAAAAGCAATTGTTCGAGTAGTGATAACAACAGAAAAGCAATTGTTCGAGTAGTGATAACAACAGAAAAGCAGTCGGTGTGTAATCCGTTCGTACTTTCGAAAGTACAAACGGATTACACACCGATTGGCTCGAACAATTGCTTTTCTGTTGTTATCACTACTCGAACAATTGCTTTTCTGTTGTTATCACTACTCGAACAATTGCTTTTCTGTTGTTATCACTACTCGAACAATTGCTTTTCCGCCGCTTCTCGCTCGATCAATAGCTTTTAAACGATTCTGCGGCCTCAATTCGCTGAGTAGCCGAAACGTGCGCTCTCGTTCCACGAAAGCTTCTTCCTCCGCGCTCCGTCTCACTTGCTCGCATGGTGAAACTTTGCGGCGAATTGGCGGAATTGGAGAAATCAGGCGAGGAAAAGTTTTTGTTTAGCTTTTCTGTTATCTTCACAGTGTCACTCCGCTGGAAGCACACCCCGAAGCTTCTCATGTACATGGTCGTCGTCGTCGCTAATGTTATGGCTTATGTAAAGCGAATTATGAAGTCTTTTCGCTTGCCGTTGGTCGACAAGTACATGTTTTGATGACAATGGGCGTATGTGCTTGACCGTATAACACTTGGCGGAGTGCGAATGCTTAAACGATTGTCGACATTTCTTTAAGCACACCCCGAAGCTTCTCATGTACATAGTCGTCGTCGCTAATGTTATGGCTTATGTAAAGCGAATTATGAAGTCTTTTCGCTTGCCGTTGGTCGACAAGTACATGTTTTGATGACAATGGGCGTATGTGCTTGACCGTATAACACTGGGCGGAGTGCGAATGCTTAAACGATTGTCGACATTTCTATATAGCATAACAACGTCGTACTGAGACTGGCCGGCGGTCCTTGAACGTTTGTTCGCGATGACAATACGTAGTAAACGGTTTAAGTAAATCGTGCGTGTCGCGTAGTCAAAGCGATAATCCGAAATACGTTCAATTTCGTGTTGCGCGTGTGAATCGCTAGTTTGGCCCCCAAGTAGCCTTTGCATAACCAAGAAAGGCAAAAAGGACGTCATGGAAACAAAAAGGATTTTGCGAAACGATTGCCACTCAGCGGAAGTAAGCGGTTCGAACTACAAAATCAACGATTTATCGAGGAATCTTCCCGAGGACTCAATTGTTAAACAATCGAAACAAGAAGAAAGGGATGTCCACAATAGGAATATTTTTTATGTAAGTAATTTTAAATAAACAAATATTGTAAAATTATGCCAATGCCACATTCGGTTAAAAGGAATATGACTTTTAGAGTGATTGAAATATTGATTGAATATTAAAATATTGAGTGATTGTGATGAAAGTTATGAGAATATTAAATCCTCTAAATTGATTGAAATGTTAAACTAAAAATACAAACGAAATAAAGAAAAGAACATTCTTAGTTTTATAACTATTTTATTTCAGTTTTATATACACATATATTTTTTCCAGCATACAATTTTTTCAATTTTTACCAAATTTTCCAACATTTAATTAATTTCACGCCTGTCGAAAAGTGCCGCGTTAATCAAAATAAGTGAAGTGCGTTCGGGAATTGAAGTGATAATTTAAACCTCAAATCTAGTGATCTCCTTTTTTCGGAATAATGTCAAATCCCAACAACTTAATTAGAGCACCACGATTGAGGGTCTTGCTGACGCACTACCTACTTTAAATCTTCCGGGTAGAAATAATGAATCAACTGATCAGCCTAATAACGAGCCTTATAATGCGCTTAATAACGCACTGGACAACGATATGTCTCAAATTATTTCACGGGCGGTCGAGGACGTTTTCCGGGTTCAGGGAAGACCAATTTTAAGTTGCATCCAATATAAATAATGATTTTGACGTGCCAATCAATATCGGTGTTAATGGGAATTAGTCCGATACGGCCAAAATTCCAGACGTTGCCAACAGCTTGAGGACGTTCTCTGGGGAACCAGGTGAATTCAACTCTTGGCGTAAAAGCGTCGATAGAATTCTCCAAATCGATGGTCATTTGAAGGGTACTCCAAAATATAATGAAATTTTATCGGTCAGAAGAAACAAAATTATCGGCCACGCGGACATAGCGTTAGAATCCTATAACACTTCCTTGAATTGGACGAAAATCTCCAAGTTCCTGACTCTCCATTATGCAGATAAGAGAGACTTAGGTACTTTGGAATACCAAATGACCACCTGGGTCCAAGGCGAAAATACAGTTTCACAGTTCTATCAAGAGGTGCATAAGCATTTGTCTCTTATCCTAAATAAACTAGGATCTATTGAAATGGGACAAGACGCAATGAACATCATGACCCAGGCAGATCGCGATAAAGTGCTTGATACGTTTGTTAGAGGTTTGAGAGGTGATTTGCCAAGACTGCTTGCGGTTCGTCAACCAGTGGACCTATCGCAAGCGTCACTATTATGTTTCAAATTGTAAAACATGGATTACCGGTCCCAATACGCAAATAATTCGAACTACAGTTTGCGAAAATCACGGCAAAACATTCCTCCTCTAATACCGCCCCGCAAAATTTCGCACGGCCATTTTAGGCCTGCACTTGTTCCTGCCCCTAGAAAAGTAATTCATCCTGAATTACTGCATAGCCCACAGGCTCCACAGAAGCCACAACTTTCAACAACCCCAGCATGAGCGTAATTTTTAAAAACCTCCTCGTCGACCACCACGAGGACCAGTTCCTATCGACGTTGACCAGTCCATAACGAGCCATGTTGTTAAATACGCCAACAGGCCTCAAAATCTACGTTTTGCCCAAAAGCACTTTCAACAACCTTCGCAAAGGCAGCATCAACCCTAAACATTCCAAAGACTATACTACACAGAGCCTGACGAAACAAATGACGTGAATGAACAGAAATACGAAAAGGACGTAAATGAAGAGGACGAAAATCATGACCAAACCTTAACACAGACTCAAAGGACGATCCAACCGCCCACCAAGTAGAACAACTAGAAGATATTTATTTTTTAGCCCAAGGCGCTCTTCACTTCCGTATTTCGAGCACGCTACTAGAAGTGGAGAGCTATTACGATTTTTAGTGGATACCGGGTCCAATAAAAACTACGTACACCCGAGACATATTAAAAACCCATTGCCAAACCATAAAGCCTTCTATGCTAAATCAGTAGGAGGCAACATCCAAATTACCCATCACGCGTTCGTTAACTTATTCGGCCCACAATCAGACGAAATTCAATTTTTCATCCTCTCGACCCTAATCACCTTCGACGGAATCATTGGTAAGGACACTCTTAAGAAATTGAAAGCCGTTATCCATACCAACTGAAACTATATGACCCTTTATCCAAATTTGCATATTCCCTTAAAGCAACAAATTTCACAAACGGTAAATAGCATAGACATCAGGACAACGCACCTTAACCCAGAACAATCAGCCAAATTAAAAGCCCTCATTGAATGTCATTCTAAACTACTAACGGAACCCGACGAGAAACTGACCTATACCAGCACTGTCAAAGGGGAGATACGAACCAAAACTGACAATCCCGTGTATTCAAGACCATATCCGTATCCCATGGCCCTGAAGGAAGAAGTTGAATAGTGATCGATTATCGTAAACTTAATTCGGTTATCATTGCAGACAAATATCCGATACCGGAAATAGGTGAGATTTTGGCCGATTCGGAGAAGAACAAATATTTTTCTGTCTTCTGTCTTAAAAGTGGGTTCCATCAAATCCCACTTAAAGAACGCGACATACCAAAGATTGCTTTCTCGATTAACAACGGGAAATTTGAGTTCACTCGCCTTCGGTTTAGGCTGAAGAACGCCTTATCAATTTTTCAAAGAACGCTAGATGACATTCTTCGAGAACACATAGGAGTACGCTGCTATGTGTACATCGACGATATCATCATATTTGGTAAAGATGAAGCCGAGCACTTCAAAAATCTGGAGAAAGTGCTCAAAACTTTGGAAACGTCCAATATAAAGATCCAATTGGACAAATGCGAGTTCCTCAAAAACGAGATAGAGTTCTTGGGGTTTGTGGTTAGTTGCGACGGGATGAAAACAAATCCCCAAAAGGTTCAGGCCATTGCAAAATTGCCGGCACCAAAAATATTGAAAGACCTTAGATCTTTCTTAGGAACGTCTGGATACTACCGCCGTTTTATTGAGGGTTATGCGAAGATAGCAAAACCCCTGACATCTCTTTTAAGAGGGAAAGATGGACGAGTGTCCAAAACTCAGTCAAAAAATAAAATCATCCTCCTCGACTCTGAGGCCTTACACGCGTTCAACACCTTGAAAAACTGCCTAATATCTAAAGAAGTGATACTGACTCATCCAAATTTTGATAAGGAATTTGAATTAACAACGGACGCTTCTGATTATGCCATTGGTGCAGTTCTTTCGCAAGATAGTAAGCCGATTGTATTCCTTTCAAGGACACTAACAAAAACAGAGGCGAATTACGCTACCAACGAGAAAGAGATGCTCGCTATCATATGGGCTCTTGACTCGTTGAGATGCTATCTCTATAGTTCGCGGAAAGTTAAAATCTTTACTGACCACCAGCCTCTTACCTATGCCCTCAGCTCTAAAAACACAAACACCAAAATGAAGAGATGGAAGTCCATCCTGGAAGAATATAACCATGAATTGGAATATAAGCCAGGAAAAGAAAACATAGTTGCAGACTCCCTGTCGAGACCTCCTAAACCAACTTTAGCCAATTCCTTAACCCCAACAGAGCACAGCGATGCCAGTTCGTCGCAAAACCTCATTCCCACCGTAGAGTCACTCATTAATGCGTCCGAAACCAAATTATTCTAAAACTTGGTGATGAAGACAGTTACCAGATACAGAATCCTTTCCTAATTTTTCAAAACACACTCTCATTAAGCCTCATTACACTGACAGCTATATTATAAAGTGTTATCTAAATCCAAACACTAGAAACGGGCTCTTAACAGACGAGAAAATTATGGGTCGCATTCAGAAAATCTACCCAGATCATTTCAGAAGCTATCGGGTACAATATACACAAAAAATTGTCAAGGGTATCCCCGGCGAAGTAGAGCAAGAAGATCAAATACTGCAAATACACAAAAGAGCACACCGCAATGCTGAAGAGAATCGCTTGCAACTCCTTGAGCACTTTTACTTCCCGAAAATGGCCGCGAGAATAAAATCCCTAGTCAAACAATGTAGTACCTGCAGGGAAAACAAGTACGATCGTCACCCTAATAAACCTGTATTGAATCCAACACCAATTCCTACTTATCCAGGTTATACCACACCCATCGATCTCTTCAGTAACCGAAAAGCACTGAGCTCTGACAGCCGATGATAAATTCTCTAAACTCGGACTGGCCAAAATAATCGCCTCAAAATCTATCGAAGATATTAAACTGCCCCTTACAGATTTGCTCTCCTACTTCTACGTACCGGAGATAGTTGTAACTGATAACAAGAGTTCCCTTCGATCAGCTTCTATAACTTTTCTAATGGAAGACGATCTTAAAATAAAGGTTTACAAAAACCCCCATATAAAAGTGAGGTGAACGGACAGGTTGAACGATGGCACAGTACCCTTAGTGAAATAATGAGATGCCTAAAGAAAGATGGACCAACCAGATCTTTTGAAAACCTTCTGCTGCGAGCAGTGCATGAATATAATCTAACGATTCACTCCACTACCGGAAAAAAACCAATCGAGCTCCATTGTGGTCGAATTCCAAGGACAGACCCAGCTGAACTAGAAGAATCCGACTATCGAATGTTGACAGACTCAAACAGAAACAAGAACAGGACTTGGCAAACCACAATAAGACAAGACAACCCACTAAACAATACGAAAATGGAGAAACTATTTATGTAAGAAAAAAATAAAAGAAAGGGATCCAAATTAACAGCTCGGTACAAACAAGAAATTTTTAAGGAAAACAATAATTCAACAGTTTTGACCGAACCGGAAAATACTTTACAAAAGCCACACACGTAATTAAAAGTCCTCTTTCAGACTGTTGCCCTTCATCTTCAATGCGGAAGTCGAGATACTAGACTACTCAAGCTCCCAAATTGTCATTCTTCATACAGGTAAAGCAAAAATTCAGGACGGAAACTTTAAATTAATTCATACAATCAACATTGACGAGTACGAACACTTCGTCGAAAAAATTGAACCAATCCTTAATCTATCAATCTGCGTCTCATCTTTCCTACGAGCTCTAGCAGATTCGAAACTTAGTCCATAATCTAAAACCGCGGAAATTTACAAGATCACTCGATTTTATCGGTACGACTTGGAAGTGGATTGCAGGCAATCCAGATCACGAGGATTTTCTCACCATAAAAGCCAAAATTAATAACATGTTGAAAAATATTAACAGACAAGTTGTAAGCAATGAAGAAAGAACTAATAATATAACGAAAATTGCAAATCAAATCTTGGAATTATTTAAAGAAAATAGCCAAACCAAAAACAATATTGTACAGGGCAATCCATTTCGTGGTTGGGAAAGTATAACCCTGCCATTTGACATCTGTCAGAATTTAATGTCATCCAAAGCGTGTTTTTTTTTTAAGTTGAAGGTTTGGACCGTTTAACAGTCGAAAAACGCGTTAAAATTATTAGATTTTATTATAAAAGTGGTGATTCTGCTGTATCAACATTTAGGGCTTTACGAGCCGATTGCAATCGACATAATCGACCTACAAAGCAAACAATTTCGAACACAGTGAGAAAATTTGAAGAGACTGGATCGGTTACTGATATTGCAAGGCCTGTGCATCATCGCAACATTCGCTCTGCTGAAAATATCGCTGTCGTTGCTCAAAGTGTGGAGGAAGACCCGAATTTGTCGATTCCTCGACGTGCTCAACATAGGGCGTATCTTACGGCTCATTGCATTTGGATTGCATTTGGATTTGCATCTCCATCCGTACAAAATCCAACTCACTCAAGAACTTAAGCCTCAAGACCATACACAACGCAGAGTGTATGCAAATTGGTTGATTGAACAACAAGCCATTGATAACGATTTTTCGAACGAAATTTTCTTTGGTTATGAGGCGCATTTTTCGCTCAGTGGTTACGTAAATAAACAGAATTTCCGCATATGGGGCTCTCAAGATTTTCAGGTGATTGCAGAAAGGCCTTTGCATCCGGAAAAAGTGACCGTTTGGTGTGCATTATGGTCTGGTGGTGTTATTGGCCCGTATTTTTTAGAAAACGATCAAGGAAGAGCCATTACAGTCAATTCTGACCGCTATGGACGGATGTTAACCGATTATTTTTGGAGAGAAATTGAAGATTATGATCTGGAAAACAATCGAGCACTTTTGTAAGAGAAATTTCCAGGACGCGTGATTTCAAGATTGAGTGATGTCAATTGGCCCGCAAGATCCTGTGACCTAACACCTTTGGATTTCTTTTTATGGGGCTATGCGAAAGATTGTGTTTACGCGAACAATCCTCACAATCTTGAGCAATTGAAAACCTATATTCGTGTAGTTATGGCCGAGATATTGCCGGAAATGTGCCGAAAAGTCATTGAAAATTACCTCAAAAGGATTGAGGCCTGTAAGAGGTCCCGTGGAGGATATTTGAATGATGTTGTGTTTCACGTATACTGGCAGAGTTCAATCTTTATATTGAGGAAAAAATTTCGTTTCGATCTGAATATTTTATGTTTTCTTTAGCTTTACTTAGCCAAGCATAAAACCCTATATTAGATATTCAACTTAAATTTTCATCGATTAAAGAAGAACTGAAAAATATTATCCTAGCTACTCATTGGGCAAAACTAAGTGTTATTAATTCAATTATTTTATCTAAAACCGAAATAAAACTGGCAACAGATATTCTAGATAAGAAACTTCTTCCACATCCCACTATAGAGGAGGCTTTAGACTTTGCAAATGTAAAAATAATAACAAATTTGTCATCTCTTTTACACATAATTAACATTCCGTTGACTACTAGCCTCATTTATGATGCATTATTGATTAAAGCAGTAAAAAAGAAACAAATAATAAACGATATCAAATATAACAAAATTCTAAAAGCAAATGAAAATATATTTGACGTAATTAAAAATTGTAAGAACATAAATTATTTGACTATTTGTAAATCAAACGAAATTCTGGACATCACCAACACTTCCTGCATACCAAACCCCACGAAGAGCCTAACATCCAGCTGCAATAAAACCAGCAGCGCACACGTACCAACAGTCGAAGTGATCGCATCAGATACCATACTACTGAATCAATATGGTGGACCAATCGAAGCAGATCATGTCAGCTACGACCTAAACGGGACCTACCTTCTTAAAACGCATAACACGAGTGTAACCATAAATGGGCAAACTTTTGTCAGCCGAGAAGCTACAATGATTAAGGTAATGTCTGCTATATTATAACCGTCTCCAGAAAGCAGCGCATATCAAAAAGTCCTTTCTTTTGAGTTAATGAGGGACCTGCACATCAATAACACCAGCGAAATACAATATTTTCGAACAGAAACCACTGTGCATCAAATTGTAACTTATGGATCAGAATCGCCAACTGTCGCTGCAACGCACCTTCCAACACCATCCCCGTCTCCGAGAATCGATCCACCGAGAGCATTTAAAAATGTCAGGTTTAATGACATTCAATTCTTTTAACGAATCAAGGACGATCGCATTTAACAGTGGGCGAGTTAGCGTTTGCTCACGCCACAAATTATGCTGCTATGGCTGCATCCAACATGAAATTGGAGCAATGCGATTCCACATTTTGTGGAAAAACGAAATACGAGTATGCTGCCGCATCATTTTTCATCAAGTAGATTTAAGTTAATTATCAAGTCAATCATTTGTCAACTTGTAAACGAAAAACATCGGGCTCAGCCCTGAAATAAATTTTTTAGTTAATTCCGGTTTTGATTTATTAACTTATATTACTTGTTGTGTTTTCAATACTTAATGTAAAACAATATTGTTTGATGAAAATTCATTAAAATTGGCAGCAAACACAAAAGTTTAAACACGAAAAAACGAGGGTACTCAACCACTCCTCCGACGAGCGTTCATTACTGGGTAGTGGCCTAAAACGTTATAAAACTTGTAACCGTTGAAACGGTGATGTCGAACCACTTAGGGACGATCAAGTCCGACATGTAGTACTTACATGAAATTACACTTTGGCACAATTTGGATGATGCTATATCCACTTGTAACAAAATTATTCTGGAACACACACCAATTTAAATAAATTAATTAAAATTAAGATTATTCCATTTAAGAATTTTCCGCAAACTGCACAATTAAATTATGTTTACGTTACAATTATCATTTTACTAGTTTGCATAAAACCTCATTAAAATTGTAAGCTACTACGTATTACATACAATCTAAAAATTCTGGGCTTTAATATGATTGCCGTCCAAATCTCAATAGAAGATAAATGTATTCACATCCAAGCTCATCAGCACAAAATGCATCAACCGCTTTTACTCGTATTTTGTTGTCATGAAGAATCGACACGCATTCATCAATGCTTTTCTCCCTGGACAGTGCAGAGCCAATGTCGATATAGGTTACACTTGTTAGAATTCAATCAACAAGAATTGAATTGAAATTCGATCAACATTTTCAATAGCGACACGATATCACGTTCAGAGTTGCCTATCGCGGGATTTCTGAATCGAACTCACGCTTTGGTTTAGCAAATGATTTCAGATCTTGGAAAGGATATTACAGTGATTTTTAAAGATGTTAAGATTGTCCATTCAGGACTGCAGCGGTGTTCTGCTGCCTCAGCGAGCGGAATCACTGCTCCACTGGATTTGGCCTTGCATGGGGATGCGTGAATGCGCTGGCAAGCTAGCGTTGCGGTGTCGTGGGGCGGGGGTCTTTTCCCACAGCGCAAAGGCCCACTACAATTTATTTTCACATTCACGGGTTTTAATTTAAAATTCCACAAATAATTTAAATTAAATTAAATTTTTTTTTTAAGTTTTCAATATATATTTTTGTTATAGACCCTAAAAATTTCAAAAATAATATAATTAAAATTTTAAAGATATTTTTTTATAACCAATAATATAATAATTAAATAGTTTAAATATATTTTTTTTATAATCAACACTAATTATGAATAGTTAAAAAGTTATATATATATATATATATATATATATATATATATATATATATATATATATATATATATATATATATATTTATAATCAAGAAAAAAAACAAGGTACTTACCCACTATTTTCGACGAGCACTCGTGGGGGTAATAGTGCCTGAAATATTGTACGATTAGCAAATGACGAAAACCAAATAATTAAGCGATTCTAATTGTAAAGCACTGGTTAGGTTTAGGTGTGATGGATCCTGTGTTAAATGACAATGCAAAGAGAAGGTTGTTTGTGCAACGCCAAGTCATATTCCGGACATCATTTGGGGCGAATGTCAAGACACAACCGATCCTCCTCTTCCAGCCTTGTTCATACATCACTGGCGCGTCAATTACCCTTTCAGGAGGATACACATGACTTTAACGCTTTTGTGCGAAAGGGTATACTTCAGTTCATACGTGATCAAAAGTTGCGTAAATGTAACGAGCATCGTCCCATAACCACCTTTAAATTTCAACGCGAAGACCATTTACACTTGTTCCCGTATTGCTGTACCTTTTCGATGACATACTTTGCACGTGAGTGCGTCGATTCATTCGAAAAACTTACATTATCCCAATAGGACAATTTCACCAGCAATAGATCGTTAATGCTGAGTTCTGTCTCAAAGTAGACTCCTGATCTAATTGCTTTTTGTATTCTTCGAAACTTTTCTATTGCTTTCAATTGGGAAATTTCATAGGGAATGAGCCTCGTGCTTATTTTTTATGCAAAGCTCGTATCGCATCACCATACCAGAATTGAGTGGAGCGTACTAAGAACGAAGGGAAAACTCGTTGTATCACAGAAAGGCTTGAAACAACGGTACGTTCTTGTTAAGACAGTTTTTATGCAACGCAATTTTAAGGTACACTAGGAATTCACAAGAAAATGGCGTTGAACACATTTCACAGCAAGCATGTGTTGCGAATTCCGTCGTACCGGCATTCTCTCATCCGCAACTTCAAATTGCCGCCGTAACATCTCCAGCTTCTTTTGGCCACTTTTCATGTCTATTTGATTTGTTCTTTTCTTTGTCTATTTAATTTTTTCAAAAAGTTTTTCCATTTAATTTTAATTTTTATCCATCATATCAATTCTATCCTCTTACCTGTTTTTTAATTCCAAACAAATAAAAATAATAAAATAATAATCTTAACTTTCCCATCAACAACACTCCATTCATTATTTCCCATTAACAAAATTCCATTCGATACCTTTTCCCTAACAAAACATAATTCCTTCCTTCATACTAACTAATTTTGCTCATTAGCTCCCACCAACAAATTTTATTTGTCATACTAACAAAAATTCATTCACGCTTCCCTACAAAAAAATTTCATTTGAGCGTCCATTAAGAAACGTTCCCAATTGAAGTTGCTAATTAGATGAATGGGAGATCAATAGAAGGTGCCTCCGGTGGTAGCGTCATGGTTCCTGGCACCCTGGGTTCATAAGCTAAATGGGACGTACTTGATAAAGTACTCTCGTACTAGGATCAACATCAATGGGCAGACATTGGCATCCTACCAGTTATATTACAACCATCACCTGAAATCCAGAAAGTACAAAGCATCGAGAAAATGGAAGAACTACCAGAAATACACATCAATAGAACGGAGAAGCTATCTCTGTTACAAAGCAACATTATCTACAATCAGTACATAAGTTACGGACTACTTGGAAACCTTTTCTTACTAGCATCAATTATGCTGTGTTGCTGAAGGAGCTTTTTAGGAAATAGTTAAAATCCATACTTCCAGCAAACCTCAAAAGTCTCCACAGCTACCTCCGTCACCAATCAAAATAGCCCATACGGCACCATTGCCATCTGGAATGCCAACGCAATTCAATGCACCAGCCATTCGTTTCAACTGCATCCCATACTTTTGACGATCGAGGATGACCGAACTTAAAAGGGGAGAAGTTAACAACGAAACGCTAGACAAAACAATATCGGTTGCATTTCCAGAATAAGGGGAATACAAGGCAAGCGGTTCACACATCCAGAAAGCCTCACGATATGCAAATTGTCAATGCTGCACTATTTACTCATAAAAATTGTAATTCTAGTTTCTAAGTTTGAGTTGTAATTTAACTTGAATTGAATAAAGGCGTGAAACACCTGTCTCTCATATTTTGTTATTTTGTTAAAGACATCATGTCTAATTAAATTTAACTTGCCAAGCTCTCTGGCCCCTTCCTATCAAAATGAGGACTAAACAACTCATTGAGAAGAGTAGGAATGCCATTACAGCTCTATTGGTGCTTTTAAAACGCCGCCGTTATCTGAATCAACATCCCAAACGAGTGATATCCAAATGGATGAAACTGCTAAACCTGCGACAAGGAAGAGGAAAGCCTAGCATTATTTTTTCTGGAATCTGCCTTCCTGATTCAATATCGCCTTAGATGATGTGGAATCGAGCAACAAAGTGGGTGATTATGGAAGTAGAGACTTTTGGGGAGGGTGGCCGGAAGGACCATTTGTAAATGTTGCTATCATAGGAGAGGAGCTTGTTCTGGGTGAACTCGCGATTAGGACTAAGTAAGCCGCTCTTAACGCACACATATGCCTGCCATATGCAGGCTTGAACAATTAAAATGAAACATCATGCCAAACTGTGAACATTTTTGCAGATAATATGGTATGAAAGTTCTTTTTTATTTATCGTGACTATCTATCTTTACATGACTTTCGAACACAATCACTTAGCTATGCAAAATATTGTTTGTATATGAGTATCTGCAAGCCCATCTTTCAATTAACTTACCTTTATGGCTTATCAAACCTTAGAGTGATATAAGGTATACATTTTTTACTTATTCTGATCATATTCAATAACGTTTTCAAATTGATATCACCAATAATATGTCTTAAGTAGAAGAAATTCGAGAATACTTTCTATTGAATCATATACTTACAGTAGATTTCATTCAAGTCCATGGCAAATGTGTATGGTATACCTTTATTTTGACACAATATGAATGAATGTTGTATCCACTAATTCGTCATTTATGTCTAATCCACGTCAATCTGTGTCCCTATAATTAGTTGCCGTCTATGTTCATTGACAGTAGCCCATGGACCAATACCTAAAAAAAAATGTTTTGTTACAAAAATTAAACTTAATGCGAGACATTATTTTAGTATGCATAGTTGTATTAGTTCATCTTAGTTAGTTTCATTATACTGTAATCAATGAGAAAATTTTTTAGATCAAATTTAAAGTCAGCCAAAACGCTGCTGCACGGTACAAACAGCGAAGTGCACAAATATGTGCTACGCATTAAAACGAAATCAGAGCACTCTACATAAAGAAAGACGAAATTAACCGAGAACTATTACAATCGCACCTACATACAATCGACCAGCATTATTCAGACCGAAAACTTTATCCAATTTGATTATGATGTTATGCTATATAGAAATGTCGTCAATCGTTTAAGCATTCACACTCCGCCAAGTGTATACGGTCAAGCGCATACGCCCATTGTCATCAAAACATGTACTTATCGACCAACGGCAAGCGAAAAGTCTTCATAATTCGCTTTACATAAGCCATAACATTAGCGACGACGACTATGTACATGAGAAGCTTCGGGGTGTGCTTATAGAAATATCGACAAGCATTCGCACTACGCCAAGTGTTATACGGTCAAGCATATACGCCCATTGTCATCAAAACATGTACTTGTCGATCAACGGCAAGCGAAAAGACTTCATAATTCGCTTTACATAAGCCATAACATTAGCGACGACAACGACCATGTACATGAGAAGCTTCGGGGTGTGCTTCCAGCGGAGTGACACTGTGAAGAGAACAGAAAAGCTAAACAAAAGCTTTTCCTCGCCTGATTTCTCCAATTCGCCGCAAAGTTTCACCATGCGGGCAAGTGAGACGGAGCGCGGAGGAAGAAGCTTTCGTGGAACGAGAGCGCACGTTTCAACTACTCTGCGAATTTAGGGCGAATTGAGGCCGCAGAATCGTTTAAAAGCAATTGATCGAGCGAGAAACGGCAAGTAGTGATAACAGCGGTTAGGGAATTGTTCGGGTAGTGTATTCGCCGCAAAGTCAACAGCAAAGCAATTGTTCGAGCCAGTTAGTGCAATTCGTCCATATAGTTCCGGTGCAACTGCAGAATATCTCCGCATCGGTTAGATGGTGAGGTGTAGGCTTGAGCCGCGAACCTCATTCGGCTTGGGGGCGTTTTACGCTGTGTAGCCACCATCAATTAATTTTACTTTCTTCTAGGCATCCTCCGTCCGTGAAGACATCGCCGAACGCACGGGTGAAGCGTGCCGAGCAAGGCGTATAGAGTGGAGCCGTGCCCAGGAAGACAGGTGCACCCCAGCAAGACCAGCGCTCGCCAGCGTGTGTATCCCGACCTATCGGGTGGCAGCCGGAGTAACCGCAGCAAGCAACCCAGGTGCACGCCATCGTTCACCCAAGAAGAGTCTGGAGGAGGCACTCCGGGAAAACGCCAGGGCAGGCCCACGGCGCATTACCCGCGAGGAGATTGAAGGCGCCGCTGGACACCTCCGTCCGAGAAGTCAACTACGAGCGGAGGCGCGGCGGTCGACGGGAGCAGTTACGGCAGCAGCTCCACGAATACAGGCGGCTCGCACGCATCTCGACCACGATAGCGGAGCGGTCCCAGTGGCAGCAGAAGGTGACGGAGCTGCGGCGCAAGATAAAGAAGGAGGTCAAGGATCGTCTACGCGCAACTAAACGCGTCCGAGCAGTTGAAGAAATAAAACACAAATAAATATTAAAGAACTTAAAACTGGGTGTTTCCTTTTGGCAAGTCCATAGAGTTTGAGGCAGATAAGGTAAGCTGCAGGTGGCGAGGCTGAGTAGTGCCCAAAGTACCAGAGCAGGACATCCCGGAAAAGGCTGGGAGGATCCTGTGAGGTAGTAGATTTATAATCTAACATAAGCATAAAAACGAAATCAGAGCACTCTACATAAAGAAGGACGAAATTGACCGACGCCTATTACAATCGCACCTACATACGAGTACAATCGACCAGCATTTTTCAGACCGAAAACTTTATCCAATTTTATTATGACATGGAGCAACATGAAATGAAGCTACTAGACAAGGTACTCGAACACAACTCACATAATACCTACTGGAACTAAGATTTACAACAGTTAGTAATCGACACTATGCTAGCTATTTATAGACTACCGCACGAACAGTAGATAAACTCGTACAGTAGGAAATACGTACAAGCCTAAATAAAACGAATTATAACGAAGATCAAAAACTAGTGAGAAACGTTCAGAAAAAAACTAATCGAAGGGCAAATAGCCGCGTCCAAAACTGAGAAAGAAAACATCACTGTAATCCCCAAAACAACGGACTGCATACAAAAAACAACAGACTTCGTTAACGCGAACGGTTGCAACCTTACCAACAAAGATCCCACAAGTAAGTTCCAAAAATAATTACGTTGTGCAATCACACAATCATCATCAATCATCCCTCGAAATACTAAACATCGCTATCTAGACCCAATGGCGTAACTTAGGTGGAGCAGGCCGCCCCAGGCCCCGCGTGGACATAGGCCATATTTTTTCTTAATAAAACCACTTCTAATAGTGAAAATTTTTTAAGATTTGAATAATGATTTCCCAATTGATTAACTGAAATCCAATCAGTATTTGCCACCATGACCATCAACAGCCCTATATCACCTACATCCCCTCTCCTTCTTCTGGAGAAACAAACTGCATCGCCCACCTAGAAAGCGTTACTAGTTCATAACAGTTCAAGTTGTCAAGTTGTAAAGTAAACTATATTGATTTGTGTTCTTGCGGTTGTGACTTCTCTTTTATCAAGCACTTCAGTTTTTTAGAAATAATTAGTTACGTTTTTAAGCTGTTAACTAATCAGTTTCAGTACATACTCGTATGTAAGTAATTTAAATGTATAATAAAAGTGCATGACAGCAAAACAAAACAAGTCGAGTAAGCAGGAGAGTGCTCCTACCAGAAGGTCTTTGTAAACATCCTAGGGTTAGAAGCAAGTTTTCTAATGGCGTGAATCGATAATTTGAATTATTCATCCAATACTTAGATATGAAATCGTTCAAATTTATACAAAAGATTCACAGTTTCTTTCATAAGCACAGTGCAGCCGCCATTTTAATCTAGCTTAAATGATTTTTCTGAATGCTCGGCCGATTGAGCATGTTCAAGTTAAACACTATTCCTTAAATTTTCATGAAAATTGAAAGAAAATAAAAGTACCCAAGTCAATTTTAAATATATATAGGGTTTTCCAATAAGAGGTGTTATTTTGAATAGATCTTCTGATTTAACACCTTGCGACTTCTTCCTTTGGAGCTACGTGAAAGAGAAGGCCTATGCCAAAAGCCCATTCAAGATCGATTCAAGATCTCAAAGATGAAATTCGTGAGGCTATCGAGGACATAGGGCAGCCACTTTGCGATTTGGTTATGGAAAATTTAATGAAGAGGATATGGTCCTGTAAGCGTGTCGTAGTGGTTATTTGCTCAATGTTAATTGTTGCTATTAACGGCATATCTTCTTCTTTATAATGAAATAAACATCCGATCATTTGTATTAAAAATGGCATTTTTCTTTTAATATCAAAATAACACCTCTTATTGGAAAACCCTATATCAACCATAAACACGTGTTATTGTTGGTATAATTTCATATAATTGAAATGGCTATAACTCACTTCATTATGATTCGATCTCAATTAAATTTTGTGAACATATATATCTTATGTTAGTCTATATAATTGCAAAATTTCAAAAAGTTTAAAGGTACCGTTTTGATTTTATGGGCAAAAATGTAAAATCTACAAATCATACTATTATTAACAAAGTTGAGCGAATTTCGATTTCTAAGGTATTTGTTGCCCTTGTACTCATATAGGTCCACGTTCGTGATAATTTTCAGATTTTTCGGCTGAAAGGTGTCCAATCGCGAGGGGGGGGGACACAAATTTTGCCTACATTTTGCCCTCCCCTGGACCCCCTAATTCATAAAATGATTTTTTTATTTCAGATTCTAAAAGTTCTAATCAAGACCTTTCATTTGATACCCCACTCGACTACCTTTGATTAAAAAAAAATTTTAAGGGCCAATTCGTTATTACGGGGGACCCCCCTTAAACATTTCTTAAATTTTTGTTAGTGCCTTAACTTTTGAGAGACTATCACTTCTGACCTTTTCACAAAGTTTGAGCATTCTAGCTTCTATAGTTTCTGAGGAAATCAGCTGTGACGCACGGACAGACGGACAGACGGACGGACGGACAGACGGACGGACAGACGGACAGACAGGTCGCGAAACTAGTAGGTCTTTGTAAAAAATTTTTTTACAAAGACCTAAAAAATGATCGATGAATTGGAAGCTTGAACGTAAGACTGTGTGTGCGGTACTATTTCCCTCATCATTATTGTACATATATGTGTAAACTATTTAAGCCGGCAACAAACTGCCTCTGTGGCGCAGTGGCTAGAGGATCTGCCTCTAATCATCTGTAGTATGTATGGCCACCCTGCTTCATATAAAGGATGTCCCGTATACAAAGTCGCCAATCAACGAACGCCCGCTACAATACAGCAAGGACCAAGAAGAGCTACAAAATTAACAATAACTTCGTCAAACCCGTAGTTAATTCCTCAGACATCCTGAAAGGAGATAACACAGTACATCCTCAAGTGTCAAATCTAGTCACGGCACCAAGCAACACTGAAATGATAAGTTAAGGAACGAAATTCATATATCTAGTAACGGAACAAAAACCATAAATCTATTCTACATATTTTCCATGAAATTCCAGACAGACACGCGAAACAGCAAAATTCCATTTAATTAAAATCTTTCAACGGTCATTCCCACGAAATCGCTAATGATTCTATTACACCTGAAAGCTTATGTCACGTTGCATCATTTGTTCAATTAAAATTTGAATTAGAATAGTCCAGTCTATTGTTAACGCTTAAGTAATAAAGACATAATTTTTAAAAAACAAATTTTTAATCTTATTAAATCAATTGATACTTGCAAATATACTCGATCAACTAATGAAATTGGGTAATGATTTGAAATCACATAAAAATGCTATTAATCTAATCTCAGAAAAATTGGGATTATCACATGTCCATATTTAATACACCTGCCCAGTAAACCAGCAATGGAGGGCTGCAACTTATTTCAATCACAATCCATAGACGTGCAAGTCTCCACGACTTTGTTGTCAAGCAAAAGCCTGACATCCTTCTTCTCACAGGAACCCGTCTCAACTCAAGACATTCTATAACATTCAGGGATTTCCAGTACGTAAGAAATTATAGCAAATTTTACGACGGAGGATGCGGTACTGGAATACCAGTGCAGAGATCCTATCGTTTCAAACAAATCAACCGTACTGAATTTGAAAGCTTCGAATTTATAGAAGTCTCCTGTATCCTCGTCCCTTTACTTGGTGGCGATAATCTCTATATTATCTCCATATACGCAGCCGGAAACAATAGGGCCAAGTTTCAAGAAGAATTGCAATTGCTCTTTGAAGTACTTTAGCTACGAAGACCAACAAACTACTATATTCTTGCCGGTGACCTAAACGCACGGCAAACATCGTCGCTGAACACCTCCAATAATCCAAGGAGTGTATTTTTGCAATCATGGGTAGCACAGCACCAAATAGACTATAAGTGTACAAGCAACTGCCCATCGCTTCCAATCGAGCCTGAATGGTCAGCCTCTTCTTCAGTTCAATCGCAAACTTAGAGCAGACCTCATACCAAGTGTTCATTTGGATGATTATTTCGTATCATAAGAAGACCTGGTCGACATATTCAGACGAATTAACAGAAAAAGATCATCTGGTATCGACGAGATCCCCAACATTGGGGATTATTGCGTGCTGTTCAACAACATGTTGGACAACTCATATTTCTCAGTAAGATGGAAGAAAGCCAACGTTTTTCCAATTGTAAAGAAAGGCAAAGATCCTGCTAACCCGAAAAATTACCGTCCAATCAGCCTAAGTACCTGTTACCAAATATCAGCGAATTGTTTGAGATAGTGATCAATCGGGCCCTCAATGAGCATCTGGAGAGTTTTGATCTTATGTCAAATGCACAGTTTGGATTTCGAGCTGGTCTTCCGACGATCCATGCGATGACAAAAGTAACTTCGGACATATGTTGGCATCAAAATGGTGGGAACTGCGTTGGAGCTTGTCTGATCGATATGGAGAAGGCGTTCGATACTGTTTGCCTCGATGGGCTGATATATAGGCTGCTGAAACTAAAGTTTCTACAAGTCATTTCTCGCTACAGATGGAAATCTTTCGTCCAACCACGATTTCACTGTCCTGAATGGTCTGCAGCAGGGGTCGGTCACTGCGCCGGCGCTTTTTGCCATCTACATCAGTACGCTGCTCAATAGTTTTGGATTCAATGAGTCCCAAAAATATCGATTGTTGCATTCACAGACAACCTGATAGTCTACACGACTGACAGAAAAGCAACTACTGTACAAAAACGGCTCGAACATATCCTCAACGACATCCAGTTCTTTACAAATACGTGGAGAATGAAAATTAATGCACAAAAGTGTGACACAATCCTGTGTCGACCTACTTTGAGTAGGGACAATCAGGTCATAAAGCGTCATTGGAGGGATTTCAATCTATTTGCAGGCGAAGGCAGTACTGAACGTGTCCCCACAAGACATGCGTCCAGTACTTGAGGGTGTCCCTTGATCAACACCTATACTATATGCAGCATCTAAAAATAGAAATAGAGAAAGCACGCTAAGCATTTATGTCCCTCCGGAGGCTCTTCTTTTCATCCGATATGGTTCAACTAAAGTCCCAGCATGATGGAAACGCTGAGGGCCTACGAACGTACACGTCTACGCAAGTGCACGGGTGTGTATAGAAAAGCTGAAACGGGATACAAGCACCATGTCCCCAATCAAGAGATCTACGATATCGCCCAGGTGCCAAGAATTGACACATTCCTCATTAAGACCATCCGAAAACATATACTGCTCAAAAAGGACAGGACAAGGTACTGGTGGCTGACAGATGACTAGCGGATTTTGTACTTTCTACAATCTCACTTTAACAAAAAAAAATATTTATAAGCACAAGAAGTGTGAAACCAGAAAACGTAAGAAAAACAGAGATAAATAAATAAATAAAAATTCGAGTACATACTGTAGAAATTAGTGTCTTTAAGATAGTTTAGGATTAGCGTAGTTTAGTTTTTAAGGGTAGGTTATGCTAGTTATAAGAAAAAAGCGTGATGCGGTTGGTTTTTTCTCCCGGGTTTTCCAGACACGAAAAAAAGAATCTTAAGGTTCCTTTAAAATTTGTGAATTTCTGGATCAATCAAAAATGATAATTGAATGTAAATATCTTTATTGCCCTGGAGGCCATTGGATTAAGGTATAATTAAGGGAGAATAACCTTTTGTAGCTTTAAGGTTAGCAATAAGCCTGCATTGTTTATATTTTCCGCACAATAAAGCTATTTTTGAATACTGATCTGATTCTAATTCGCTGAGATATGGGTTCGATCCCCATGATATGCAAGGATAGCTTTTTCAATTCTAACTACAAACCTGTGATCGTTGTATCGCTTTTAATAACATTTCATAAAAATTTTCCGAAATTCGACAAATTCATTAAGCGCACAACTTTCAATGATGAAATATTCCTCCTATGCAACTCTGAAGACTCATACGTTCTACACCAGCTTTTCCCAAAGTGGGCGATAACGCCCCTTTGTGGGCGCTGCAGGCTTAAAGGGGGGCGGTAAGAGACCCAGAAAAAAATGAGGCTGTTGTGTAGAGGCTTGGAGGGCGATTTGTAATTTCATCTTGCTAGGAAGACTCTTAGACACCGACTGAGCTCTCGACTACAACCTGTGAACGTCAACTAATATTAATTAAGAGATCGCTCAAATTCGGTTCGATATATCTCTCCGTGTAGTTCATGTATATGTCCTGTTTTATTCAATAAATAAAAGAAAAATCATGTCAATCGACTGTTCCGTTTCGAAATGAAAGTAGACACAAACGAACTAATAATAAGGCAATAGATACACTTTCGCATTTTAATAGTTATTAGTATTCCTAGATAGATAATTTTCGTAGATAATAGACTGCGGGCAATCACGTTTTAACAAGTTTTTTTTAAATAACCCGATTTGTGCATTCCTGTATCAATCGGCTTCTTCATAGAATACTTGTTTTTACTTGTTGAGTATGATTGAGCGTCGAAAGAGATAAACGAGTTTATGCATGTTTGTCTTATTCCTGTCCGCGCGTGCTGCTTATGGAATCCTATATAAACAACGTAATATTTACATTATTTTCATTTGCGGTTTCGCGCGTAATAGATAAGCAGTACTTAAGTTCAACACTTACTTACGTATTTCTCAAAACAAAACAATGTCGGAAGCAAAACAGAAGAGACGACAATACTGTGCGGAATATATTAAATTCGGATTCATTGAAAATCCCACAAACTCATCGCCGCCGTTGTGCCTTCTATGTCTAAAAACATTTTCGAATGAAGCAATGAAGCGTTCAAGCCTGCAGGATCATTTGAATAAAATGCATCCAGATAGGAAAGATAAGAATGTAGCATATTTTCAAGACCTAGAGAAGAAGCATAATACTCACCCAAGTGTAGCAAAACTATTTACGGCAGCTGCTAAGCAAGATGACGACGAACTTCGAGCTTCGTACAATATCGCTTTGTTAATTTCTGAAAAAGGCAAACCACACAACATCGAAGAAGAGTTAATATTGCCAGCAATAAAGGAAGTAATAACTACTCTGCATCATAACCCGGCCGCAAATATTATCCGAGAAATTCCTTTCAGTAATAATTCTGTGCAGAGACGAATTGATGAAATGGCTGAAAACATTGAAGGATCATTGGGTAATCATTTGAGGACTAGTCAATTCTCAATTCAGCTCGGATGAGTCCATTTTACCAACTAAGGAAGCATTGTTGCTGTCTTACGTGAGGTTTATTAAAGAGGAGAAAATATGTGAAGAATTATTGTTTGCTAGAAATTTAGAGACCGATACAAAAGGCGAAACCATTTTCAATATATTGGAAAAGTTTTGTGATGAGAAAGAGATTCCCTTGAAAAATATTATACCAGTTGCTACGAATTGCGCTCTGGCGATGGCAGGATGCCATAAAGGCTTCATAGCGTACATAAAAAATAAAATGCCAGATGTTCTTGCGGTACATTGCGTTATTCATAGACAACATTTGGTTGCTAGAAACTTAAGTGAACGACTATTTCAATCACTGAAATATTTCATCAAAGCAGTCAATAAAATCCGTATCAGCTCTTTGAATGATAGATTATTTCATCAATTTTGTGTTACTAATGACGAAGATTTCAACCGTTTGTTGCTTCATACAGAAGTTCGTTGGCTATCAAGAGGCAATTGTCTGATTCGATCTTACAACCTGTTTGACGCTGTGATAGAGTTCTTGGAAACTAAAGATACAGAATTGCGCAACAAGCTCATTACATCAAAGAATGATATAGCTGACAAGACAGACCTGTATAAATTGTTCAACGACATGAATCTCCAACTGCAAGGCGATGAACTAAATTTAATTAAAACAAAAAATGGCGTTGCTTCCTTCGCAGCCAAACTGCTCCTACACAAGAATATTGGCAGACGTGAGTTTCACAATTTTTCGAAATTATCAGTACCCTGCAGTAACGATGACTTGTTTGCCTACTGCCAACATTTGGAAAACTTTCACATTGACTTCACCGAACGATACCAGGACATTTTGAACTTGGAAATACCAGACTGGGTGTTGGATCCGTTTTCAAATGTCAACATAGCAATGTCACATCAGCTGGAAGAAGAACTTATAGAATTGACAACAAACGAGAAAATAAAAATCAAGTTCAAAAATGGCTATCAAGAATTTTGGCTACAAAACCCGATCCCGCAATTGCACCCTGGATTGTGGTCAATCGTTCAACGATTCTTGATAGCATTCCCATCGTGATATTTGTGTGAACGTGGATTTAGTGCTGTAGCAACGCTGCTTACTAAAAAGGGAAATCGTTTGCATGTTAACGAACGTGGCGACTTGCGGCTATTTTTGAGTAAATTGCAACCTGATATCAACAAACTTATTAAACAGTATCAGATTCATCCTTCGCATTAGTTTTTATATAAGAATCAATTATGTTTGTTTTATTTTAAATAAAAGATACTGTGTCTGAATACTAAAAAGTTGCGTTTCAATAATCATTCTCATTGGCAGATGTAGCCCGTAAGAGTTAACTTGAAACCTGAGCGCCGTTGTGTACTACGTACTGCGCTCAGGTCTCAAATTAACTCTTGCGAGTTATAGTAAAAGTCTCGTTTAGAATGAATGTTTAATCTTCACGATAGTTAATTAATTTGAAGTTATAGTAGTTTTGAAGTAGGTGAAAAAATGGGGGCGCTAAAAAATAATTTATTCTCAAAGTGGGCAGTAGACAAAATAAGTTTGGGAACCCCTGTTCTAGACAAACCCATATGGCAATTGAAAGAAAACACCATGCGATAACCATTTAGGTTTAAATTATATTAAGTCGGAATGGAAATACAACTATGGAGCTATAGCCATTACCTTTTCGGGCGTGTTTCTATAAGTAATACTTCCTATAACTTTCTATCTTAGCGTGGATGAGTGCAAAAATGCATATGAAATTATTCTCCTTAAAGATACTTTTGTATTGCACTGAAACAGTTTTTAAAGAAGCTTCACTTTCAAATCTAATTTCACGGATCCAGTAAGCCGTAAGAATGTGAATAACATTGCGAATTATTCTACGAATACTTTTTTTAAGCAAATTACATTATATGTAGAATCCAAAAAGAAACTTTCGAACCTACGAGAATTGAACCGAGATCATTGCGATTAAGAGTCAAAATCACTGCTTACTGAGGTATTGGGACACGTAGATGTGAAAAACTAAAACAGTTTATATGCAATAATATCGTATACGATACTCCTTTAATTAACTTCGTGTTAGTATAGAACGAAAAATATGCGTGTAACTGAATAGGCTGAACACAGATTCATTTTACCCTGTCAGCCGTGCTCATTCAGTTTGAGAGCGACAAGCAACGTGTGCATGTCGCGTCTCTGCGCTGTTAGATTTTAGTCACTTAAATGTATTATTTTCCTTTCATTTTAATGTATCGTTTTACGCTACGTGTTTTACTTTTATAATGAAATCATTTCGCCTACAGGTTATGGGCCCAGACATTCGATACACAATAAAAAGATGAAGTGAAAGAACAATTAAAAGATGAAACGATAGAACAATTAAAGGCAAAGTGTTAAAAGTGCAGCGTTAGCATCACAGTAAATACTAAAGTGAACAATAATCGTGATAGAGAAAAATGGCACAAAGTTCCGGATGCTATTGATCCTTCTAGAAGCTCAACAGCGATAATCACACAGTTTGGAGTTAACAAATGGAGCTGATGCTATTGGATCAAGACTTATGGGACGTGATCGACAAAGACAAACGAAATGAAGCAACCGCACTCGCAAAGTGGAATAAAATCGACGGTAAGGCTTGCGTAAGAATTGGTCTTCAGTTGAGGACGATCAATTGATACACATGAGTGCCACAACAGCTAAGCAAGCTTGGACAACGCTCAAAGACAACCACCAAAAGGCAACGTGGACATGAAAAGTACTGCTGTTAAAGAGATTATACCGTACAGTTCTTAATGAAGATGGTGATATAGAAGCGCACATTTCAAGTTTTTCGCATGCAGTCAATCAACTAACGGCTCGCCGAACTGTTTTGGATGACAATTTATTAGCAAAAATTCTGCTGGGGAGCCTCCCAAAATTGTATAACACATTCGTTACGGCTTTGGAGAGCAGTCCCGAAGATGATATCACTTCGCACCTCATCAAAAGTAAATTAATCAATGAATACGAGAGGCGCAAAGGGTAAAAGGACATAAGACAATTTCCAAATAAGTGAGACCGTAATGAAGACCACATACGGTAAGCGGGCAGGATAAAGGTAATAACAATGCCCGACAAGAGAGCAGAAGCTAATTTTTCTGCAAAAGGGCCGACCATGCCAGGCAAGATTGCAGAAAATATAAATCTTAAAACGATAGAAACAGCAATCATGCAAACGCAGTAAAGGAAAACTAAAAACCTACTGGTGATAAATTATTTATGGCTCCGGAAAAAGTATTTACAAAGCAGCAAGCAGAAAGTTTCGAGTATACACGGTTCAGTACAAAGGCCAAGAAAAACTACAGCAACACATGGTTTGTCGACTCAGGGCTAATGAGCCACATGACAAACTCTAGAGATTTTTTTACCGATTTCGATTTGACCGTAAAAGGATTCGTGCGACTGGCCGACGCGGATAAAGTGAGTAAAATCGAAGGAAAAGGCTCAAGTGGCATAAAGTATACAGTCGATGGAAAGCAAACCCAACTACAAATTAAGCACGTCCTCTATGTACCATCGTTCGAATTCAAGCTGGTATCCGTAAAAAAGCTCACGAAGGAAGGATATAAAGTGAATTTTGACAGAAACATCTACATAGTGACAAAGAACGGTGAAAAGCATAAAGTGGCAAAATGCGGTTCGGACGTCGAAGATTTATACGAGGTACAAACAGCCAATGAAAGGTCCTACGCAGCAATAAAGACCCAACATGAAGAAAACTGTCAACATGCGTGGCACAGACGCTTCGTGCACCGGAATATTGGTTTAATCAAAGATTTAGCCCAAAAGCAGTCGGCGATCGACATACAGATTACAGACTGCGGACGGCGAGAAAAATGCGAGTGCTGTAAAAAATGGAAAATCGCTCACCAGCTTTTTCTAACGGAATCCCATCATAAAACAATGGCCATCCTCGATCTCAATCATACAGACATTTGTGGGGTCATAGAAACTAAGACAACGGGAAGGAGAAGGTATTTGATGACTCTCTACGATGACTTTTCAACATAGACGGCAGTATACCTTTTGAAAACGAAGGACGAAGTGGAGTCCTAAATAAAACGTTTTGTCCAGATTATGAAAACACAATTCGGAAAAACTGTAGAGTGTATAGGGAGCGATCGAGGAAAAGAGTATGTAAATAAAGAATTACAAGATTTGGTGTCGAAAATGGAATTAGAGCGCAATATACAGCTGGATACTTGCCGCAGCAAAATGGAGTCACCGAGCGAAAGAATAGATCACTTTTAGAAATGGGAAGGTGCATGCTCTTAGATGCAAATATGGGTAAAAAGTATTGGGGCGAAGCCGTAACTACAGACATTTTTCGCAGAATTGTTTGCCGACAAAAGCAACTGAGAAAACTCTGTATGAGTTATGGTACAACGAAAAGCCCTACGGAACAAATTTGCAGATTTTCGAAAGTAAACCACTTGTGCAAATGCCGAGAAACTTCAAAAGAAATTAGATGCAAAATCTACAGAGCATATTTTTATTGGCTATTAGGAAGAATCCGAGGCCTTCAGATTTATTAACGCGCAACAGGAGGACTTAAAATAAGTCGCGATGCCACATTTGTTGACGGAAACTTAGCGAAAAATCGAATTAAGGCCGATGGAAATTCAGAAGAAGAGTATGTTTTTCGGAGAAACAATATTCAGGAAGCAGAAGAGCAGTGCAGCAGAAGAGGTCGCAGAAGCAAGCGACGACTCACAAGCAGAAGCAGTAGAAAGCGACGACAGACATGCGGAAGCAGCAGAAACTTACGATGCACAAGCGGAAGCAGCAGAAAGCGGTGACGCGCAAACTAATAAGGTCGACAAAGCACAAGCAGAAATACAAGATGCCCCTAAACGGAGACCTGCAAGAGATAATAAAAGAGTCGCGCCCATTTGTTACATGGCAACATCAAAGTTTGCAGCGGTTTCGCAAGACGATCTAAAAAGCAGGAGTAAAGCGCTATCAAGACCAGATAAAAACGAATGGGAAAAAGCGATGGGTGAAGAATATAATGCGTTACTTCGAAACAATACGTGGGAAATCGTATCTACCACGAAAGATCGAAATATTGTGACCTATCAAAGGGTTTTCAAAACTAAAAGGAACGAAGAAAGCGGACTAGGCTAGTCGCACCCGGATTCTCTCAAAAGTTCTGCACAGATTATGATGAGGTTTTGCCACGGTCGTAAAGCAGACGACCTTCAAACTTCTACTAGTCATCGCAGGTAAACGAAAACTGCTAGTCAAGCAACCTCAAGGAAATTATATATATGAAGCAGCCACAAGGATATTAAAGAGCAACAATTTCATTCAGAACAGTGCTGATCCGTGCTTATATGTCAAGCGAGACAAAAGCAGTGTCGTTTATGTAATCATACATCTCAAAAATTTTTTAATAGCTGCTAAAAAACCCTCAGTCATCGACAGCACAGCAGCATTTTTACAAGAAAATGTCAAGCTAACTGATCTAGGTTTTTTTTTTTACAAAAATACCTAGGAGCGGAAGTCAGAAAGAACAAGAATGGTTTTTCTGCATAAAACAAACGAAGTATATTGAAGAAATCTTGGAAAGATTTGGTTTGCAAGATGCCAAAATATCACATATACCAATAGATATTGGTTATTTAAAGGTAACATAATCTCAGCCTTTAATGGAAAATCAAGAATCTTACCAGCAATTAATTGGAGCATTGCTATACCTAGCAGTAAATACAAGATCAGATATCAGTGCAAGTGTGCCTATACTCAGTCAGTCAAATAAACAGCCGACATTAGTCGATTGGACCGAGGTGAAAAGAATAGCTCGTTATTTGAAGGGCACGAAGGACTACGAACTTATACTCGACGGCAATAGACAAAAATAATTAATCGGCTATACAGATGCGGATTGGGCAGAAAATTGGAGTAATCGTAAATCAAATAGCGGTTATCAGTTTCAATTCATGAATGCAAAAATAAGTTGGGCATGTCAAAAGCAAGATGCGTATCTTTATCATCTACTGAGGCAGAGTATGTTTCTATAGCAGAAGCTTGCTAGGAAGGTGTGTGGCTACAAGAATTACTCATAGAATTAATTCACGATAAAAAGTTCAACACGACCATTTTCGAAGACAACCAAAGTTGTTTAAAATTGATTGATATCAAAAGGAGTAGCCACCGCACCACACACATTGACACAAAATATCATTTTATTATCGACATTAAAGATAGGAAACTTGTGAAATTTGAATATTACCCCATCGAAGTAATGACAGCAGACATGCTAGCGAAGCCACTCAACAGGATCAAGCTTAAGTATTTTGCTGAAATGAGCTGATTAAAATTATGCATACTATCGTTGAGGGAGGGTTTTAGTATACAACGAAAAATATGCGTGTAACTGAACAGACTGTGCACAGATGCACTTTAGCCTAGCAGCCGTGCTCGTTTAGTCTGAAAACGATAAGCAACGAGTGTATAACGCATCTCTGCGCTATTAAAAATTAGTCACTTAAATGTATTATTTTCCTTTCATTTTAATGTATCGTTTTACGCTACGTGTTTTACTTTTATAATAAAATCAAGTGTCATCAAAATAGAACACAAAACATTCATTTCGCCTACACTTCTGGTTTCATCATATTTAATTTTTTTTATTCACAACGTTCCTATAAAAGTTTCACTTCAAAAAATTATAGAAGTTGATAACTATTTTGTTTTGTCGCAACAACATTTAAATATCCAAATTTACCATGTATCTCTAATTGACTTTTTGCAGTCAATAATGGAAGAAGAAAAAGCAAAAGTGCTAAAAGTGGAAGAAATACATAGCTTATCTGGTTAACTGCTGAAATTTATCCACCGGACGTCACTTCAACCAATCAATCATGCAGAATCAGCTCGGATACAAGATGTCATCAACAGGTTACAGATGCAAGCAATCAAGAACAAGATGAAGAAGGAGAAAGAAAATCTCGTAGTGTCTGAGTTGATTGGAAGTGCATATTGTCCCATAGCCATGCATAGTTGCGTTACAATACAGGGAAATTTAACCTTAAAGTATGGACGTGGAGTCTCACAGGCTACTTAATGTTTACGTTTTCATAGTTTCGCCTATTTCCCCCCGCTCCCCGCGATTGAGCGGCTCAGTAGCTTTTGTTTTAGTTGCCAAACTACCAACGAGGGAGGAGGTTGTGTCGTCCGGTGAATATCACGTGAGTAATAACTATCAAAAAATTGACTGGAGCCTGTCAGGCTACACGTCCATTGTTGTCATATAATATATTTTATAAGGGCGATTATGTTTGCTTCAGATTTTGTAGTACAAAATGTCAAAAATAAATAATGCCGGTAATTCTAAATCAAAATGACCGTCTACGGGTTCTGTTCAAGGCCCTGCGCGAAAAAATTTTCGTGTCGCAGATCCAACTTTCGAACAAGAAGTGAGTGAGTTTTTAGCTACGGATCAGTCTGACAATGAAGAGAATATTGAAGGTTTGTTTATATTGGAGTCCGAACTAATATTAAATCATGAGAGTGACAGTGATGAAGATCAGGACCAAGATCAGGACCAGGTCCTAGGAGAAGAATCGGATAGTAATAGTTCCGACAATATTCCATTATCGCATTTAGTGACAAGCAACTATTACTACGGCAAAAATAGGTATAAATGGGCCAAGACGCCGCCTTTGGCTAGGGTACGTACCCCACAACATAATATTATAACATCTCGTGCTTGTTCTTCAAAATTGACTTATGAAGATGGTAAAGATCACTACAGTATTTGGAATAAGCTTTTTGATGAAGAAATGCTCCAGTGCATTCTAACTTGGACCAATCTTAGAATTTCTAGTTACAGAACCAAGTATGTCCGCTATAACAGACCGGAATTGAATGATTTAGACATGGTTGAACTAAAAGCCTTTATTGGCCTATTGTTTTACTCAGCTGTTTTGAAATCAAATGATGAAAACACGAGTTATTTGTTCGCTTCAGATGGCACAGGTTGTGAGATATTTAGGTGCGGAATGTCAGAGACAAGATTTTTGGTTTTGTTATTGTGCCTACGATTTGACAACCCTGATGATCGTGAAGAGAGAATGAAGGCTGATAAGTTGGCTACCATATCCCATATTTTCAATAAGTCTGTGAGTAATTCTCAACAGTTGTATGAATTGAGCGAATGTGCCACAGTGGATGAAATGCTCGTCAAATTTCGAGGAAGAAGTCACATGATATCATACATGCCAAAAAAGCCTGGTAAGTATGGATTGATAATACGAGCATTATGTGATGCCAATAACTATTATTTTTATAATGGATATATTTACTCTGGAAAAGACTCGGATGGTATCGGACTGACAGCTCAAGAAAAAAAATTTCTGGTTCCAGCTCAGTGTGTCCTACGCCTCACAAAACCCATTCATGGAACCAACCGTAATGTGACGGCTGACAATTGGTTTTCATCTATAGAGCTCGTAGACCAACTATCATCACGGAAACTGACGTATGTGGGTACTCTGAAGAAGAACAAGAGGGAAATCCCGATAGAATTTCAACCAAAGAAGCAAAGAGAAGTAAACTCTACTTTATTTGGATTTACGAGCACAAAAACGTTATGCTCATACGTGCCAAAGAATAATCGAGCAGTGATGCTTGTATCTTCCATGCACCATAGTAACTAGGTAGATGAAAATACAAAAAAAACCTGAAATTATTATGTATTACGATTCCACTAAAGGGGGCGCCGATGAGGCTGACAAAAAATGCTCGATTTACTCCAGCAGCCGTCGAACAAGGAGATGGCCCATGGTGTTGCTATATCGTGTCCTAGACTTGAGTGCCATGAATGCGTACATTTTATATAACATGCATCAACCAAAAGCTGTGGAAAGAGGAGATTTCCTAAAAAAACTAGCACGTGTGCTTGTATTGCCTCATGTGCAAAGACGTGTTATAAATACACGATTGCCAAGAGAACTGAGGTTGACTATGAATCGCGTTTTAGGTGATGATATGGTTACAGAAGGTGTCCAGGATCAAGAAACCATTTAAGGGTCCAGAAGAGCATGTAGAATCTATCCCGCGAAAAAACATAGGATGACTACCTATGTTTGTGTTGGGTGCAAGAAACCTGTGTGTCTCCAATGTTCTAGACCTTTGTGCACTGACTGCCAATAAATTTGCGTTATTAGACTGTTGTCAATATTTTTTGTATTAGTTACCTGAAGTAGGTGTTTTGTGTTTTTGGTTCCTTATGTATTATATTTTACGAAAAAAAGACTCATTTTGTTATAGTAATAAGTTTGGCTGTTTTTAATATTTAAAAATGTAGCCTAAGTAAATTTAGACTTAAAAGTGCCATAATTTTTGATTTTTCACATTTCTATATTTTTTTAAATAAAAGTTGATTGCATAAGCACGTTATTTTATTGCTAAATCCCTTAACTTCAATACCCAATCAGTTTTAAAGCAACCTTATATCAAATTTTCAAAAAAAAGTGTGTGCATATAGGAGCCTGTGAGACTCCACGTCCGCAGTAGTGTTGAGAAAAAATTACGTCCATACTTAAAGGTTAAACCCCCATAACTCTGCTGAATACGATTCGATCTTTCTGAAATTTTCAGTTATAATTAAACTTGTGAATTAACATTCACCTTTAGAATTTCATTGAGTTTGAGGGTGCCCTTACAATTTTATTCAAGAAAGTGTAAAACTCATAAATCATACTATTACTAACAAAGTTGAGTGAATTTGAGTGATGTATTTGTTGTTGTTGTGCTCATAAAGGTCTATATTCTTGATTTTTTCCAGATTTTTCGGATGTATGATTTCTAATCGCGAGGGAAGACACGGGTACCGATTTCAATAGGATTTTTTTTTTAGTACAAAACCCTAAAAAGGAAATTACAAGTAGAAATAGGAACAGAAGAAACAAATGCGGTAGGAAGAGATGAGGAAAAAACGGAAGTAGACAACATTGCTTTGGTGTACATCTGAAGGAGAGTTGGATTCATTAGAAGAATTGGAGGATCCCTCATTAAATTTCGATATTGGAAATTGGCCGATTCCTATGCCAGATGGTTTTATGACCGAAATCATCATACAAAGCAGTGAAATTTACCCAAAATGCGGATGGGCCATTTGAGTCAATTCACAAGCCTGGAGGTTTATTCTCATGAAAAGAAATTGCTTTTTTGCTTTTGTTGCAAGCTCGTTCATGTCAATGATAAGCACGCAATGACATCCAGTTTCAGCACAGGCTTTAACAGTTGTTGGAAACGGTATCCTAAAGTGGCTGATCACGAAAGCTCAGATATCCATATTACCAACTTAGAGAAATGGGGTACGCTTGACGCAAGGCTTATTCAAAACAAAACCAACGATCCTGTTCATCAAATCACCATGGAAATGGAAAAGAAGAATTGGAGGAGCATTTTAACATCGCCTCTTGGATATAACACTTTTTTGGCTAAGTAGAATTTGCCTTTTAGAGATCACAGAGAAGACTTCGACTATGGAAATCGTGGTAATTTTTTAGAATTAGTGAATCCCCTGTCATGTTATGATCCTGTTTTAAAAGAGCACAGCATCTGGCATCAACAATCTTTGCAAGCAGGAATAATTCCAGTTACGTACTTGACGCCAACAATGCAAAATCAATTTATTTCTCTCTTGGACAACGCGGTAAAGAAAGAAATGATTTCTGAAATCAAGAAAGCATAGTACTATGGAATATTGTTTGACGTTACAACTGACATATCTCAAATCGAACAAATGAGTCAAGTCGTGAGATATGTTTAAATTGACAACCGGAAAGTAGAGGTTTCATTCCTCGTAGTGAAAAAAAAGCAAACAACATTACAGAAGAAATACTTCAAGCACTAGAGAAGGACGAATTGGATTTAAGGTATTGTCAAAGTTAAGGTTCTGAGAATGCTACAACTTTGGCAGACATTCACGCCGGAGTGGATTTGAAAAATTGAATCCAAAAGCGATTTTTGTCCCCTGTGCTAACCTCTCTCTGAATTTATGTGGGGTTCACGCTTTTGGAAATGTTTCTATTTCCATTACATTTTTGACACTTTGGAATGCGTGTACAATATTGTTTTTCATATTCAACTCATAGATGGAACATTCTAAAAGAAATCATAGGAGGGACTGTGAAAAGACTTAGCGATACGAAGTGGAGTGCTCATCATGATGCAGTTAAGCCAATCGTTAAAAATTTCGAAAAATTGGCTAATGCTGTAAAAAAGTTCTGTGACGTTTCTGAAAACCTAGACACGAAAGGAGCTGTGCAGGTTTTGATGACTAACATTTGCAATTTACATTTTCTTTGCTTCTTGCATGTATGGTATCATATTTTATCTAAAATCAACCGTGGCCAAAAAGATCTCCAAATCAAAGGCAAAAAGTGCGTTTTGAAGCTGATGAAGCTTAAAACTCTTTTTTAGAAGAGAATCGGGAAGAATTGGTCCATAAAGCCTTACAATATGCAACCACAACTTGAACTAAGTTAGACGAGCTAAAAAGCTGATGCCAGGGGAGAAAGCGAAAGAAGCAAGTTCGACTCCGCAGCAAGAAGTGAAGCGCGTGCTATGTTAGAGTGTATTGACAACTTTCATGTGGAGCTAGAAAAAAGATGCTATGCACTCAAAAAATCTCTTAAATGCAAGTGAGGAAAAGAAAGCACCTTTTATGCATCAATCTACAGGAACTTTCAATGATTTAGAGGCTGAAGAAATGCTAGCAGAAGAGAAAAGGCTAAGAAGACATCTGAAGACTTCAGCAATCAACATTGATGATGTAGTCTCATGGGCATCATTGTGAATGCTTGAAATGGACTTTCGTGAATCGCTATCAAACATAGCTGAGGCACTTAAATTGTTTCTTACCGTATGTGTGTCCGTTTTTTATTGTGAAAGGAGTTTTTCAAAACTAAAATTAATTAAAAATTATCTTCGATCCAGAATGAGTCAGTGTCGTTTGACAAGCTTGGCATTATTATCAATTGAAAATGAGGTTGCAAAGCAGATGCACTTTAATGATTTGGTCCAACAATTTTCACGTGTCAAGGCTCGTAAAAAATATTTACAAGCATCAAAATTTCAATTAAATAAATAGACTTAAGTAAATTGAACCAACACACCTGTTTTTTGCAGTGTTATAATTCGCGTTTCTTTTATTTTGCATTGCTGTACAAAACTGATTTATGTAATTTGCAATAAAGTATCATAAAAACTTATACATTTTTCTATTATTATTCCTGTTAGTAATTAATTTACTTATATGTTCATTTATCTGCACGGGCATTTAAAGGCCCCTCACTAAGCGCCAAGATATTGAGCGAAACCATACATCTCAAACAGCCGAGAATTAGCAACCTCAACAACGTATCTGACGGGCAGCTACCGTATTCTTTCGCTAGACATGATCAATCTCTACACCTCTATAGGTAGAAAGGAAATACTTACCATTTAAAAGAAAAAAGCGACGATTTACAGAAGAACTATTAAGCCTCATAAGGACAATAATAATATAGAACTACTTCAAGTTCAGTACCCACACATATATTGGCAATGACGGATTGAGAATAGGCAATCCAATTTCATCAATAATGTCAAAAGTATACATACAATCTCTAGAAGAAATTTTTATACCTAAAATCGGTGAGAAATACTACGTATTATACTACATACGTAGACGACTGTTTCATTATAATTAATTCGCAAGAAAAGTCGTAGTGCTACTCGTAACGCACATAACCTTACAATGCAAAAGGAAACAAACGGAAAACTTAATTATATGATATAACTTTGACACGGGAACAAACACGCCTGGATTACAAAATCTACAGGATGCCAACTGCTACTAAGTAGATAATAGACATCATATGTAATCACCTAGCGTAATATAAACTAGCAGCATACAGATGAATGGTGCAGACATTTCACTCCATCCACATGGCTCTACTAGCTACTCTAACGAACTCAAAAATATTTACAAAATAGCTAGCAGTAACGGATATAAGCAACCTGGCATAAACAAATTCATCAGACAACACAAGCAAAAACTGGAGCATAAACTGACTGATACACCCAAAAACAACCAACAGTGAATCACACTAACATATGTCGGCAAAGAGCCATACAAACTGTCAAACTTCCTTAAAAAATACAAACTTCAAACTGCATTCAAGACAAAAGATAACATCGAAAGCAATCTGAAACCAAAACAGAATGAGACACCAACTCACGAAAATAGCGTTATATACAAACTGACGTGTAAGGACTGTTACATGGTATACATAGGCAGGACGACAAGTAAACTTTCGACCAGATACAAAGCCAATTTAAGCTCATACATATACAACAAAGGAGATTCCAACTAAATCAATTACAGAATCAGACACGCCAGCCCAACACTATGGCGAATTCAATGACATTGTTACACAAACAAAACAGAGCACCAAATATACTCAAACGACTCAAAATACAGGAAGGGCCATTTGAAAATGTTGATACCATAGGGGAAGTAAATATTATGCGTGAACTTATGAGCAGGACTAGCAAGCCGCTCTTAACACTACCATATACAAAAATGTGAGGTTTACAGCAGAAAAAGGCTTTCCACCCGTTATGGTTCTTTACCCATTTCAGGGATAAAGAAGAAACTGTTTCACAGGTTAATTGCCCTCTTTAAATACTCTGTTAATAGCATGAAAGAAATATGTTTAATTACTGTTACTTCACAAAAAGTTCAAACCGAATAAACGAAAGTAACTGGATTCCGAAAGTATAGTAAAAAGTGAAAATTATAAAGTTATAGGAGAGAGAAAAATTTCAGTATCAAATAAAAGGACAAAAAATAGGTACTTACCTAGATGTCCGGAACCGCTCGAGGGTGTAATTGTAGGCTGATGTTCGATGGAGTTTGCTCACTAAAATATTTTTATTATTTGCAACTCAACACTCTTTAATTACTGCTAATCGAAACACCCGTGCACTTAACAGCAAATATTTTTTTGTTTGGAAAGCAGTTTTTTTTTAATTATTTCACATATCATTCATATGTATGATGCACATATGCATAGTATAATGTATTATTGAGAATGAAACACGTCACATTTTGCCAACATCCGCGCAAATCAGTTGTAACTTTTATTCCAGAAATTATTTTAAGTAATTATTGTATAACCCGAGTCTGCATTAATTTTTAATTATTCATCACACCTCATACTAATTTATTTCACAATTGCATGAAGATAATTCGCTGTAACAATCGACTAGTATTCGTAAGGCGAAGCGCGTTAGATTAGTTAAATAACTGTTTCAATCGACAATCAAATTCATGTGAGAATTTCAATGGACAGATATGAGCAAGACAAGAACTATTCCAAGTGACGCGTAATGTTAAACTGATGATATTCTAGTTTTTTAAAATTGGAATTCCTTGTTTCGGAGAACAATGAAAGCGAATAATCACACACACACACAACAAGATAATTAGTCTTAGTCGAGATGAGCCGACAGACGGTCGCATTTATTCTTTGTGGAATCATTCATTTTGGAATAAACTGTTGTAAATCTAGAGAGAATACAGATGATTTGTTATGAAAAATTTAGTTTTTTATGGAGTGGAAAGCATGCAGGACGTAGGCAATGCAAAAGGAATAGGCATGATGTAGACATTCAACTCGAAAAAATTTTTGGTGCCTCCTGTGAGGAATGAGCAGCAATGGCTGTCCAATAGTTGTGAACTAGTGAAAGTATAATTGATGTCGGAAATCGAGGCTGGCGCCAACAGTTGTGAACTAGTGAAAGTATAATTGATGTTGGAAATCGAGGCTGGCGCGTAACCAATGGCAAATGACGGAAATAAGTTGAACGAAAATTGTGCGTGAACGATTTTGGTTGGTGAATATTGTTCAGTTAATTAACATCAATAAAAACAGAAGCAAGTACTGTTTTACACCGCGAGTGTAGTGACGATCAGTTATAATGTCGGGATTTAATTTGCGACAGAGTGCGATGGCATCCATCAACAGGCTGATGGAAAAATTAAACACAGGCACCCTGATGGTAATGGATATGGTACGCAGCGTGTGACGCTAACGAATTTGGAGGCATACTACACCCGATTTTCAGATGCGCATATGGCGCTCATCATATATCGAATTGGGCGACAGTGTAGATCAGAACTACACAGCCGTCAAAGCAGAACTCACAACGGCCATCGAGGCAGCAGCACCCGCGACGAGAACGGCAGCGACGAACTTGGACCCAACAGTTAGGAATCAACTGTCACCACGAAACCCAGCATGCGATGTCCGTTTGGAGAAAATCCAAATTCATGAGTTTTATGGCGAGTTCAACAAATGGGTCCGTTTCCGTGAAATGTTCGAGGCGATGGTGCACTCGCAGACAAATCTGACCACGGCCGCAAAGTATACGCTTTTGATGAAGGCGCTGAAAGGCGGCGTGGCACAGGTGGTGGTTGGCTTTCTGCCAAAGGACGACAATTATGAATTGGCATGGAAAACATTCAAGGCGCGATACGACAACGATAGATTAATTTGAACGTGCTCGAAAAGGAATCAAACGTCGGCCTCCGCCGATTAGGTTTCAGATTCAGATTTCAGATTTCGTAAAATTTTAATGACTGAGATTAAATAATGAGTAGACGATAAGCTATTAAATGTATTTATGTAGCTTGTAAGTGCAGGTTATTTTAAGAACTACAACAATGGTCACAGCGGTCGTTAACGTCTGCAACATACACGAAGCACGGGTAGTACCGGGGCAAGCCTTATCTCAACAACAAGCTTCGACCCCGCAGGTTCAACAACATCTGGGTTCGATCCTCGACGCCCAATGCAGGCTCCGATATCAAGATAAGCCGAACAGCAAAGCTATCGGAAGCACCAAGCAAACGGTTGTTTCCGCAACAAGCGCCACGTCCACAACAACTCTCCACAACGGTTCATGCTGCAACGTCCCAGAAACCAGAACCCGTGTCGTCGGGCTAAATGTTCTAAAAACTAAAAGTTAAGACAGAATGCGCTGAAGAAGGAGGACGCCGATCAGCTACTCGAGATGGAGTCACTAGAGCTTGAACGTAATTTATATTCGAGGGAACTAAAGCGAACAATGAACGAAGATCAGTCACGATTCAACAATCACCCTGTGCTGAATGATCGATATTTGCTGTTAATGCAATTCGGCAAGAAAGGCCTTTCGGAAGTTTGTAGTAATAGGCTATTGCCAAGGAAAAGTTGCGGAAAACATAGTCACAGGCTTTCACCTAACATGGATTGTGGCTATGACAGCCAATCTTGCAGCTGTCAACTCGAAGAGCAAAGTCAGTTGACAGTTGGTCAGCAAGCTTTTGGCGGAAATCGTGGCCGACGGAATTTTCGGTAATTCCAAGAGAAAACTTTAAATTTTTCTACATTTTCTTTGAATTTTTCAGGGGAACAAGAAAGACCGCAGGGTTGACGAGACACGAAGAGTGATGCTATTAGCACCTATTTGATCGCGGATGATACGTTTGGCTCGAAAAAGTACGCTTTTACAAAATTTCTAACTGTATCCATTTCACCTTTATTTTTCATCAATATATAGACAATTGTCCCAAGCGAGGAATCGCAAGCTGTTATGGCATTCTGAGAAGATTCAGTAGACTTGAATTCGGATAGTAATACCTACGCGACCCTAAAACACCTTAGAACACTACAAAGGCAAAAAAGTTTCGGACAATAGTTTCAAACAGAATTCTAACGTTGGACGTCAGAGTATGTTGGTAGTTTCGTTTTTCGCGGATTCATTTAGAGGAATTGCTACCACCGGCCATCATTAGCAAACCCGATACGATCGTGAAAAGTGTGAAGAAAATTTACGTTCCGGCTTAACCAACTGGCGTGTGCAATCGTTAACCGGCATTTATGCCGTGCAAAGTTTGAAATTACCGAAATACCATTGGACGATGAAAAGTACCAATTTTTATTAAAGTAAATTTACTATTATAATTTCAATTTAAAAACGAGAGTAATGATCTTTGAATATTTTCATACTATTCATCCATTTTTTTCTTGTCAAAAGTTTTTGCCGTGACTTCTGGAATTTATTCAAATATGAAAGAAACATTGATGACATTTAATTTTATTATTAAAGAAAAACAACAACGCATACCAAAGTTTTTTTTGTATAAATGATTTTCCGATAATGTGAAATGAAAGCATATGCATTCGGTAATATAGACCGTAAATATTCGCGTTAATGCAGATTCTTAGTTTCACCTGGCTATTGGATAAAGATTTGTAACCATTGACTAATTTGCAATACAAAACATATTTCACTATATACATATACATTTAGTTTCCTATTACAAAGTGGGGAATTGCTGTGGAATTATAACTATTGTATCAAGGGCTGAATAGGTTTGACCATATTTTTTTTAATGCAATTAGTTTCTTATATTTAACCAACCGGACTTCTCCTTTCTCTCTAACGGGTATGAAACCCGCAGCGTTGGCGGGCTCTTCCCGAAAAAATGAGCTAGCCATCGCACGAACCTTCTTCTTTTTAACCGTTTCAGGGGCTCTTGCCTGGGATAATTGGCTTTCCACTACCCACATGGCCAAGTCGTCATTTTGATCTTTGATCTGGTTGGGAAAGGTGCAAGGGGGCACCACAACCATCCGGATGCCCCACTCTTCTTGTGACCTGTAAATATCCGCGTCAACGACGGAGTCGTGTCCAACCTCGCGCACGGGTGATTCGGAAAAGTCGTCGCATTTCATTATTGTGTATCCTTCGGTTGATTACATCGGCGTTCAGCACCTGTCGAATTTGTCTCATAGCTACGTCGCAAAAAAAAACATAAACCTGAAATGCGCTGGCAAAAAGAAGCCGCTCCCACGACAACACAGCGCTTACGCGTTGCCAGGCAAGGCCATTCCAGTTGCGCACTTGTTACAACATTCATTAACATATGTGAATACTAATTGCTCGGAATCCCATAACAGTTGATCACGCTCCTCATGCCTCGATTGCAACACGTTACGACAACACAATTGTATAACAGTTGATCACCCAGCCCATGCCTCGCTCGCCGCACGTAGCGTTTTTCTGCGAACCAATAAGCAATGTATGCTTCACCGTCCATTATTTGAGAACGGCGACACCCTACACAGAATACATAATTGCAATTTATTGTATATAAGAACCTTATATATTACGTTTTATTAGCCAAGTCACTGAATCGGCTCCCCGGCGAATTCCACACGCATATACGAGTATGGTAGTCCATACAATTGCCATATTCAGAGCACATAAGGAACACGAACACAACTGAATGTGTATGCTATGCGCAATCCGCTCAACTGAGTATCAATTCACCGCGCACGCGCTATCGCAATAACCAATTTAGAAGTCGTATGAGGAAAAGTCGTCGAATATTCAGATATATGAATACTGAAGACGAAAAGAGCGAAAACATAAGATTGGATCTGGCGTTCCTTTTCATGCAACAAGATTGTTTCCGAGAAACGGGAGAAGAATGACAAAAATTAAGGGGAACTAGCACGTTGACAAGCTCAGCGTTTTGCATATAACTGGAGCGAAGGTCTACGACTGCCACTAGCAATGCAAGCAATTCGCTTGTATTTAAGCTACCGGCGAGTTTGACAAGAGAGTGGAGTCTGTCAGCGACAATTTCGGTCAATATCGAGTAATTTCGAGTTACCGAGGAATTCAAATTTGCTATCAAGGGAAGATAATTTCGTTTCCATCAACAGTACGTAAGTATTAGGAGGCATCTACAGAAGTTGAAATAGAGTTTCTTTAGGCCTAAGCCGGTGAAAATCTAGTTTTAGCTTTCATCCACGTAACAAAAATCACCGGAGAATTAAATCATGGTACGAGGATCGTAAGCCCGGGTTAATTGTAGGGCGCACCAAGACCAACTGTAACCCCCTTTACGCTTTGTCTAATTACAGGCCGCACTTGCCGGTATCCGCGGCTCAGTTGAGGAGCTTGGCAGCAACAGCAGGCCCCAAAAATCCAGGTACACCAAGCCCAGCCTGAAAGCGGCACTCCGCGCTGGTCCGTTAGCAGGTCCTGGACCGGTGACAAGTTTCCCAAATAAAAGGGAGCCAGTTCGAAAGCAGTGGACAACTCCGGAGCTCACTCCTCAGGATTTCACTCGAGGAACGCGACAACCCTTCACTCGAGAAACGTACCTAGCCCGCCTGGCAGTCCCGTTGGATGTTGCAGTTAGGGAGTCGCCGGAGGAACCGAAGCGCGGTGGTAGACGCGTGAGACTGCGGCAAAAGCTGGGCAGCCTACGACATCTCGCACGAGGCGCGAAGTTCGACGAGAAGCGGGAGTTCTTCGCAGCCCGGGCCAGGGCACTCAAGAAAAAAATCGAGGAGGAGCGAAGGAGTAGGCTAGCGGCGGCAGCTAGGATCCGGGAGCTACCGTTCAAACGAGTTCCAGACGTTGAAATTCGAATTGTCAAACAAAACTGTTAGAGAATAAAGATCGTTTGTATTTCGAAATAACAAGAAAAAATGGTTCTTCTTGTTCCTTAGGAACAGCCCCCTTCTCCTCTAGGTACCAAGGATTGTGGTTATGTGTAGTAAGGCGCAATCATCACGACAGCACAGGCAGAGTGGTTACTTACACGTAACAATTGGCGGAGCCGGTAGGACGCGAGTTATCAGTAATAAACCTAAGCATATCCGAATATTGGATCCAGAACCAAGTCATTCATATAACCACTTGAGATTCTTTTAACGATTCATTGGATTCCAATATTTATGATTACTCATTTCCATTTCGATATAATGTTTACAAAATCATTTCAGTCAAAAGATTAAGAAGTTGCATTCTGCAAATTCAGCATATCTTCAAACTCTTTGTTTAAGACCATTTCAGTAGAAACCAATGTTTAGATTCAAATCCAGAAGATTAAGTTACAGAAATTGCATTCTGCAATTTCAGCAGTTCTCCGGATTCTTTGTTTGAGAATAGTACTTAAGTCTTTGATATGTTTAGGATTAAGTCAGTCTTTAGTGAACTCAGTTAAGTGAGATTCAAATTGTACTCGTGTATTTTAAATAAAAGTTCTAGTTAAATAGAATTCAAATTGTTTTTTAAAAACCTAAAAATAAGTTAAGGTTTTATAACTCGCGTGAGGCTGTGGCAAGAGATGGGCAATCTACGACGTCTCGCACGAGCCGCGAAGTACAACGAGAAGCGGGAGTTCTTCGAAGCCCGGGCCAGAGCACTCAAGAAACAAATCAAGGAGGAGCGAAAGAGTAGGCTAGCGGTGGAAGCTAGTATCCGGGCGCTAGCGGCCAAACGAGTTCCAGACGTTGAAGCTATTGTGCAAAAGCAAATTCAAAACAAAACTGGTAGCGAATCAAGATCTTTTTCATTTCGATTGATAAGAAAAAAGGTTCTTCTTATTTCTAAGGAACAGGCTCCTACTCCTCTAGGTATCAAGGATTGTGGTAGTGTGTGATGAGGTGCAATCATCACGCCGGCACAGGCAGGGTGGTTGCTTACACGTAACAAACTGATCTTTCGCACGCTGAGACAGCAGTCCACCACTGCTGTCCTAAACCGACATATAACATCCAGTTAACACTATAAGTTCACAAAGTGTTCAACTCAAAAGAACAACGATGTGCAGCGTGTAAAGTGCACCAGATGATTAAGGATCGAAAGGAAGAGAAGAAAACTAATTACATCGAACATACATTGCGAGAATACAATATACACACAACTTGAGTTTATCCCGGAGAAGTCAAGTTATATGATGTCTTGAAAATTAATGCAAATTCATGATCACGATCTGGCTTTCTATCTGAAGCAACCTCAGACAAAACCGGAACGTGAAGCTAAATTTATAATAATGTAGTCTGTTTCACCACGGAAATACCTAATGAAATCGAAAAGGGAACGAATATTCGTAATCTTCTGATGCAGCAAATGATTCCAGCAGTTAATCGCTAGAGCCTTGTCACACACAAACCTCCAGTTAAACAGAGATGAATTTTGCTTGAAGCATTTACGCACAGCAAGAAGAACTTCCTTAATTACAAGATATTAAGAAACAGATTGAAACAGTTAACGTAGTAAAGAATCATTCCGTTTTCAATTACCGTGCAGCGAGCAGCTTAGCGTGTAGCGGTGGATTCCAATTAAATTCGGTAAAACTTATTTACCAGGACAAATAGTGATTTCAGTGGGGTCTCATTCAGATGTCCAACCTTCGAAGGCAAAGGTTACATAGCATAAGCCCCAACAGTACAAACTAATAACAGCGGGGACAGCAGGGAACAAATATCAGCGGAGGCCAATCTAAATTTCGACATAGGATAGAAAAATTAATTACTCCGAATCGCAATTCAATTTGGATCACAACTTCGCTTGGGCTCGACAATTTTCAAACTCCAAGCCATTTTGTACGGGTGAGCCGTTTCAAATTCAACTGGATTTTTCAGGCTTAGCCCCCAATGAGCTGAAAATTCAAACCAACTTGAGAAAAGTCAAAGTTTGTTCACAACTCGCCAAAAATATCGAATTGGCGCGGCAACAGCAGTTATTGAAGAACTCCTTACGAAATAAATGCCGCGAGAAAAGATGTTTTCGATCAGCAAATATCACGCATTTTACAAAGTATGGAAGGATGCTTTGCCTACATATCTGATAACTCCGAGGCAGTTCACTGAGCACCTTATTACCGACTGCGTTGTTACCCCCACCGTTTTATTGGGCTACTCCAGCGGAGGCCAACTCACCGAAAGACGGACGTGGGCGCCACTCGTTTGGTCCACCGAGCCTCCAATAGGTCGCCCAAACGAGAAAACGACCGACCGGAGCAAAGTTATCACCCTTGATTCGTTTGGCGCACGTAGCCAACTAAGCGCAATGGCTATCTTCCGAACACCTGCGCCCTACCACGCAGTTCTACTACCACAAAAACCTGTGGATTTCCTCATCGAAAAAGAAAGAAACTTCAAACACCTTTACCACTGAACCGGGGCAAAAGGAAAGAAACATCAAGTTCACTCTACAAAAGACTCCACTTACCAAACACTGCCACTACAAATAATATCCCAGGCTTCTTTTCCTGCTTATCGTCCCGGGAAATTAATTCCCAAGCCACACTTCTCACACGCTGTAAATGCAAACTTTAAAATATATGGAGAAAAGAAAATATAAATTCTACGTTAATAATAATTATCTACCGAATGTATTTTTCCACTTATTTTACAGCTACATAATTGTTTAATGACAAATGAAAAGCACTTACTGCCTTCTACTTCTTACGCGAACAAGGGGCCCCTTTCTTCCACTCCTTATTGCAACCACTGCAAATTGCCTCCTCCTGCAGGAACATCTTCCAACCGTCTGGTCCAATTTCCCAATGATCGCACTGGTGAGTTCCCTCAAATTCGGTCAATTCGCACTCCAACTCACAACTTCCACTCAGAGAATTGATTGTCGCTCAAAATCAAAAAAACTAATTGCTGAGAGTGTGTGCGGGGAAATAACCACCCGAAATGGGGCGAGCATCTTTCAAAAATTTGTTGTGCCTTGCGCACGTGCACTCATAAGGCAATAGGCAACTTGCCCTATTTTATCAATTTCGTTCGGGAGATGGTACTTACGCGGAAAGGACAGAGACCGCCTAATGATGAAGATATTCTGAATAATCCGTTAGATCGGGCAGAGAAGCTCCGAGAAGTGAGAAACAGGGTGATGAAGCGCTTGAGGGAGGCTGCAGGGAGGGCAATCAGCGATATAACCTGCGGAGGAGACATCCTCCATTTCAGCCCAATTGTTATAACCACTCAGTTCGCACACGCAAACTGCGCGACATCCTCACATGCACTCACAGATGCGTCCACGAAAGACATTTTCTAGCTAGACGATTGCTATGATCTTCTCTGGGATGATCTATGCTATGATCTTCTCTGCTTTGCCTCAAATTTTCTGCGCTACAATATTTGTTTTTCCCCTGGCAAATAGTTTGAACAAATAAAACTTACTGCAAAATAGCCGCTGTAAGATAATACATATTGTGAGCTGCGATAATGACGGACCCTAAAAGCCGCATAAGTCAAAAATTCGATGCGACCTTCTAACAGGGACGATCTTGTGACGTTTCGGTAGATGACGGTGACGAGAAAAAGAAAACGTGATTTTTGTGCGTTCGGGCGAAGGAACCGTTCCGTCAACTGAAGAAGTGAAACTTTTCAGAGTGCCTGTCCACAGTGGCGGATCCAGGGGGGGGGGGGGCTATGGGGGCTGTAGCCCCCCCATAGCTACGGTCAGAAAAAAAGTCACTGCAAAAAATCCCGAAATCAATTTTTCCCGAAATTTTTTCTAGCCAGACAAGAATACTTTGAATAATTTTCGAAGTGAGTTTTTCAATCTTGAAAGCACATTTTTTACTTATTTCGAAAGACGAATGTGCCTATTTCATATAGAAACAACCTTTACGTCGATTTTATTTCAGGATTCATGCGAATCGATTTGAACTTCCCGCGGAGAAGATAGGGCCATAAGTATTGTGTCGACATAAACTCAGTGCTGCATAATATATGCAGTATCTTTCGCGTCCGGGGCTCAACAGCTGATATGAGCAAAAAATAGGTTGGGTGTTGGATCGTATTCAACGTTTTCGTCTGCCATTCTTCACTTTCTTAGTTTTCACGCGTGTTATTGTGTTTTTGTGCTGCATTTCTCGATAAAGATGGACATCAGAAACTATTTCGCAAAAAGGCCACGATTATCGAGCCCAGAAATAGAAAATGGACAATCAACAGCTGATATGAGCAACAAATAGGTTGGGTGTTCGCAAAAAGGCCACGATTATCGAGCCCAGAAATAGAAAATGGACATCCTCAGAGAAAAAAGCAAAACAATAATTCCGAGAGTACGAATGCAGGAGAAACCGACGATTAATTGGTTTTTCCTTCATCAAATCAGTCTGATGGATGAGACAAACAAACATCTGTTTCACAGAACTCAAAAACATCTGGGATATCTACAACGATTGAGGTAAATTTTTAACTATTCAAAGATTGCATACTTTATGTTAGCACCAGTGAATAAGTTTTCCGCAATATTTGCAAATTCGTCAAAAGACAGAAAGATAATTGAATTAAATCAGTATTTGGTGTCACACGTACAAATGAGTAAGTCTTTGTTACAGGCCACAACACTCGAAAATTCAGATCGAACTGTCAAGTACGATATCGGGTCAGCTGTAGATAAATGCCATAATTTGAAGCAGGACGAAATCTACAATTACTTAATCCACACTAAAACACCAGAACCATCGTTCAAATTTCCAGTGTGAATGGAAGGGCAACAGAGCAGAAGGTTTCAATACAATTTTCTGCAGCGTTTAAAATGGCTTGCCTACAGCGAGGAAAAAAATGGAGCTTTTTGCAAATATTGCGTTTTTTTCGCACCAACCAGTGGTGTTTCGCGCTCAAGTCAGGTAAGAAAGGAATCCCCGTCGGAATTAGATTTTTCTTATGAAATCTATATAAAAATTGTCGTTTTTTTCAAATTTGAAACACATTTACGTATAAAACTTGTATTGACTCACGTTCTCAAATGAAATATTGTTGTCGACAAGTTCACAATTCCTTTTCAACCTATAAGATCGTCACGCTTTCCTTCAGGTCGTACCTCAATCCTTGGATTCGTTAAAACAACTTTTGTACATAAGTGGAGTAATATATTATAGAATAACGACTAAAAATACTTGATTTCTCACAGGATTTGAAAACCTTCGTCTGCAAGCCTTTGAATAAATATAAGAAGGCAGTCGAAAAAATGAACCGACACAGCAATTTGTCTTATCATCGTTTCTCTGAAGGAAAAGCTCTCGAGTTTATGAAGAACATTGACAGCCGGAATTCAAACGCAGTCGACATGCTTCTTGATAAGGAGAAAAGAAAGATCATCGAAAACAATTGCAAACGTTTGGGCCCAATCGTTGAAACCGTGCTCTTCTGTTCTCGCAATAATTTGCCACTACGTGGACACAGGGACTCCGGTGACATGAGGACAGCCGAAAAACTGGAAGACGCGTTGTCTGGCAGAGAGGGTATTTTCCGGTCATTGTTGGCGTTCTGAATAAATGCTGGAGATGAAGATTTGAAACTTCACTTGGAAACAGCACCGAGGAACTGTACTCTGATCGACATCATTGGACAGACTTTTCGCGGCAAGATTATGGAAAGGATCAAAAAATCAAAATTTTTCGCCCTTATTTCTGATGAAACAACAGATGCGAGTAGAAAAGTACAACTGACCATGTGCGTGCGTTATGTTGATATAGAGGAATACGTCGTTCGCAAGGATTTTCTGGGGTTCATGCGATTAAAATCTACTGTCGGAAGAGATGTCAAAACGGTGATCTCAGATGAGCTGGATGCTTTGGGATTAAACATCATTGATATGCGTGGACAAGGATACGATGGAGGATCCAACTTCTCTGGTAGGGAAAATGGAGTTCAAGCATTAATTTCCAAGGAACAACCACTGGCATTTTATACGCACTGCTTCAGCCATTCATTGAATCTGTGCGTTTCAAAATCTTGTGAAATCCCCGAAATTCGAAATATGCTGGGAACAGTTTCGACGTTGATCAATTTTTTTACGAGTTCATCGAAAAGAACGCAATTACTCGAAGACAAAATAAAAGAAGAGTTACCGACATCGCAAAAAACCCATTTGAAAACACTTTGCTTTACGCGCTGGCTTGAGAAACATGAAAGTATGAACACCGTCTGTGAGTTCCTGCCATATATTGTTCAAGTGTTGGATGATTTGAAGTACGATAAGGACATCGAAACGTCTTCGAAAGCGACACAACTACTCGGTGCGATTGAAAAATCTGATTTTTTGATTGCTCTGCAAATTCTCAATGATGTGAATTCCCCTATCGTGACCGTGAGTAGGACTCTTCAACATTCTCAACTGCAAATTTCTTCGGCTTGTGCTCACATCGAGCAAATCATCGAGCTGTTTCTTGAGACGAGAAAGGGAGAAAAATCCTTCGAAGAAATCTTCCAGAAAGCCGAAAAAAGAGCTAACAAGATGGAATTAGAACTGAAAATCCCTCGCTTGTGTGGCCGCTGAAGAATCGATCTAATATCCAAACAGAAGATCAAACAGCTTTTGGGTATTTTCGGTAAGTTATTTGAACTTTTTTCTGCTTCTTGCTGTATCTTGCTGACTAACAAATGGACAATCTACTCGAATTTGCATATTATTATTCGTTCAATCTAAAATACTGAATTTCTAATATAATACATTATGCGTTCAATGCAATTATATCAACAAAACTTCTTTTCCTGAAAATATTCGAAATTAGCTCGAGTTGACGTTTCTAACGAATTTATCTTTCTGCGTTTCAGAGCTACGATTTTTTACCCTTATTTGGATCACATGATCTCTTCTCTGACTTCGAGGTTCAAGGGTGAATTTCTGAAGATACTACCTCTGGAAGGGCTGATTCGAACGCTCTGTACCAAAGTTTCTGTTGACGAAATTTTGAAAGCTGCACAAGTATACGAAGGAGATCTGAGCGGCTGCAGCGAAACAGAGCTGAGAAAAGAAATTCTTCTTTGGCACAAGCACTGCAAGACTACCGCTTTTCAACAAGCCCAAACTGCGATTGATGCTCTGCAAGTCATGAAATCGAAGAATTATGGCTCATTTTTTCCGAACCTTTCGACACTGCTACAATTATTCGCTACAATTCCAGTCACTTCAGCGACAGCGGAGCGAACTTTTTCGACACTCAAACGATTGAAGAGTTTTTTGAGGGTCAACATGTCCGGAAATCGTCTCAACGGCTTAGCGTCAGCTAACATCCACAAAGAAATAGGAATAAAGACGGAAGAAGTTGTGGATACGTTCTGCAAATTGAAACCTCGACGAATCAAAACTTTGGACTGGTCGGTAGATGATTTTCAGAGGTGAATTCACCATATGAAACCTCGACGACTAAAATCTTCGGGCAGGTCGGGCGATAATTTTTCTGATGTAGTAACAGCGATAAGCAATTCAGTATCAAAAGTGCAAGAAGTCAAATATTGTAGCCTCTGTAGTGCAACTTGAGAAAATTCTCATACTAATTTACTGTTGTTCATATTGTCGTAATTATAATAGTAGAAAATAAAGCGTTCATGGAAAAATTGTTTTTCTTGAAATATTAATATGTATCCACACGAATTTTACGGGGAAAAATTTCTGCACCGAATAGTTAGAACTGGAATTAATTATTTCAACTCAACTTTTGAGGTCCTAACTGTCAAGCCCCCCCCAAACCTGAATCCTAGATCCGCCACTGCCTGTCCAAGTTTTACTTACGTTCGTAGTTAAAGTTATTTTTGAATAAGTTTAAAGTTTTATTAATTTATTGAAACAACTAGCTTCGATCGGCGAACTATTAAAACATATTTGCCCGGTTGTGCCTGACGTTTTGCAAGGCCCCAGGAGCCCCACGCACATGGACGCCAAGGCGAGTGTACTCAGGTATTTACAGAATGTTAATTTTAACTTAGTTACAAACATTATGTACTCAACGAGTGTACTCAGTCCGTTTCAACTGTGTGGCGAATGCGGTTGGAAGGAACTGACTTGCAACAAGCACTAGGCGGAGCACCGTGCCGCGTAAAACCTCCTCACTGCTGTCTAAGACGGATTAACTATAACCTCAAATTGGCCGGGGACGACATAGAGATTCGCATTCTGGCAGAAAAACGTACGTTTGCGAAACATGAGCATGTGAAGAAAGTTGCAATTGTGGAATTTGTTTTGCTGTTAGCGATGTCTGGAGGTTTCGATCTAGAGTATGCGCACAATGATTTTTAATTCGATGATGGTTTCAAGACGGAAAAGTGCAACGACGAAGTTATTCAAGTTTTTATCGAATAGTGGATATTTATTGCAATAGATATGCGTTTAGGGAAGGATAATTCGATTAGGTGCCTTCATACGATTTCAAACGAATGTCCTTAAAGTTAGATTGCAACCAAAGCATTTTTTTCACACAAATTTGCAAAATAGTAAAAGATAAAGGTATCAAAAAGAAATAAAAAAATTAATATTTTAACATTGCAATACACTAAACGAATTAAAAAACATAACCACGAACTGTACTTACTAAAACAAATAAACATGAAGCTCCCGCACAAACCCCAAAAATCTAAAAATATTATTGCAAAATATTTTTTATTATAAAAATAATTTAGATAAATAAATACTGTTAGAAAACCTCTTAAAACAATAAAGTCTAATTTTAACAAAATGGGTAATAAATGTGTTCATAAGAAACAAAATTTCGCAAACTATAATAAATAAAATTAAAGGTATTCTATTAACAAGTCTTAACCTTATCAACGAAAAAAAAGAATTTTCCATGCATAGCCAAATTTTCGCCACTTGGAAATAGCAATATTAAAAATATCTACATATACCGATAAATTTACATTTAACGACGAGGGGCAAAAATTGTTAAAGCATACCACTATCATTGTAAGCTATTTTGATTTGAGTTTGGACATTATTGCTGTTCATTTTCATGTAAGATATAAAATTCATGACTTTGTCAAGTTATTCCTATAGTGGTTCCTTAGTAATGAATAAAGAAATGAATTGTTGTAAGCTAAACCTTCAGTCTTCTCATTTTTGAGGGTTTTGACCGGCTACGGGACCCGCCACGGTGACAGGACCCTCCACTACAAGCAAGCCATCGGTCTGTAGCTCCTTCCTTTTTCGCAGATCCTGGGTCTCGGCGGAGAGTGGCCGTCCTTAACATTTTTTTATATTTACCGGGAAAATTCATACAAATTATTTTGTATGAATTTCTCAAGTAAATATAACATACCAAGGCCGCGTCTACGATGGACCCTTGATCTGGATGGGATGGTGCGAGGGGGCACCGCCTTCATCTGTGCGCCCCACTCTTATTCGACACAAACAACAAAGCAAAGTTTCTACTAGACATCGTAATGAATGGTCCAGGCTGAACGAGATTTTTAACATAAGTAAAAACTTACTTTATAAGCGCCATAGCGGCAGCGAAGGGGGTCATTGAGTGATTCATAAGCGATAAGTGCGAAACGGGTGTAGCGACAATTCATTTTTCATTTGACCGTTCAGTGATGCAGAATCTCTGCGCGGTTAAGCGAAAGTAGAAAAGTGATCATTCGCGGCAAAGTGGAAGTTCGTAAAACTGAACATTGAAATTGAATTCAAGTGCGTGATATAAGTACATAATGTAAAAGTGTTTGATAAGTTTTAATTAGAAATAGTTTAATTTAATCTCGTGAATAAAGTTCTAATTTAAAAGAAAACGTTGAGTGTTTCTTTCGCAAGGACGGGGGAAAAGGCCTGCGTACCTGCAAAAGTGCAACAATAGTAACAGGAATAGGGTAGAATACTAGAACAACTTGGATTTCCGTGAGTTTTTAAATAAATATATAAGTTAAAAAAAATAGAATTCACATAGTATCGAAATCAAGTTAACTATGTTATAATAACATCTACTCCTTCCGCATCTCCTAATGCCTGACAGTGCCACCTGTTTCTCTTCCTATTTCCAAATCTGTTTTTCTCTTTCCTTTCATGTTCTTTTTTTGTGTTTTGAGTTAATGGTTTTGCCTTTTGTCTCACGATTAAGCTCGTCGATCTTTTGTTGAAGCGAAATAATTTTATTTTCCAATTATTTATACAATTTCTGAATGTATCATATTGTTCGGGCTTCTCCTTTTCTGCGTTTATACAGCCGACGAGCTCCCACTGTCGTTTGGCATTTGACGATCATTGCCATTTTCTTCATGAATTCACGGCTTACGAGATAAGTATGAACAAATCGTTGAACTTGTGTTGCTTTGTAGTTACCCATGACCACTCTGAAACGGGACCGAGAAGCATTTCTTTAGCATACTGTTGAATGCCGCAGATGGAATAGCGTAGCTTCGTATAGCGAGTCCTATTTAATCATCCTCGAACGTGTTTTTTTATAATAATCCTCCCAGGATTTCGTTCTATTCGTTCACCCCATATCTAGTGCAGACGGTGTTGATATCTTTTCACCGTCGTTATGTGGTTCAGCATGTGTTGAATGAGTGTAATTGCCGCTTCTGTATGATCTAGTCGTATCTTGAGGCCGGTTGATGGGTTAGCTGACAGGTTATTGTATCCTTTTTTTGTTGTTGTCCGTTGCTTTGGTAACAACACTTGCCTGAGTATGTTTGCTTAGGAGTCATGGATTAATTTAGTAGAAGGCCAACTGTGTCAATGGTCGTTGTGTTGGTAACCTTCATACATAAACGCGTTAATGAACCTTTCCGGCTTCTTCCGTATGATTTTAATGCAAACCGCTCTCGTGTTGAACTGTGGTGCTTTCAGCGCTTGTTACAGCTAGCATTGTCCATAATGTGGCGTATGAATCAGAAGCAACCTAGCTACCTAAGTTTAATTACATGGCGTTGAAAGGCAATGGTAGTTGGCTTGCTTTTAGTAGTATTACAATTAGTAGTTTTACGAATGAAAGTTAAAATTTCTAGCCTTTGGCTACAATATGACATTATCACAAAATTTAATCAAGTGCGAGTCGGTATTGCATGGGTGTAAATTCTACAAAATCGCGTATGGTAGTGTTCGGAGTGAACAAAACGAAGAAACTTCAGTTTTCACCCGTAACAACCTTTCCACTACCGCTAAATCACTTACACTTTATTTGCACACACGCGTCTCAACAACTGAACACAGACTATTGACAATGAACCCCGGCGACGATAAACTATCCCGAACGGTATAAACCCAAACGGTTAAAATTGTTCCGCGATGACAGCCGATGGGGATAAATATAAACATTGACTACTGTCGTCCACCGTAGTTGACATTCGTCGCGTAGCAAAAGACAAATGAGAAGTACTTGAAAGTGCAATCACTGCAAGAAAATGCATCAAACAGCAGTACCACCAACGCGATTAGAGCTTCAATCGGAGATAATCCCTTTTGGTTCCTTCGCGGCATTCGTGTGCGTTGAAAAAAAATACATTGAGGTAATATTTTCGGGACTAGGAGGTCCGAAGGAAGGGCGGAGTTCACCCATAGATATTGTAAGCACCGCCGATCCCGCGGATCGATATTCCGAAGTGATCTGACACCCCTATATAAATTTTCCAACAAGCTGATAAGGTTGGATGACAGATCTCTGCGACTGCACCCGGACTTGACGTCGGCGAGGAGTAGATAATGGCGGTCGATAAAAAATGTGTTCGGGCGCGATTTGCCGATTAAATCTTAAAAAGTCCAATTCGCATTTAAGTGTAACGTCGATTGTTAAAGCTAAAGTAAACGAACAAAGTAATTAAATGTGACAAAGGCTGGTTATCGTGAGAATTCTTTCCTTGGTGAGGAAAGAGGTGATCGATATGACGTGTGTGAGAGGTTTCATCTTAACCGCGTTGCTTATAGCGTGCGTTTGGTCGTCACGATTCGCAAAGCATAGTGAATTTATGAGCGGTGAGGAAATTTCGAGTGCCTTAGTTACGGGAATAACGAGGAATGTGTCAAGTCCACATTTGGATGAGTGTACTAAGATATTTGCAAAGATTTGTCATTTCGCAACATAACCTAAATCTAGTAAAACATTCCATTCAGGAGAGAGTGCGTCACAGTGGAATAGTGGCTGTGCCACTCCACCGATTGTAATGAGCACCGCTTCTGGCAGGAGTGATCAAGCATCATCGGTGATTTTATGTTCAGGAAGTGTATTTTAAGCAAAAATTACGTGCCGGTTTTTTTTAAAGAATTAACGAACCACTTCTTGTTACGGAATTAATAGTCTCAGTTTTTGAATTTTGGCTTTTTTGGCCAATTTTATAAAGACAGAAAAGCTAAAATAAAATCAAAAAAAAGAGTAAAATTACCATAATTGCGAGGTACATAACCAAGTTTCTATGCAAGACATAGGATATTAGATGCAATTGAATAATTTTTTTTCTAAGTAATAACCATTTCGCTCGATTCAATAATTTTAGTGAAGATGCAAGATCGAAAACCCCAGTTTTACGTTATTCGAGCTCGAGGTTGTCTCCGAGCTAACGAGAATCGTCCCAACTCAACACCGGACCGCCCATGTGCACTTCCCGTGCTCGGAAAACATGAAAAGCCAGCGCAGGGCATCCCATGATTGTGTTGTTTGTGATTGGGTTAATATCGTCGTCCAATACGCAAATCCGCGACTACCCAACATACAGTCCGTGGAACGTGATCTGATCGAAAAATCGACGCAGGATCAAGGAGTGAGGAGTCGCGCGAAACTCCCCGGTTGCCCTAAAACCTAAACAACGCAAGTCGTTGCAAATCGCAATCGAGGCCCAGAAGGAAACAAGGAATTTAAGTTCCAAGAGTCGATCGGTATTTTTACATGGTTTAATTTACAATAGAATCACATACTTACAGTAGATTTCATTCAAGTCCATCGCAAATATGTATAGTATACCTTGGTTCTGACACATTGCGAATCAATGTGTCCATGCTAATCTGCGTTTTTCTAATTAGATGGCGTCATATGTTGGTTGACAGTAGTCCATGGATCAATGCCTGAAAAACGAATTTTATATTACAAAGATTAAACTTAAAACGAGCCATTATGTTACTATGCATACTTTTATTCGTTGAACTTAATGTTGAAAACAAATCAAAAATATATCATACACTCTCGGCTAAAATACTTCTCCTTATGGATTGTATTTTCTCTTTGCAAATGTCGAAATTGAATACTTATAATCAATACCGATGTGTTGATTGGTTAGTGGGGAAATTTCGTTAGTGCTTATTAGTGGAGACTTTGCATTGTAAATTAATTGATGACCATTATTTAATGACGAAATTCTTAAAACTCGATGCAAAAATTTTAAATTATCAACTCACCTACACGCACTATTCCAAGTGTCGCATTTCACTTTTCCGCAATACATATGAACATTTTTAGAGCAAACTTAATGTCAGCAAAATAAAATCCTCAAGTTCGTTTCAAATTAGATGAGACTTTAGTTGATTTTTGATATGATGATGATGATATGAAATTCGACAGGACCATTTGGAAAGAGACAGATACAGCTTGGAATCGGAGGAATCACTCCCGAGTATGCCAAGCTCTCTGGCCCCATCCTATCAAAATGAGGACTAAACAACTCATAGGGCAAAACAAGAATGCCATTACAGCCCTATTGGTGCTCTTGAATAGCCACCGTCACCTACTAACAAAATTTCATTCTTTCCCTCCTACGAACAAAATTTCATTCTTTCCCTCCTCCGAACAAAATTTCATTCTTTTCCATAACATTTGTTGTTCCCATTCATTGATTGCAATGAGACAGCAATCATTCGACCATTATACCTCCTAATCCCTCCATAACGCTTCTAGTCGTTAGCCGTACAAACGCCCATTGTAACGGCATCCACACAAGCATTTGGAATTAATTGTTTAGTGGGGAATTTTCGTTAGTGCTTATTAGTGGAGACTTTGTATTGGGAATAAATTTATGAGCATTATTTAATGACAAAATTCTTAAAAATCTACGCAAAAATTGTAAATTATCAACTCACCTGCATGCGCAAACAAAAAAGTGCCGGATTCCACTTTTCCGCTATGCAAACGAGAATTTTCTGAAGCAAACTTAATATCAGCAAAATAAAATCTGAAGTTGATTTCAAATTAGACGAGACTTGAGTAGATATTTGATATGATGAAAATGAAATGAGACGGAAACATTTGGAAAGAGACAGATACGGTTTGGTATGGGAGGGTTCACAGCAGGATATGCCAAGCTCTCTGGCCCCATTTGAGGACTAAACAACTCATAGGAAAGAATAGGAGTGCCATCATAGCCCTAGTGGTGCTCTTGAAACGCCACCGTCATCTGAGTCGAAATGCCAAACGAATGCGTATCCAAATGGATGATACCTGGTAAACTTTGTTGCGAATTCCAGCCGCGCCCGCATTCTCCCATTCACAAATCCAAAATTCATTGGTATCATTTTCCACATTCTTTGGGCGCACGTTCCTTTATTTTTTTTTTTTTCTTTTAAGAAAAATATTTATTAATTGTCCTATTCTCTTATTCCCCGTCATCATTAATATTATATTTTCTACCTTATTTTTAAGTACAAAAAATAATAATCTTATCTTTCTCCCTCCCATGACTCAACTTTTTTTTGCTTTTGTTCTATCATAACTTATTTTTATTCAAAAAATTTCGAAACTTCCTTTTAACAAAAATTTTATTCTTACCTTCTTTCTAACAAAAATTCAATCGTTCCTTCTTACTAACAAAATTTCATTCTTTTCCATACTATTTGTCGTTCTCATGAATTGATTACGATGAGACACAATCATAAAACCATTACTTGTCCTAATCCCTCTACGACGCTTCTACTCGTTAAGCGTAGAATCGCACGCAAGCACTTGAAATTCGATTGTTGTTTGATGAGTGGGATTATGTCGGTTACTAGTGCAGATGCTAGAGTATCGGACTCTCAATCTGGGGGTTCTACTGGAACCGTTGGTTTGAGTTCCCCTGGGTGCAAGGAAATCTTTTCAGTTTCGTCGAATGTAATTATTTCTGTGTGTATCACGAGTTGCATATAGCTAAACATTATTATAGTTATATGCAACTCGCTATATATGCAATTGGAATTATTTCATTTGGTGAAAGCCAAAAGATCAACAGAGGGAATGGGATTGAAGTGCAATGAACTTCGTTTTGTGTCCAATGAAAGGCCCCATGTGCGTTCAGTACGGAGAGTGTCACGAGCTTCAGTTAAGTTTTTATTTCGTTTTTGTGGTCACCCGATGAGAGGGTGTGAGATGGATGATGGGCAAATAATGTCTGTTTCGTGACATTTAAATCCATTAAGGCGGGCAGTTTGTATGGAGGTATTCAATTACAAAAGATAGCGGACTGCGATCTTGAGACAGGAGTGCCTTCTATACAGATGGTCTCAATAGCTGTAGCGATACTTTTTCCTCCTCCAAGTTGAAGCAATAACATATATGCAGAGTTTTTCATTAGCTATAGTGTGGTGCGTTTTCCCATCTTACCAGGGGAGGTATGTGATTGTTTTAATAATGGTGGTTGGGCGGGAGTAGAGTATATTGTTTTAATAATGGCGGTTGGATCTGTAGCTTTGATTAAGTAAGTAGTTTTGATTATTTTTTGGATACAGAGAAGATTGAGGAACTATTTTTGAACAGCTGGTTTTTTACAGTCATATGCTTGATTTTGTTTGCATACAGCTGATAAACATGATGTAGGATATGAATTCTACATATGAAGATCATGATCTTCATAATTGGAAATTATTTCAACTCTTAAATTTTATTTTTTCACTGGTTGAATGAGCAAAAAATTAACTTTCGTCGTCGTCGTCGTTGAATTCGCGATATAGATGCACGAGTTGCATTCATTATAGTTGGCTACGTCGAGTGGGTGACTATGGATGCAGATGCTTTTTTACGGGCGACCCGAGGGACCAGTAACAAATGTTGATACCATAGGAGGGGAACATGTTACGAGTGAACTCACGATTAGGACTAGTAAGCCGCTCCTAATGCTACCGTATGCAAACATGTCTTCCGAGTGGACTTTGGAATAGGCCAGGTGACCCGGTCCGAACACTGCGATAAGAAGGCTTGAACGATTGAAATGAAACTATGTGCCAAAGTGCCAACGTTTTCGCTGATAACGTGTTGTGTGTGTTTTCTTATTTAACGTGTTGGGGGTGTGACGTTTTGATAGCAACAGAAAAGATAACCAATAGAAGCCAAAATAATTGAGAAACTCATTACATTGGATAACAGTGTCTATTGCAGAATAAAACAATCAATGAATACTTTAAAGCTTCCTGCTTAGTATATCTTGTGGTAATAGATCATGATATCCAAATAAAAAAGTAGAAAATACATTTATTTGCATGATTGTCAAAGACAATCACTAAGCTATCCAAATTTGTGTTTGTACATGAGTATCCGCAAGCCCATCTTTTAAGTAACTTGCCTTTATTGCTTTGTATATATTAATCGAGCAGTCGCACAATCAGACTGCTCGAAAACGTTCCTATCCCATACTCGGAATTTTGTGGCGGATTTCCTTCTTATTATTTTTTTTTGCAATTTCATACCAATTTTCGTGTATATTATAATTTAAATGTCTCCCTTTAATTTTATTCGTCATGAGATGTAATAATTTGAAATTTTCGTTTCTCTACTATAGTTAAAATTTCTTCACTTTATTTAAATTTCTTCACGCCATTTAAATCTTCTGAACCTAATTTAAATTTCTTTACTACTTTTCAAATTTCATTACTTTCTTTCAGTTTTTCTACGTTAATTAAATTCTACTTTTGAAATTTCCAATCTGCATGAAAAATTCCGGGTTTGAGGAACGCTGATGTGAACGGTGTATTACATCACGGAAAGGAAAGGAACAGAGCTAATGGAATCAGCTGAGGCGATTCACCGTATGCACGGGATGGATGAGAAGAAAGACGAGTTTGGAAGAGGGAGTCGAAGCGAGGACGGGAAGACGAGCGGTTGTGAGAAGTGCTGCGGGAGACGCTCGACTAGGCCGTCATTACTTGTTTGAGATGAAAAATCTTTTCATGCGTCGCAAAATGAATCCTCCTGACGGGAATCTTGCGATGAATTACGCGCGTGAATTGTGAAATTTGGAGTGGCCCACATTGTGCGGATTTGTTGTGCTATCGCGAAAACGCAATCCACGTTTCGAACTTAAACAACAGGCTCTGCAGCTGCTATCTTGTGTCAACGAAGACGATTTTGTGCATTAATCACGCGATTTGCTGGATTTTGTGATTTTATTTTTGGTTTGCGTTTTATTTGAAAATAAGTGAATTATAAAACAATGTCAGGTGTCGGGATTTTCACAAGGCTTCACTGAAAAGAAAAAGCATCAAGACATTTCGGAAGCAACAACCAACCGCCGAACGGTTTTTTTTCATGTATCAAATTTCATGCTGTAAAAAGGGCATTGTGATAAGAACTGTTTCAGTGTAAGAAAGATTAAAGTGACTACCCAGTGATATTTTCATTTGGCGGCAAGTGATAAAAATAACAGTATTTGGCGATAATAAATGTAGTAGACCATAAAAATTCAACTTTATTCCTCAGCAATATCATGCATGGTGGTTCAAGATTGTAAAAATTGTTACTGATTTGTTCTATTGTGCATGATGATACTGTCTTGTAGTGTCAGGACGATGTCAAGTATGCATGCATCCTGAAGAGACGGATTTTTTTATGGGGCATTCGTGAAAAATATCTATTCGTGATCAGTCTAGGCTGAAAAGGGAGCTCGTAATATGAGCCAATGTGCATTCCATGGAGATTTTATAATGTTTGAAAATAACGGAACTTAGTCGATGAAAAGTACTCTGTATAAATTCGTATAGCGTGCAGAAAACACAGTGTTGTTCGTAAGAGATAAGTGGCTAAAAGGAAATGGAATTATGTTTCCCGATGGCGGAATTTTGTTCATAACTGCAGTATAATGACGAAAATATGGATTGGAGGCGTGATGTTCAAAGTTTTGTTCGGAAGAGTATTCGGAAAGTAGCTATCACTTCACTTGTTGATAAAGTTGGTCAAAAACGACTTGTTTCCACATCGTATATGATCAAGGAAGTTGGTTTATGTAACGTGCAAGCGTGTGATTTAGAATTTTCCTCATTATTTTCATTTGTAAAACGTAATGTTTTTCTTGCAACCATAACCTACACATCGAGCGCTCGTGGACGCGGGTAATTGCTCTTATTTTTTTCATTTACATTTATTTATTCTACAAAAAAAATGTTATGTACTTATTGCAAAAATTGTTATGTACTTAACTAAATCGTCGGTCTTTCCATTCTTTCAAATCTGACCGGGTATAGGACCCGCCACGATAGAAGGCTTTCCGAATAATATGGGCTAGCCATCGGGCGCGCTCTACCGTTTTGTTGTGTCCAGCGGCTCTTGCCGGGTAGAGTGGCCTTCCGCTCGCGTGCCCTTTTATGGTGTAGGGTTATGTGATTCGATCACATAATTCTATAACATAAATCGGTCACGTCAATATTTCTCTTTTGATGGGAAAGTTCATGCAAGTTATGTTTGTATGAATTTTCCACTCAAAAGTGAAATATATGGCCACGTCTACGTTTGGATCTTGATCCGGTTGGGAGAGTGCGAGGGGACACCCCCTCTATCTGGATGCCCCACTCTTATTTGAGGGCCATAAGAATCGTCAGTTAACGACGAAGTCTCCGCAAGTCCGTCCGTTTTTGCTCGTCCCAAGTAGTTCTGTGAACAAGCAACTTCAACCCTAAGTAGGTTATCTCGGCCTCGACACCAGTCGATCGGCATTCGATCAATTTAATTCGTGAATGCGAAATTTTTTTGTAGTGGGTCCTTGTGCTAGGGGGAAAGAATCCGCCCCACGACACTGCAACGCTAGCCTGCCAGCGTATTCACGCGTCCCCAGACAAGGCCAATCTCGGCGGATCTTAACATCCTCTTTCGCTGACGTAGCAGACCATTGCTGCAGTCCTGTACGGACATTTTTATACTCATTTCACTACAGCTTATCATACCTAAAAATGATTAACCGTTTCAATTTTGGCTTATTCTTATCATATTCAAGATTATTTTCAAATTGATATCACCAATAATATGTCTTAAGTAGAATAAATTCGAGAATACTTTCTATAGAATAACATACTTACAGTAGATTTCATTCAAGTCCATCGCAAATTTGTATAGTATACCTTTATTTTGGCACAATATGAATTGATGTTGGATCTATCAATTTCTCCTTTGTGTTCAATCCACGACGACAATCTGTGCCTTTATTATTAGTTGCCGCCATATGTTCGTTGACAGCAGCCTACGGACCAATACCTAAAAAATGGATTTTTTGTTGCATCGATTAAGCTTGAAATGTATTATCACTTTAGTATGCATACTTGTGTTAGTTTATCTTACTGCTAAAAATAAATAAATTTAAAAATAAATTATGCACTCTACTCTAACATGATTCACCTTGTTTTTTTTATGTCTCTATGATAATATGTATAACTCTATTTTTATATTATTAAAACTCTTTCTCTTTTTATTTACTCTACTGTGTTTTACTTGATCTACAGCCTTGGTCAAAAGTATTAGGCACCCCACAAAAACACACAATACGTGTTTACTAATTGAGCAATAAACAAATGTTTATCTTAGTTGACAGACCGGGGTCATAAATAATTACCTAGAATAGTATGCGGCATATTTTTAAGGTAATAAAATACCTGGTGATCTAAGCAAAGGATTTATTTTCTTTTGGTCTTATCAGTTAATGTTTGGTCACTTGAGTTCAGGACTCTAACGAGTAAACAAGCTTTTATTTGTGGTAAACTGACTAAATAGACATCTAATTTATTTACATATGCTGAAATAAGTGAAATTAATTTAGAACAGCGAGTAAAAATACAACTTGTACATGAAGAAGGAAGGTCGCAAAAAGAAATTGCTAAGTTAATGAAATGTTCGCGTTGTGCCGTGCAATCTGCCATCAAACAGATTGCTCAGACTGGCACACATGCAAATAAACCAGGAACAGGCAGAAAACGTGTAACCACGAAGCACGAGGATAGAAAATTAATACGCGAATCCATTAAAGACTGGAAGAAAATTTCATTAAAGCTTGCTGCTGCCTTGTCCGAAGAAGCTGGAAAGTCAATAAGTGCTCGAACGGTCAGAAGAAGACTTGGAAAAGCAGGCCTAAAAGGATGCATAGCCAAGAAGAAGCCTTGGCTTTCAGACATCAACAAAAAAACAACATCTAGAGTGGGCTCTACGGCACAAACATTATACAGAAGAAGATTGGCCCAACGTGGTGTAGTCTGACGAATCTAACTTTCAGGTAAGTTGATTTTACTGCTTTGATAATTAATAAGAATGATCACTTATTTATTTCACTTGAATCATAAAAGTTATGGCGATTTTTTAAAAACCTGTTTTTTTATTTCTTTTATAGGTATTTAGAACACCAGGTATGGCCTTCGATAGGCGACGTGTGGGTGAAGAATACCATCCAGATTGCGTCGTACCGACTGTCAAGCACGGAGGAGGCAGCATAAGGATCTGGGGCTGTATGGCTGCTGATGGGGTTGGCGAAATGTTTGTTTGCAAAGGTCGTATGAACAGCGAAAAGTACATAAAAGTACTTGAAACTACACTTATGCCTTCTTTAGCAAGTATTTTCGGCGACACCAACTTAGACGGAGTCATATTCTAACAAGACAATGCACCTTGTCATTAGTCAGCGACTACGATGCGCTGATTTACTGAAAACAATATTGATTTAATGGGTTGGCCTGCACAGTCCCCAGATTTGAACCCTATTGAGTATCTTTGGAGTATTTTGAAGCAAAGGATTGAAAGCACAGTATTTCATGAAACAGGCATTAAAAAATGCATGCCATTACAAGGGAGGATTGTACTGAGCTTGTACTTAGCATGCCAGATAGAATTAGCGCAGTAATTAAATCCAAAGGAGGACCGACTAGATTTTAAGATTTTTTGTAGCGGTCAGCTACAGTATTCCAAGACCCGCACAAACTCTTTTCACACACATGCAAGCATCCACACTACATTCACGCAAACACTCATTTTCTGAAGTTGTATTGCATTTAGCGGGCAGTCGTACACACGCCATCAATCAAGCAACACGTGTAACTCCCAACTCACATATATTTAATTGTTATTCTTGTATAAATGTATAGTTAGACAAGTAAGGATTCGCGTTGTTATTTACTGACCAACTCAATCCCAACAACTGGTGACCTCGTCAAAAACGATCACTACGACGATTTCACTACGGTCTTTTAAATTCTACCGACGAATAATTTCCATAATCTTTCGTAATCCAACGCATCTTGTCGTAACAACGCTGAACACAGTGCAAATCACTCATCAGCAGTGCAAAAGTGCATTCATTTCATCTATAAAACTGTATCGTGCAAATTATATACGATTAGCAGTCGAAATAATAATAAGACAATCGGCTTAATCCGATCACAGTATATTTACGTACAGTAAACAACCGGCGCATTGCTGGGTACCTACAGACGTTATCCGCGCTGGTGTATGCGTAAGAACTACACCTGTATACCTGTAAATTGTGTCTAGTGAATTGCTATCATCATGTGTAACGACAACAGAGAGGTGCGGTGAGCAACAATTCAGTGATAAAACCACCGACCTTCTCATTCGACCACCCGTCGCTTTGGTTCACACAGCTTGAAAAAAAATTCGAGCTATTGAACATGACAAGTGAAATAACACGATTCAGGTATGCTGATTATCTAGATACGCGTGCTGCTATCGAGGTAGAGCCAATCATCAACAGTCACAAATCCATACCAAACACATCGCAACACTCTCACTGAATGTTTATCGCAACCACGCGAAGCAAAACTTAAACGATTGCTCGAGAAAGAAGAGCTAGGCGACAGGAAATCATCACAATATCTACGCTATTTTCGCACACTCAACAACAGCGTGCCTGAAAATATTCTTCGTGCAGTCCGGCTGTCGCGTCTACCAGCAGCAACAAAAGCAATTCTCGCGTATCACAAAACTGATGCTCTCGATGTAATAGCAAGAACCGCCGACAGCATCCACCAAGTGTCGCCACAACTTCAGCTGACCGTGATCGGCAAACAACCTTCGATGCAAAAACAATTCGATGAACTAAGAAATCAAATGAGCGAGCTCATAAATATCGTCAGACAGCAACGATCACGCTCATCGTCACGTGATCGATCACCATCGCGTGACAGACCATCGGGAACCGACGTTGATCCCAATCACTGCTGGTACCACCAAGTGTTCCAGAATCGTGCGAAGAAGTGCAAACAACCCTGTACATATGAGGGAAACGACAATCAGGGTCATTAACGGCGGTAAATGATCCTGCACCCAAGTCGAACCGCTTCTTCGTCACTGATCGAGTCACAAATGTCCGATATTAAGAGGACACTGGCTGAAACCTCTGTGTATATCCACGTCTTTTGCTCCAGGGTCTTAGAGAGAGACTTGATTACACACTATACGCTGCAAATGGTTCGCAAGTCAGCACTAACGGTTGCATCAACATCGCACTCAACCTCGAAAACGCCAAACTTATCCACTCAACCACTGGCTTAAGAACACAGGGAAAGATATCTTGCTCCAGCAACGTCTCATCCATTAAATCATTATAAAATCAATGTCCTTATTAATTGATCATAAAACAGTTCTCAGGCGTAACACGACCCGACGGCATCTGCAGAGCAGCTTAACATTCAACCGAGCATCGCATCGAAACAACGCACGTCGTCTTGCTCCCGATAAACTGAAAATTGCCAAAGACGAATTCGACCAAAATGACCAAGCTTGGACTTGCACGACCATCAAACAGTCCATGGTCTTCACCTCTCCATCTGGGCCCAAAGAAATCTGGTGACTGGCGACCTTGTGGAGATTATCGTCAACTCAACGATCGCACGCTGCCTGACAGATACCTTATACGTCTGTTAGAGGACTTTACAGCTAATCTTCACTGCACAAAAATTTACTCGACAATCGACCTCCTTCGTGCCTTCTGTCAAATCCATGTTGCTTTAGAGGATATTTGCAAAACCGCAATCATCACACCATTCGATATCTACGAATTCGCATTCATGACGTTTGGGATTGGTAATGCATGTCAAACCTTTCAACGTTTCATCGACGAAGTCATGCGAAAACTTGACTTTATACTTCCATACGTCAACGATATTCTCGTTGCTTCATCCATCGAAAAAGAGCATCATGAACATCTTCAAAAAGTCTTTACTCGCCTGGAAAAACACGGGATCTTCATTTGGCCTGCCAGAGGTGGATTCCTTTGGCTACCGAGTATCTTCAGCAGGCATAATACCGCTTCCAGACGAGTGGCAGCAATTGCAGAATTTCCCAAGCCATCAACAAACAAACAGTTACGTAATTACTTGGCTGTTTAACTTTTATCGTAAACATTTTAAAAATGCTGCTAAGTTTCAGGCTACACTCAACGACTGTCTTCAAGGATCGGACGTTAAAGGCTCTAGTCCAGTGCCCTGGACATCTGAACGCGAAACTGCCTTCGAAAATTGCAAAAAACAACTCGAGCCACTCGTCATGCTCGTTCACTGAAGCACCTTGGGCCATCTTGAACGATGCTTCAGACTTTGTAATCGGCACCGTCGGCCAACAGCGAGTCAACGACACGTGGCAACCACTCGTATTCTTCAGCCAAAAGCTCTCACCGTCACTAAGTAAACACAGTACTTACGATCTTGAATTTCACGCAATTTATATGGCCGTCTCTCATTTCAAACACATCTTCGAGGACAGACAAATCACAATTTACACCGTTCATCGACCACTCCTCCAAGTCTTCAATCAAAATCCGCCGGCTTGATTTTATCAGCCAATTTACAACTGACATTCACCACGTCTTTGGCAATGATAATGTCGTCGCCGACGCGCTATCGAGAATCGAAACAATCTCTGCAGCAATCAAAATCACCGATCTCGCGCGCGCACAAGCCAACAACGAAGAACTTCACACGTATCTTCAACACGACAATTACTCACTTCATCTTCGACCGATCAACAATCCCAACATCGATCTCCCAGTCTACTGCGAAACATCAATCGACACAGAACGTCTACTCGTCCCAATGCAATTAAGAAAACGTGTCTCCGATTCTCTTCATAGCATAAGTCAACCCGGCCAAAAAGCAACAGTCAAATTGGTATCACAGAGATACGTTTGGCCAAGCATCAAACGAGACTGCAGAGGATGGGTTAAGCCTGCATCGAATGCCAACGTAGCAAAATTACTCGATACGTTGCAGCGCCAATACAGCACCTTCCAGGTCGCTCTGGCCGATTCGAACATATTCATGTCGACATCATCGGACCATTTACATCATCACGAGGCTACAGACACTGTCTGACAATAATAGACGGGTGCACACTCGACGACATCTCCGCAGATGGCGTAGCCAGAGCATTTTTTGCTGGCTGGATCTCTCGCTACGGAATACCACTCAGAATCACCACCGACCAGGGGCGGCAATTTGAGGCTGTTCTATTCAATGCATCAATTCGTCTACTAGGCAACAGGCACATTCAGACGAATGTGCTTGTTGCCTGACGAACGTCTTCATCGTCAGCTAAAAGCTGCAATGGGTTGATACGTTACCAATCATCTTGATGGGCATACGGGCTGTTTGGAAAGAAGTCGTACAAGTGACGCCAGCTGACCTAGTTTTTGGCGACCCAATACGACTTCCTGGTGAATTTTTGGCACCATTAGGACAACTCGACGCGCCTCCAGCCGACTTAGTACAACGACTTCGTAGCCATTTCATTGACTTACAACCTCGACCAATGTCACAACAAGGAAACAAACCGATCTTCGTCTTTAAAGAGCTACCCACATGTTCTCACGTACTCACTCGCGCATTTGAGCAACCATATGAAGGTTCGTACGAAGTCGTCAGGCGTACTGACCGATATTGCATCGTCACAATTCGCAACGTCGACACGCCGGTAAGCATTGACAGACTTAAACCAGCTTTCATGCTTCCTGACGGCGAACCAGAGAACGCAACTCCGCCGCCTCCACACAACGAAGCAACTTCGTCGACATCTGGCCATATAGTTCCAGCTTCGAGTACGTCATCAAAACCCGAAGACACATCGTCACGCAGACGCACGACGTCTTTAGGACCATCATCTTCCGACTCATCGAGCAGCGATTCATCACAACGCAGAAAACGTGTGAGATTCAGCGACAAGAGTAATTCATTTTCCTTTTCTCTTCAAAGGGGGGGGGGGGGGTGGGGGGGTAGTCGTAGCGGTCAGCTACAGTATTCCAAGACCCGCACAAACATCTCTCACTCACTACATTCACGCAAACACTCATTGTCTGCAGTTGCATTGCATTTAGCGGTCAGTCGTAAACACGCCATCAATCAAGCAACACGTGTAACCCCCAACTCCCAAATATTTAATTGTTATTCTTGAATAAATGTATAGTTAGTTAAGTAAGGATTCGCGTTGTCATTTACTGACCAACTCAATCCCTACATTTTTATTTTTTTTTTGTGTGTCTTTGAATGGTAATAAATCAATTTGAAAAGTAGAAGTTGTTTCTTTCCATTATTTTAAGTAAACTTTAGGGTGCCTCATACTTTTGGCCAAGGCTGTACTTTCCTTCACTGTAATATTCTTTCCTACTTTTCTCGTTGAACGAACGTGACGAAAAGCTTGCTTAATAAACTATTGTTACCTGCTCTGTTACGACATCATTTATTCACCCCGAAAGCTTCCCGGACCATGAACACATGAATCACGATGTAGAAGATAACATAATACGCGTAAATGTATAATACATTGAACCTCCCCACCAATTACGCCACGACAGATAGAAGTAAAGGTAATTTGCAATAAAAATCTAGCTTAAAGGTAAACTTGTGGAATGTGAAAAGTAGTTTTAAGCAAATTTGCATTTCATGTTTAGCAGAGATAGGGACCGCCAGTAGCAGTAAAGTAAGTGCCCAACAATAATAGCTCAAGGAAAAGTATGCAGTTAAAAGACCCCGTGAGGATTCTCTACCCGGTATATCGAATTATTTCGATTTTTTAAATGAACCAATAATTTTTCAGTTACCATCAAAGGAGGAAAACAAACACACCCCAATCACTTTTCCAACCGATCTGGCAACAAAATGCAAAATAGATTCAGGCACGATCAAAATTTGCGTTTACGAGTACATTGCAACTGGAATAAGACCGGCATCAAACGTGCCAAAATTTTTTGGAAATCACATATAGACATGATCAGGTTTGCGTTCAATTGACAGCACTACAGGCAGTCATACTAACCTATCGAAACAACCTTTACACAATGGAATGTAACAAAAACAAGACAATAATGGGATGCTAAGGATCTCAAGATGAAATTTCTCAAATGCAATAAGCGGCTTGGGAGAGTGTAGTAAACGAGCAGTCACCTAGGCAAACTACTCGAATAAGATTCCCGGGCGAAAACACTATTTTTTCCTTTTTTTCCATCCTACTAAAAAATCTTAATATGTTATTTAATTTTTATTTGTAATTTAAAAATAATAAAATTGAAAATCTTATATAAAACATTTTAATAATAAAACCATTTTGGAACTATATCTTACTATTAATAATAAATTTTTAAAAAAACTTAATTAAAAATTTATTAAATTTAATATTCATTCTAAATTTTTATGTATCTATAATATAAAAAAACAAATTAAATAAAAATTACAAAAAAAAAAAAGAATTTAATGGCGGAAACCCCCTTTGCTAGACGTATGTAACGCATCAAATTTTGATGCGTTGATACACTGATACCAGCGCCAGCAGGGGTATCAACGTACTGCGCTGATACCATTGCGCTATGATACCTTGATTTTATACGACTATGCTTGATATATTTTGCGCTTTTGTCTGGGCTCAAATAATAGCATCATATGAGTGCCGGCAATGATATTAACGCACTACGTTGATACCATTCTGCTGCGATACTATGATCGCATGCTTTTATGTATGATACACTGGTTCGAACTCTATTTAACATCGCACAATATGTTGTGATATTCGACAGTTATCAATTTTCTTTCGAAAAAAATTTTGACGTAAACACTTAAATGTTTCAATAAAGCATTTCATTTTCATGTTAGCTTTTTGGAGATAAACTAGATTAAATAGGAATTTTGAAATTATAACGAAAATTGTGTAGTGTCGTGAAAGTGTAAGTAACAAAATAAGACTTTTCGTTTGTTTGGTAATTTCAGTCACATCAGCAAAGGTACTTTGAGTTTCCTTTTATTGAAAAAAATTTTGATTATTTCATATTTAAAAAATGACTTCAAAACAAAAAAGTTAAGTCTGGATGCATTTTTCCGAAATCAGTGATGATTGCAAAATTAAATGAAACTACTGCTGACGACAACTTTCAGTGGCTAATAAATCTACTTGTGGTCTCATACGCCATTAAAAAAAAAACATCCAGGACAACAAATGGCAAGGCAAACGACTTCTACTAGCCGAGAAGAAGTTCCAGAAACATTATTCACGCTTTCTGCTGCAAGAAGTGCAGCACGAAATGTGCAGCAGTTTACTCAACAGCCAGCGACACCAACCTGTGTTCATATTACAGGCTATTTTAATGAGCCTCTCACATCGAAAAGGCAGAAAAAAATTGATCGCCAACTTATAACAATGATCACAAAACATTACCATCCATCCATTGTAGAAGATGTAGAATTTAAAAGGCTGCTGTTGCTGTTAAACCAAAATTATAAACTGCCAACAAGGGAAGAAGTTTCTAATTCACAAATACCTGCGCTCAACGATGAAACGTTGGACTTAGTAAAAACTCGTTTGGAAAGAGCTGCTTTTGTTTGTCTGACTGTAGATGCATGGGCATTGCGTGCCAATGATAGTTTTAATAGCGTAACGGTGCACTATATTGTGGAAGATGACAGGAAAACATTTACTGCCTCCGATCTGTTAGGCTGTACACTATATACCGAAAAACACACCGGACAAAATAGGGCGACAGGTTTGAAAAGTATGGTAACTTTATGGAACATTCAAGGCAAGATTTCGGCAGTTGTAACAGATCATGCTGCCAACATGAAATGTGCAGTGCGTTTTTATGGATAGGAAAACTGGAATTGCTTCGCTCACTTATTAAACATAGTACCTCAAGCTGGTCTTAAAGAAATAAGTTCAGTTGTAGCCAAACTGAAAGCAATCAGCAAATATTTCAACAAAATCAGTAGTGGATACAACAAGTTTAAGGCTTCCCTAGATGAAATGGGACCCTTAACACTAAACAAGTTGGGTAGACAGACCTATGCTCATGTCAGAAGGGTTTTGTACTCAACTTACAAAATGCAGTATCCAGTAACGAATAAAATCAAGAAACATGTCATGTTCGAGGATCATACTATTATTAGCAGAGTCGAAAGAATTTTGACTTCTAAGGTATTTGTTATAGTTATACCCACAAATATCTCCCTTGATAATAATTTCAGATTTTTTAAGATCACGGGTGTCCATTCGCGAGGGAGGAAACACATTTTTCATGTATTTCCCCCCCCACCTATGCCCCCACAAAAGCAAAAACTGTCAGTTTAAGAACTGTTTTGAAAAGCTCGCATAGAGAACTTTCAGTCGATACTCATATCGACTACATTTCATGAAATTTTTTTTCAGGGGCCACTCTTCTGTACTGTAATCATCGATTCATGGCCTGTTTTTTAGAATCTTAGAATGGTTACAAAGCCCTTTTGCTAGGAGCTCTCTCCTGCCTTTCCGACTTGTTTCAATTGTATATACTCATCTTCATGATACCTACCATTCCTGAAATTTTCATGCAAATCCTAGCAAAGCTGTAGTTTCTAAGTCGGTAAAAAGCGCATATGGCTCCATAGCCATATGTTTCCATAGTAATACAGGGCATATTGTTCCATAGTAATGCAGGAAAATTCAAGTCGCTATAACTTCGTTAAATATTATTGGATCTTTATGAAACTTTCAGGGAAGGTCAATCTTATAAAAAGTCATCTGTGTGCTAAATTTTATTGAATTTAAGGGTACCGTCTAGATTTTATTCAAGAAAACATAAAATCGATAAATCATACTATTACTAACAAAATTGAGTGATTTTCGACTTCTCATGTATTTGTTGTTGTTGTACTCATTAAGGTCTACATCCATGATTTTTTTCAGATTTTTCGGATGGAAGGTGTCCAATCGCGAGGGGGGGGTACGCGAAAAGTTCTTACATTTCCCCTTCCCCTGCCCCCCTCGGTACTCATAAGGCAATTTTAAGACTTGTTTTGAAAAGATCTCATTGAGACCTTTCCAATGACACCCTACTCGACTACCAATGGAGAAAATTTTTTTTTGGGGGGTCACTTCCCTATATGGGGAGACCCCCCTTAAACCCCTTTGAAAATTTTTCCCACCATTGAACTTTCAAGAGGTCACCACTTCTGACCTTTTCACTAAGTTTCATGGCTGTAGCTTCTATAGTTTCGGAGAAAAAGTGCTGTGACATACAGACGGACGGACGGACGGACGGACAGACGGACACAGGTTGTGATTGCAATAGGGTTTTGTATTTTAGTACAAAACCCTAAAAATGATGTTCCCACTCGATGGAATTCAACGTTTGACATGATACGTCGTGCGTTAATTTTAAAAAATGCTGTAGTGTCCACTACAGCTCTTATTAATTCTTCTAGAAACCCTTCTGCAGTTCATCTGCAGAACCTGTTCTCAGCAATAACGAATGGCTGATTGCTGAACAATTTGTAGAGATACTTAAAATCTTTGATACAGTGACAAATGCTGTAAGCGTAGAAAAACATGTAAGCACTTTGTCGATTATTGTTTACTACAAAAAATTGAAAAAGAGCTTAGCTTCATTTAGCGAAAGAAGCGAGTTTTTACCTGAAGTTAGAAATTAATATTCGAATTGGACCGCAGATTGTGTAGCATCGAATAATACAATCTAATTGCGTTCGCTACGATTCTTGATCCCAGATTCAAAAAGTTTTGATTTCTAGATGAGAATAGTTATGAACAAGCTGCTCATAAACTTTGTTCCGAGTTGGAGGCTGACCCCCTTGAAAATGGAGTCACCAACCACCAACCAAACCCAAATTCAGAAACAATAGCGAATTCCAACAATCAATCCCAACCTGTTTTATGTTCAGCTGATCTTTTGGATATGAAGATTTTGAAGATTTTGACTCTGAGGTCAAGGAGAATACAAATCCAAATAACATGACTTCCGCAAGGATAGAAATAGAAAAATACTTAGCAGAGCCAATGCTGGCGAGGAAAGATAGTTTGGGAAATCTGCAAGATCTGCTGTTGTGGTGGAATCACCGAAAGCAAATATATCCGAAATTATAAAAACAATATTATGCGTCATGGCTACATCTGTCCCGTGTCAGCGAATTTTTTAAAAAGCCGGGCAGATAGCATCTGAAAGCCGAGAGAGGCTAAGCAAAATTTCGCAAGTGGTGTTTTTGAATTATAATTTGCATAGTAAGGAATAAAAATGTGATTTTATTTAATTAATTATAATGAGACTTCGTTCTAAAATGACCCTTTAGAAAGTGATTTAGTTTATTTTTACATTCTTTTTGTCATAATAAATATAAACTTGTATGGTTCGGGAGCAAATCAAATTTGAAATTGTTAACTTTCCCATATAAAATGCTATCGTTATAAGATGATATTTTATATGGATGTTAAAAGATTTCACTTATTTTTTCAGCATATAACGCCATAGCCGTTAGCCGCCCGAAGACGCCTATATTTCTATAATAAACTTGAAATAAAAGGAACGCCAATGTTGGCAGTTGAAATTCTAAATCAAGTCTGATTTTATTTTTCAATTTCTTTTCCTTAAATACTACTTCTTATCCTACTGAAATTACACATGCACTACACTCGTTATTGCATGGGAATATGTCTGACCCATTCAAGTGGTCAGTATGTCAACCGAAATAAAATCCTAATATTTATTATTAATAAATATCCAATTTTTGTTACTCACCAATAACTGACCTACATTCGATATCACATTCCATATCCTCGTCATATCTCACCATTCCATTAAATATTCCATCACATTTTACACCCAAGTCATTGCATGCAATTGTTTGTTTGTGTAATGTGATGCGTTCAAAACATCGATTCATAATTTCATGAACAAAATGTTCTACGCATTACGATGTGTTAATTGATGGCAGAACATATGAACATATGCAATGGTAATGTGATATACGACATTGACCATGATTATTTATGGTTGTCGAGAGTCCATATTTTGGCATCTGCTTAAGGCAATGGACTATGTAGGAAGAAATATGATTCCTCTTGGAATACATGTGAGTTCACATGTGGATATATTGAACTGAATAATTCTTATTGGAATTATTCAGATGATTTTAATTTACAGAGTAATTAGATTAGATGTAATAACATCATTACAATGCGCTTTGGTAGCGTGTCACCGTAGGTAATGCACTATGTGCGCATTCACATATCTCCCTAATTGTGCATGCATTGCTTTATATCAACCAAACATGTATCAAACACCTCATACTAACTCATATCGCGCCGCGCCGTAACGTAGCGCTGCGCCGAATGGCTCGGCATTGCCAATCTCAGCGCAATAGATACATCCCTTGAATCCAATGTTATCACCAACACAACAATTCTGTTGATTTCAAGCGTTAAATCACTCGTCATAGAGGTTGATGCCAAAATACGCTACTGCACTGAGGATAGATATCAACACAATGGCATCATTGATAGTGCTTCAACGCAATTGCGCGGCGCAACGCTGTGTTAACCATGTCTCACCTTTGCAACGCAATTTAGAAAAAAAATTGCAGTTTTATCTCGTCGGAAAGAAACCACCGCTGCCATTATAAGAGCTTGCGCAGTAAACCTCCGTTGCCGGCATGCGGGAGTCTCGTCGAGATAAGCAACGAATGTGCGTCGAAAGGGCGACTGTGCGTGTCCTCAATCTTGTGATTTTTCTCTGAAAGCGACGAAGAAATACCACGTCGAACTAATTTGATTTCGCGCAATTTTGTTGGATTCGAAACGAGACATCGAATCAATTTTATGATAATTCTAAAGTAACGTGGGATAAAAGTGTGTGCTAGTTTTCTCGGTCGTGTCTTATTCCGCTCGGTGTGAAGAATTTCTCCTTGACCTTCATTCATCAACCTCAAAACCGAGCCAAGAACGGCCAATAAGCTGAGGGAAACAGCAATTTTCCTAATCCGGGGCATTGGCGACAACTCGATTTAGTGCACATTTTGAAAGTTTTGCTATAGCAAAGTGCATCTGTGAGAAAATATTTTCGGTAGTACAGAAAATTCTGATCGCCATCGGTGTTGGCAATCCGACTTGAGTGATATTTGTCCACTAATCGAGGCAGTTGAGTGCGAACGCGAAGCGGTGTGCCATTTAATTTGTGTTTTTTTTGTGTGAATTTTCAATCGGGAGAACCATTGATGGCGAGCCTGTTTTTTTGCCGCGGAGCGCGAACGGCGAGAAAAATTTAAAATTTTGATGGAATTCGTGAGTTACTGCACCTGTTTAGTGCGAAAAGCGGAAAGAATATTATTCGGGGCAGAGACGGGAGGAAACACAACAAAATTAATTCGGAGTGGAAACTAGAATCGAATTGAATAGGAAACGGTCAGAAGAAGTCGCGCAACCCATCCAACGCGACCACGATGACGATAAAAACGGAGATGTGCAAATGCTTTCTGCTTCAAAGTGTCGTTTCGATTTGGACCGACATAAAAAGTATTCTTGTAACAAGTGACATGTAGGAGTATCTCTTATTTGTGTGCCGTTAAAAGTGAAGGTAAACAGAAATTTAAGAACGCACAAAAAGTAAGCATTTAGATAGTTTCATAGTAGAAAGTGATTTTTGATATAAAAAAGTACAAATACGATGAAAAATACAAGTAATAATAATTGTCGTGAATCACGAAAACACCGGCAAAACGTGCAGTGAAGAGAACGAGAAAATCTTAGAGTAGTGCTTGAAGATTGTATCGGAAGCGGCTAAAGGAAAAATCTGGTCTGATTATTAGGGATCGAAGCGTATTTGTTCGCACCGGAAAAAAACCCGCCGCACGACACCCTAACGCGTCCTCAGGCAAGGCCAACTTCGGCGAACACCAATATCTTCGCTCGTCGAGGCAGTAGACCATCGCTGCAGTCCCTTGCGGACATTCGATATTCCATCAATACCACTACAAGAGACGGAACATTGTTCGAGCATGTCGAAATGGTTTGATGAAATTCATTCATCGAACAATGAGCTTTATTATTTGGCTCGAACAAATTTCTTTTGTGATAACCCACAACTAAGACAAATGTTGAATTCTAAATAACTACTCACCAACAAGATGTAGCTCGAATTCTCACAATATAAACTAACATCTTCTGAAACCGAAAATAAACAACGCGAACTGTTAGCTGATCTGACACAAAACATAAGGTGGTGGACTTTGGAAATTCACCATATTCATATGATTAGAAGTGTTTGGGGAAAGGAATGGTTCATGCGATAATGCAATTCCTGCCATTACACTTTCTAACGAAAGTGCATTGACACTTACATTGAATGACCTCGACATTGAAACGGTCAACCGCTACCTAAGAGGAAATAAAGGATACAAGAGTTAACGGACGATGTTTTGTTTTCCGTTGATGGTCAGCCGAGTGGAAGTTGTGAGAGGAGTGCGGAATTAGAGTCAAAACGGAAAATTATCGACGATCGATTGAAACTTTAAATTATTGAAGGCGATAAGTGGAAACGATGGCGGGAAATTATCATCCAGCGAGCAGGCCATCATCGTCTATTGGGTGAAAGCGATCAACGAAAACGGCGGATTAAGTGGCTGGCGGTAGACCACGTTAATTGGGGCCCCTCAACGAGACAAAAAAGGTTGATAAGCACCTTTTTTAAGATCTATTTTATAGATTTTCTTATTTAGTTTGTAAATGAATCCATAAAATATTTATCTCATTAATTAATTAAAAATATATAGTTTTTTTTAAGGATTGACTTTTTTTAAAGTCGTGATTTTCTTGTAATTTATTAAAGTTTTTAGCATTCTGACCAGCGAGGCTTAAATGTTGTGTGAATTATCTCAGCGATAAAATACCAATTACTCAGACGTTATGGCACTCGAAGTGGGAAGTGTCCTTACCGTACGCAATAAATGGTGGGAGCTCCTTTTCCCAGTACATTTTGGAAAGTATAGTATACTACGATCGCCCCAAGTTGTGTGTTGTGTTTCTCTAGCGTTGAATTGTGGGAAGTGTCTTCTCACCAGTGCTAGATTTTATCTTTTCCTGGAGGTCTCAGCGGACATCGGTTCTTTTGCATTTCGAAATTAAACTGTGTTTTCCGGGTAAAATTGATGACAGGTCGAGTCGGCTGTAGTAACAAGCTTTTGCCTATGGTACGTTGCGGAAAATTAAGCAACAGGCTTTTGCTTAATGTAGGTTATGGTAATGGCAGCCACTCCTCCAGGTGTCAACTAATATACAAAACTGAGCTGACAGGTTGACGGCGTTTTGGCCGGAGAATATGTGATGAATGCCACAGGGAATCGACGTCAATGAACTGAAAAAGAAAAAGCGAAACAATTCGTGGAAATTGAAGAAAGTTCGTTGTGAAGAGTTTTCAAACCAACTAATCAATTCACATGATATGTTTGTGTGGTGTTACGGATAAAGCAGAGGGGCATCAACTTTACCTCAACCCGAACACTATCATAGCATTCGTGTGACTCGTTAAATAAAGAAAGTCTAAGCCACACTCGATTAGGCTTTTGACTGACACTCCTAATTGTACTCGCAGCAGTAAGTTAAGTACGAATACTTGCGGTTTTGAGTTTTAAAGAATTAGTTAAAAAAAAATAAATACAACCCATACTGGGAGATAGGCAGGTTGCGGTGAAAGTATATGCCACTTCAGGTCCGGAAGGAATGCCTAGAACCACTGGCCAACAACATTCCCATCCTGAACGAGAAGGTTCAACGTCGTTTAAAGACCTTAAGTGCCCTAACGAGACGAGTTGTGGAAACGCACTGACCGACTTCAATATTGGGTATCATGACAAAGGACAGCCTGCAGCCAAAGTCAAGTCAAGTCAACATCCGAACTTTCAAGTCGCACAATATCGAACAACTCTGTCAGAGGAGAACACGTAAACCGACAAAGCTTCTACGTGCCTACTACAAAAACAAAACGGGTTAGGACACCTTCTAACCCGCTCAACACCCGTGTAGCATAATGGTAAACATTAGGTGAAATTATGGAAAGTCGACGCGGGTTTTACCACGCTTGGCCAAAAATGACAAGCTCCCGTGCGCGAAATTATTTACGGTTCACGGGATTCCTAGGAAATGTGTGAGGCCGAGATGCGAAAGACATTGAATTGGCACCGGTCAAAAGTGTACTACGAATCAATGATAAAACCAAACATCAGAGATGAAAATCTGAAAACAAACATAATCAAGAATGAAACCAATCATCAGAATCAATAGCGCATGCAATCGTTAGATTCTCCGCGCTCTGATATCGCCTTCCGCCATGTATTTCCACTAATTACATTCTACATGGTCATTTCATGGAAAATTCCGCGGGGTACCCAAATTAATCGAATTGGTGCGGTCTTTCATAACAATTACCGAGAAAATTCACTTGCAACATTCTGGGGAGGAAACACGATTCGCGGCAATGACGACGTGAGAAGGACCCACACAACTCACGACACGTAAGTGACGACGAACGATTTCACTTCATTAATGCGGATGATATTTAACATTTCACTTCTGTTTGCAAGGTAATCCATTTCACTTTTATTTACAATCTGATCTGACAGTACAAACTGTCAGCCGTAATTGAATTGATCGCCACCAGAATGATTGAAGGTGATGTGGAAATCACGCTGAGCCTGATTGAAACCACTCCTCGAGAATAAGAAGAACCACTCCAAAGAGATGGCTGACCCAAGTCAAAGAAACACGATCGGAGAGTGGGATATTGGCCGTTAGGAGGAGATTTTAAAAGTCCGCGACGAATGACGCGCCTCCGCCTTGGCGGTGTAAATTAAACAGCGAAGCGGCGAGCGTTGGTGGATTGATAAGAAGCGGCGATAACAAGTGGCAACGTACAGAAGACGTGGAAAAGCGACGAGGTGGAAGTTTATTCAACCAGTGGCGATTGAATGTGGACGGAATAAAACGACGAGGCAGGATTGTGTGCAATAAGTGGTGACGTAAGTGGATGAACGACAACCAAAGCAGCAGAGAAGGCGCCCCTTTAGATACGCGTAGTCCGTAAGTTTTCATTCTTAAAAAACTTCTTCTTCTTTGGTGTGATTAAGATAGACATTTTGAATTAGTTGGAGATTTCGCGCAACTTCATTAATTAGTGATGTTCTATATTAGAAATTTAAGCCGTGTCATTAAACTTAAAATTCCAGGAAAAAGAAAAGGTAGATTTCATTTGAAGAATTTGATTGAAGACAAGTTTCAGGTTGTTATGGATGCGGCTTGAGCGGTAAATCGCGTAAAAAGATAGGAATATCGGAAGTTAGTGACAGTGTTCAGGTTTGGAGTCTAGTTAAAGATTACAAGTCGGAAGTTTAGTGTCAGTGTTCGGGGGATGTCGTATAAAGGGTGGCAAATTCAGTAATTTTGCACCCGTAATCGAAATAAAGGAAAGAAAAGGGCGAGGGAAGGGGGTTTTCCTTATAAATCTAGGGAAACGTAGGAGAGCCTGACAGGGTGAAAAATAGTGTTTGTTCCGTATTTAGAAGGTCCCGAGGAAAGTGTGTTACGAGGTGCATAGTGTGGCAACTAGCTTTTGTTTGACCGCTAGGGAGTCCTAAGGAAGTGGAGTAGTGATGTTTGGTCGTGGTGGGGGAATAAGAAACTGGAAAGCTGTATTCTCGCTTAGCGGCTTATTGGGGCCTTGGTGGTGGCGCCCCACGCCCGTCTTCGGACGAGCTGAACCGGGCCCGTAAGCCCCGCCGGAGCACCCTACTTTCTTTTGGATGCAATAGTAGCTCCCGAGAAATATCTGGGGGCGTAACAGCGGCGTTGGAATTTCGTGAGACAGCAACGAAAATTAAGCGAGAAGTGTGGCATTTTAAATGTTTCTAGCGTGAAGTCGTGAGGAGGGAAACTAGTTTCCTTCCCGGGTGGAAGTATCAGCCATTAATCCTTTGTGTTTTGCTTTTGATTTGGCGAATGTTTGATTGTTCGGCGTCACTTACCGTCGTTGCAACCGACCCAAACGGGACGAGTGTGGGTGCTCCGCACGTGCAGCAGTTGAAGCTGAACAACAGCCGCCAGTGGCTTTATTGTTTTTATAGCGCGTGTGGCAAATCGGTTGCCCAAGCCAGGTCAAAGGCTCGTATCGCAAGATCTTTGTTTCAAAGTACTTTTAGACTACGCATCGCTTGTGCCCATGGTGAGAGCGCCACACCGAGAGAGAAGTTACTCACAGCGTGCGTACAATATTTACAGAAAGTCGAAGTTGATTTCCGAGTTGTGGGGGCTGTGCGAGCCAGTCGCGAAATTTAGTGAGTCTCCGTTACGGACAGACGTACGAAGTCGATCCGCAAATGATAAGGCAACAAATACTCACGCCAATATGCCAATTACTTGTTCAAGGCCCAACGCCCGGTAGGCTGGTAAATTCGCAACGACTGTATTCGTTTTGCGGGTTATTCCTAAATAGACATTGTTGTCTCGGTCGTTGCTGTTTGTGCGAGCTTTGTACTACTTTGTGTAGTAGCAAAACACGAAAATCGGAATTCCCGCAACAAGTATGGAAAAAGTAGAAAACGCTAAATGAATTCCTGCGCGATCCCCGAAAAAAATGATAAAAGGCCTGTAAACTGGACATCAACAACAATTGATGCCTTTGAAGACAGTAAAAAGTTACTAGCAGCAGCAGCTTGTATCAAAAATCCAGTAAAAATTGCTCAGCTATTTATAATGATAGACGCTTTGAATCTCGCAATGGGAGCAGTATTGGAACAGGTTGTCGCCGGAATTAGGCTACCGCAAAGATTTTATTCCAAAAAATTTAGCGACGCTGAACGAAACTACAGCGTCTACGATAAAGAATTGCTGGCGATCTATTCAGCTTTCAAATATTTTCGACACAGAGTAGAAGGACACCAATTCGTGATATGAACCGACCACAAGCCACTGTTTTACGCTTTTAAACAGAAGTCATCAAAAGCATTACCACGCCAAACTCGACAACTGGAGTATATTTCCCAGTTTACGATGGACATACTCCATGTTAAAGGTAAAACAAATATTGTGGCAAACACTCTATCTCGACTTGATGCAGTAACCGCACATAAAGCACTCGATATGGTAGACGTAGCAGCGGAACAACAAAATGATCGTCTGTTATACTCGGAGACATCATTGGATTTGCAGAGAGTACAGTAGAGTGAAAAGCATTTGTACTGTGACTTATCAACAGGTATCACGCGCCCCTATATACCACAAGAACTTCGACGTCAAGCATTTGATTCTGTGCACCGCCTGTCGCACCCAAGTGTGAAGGTTACCAGCCGTTTACTACGAGAAAAATTCGTCTGGCCAAAAATGCACAAGGATATTGCGAATTCTGCAAAATCATGCATTAAGGGCCAACGCTCTAAAACTAGCCGACACGTCACGACTTTCCGATTTCAGTTTGCAGCGCCAGATAAAAGATTCGACCACATACATCTCGATTTAGTTGGTCCACTGCCAGTCTTAAATAATTTTAAATATGTCCTTACGATTATCGATCATTTCTCGCGATGGACGGAAGCCGTACCAATTACCGAAGTCACCGCCGACCCAGTCGCTACGAATTTCTACTATCATTGCGTTTCACAGTTAGGTACACCAAGGATTGTTACAACAGATCGCGGTAGCCAATTCGAATCAATGCTTTTTGGTGTGCTAACCGAAATAATTAGTTGTAAACACATCAGAACGACTGCTTATTATCCTTTAGCAAATTGGAATGGTGGAACGCTGGCATCGATCTTTAAAGGCAGCACTCATGTGTCATAAAGACAAAAACTGGCTTCAAGCTCTGCCCACAGTTCTATCGGCCTTCGGTCTACCTACAAAGCGAACATTAAATGTACTGCAGCGAAAATGTTATACGGTACCACACTCCGGATTCCAGGAGATTTTGTTGAAGATACGGACAGTAGGAGCGACCAGACAGCATTTGTGTCTAAATTTCGGAAAGACATACGACGACTGCGGCCAACACCTGTCGAACACCATCGACTTAGCAGCATTTTTATTTTCAAAGACTTAGCAACATGCAGTCACGTCTTTGTACGAGCCGTATGTTGGTCCATTTTGCGTACTTGAACGAACGTCCGATAAAATCTTCAAAATCCTCATGGACGGCAGAACATCGCAAGTATCAATCGACAGGTTGAAACCGGCCTACATCTTAAACCCAGACATTGAAGAACCGACGCCATCACCTAGGAAATCCGAAGACCTCTAATTACGAAAACTTACGCGGGACCGAATCAAAACAAGCAACAGAGAGTCACATTCGATGTTGACACATCTAGAGGAGTAAGTATTGTAGCGCACCTGAAAGCAGCAAAGCGCCATCTCTCCGTGAATTAGGTCAAAGATCCCAAACAATTTTTTAATATGTATAGCTTAAATTATTATGTATCTAACTTCTTCTTGTATTATACTCAAAACGATAAAGATCAATTTTTGTGCGCTCAATAAATACTATTTTCAATTAACCAAAATTTGAATATTTCGTTAATATAGGAAACGACACGAAGACTAGTTCCTATAATTCAAACCGTCGTTGTCAATTTATGAATTAAAATAATTAGAAGTTTGTGGAACGTCGCACGAACCGAAGTTTTATTAATATTTGGAATTTAAACGTTTGCAAGCCGATCAGTACATATTCTACTTGGTAGCGGGGAGTTACATTATCATAGTCGTTGTATATGTTGATAATGTAGTGATACTGTCAAACAATCCAGAACAAAAAAAAACTGAAGGAGCACTTCAAAGCTTGCAGTTTGCTGCTCAGGTAACTCGTCCTGACAATAACTTTGCTATTAATTTACTTAGCAGGTATGTCCTGGGAAAACATTGTTGTTCGATACGTAAAAGGCACAATCAAAATTTTGCATTGGACGTACCCATCCACTGATGCAGATGTGCCGTGTTTGCTTTCAAATGTTCAAGTCAGTGAGATGCTAACTGAATTGTACAAAACACAAGAAGATAATTTTCAGTGTTGGAAAATAAATATAACATAGGTGCCGTGTTTATCAAACCAGAAAATTTATAAGTGAGTAAATAAAGGTGTTTTTAATGAAAAAGCCTATAAACAAAACTTGCTTCGCCTTTATTTTTGCTACTAACTACTTATAACCACTACCCACCTAAAGGCAGTCTTACCGGTTGGAGGCAAAATTTTTAATTTTTGTTCATTGCCATTTTGTCCACATAGATGGCATCAAATATGAATCCAAGAAGTGGTTATTGCCCTCCAAAATAAATTCACTGTTCCACAATACCGGCTGATGAAGTATTTGAGCTTGTAGAACCCATATCTGTCAATGAAGACACCACCGATGATGAAGATGATGAATTGGGATGTGATATGAGACATCAGTACATTCCATACACATCATGTGTCTTTTCGAATTATCTAACATGAGTAACTCGGTCGCAACAGTTTTCGTTGGTCATGAAACATTATCAAGATGCAGAAGCGCCATCAGCATTTTTCGGTGGATGTTTGCTTGTCTATCAAGCGGACGCGCTTATCTTAGCGAAGATCTATTCCATGGACACGAGAAAAAATGTGGCAAGATCAGTATAAGAGTTTTGTTGGGAAGCTGTCAGTTGTTGTTGCCTAGCATGCATGTTTGGTGGTTGCCTAGTATGCATGTTTGGTGGCGCCGGATGGTGGCCATACGTTGTATTGTGAGTTTGCTTCGTTGTTAGGTTGTAGAAGTGGTTTCGTCGATTTCCAATGAATGCGATTGACGATATTGGGTCGTTGTGGGTGAATGAACACTAGTTCATGGTCCGATGCCTCCGATGCCGCCGATGTGTTGAAGTGGCAACGACAGATGGTCCTTGGTGGATATTTGGGGACCATGGGTGAATGCGTGATGGTGCGGCGGTAGCCGAGCTTGGTTCTACCAGCGATACCGCGTATGTGCAATGTATTAAAGTGGCGCCAACGGATGGGCGTTTGTAGGTATTTTGGGACCATGGGCGAATAGACGATGGTGCCACAGTACCCGTGCTCGATCCGAACATCGTTGCCACCGATGTGCAAGGTATTGAAGTAGCGACGTCGGCTGGTCGTTGATGGGTATTTGGGGACCATGAACGAATGCATGGTTGCTCGGCGGTACCCGTTCTTGGTCCTAGCATCAATGCCGCCGATGTGCAATGTATTGAAGTGGTGACAATAAATAGTCTTTGCTTGGTACATGTGTCTCCCGAGCGAATGCGTGGTGGTTTGACGGTAGCCGTGCTTGATTCTAGCACCAATGTAGCCGATGTGCAATATATTGATGTCGCAACGACGGGCGGTCGTTGGTGGGTTTTTGGGAATCATAGGCGAATGCATGGTAGTTTGTCGGTACCTGTGCTTGCTCTTAGCACCAATGCCGCCAATGTGCAATGTATGGAAGTGGCGACGACAGATGATGGTTTGTGGGTTGTTGGAAATCATTGGCGAATTCATGATGATTTGGTGTGTAGCCATCATTGTTCTTAACACCGATGTACAATGTATAGATGTGGGGAAAATAGATGATGGTTGGTTGATAGTTAGTGATCATGGGCGAATGCATCGTGGTTCTGGGTCGTTAGTCCTAGCAAGGATGCCACCGATGTGTAGTGTTGAAGCGGTGATGGTGGCTCAGAGTTTGTGGATGTTTGATGATCATAAGCGAACGTATGATAGTTGGATAGTAGCCGTCTTTGACCTTAAAACTGATTCCAGCGACATGCACTTAGTTGAAGTGCGACAGCAGATGATATTTCGTGGGTCGTTGATGATCAGAGGTAAAAGTTTCAAACACAACAAAAGGTTCATCGTTCACAAATTATCAATTGGAGTTTATTCCGTGAGCACAGCACGTAAACATAAACATACTTTTGCGAATATCACTTTTGACTCGCACAAGCTTATTTGCGATGTTTCGGATATCGGTTTGAATTTACGCTAAGACCAAATAGTTGTCAGCATGGGAAACTATGCGAAAGAATTTTGTTATCAATTGAAATTTAAACAATGAAAGGTGGATTGCCAGTCATCGTCCCTTCTGGTTTGTGGACAACCTCCATTTTTAACCGAAGCTAGTTATGAGATCGGAATGGTTAAGCGGTGGCTTTTTTCTGTACTTCTCGATGGTAAGTGGTGAAATAGAAGAACGAATCATTATTCGCACATTAAGTGCTTTTTGTTTAAAATAAAAATTAGTTGAATTGGAAAAAGAACACCTACAATTGGATTAAGTGCTTTGAAATGGAATAAAAATATAAGGGAATTGTTTGATAAGACAATTGAAGTGTTGTGATCCGTAAATGAACTGAAATTAATTAAAATAATTGTAGACTAAAATTAGATTATTGGACAGAGTAACTTGAAAAATAGAGCAGCTTACGAAGTAGAAAGTAGCTTGAGGCAGAAACCCCGATTTTGAAGCTGCCCAAGTTGTGAATCACGGCAGTTATTTAAAAGAAGTCTTTGCAGAAATTCTTGTATTAATTGATGGGCTGTGAGCCGAGGGTCCGGTACCAGTAAAGTAAGACACGAGTGGAAGCAGAAAGGAGGCCCCGACGTCACCGCAATTCACGTGGAAAAAAAACTAGTTTGTATAATATCACCGAGACATTAATCTTTAAAATTTTAAATGAGACTTATTTGTTTTTCTTGTTCTTCCTTTACTTTGGAAAATTTTTGACATTATTCTTTATTTTTACCTCAATAAAAATTCTTAGCTTTCAGCGTTACCTTGGCACGGAAGGAGGTCAGTTGATGGTTCGTAGCCAGAAGTCCAACCTGGTGGTACGACGGCAGCAGGAGGCAGCTTTTTTGCCCTCCCATTTATTTTCTTCACTTTTTGAAATTTTGCTTCTCTGGGGTGGAAAATATGTTTGCTAGGTGCAGTGGAGGATAATTTTCGCTCTTCCACCAATCGAGTTTGAGTCATTGATTTTCTGGCGGCCGCATTCTCGCTTGGCGGCTTTTGGGTGCCCACCAGCTAAGCGAGTGGCACTTACGCCCATCCTTCGGGGGCTATCCGGGTCTAAAGTCTTCCAGCCAGATTACCTTCCACGAGCACCCAAGCAAGGATTCGCAAGTAGCAATAAATTACTCAATGTCATTATTCGTTAGATGAATTACATTACATTCATTGCTCAGAGATGAATGGTGGAGTGGAAAGTAATTGATCAGTATTACGTTCTGATATATTGTAATGCAAATCATCCAACAAAATAATGTTCGAAATTTTTGCGAAAAATTTTTTTGAAATTGACCAAGGAAACACACTTCTGGCAACCCCATTGATTACTCGCAATCATATTTGATAGGAAGTGTTCACAGCTTTTTAGACGAAAAACTTGGAGCAAAATGTGTATGCGTTCCCGGCATTACTTGACATTTTATTTTCCGTCGATCAGCGTTGCTGAAATGAATTTTAACTGCAATATTATTTTTCTCTACTAAAACAGGATACACAAAATCAATCGGAACTTGAGGGAATGAAATCAAAAATTATAGTTGAACGCAATAAAAGAGAAAAGGAGAGTGATGGTCACATGGTGATTGTATAAGAATTACAAAAATTGTATGCTGAGGAAATAAAACCTGGAGATGCAGATGAACGATTTTAAAAGTCACGTTTCTATCACTGATTATGCTGACAGAAAAGTAAAGTAACTAAAGAGTTGCACGAGGCTAAAGGAAAAATTGAAAAATTTCACTGGTAAACAAAGTCACTACCCATTCCAGATAATTTGAGCATTTTGCAACAGTACTCAATATAATATCTATCTATCTGCAAAATGAAAAGCATCAAGTGCCATTGGAACGGTTTGCGCCCGTGATTTGCAAAGAATATGTTTCGCCGCGGACAACTTTTCCAAGGGAAAAGTGCACTAATCGCCGTGGAGTTGACCTCCAACTGAAACCGGTGCTCCGTTAGTGAGAACTTATTTAAGGACAGTTGGCGAGTAGAGCGATCTCTTTTTTGTTGGCGATCTGTGTGAGTCCGAGGAAAAAGGAGAAGAGAACCCGAGCAGCGACCAGTACAATCATTTCGAGTGACGAAGAATTGGATATTTTGTCAACGCGAGTGTACGACGACGATTTGCCATCCAGAATTATTAAGCGGAACAAAGGACTGCACTGTAACAAGCGATTGCGGCACGGAGTTCGAAAGTGCCTGGAAATTGCTTCTGGCGGGAGCAACGCGCAAGAAGAGCGAACTAGATCAACAGATTACACTTTTGACATAAATACACTCTCAAATAAGAAGAATCAGACAAAAAATGTGGTAAGGAACAAAAATTGGAAGATTTTTAGCGCCGGTATGCAACTTCTCATCTTCTTCTTGTCAAGACTAGCACTGCTTTGATTCTTCAGCAAATTCAATTCACATTTCACTTGAAAATCACGCGAGCTTTTCATATACGCGGCACAATGTTGAATTCCTCTTCGAATACGGTTCACGTTCACCATGTTACATTTGATGCGGTGAAACGATAGGGGATACATGGCAAATCAAAACACTTCCAGGGGTAAGATTAAATGATTTCCCGTTACTCGGTGGTGACTTTAATTACTCCTCGTCTCGCACACACTTTTCGTCCACTGAAAATTCAATGCGCACCACATTATGTTTGAGAATTATACGAGTTTTTCATAAATGCGGCACAAAGTTGAACTCTGTCCGAATACGGTTCATGTTCACCGTGTCCCTTATGATGCGGCGGAACGATACGGAATCATGTCGGAAGTGAAAAATAAGTATAAATGAAAAAAAGATACATAACTAAACATGTCAGTATTTTTCGTCATCGGACCTCATAGAGGAAGTCTCATTAGGCTTTGAACGAGAAGAGAAGGACAGTCTACCGCCGACCACCGCCAAGACCGGATTGCTAACCGCTAGTCAGTTAGTGCGATATAAATGAGTATAATTATTCCTAATAATCAGTTTGAACAGGTAAGCTCGGTATTTGTGATAGTTACAGAAGTGGGATGCTGCCCTAAAATAAGTAAACTCGCATCGTGCCCATCGTTAAAATTTAAACTGGGTTGTAATCATGTTTTATCATGTCGGCAATGAAAATCGACTCGCTCACCACCAAGCAGCTACCAGCCGTGCTGTAATTGTGAAAACTTTCGACTGCCGGAACAAAAGACGGATTGATGACCCATTTCATTGAAGAAAAAGGATCCGATGAGTCACCATCCAGCTAGTGTCGCGCGTAGAGTTTGAAAAACTCCAAGAAGAAGTGTCCGCCATTTCAACCGCTCTTAAGTGCTTCATGGAGCGCACCACACATATTATCAACGAGGCATCATCTAACGTTGGCAATACGCAGCAGGCAATATCACCACCAAATACGTCTTCGACATCGATTGCAGCCGTCACCACTGATGTTCCGTCGTTGTCAACCTGCAATCCATGCATACATTACTGCAAATCTAAAACCCCGCTAAAATTTGCCGACCAACCACGTTAGCAGTGTACAATCGCACACACGAAACACGCCCTCGAATTCCTTCCCATTATCGCAAACTTATACGACATTCTCACAAATTCGTGAAGTGTGTGAAACGTTGCCTCATTTCAATTTATCGTCGGAGTTATCGCTCACATTTACCCAGTTCATAAAACGCATCGAAATGCTTCAAGTAGCATTTGGATGGAAAGACGGTAAAATCCTTTTAGCTATCTCAGCAAATTTGAAAGGCCAAGCCAAGATTTAGTTTGATAGCCACCCACAACTATACACAACGTGGCAATCTCGGCGGAGAGGTGCTCAGGAGAAACAAAAGAGTCATTTTATCATAGTATATGTGCAATCGCCTGATGAAGCAATGTGAGTGAAAGCACATCCGTCAAATACATTTAGACTAGCCTTCGATATAGCGCATTGCAGAATTAAATTGCTAGCCTTGTGAAACCACGGCAACAACTCCAAAAACCTGTATTGCACTTACACCACGATAGCATAAGCGGAATTAAGAGTGACTTGCAAAGGGGGTTGCTCGAACTGTGGGATTTTTGAAGAGGTTGTTGCCGGGGGGAGTCAACGCGAAGACTTGGACATGAAAAACGAGAAAAGATTCGATAGAGTCAAGATAATCTTGAGAAGTTTGGAAATTGTGTATTAATTTCATCCCTGGTCGGTTTTCTTAATTGTGAATTTCAACTGCACGCTTAAAGATTGAAAATAATAATAATATTACATGTAATAAAAACATAATAAAATGTAATCAGAAGTGATAAAGTAAGTGGAAAGCTGGATAATAGTAAAAGAAAAATAATCAACTTAACGGTAGTGGTGTACAAAATAATTTCGCTAGAGTGCAATTTGTGTTTGCAAGATATGCAAATATCCGGGCGGTGTATCGCCCAATAGTGGAAATATTTTTCGCATTTATGGTGCTCAATATGATACTTATTTTTTTATTGTAAAAATTATGAAGGGAATTGATACGGGGGTGTCAATTGGACGGTGCTCGAGGTCGGTTGCATCTTTTGCGTGGAGTGTTTTTGGTTTTTACCTCGGGGTGTGTGTGAAACAAATGTGAATTTGATTTTCTTTTGAATTTTCGTTCGAATTCCCGGAAACAAGCAAAATGGAGTGCGTTTGACGATATGATTCATTGGTCTTTGATATGCTGCGAATTAAATACCCATGAAAATTTCCATAAAAGTTCGGTACTCATTCATCCAACTGGCAATTACGATCCTGTTAGTTCGTAAGAATAGCTCTGAACATTTGCAATCGGACTGTTACGAAAGACTCTAAAATCGCAGAGTGCCGTGCCGTACCGCGAATTTTGCGATTGGGATTTGTGTTGCATTTCGACTTGGGAAAAAGAACGTAGTTTTGTCATTGGTGATTGCTCCGTTATTGTGTGAGATTCTGATTCTCACATTCGAACAGAGATTGAATAACGGTTTGATAGTCACAAGAAAAATATGGTAACGAGTTTACGGGGAATTGAAGAGCGGGAATCGCGTGGTGAGGGAGAAGCGAACAAGAAGTGGATGCAATAAGGAGCCTGGATTCTTTATGCCAAGGATATGAAAGCATTATGCTTCCAATTGGGACATCGATTCTATGGGAAAAGTCATCCCACCAGCGATCTTTCAACACAAAACCTAACGTATCTTTTTATAGAACTGTTTTCTAGTTTTGCTTATAAATAAAAGTATATTGTACGATATATGTTCCGTTAAAAAGTGCAGTGATCTTGTTAGAACTGGAGACATTTGTCTGATGTTTTAAAAATTGGCTTTTCGGATATTCGGATTAATTTATAAATAAATTTATTAATTATATACTAGCCATCGTACCGCAAATCAAGCATTTAATATTTAGTGATAGTGTAAAGTTTAATAATGAAAAGTTTCAGGACCTGCCCACCTCATGAACGAGCAATAGTCGAACAGGTAGGGTAAGTACCCGTTTGATTTCTTTAAATTTGTTTATCTGCCTTTATATTTCTAAATATTCATTTATCTATCTATTGATTTGAGAAGGAGAAAAGGAGAAAGCTCCTACATTCAAATAGGGTGCGTAGTCAATTCTTATGAAAATAATGTTAAAGAGTAAATATTCATATACATTCAACATATTATACTCAGGTTTCTCATGTGTTGTGTCTCATTGATGGTATAAATCTTTAATCGGTTATGCAAACAATTAAATGTTCATTGAATGGAAAGGCACGGTTAGAACTGATGACCCTAGTATATGTTAAATGAAAGGAATTAATGCTAACGTTAGGATCATTTTGAATATTTGATTTACGGTGATAGAATTTTGAATTAAACCATAATGAAAATGTTGGAGTAAATTATCAAATCGGTCTTTCCTTTCCTTTGAATCTGACCGAGTATAGGACCCGGTACGATGGTAGGCTCTCAACGCAAGACATAAGCCAGCCATCGGGCACCAACTAACCTCCTTTTGTTTCAGGTGACTTCGCGGGTTGAGTGGCCCGAGCAAGGTGCCTCTTTATGGCATAGGGTTATGTGATCGAATTGCATAACTCTATGCCATAAATTGGTCATCGGGGTACTTCTCCTCTGATGGGAAGGTTCATGCAAGTTATGTTGTATGAGTTTTCCACTCAGAAGAGAAATACCTGGCCACTGCAACATTTATGGATTTTGATCCGGTTGGGCGGATGCGAGGGGGCACCATCACCACCCGGTTGCCCCTCTCTTATTTGTGGGCCATGAGCCTCGTCGGGTAACGACGAAGTTACCCTGAGTCCGCCCATTTTTACTTGTTTCACTTGTTCTCTAACAAGTCATTTCCCCTCTGTATGGTTGCCTACAATTTTTGCGACTTCGGTCGCCTTACTTTTTGAGACCCCAGAAATTCGTGAATGCGAAATTCTTTTGCAGTAGGTCCTTGTGCTGGGGGAATGAACCCGCCCCACGACACCGCAATGCTAGCCTGCCAGCACATTCACGCGTCCCTAGACAAGGGCATTCTTGGCGGATATCTATACCTTCCTCTGCCGAGGCAGCAGACCATCGCTGCAGTCCTTCACTGACATTGAACTTATCTATTAACTACACTTGACTTAGCAATTGTGACGGAACTTCTCGCAGCCATCCGACGATTCTTCGCTAATGCTCGCAGCCGTGCAAGTGAGATAGATCATCGTGCGAGCATCATGCGTGCCCGTCAAGAAAGCAAAAGCAGTGCAACTACAGGGACGCAGCAACAGCAGCAATTGTACGACCTGCATTCAGATCAAACGGTAGAAGTACATCCCGTAGAGGAGAGACTGTGTGTTACAACTACTGGGGAACCGGCCATATTTCTATCAACTGCACACAGCGACGTGAAGGATGTGGAACATCTTCTCACACAACCCATACTACGGAACAATGTGTTGAGAGAAGAAGGTCGCCTCCAGGAAACCACCTACCAAACATTATGGCGAAATGTCGCCTAGTCGAACTATTGGCGAAACGCATTTTCTTCGCCAGAGCGAAGAAAAGTCGTAAAATAGCATTTGCGTTGCGTTGAACTACAAACAAATCGTATTTTTTTCGTCCGGTCGAAGAAAAGTCGTAAAATAGCATGGCGATTCGCTTGTAATTCGATGCGGCGATTTGTTTGTAACCCGCCACGGTGAACCATTTATGATGCGCCGCGGCGATTCGCCAACGAGGTGACATTTTGTTCTCAGGTAATTCGACTCCGGATCGCTGTCGAATCCACCGGCGAACAAATTGTTCGACGTGGCGATACGAATTCACATCGCCGGCGATTCGTTATGTTTGCTGGGCATCCTTATAGCAAGCGGCTACTACGCCACGTAACCATCGGGCGTAGCAGCCGCTTGCTATAAGGATGTGAAAATAAATGGACAAACGATGAAAATATTTGTAGGCCCAGGGATTGATCGGTCACTAGTTCGATCAAGTGTTGCTAATGCATGTACCTAAAGCAGAGTGTGTGACGCTTAGAGGTTGGCCTGGGGTATGTTTCAGAGCAGACATCGAGCCGAAGCCACAGTCAATATTGATTATCACCGACAAGTCATCGAATTTGTAACAGTAGATGACGCCCTCATTCCGGCTCCAGCATTACTGGAGAGTGATGTCTTTTGCACTAATGATAATCATTTAATCATGAAATCAGGACAATGTGGACTTGAGAAAACCGACTCGACGAAGGTCCATGTCGGAACTGAACTCACTAAGGATGATCAGAAGGCTTTGTATTTGCTATTCCAAGAAGTTTCTAGGAAGGGATTGCCGAATTAGGAAGATGTCACAACATTGCTCAATGCAATCACTACTAAGCAGCCGTATCCGATGCTATCAGTGGATGAACAACTTTTTTTGATCTCCGGTATTCTACAACGCTAAATTTTATGGCAGGGTACTATCCAATTCCCGTTATGAAATCGTCAAAAAAATTCAAGCGTTTATCACTCACCAGGCTCTGCTTGAGTTTAATGTGATGCCGTTTGGTCTCGTGAATGCGCCTGTAGTGTTTCAGAAAATGATTCCACGTTTGACGAAGAGGATGAAAATTAATGAAGCCATACCATATGTTGACGAAGTCATTATTCCGAAGGACTAGAACGTCTACGTCGATTTCTTTCACTAATTGAAGAATCTGCTTTAACATTAAGCTTTTCTAAGTGTGTATGCATTACGACAGAATCAAGTTTTTTAGGCCATCGAATTATGGGTGATTTAATTAAACCAGGCATCGAGGAAACTACTGGCATTGAACAGTTTCTCAGACCAAAATGTGTTAACGAGGTCAGACGTTTCGTTGGACTAATCGGATTTTTCCGGAAATTCGTGAAGGATTACGCCTTAATTGCACAACTACCGACCACATCATTGAAGACTAAAGCTTTGTTTGGGGGCATCATTATGAAATGCTTTCCAGCACTTGAAGCGATTACTATGCAGTGAGCATGTTTAAGTGATCCACGACCAATCTAAAATACATGAGCTGCATATAAACGTAAGCCCAAAAGGACTTGCAGCAGTGCTAATGCAGCAAACCGGTGCTAATCAGTGAAAACTAGCCTTGCATTTCAGTCGGCTGTGTACAAAGAACGAGAAAAACTATCACAGCTAAAAGCTGGAAGTTCTCGCCATTGTTGAATCACTCGGAAAATTCCGACTTTACTTACTTGGAAAACATTTTCGAATCATCACCGATTATTCCAATATTAGAAGTATGAAGAATTTGAGTTCATTGGCACCACGAGTTGCTAGGTGGTTCTTGAAGTTGCAAGAGTATGCTGTAATAATCGTGCAGTCGCCTAGGCAAACTGCTCACAAGCCTCCATAACACCTATCCGAAATTTTACTTGCAGATTCGAAAAAGACACATTTTTTTAATTATTTCAATTCTTCTTCTTCTCCTTTGTAACACTACACCCCCCTCTCGAGCCTTCGCTTAGAAATAGTTAGAGTATCTCATTAATTATTATTATTTCAATTACTAATTATAAATCATAAAACATTTTTGATTTCTCTTTATTTTTATTAAATATAAATTGTAAATCATTTTGTTTTTCTATATTAAATTTAGACTTTGCGTTATAGTTACATACTTTAGGAGTTTAACTTTTTCCTATTATTACTTAAATTTTTTTGGAACATTATTTTTCATATCTAAAAAAAAAATTAAATCTGCAATTAAAATGCAGATATGGAAACATCTTTTCCCGCTGCACATGCACGTATTGCATGGGCGAAGGCAAATGTGCAGCCGAATGAGTGGAGGGCTCGTCGCAAGTGGTCCCGCAAGGTGACAACGAGAAACAAAGGGGAGTCTGCTTCGAATCGCGACAGCGATCACAGAGGTCTCTTGAAAAGGGTCGAGCGGGATAGGCGTTACGTTAGCGGAGACGAGATCGAATCGTGACAACGTGATCGCTTCGCGGTTATTGCATTCCATTGCGCTCGGTGTGAAGAATCTTTTCGCGACCAACATGCATCTACCTCAAAGCGAGCCAAAAACGGTCAAAAGGCTGATAAAAAAAGAAAATTTCCCAAGCGGGGCACCGACGACAACTAGATTTCGTGCGCAATTGGAAAGTTTTCCAATAGCAAAGTGCACTTGTGAAATAGTATTTTCGGTAGTACTGCATATTCTTGGCCCCGTCGTCATCGTTCGCAATCCTATTTGAGTTCAGTTTAGTGCGAACGTGAAGGGCGAGATTCGAATTGTGCAATTTATCGGCCTTCGGAATTGTAAGCAATTGAGGAACGACGCTCCCAAATATATCTATTGCAGGAGCTCGGGTCCGACAGCGTTTTGTCGCAAAAGTTAGTACGTTGAATAGTGCGAGGTGAAATCGCACGTAGGCGATTGCATGTGTGTGTGGTATGTTTGCTCGCTACCGCCAACTACAGAATTCCGAGATTACGGCGACGGTTGGGTATTACCGTGGAGGAGAGAAGCACGCGTCAGTTCGTCATTTGTGGTCATTCTTACACTGATTTAGTCGTGAAATATTGGGAAAATCTCGGGAAATAGATTGAAAAAGCAATGTTGAAAGTGGTCGGCAAAGTGTTCCCTTAAGTGTGTGGCCCTGGCGTGTATTCGGCAACGTGAAATGTGTTTGAAAATTGTGACGGTCGAATGTTGCTCCCGACAGTGATGGTGAAGTTTGCATGTCGAAGCTCATTTTCGACGAATGAAGAAAAATAAAGTTTGTCGGGCAAAGACGCACAAAAAAATGCCGTGAATATGATCATCATAATATGGAAATGATGGATATTGTGTGGAATAGTGCACAAGTAGAACGATGTGGATTATGCACGGCAGATTGTTACTAACAATAAATTAACAGACTTGATAACTGTCATCAAAGGAGAAGTCGAGGACGTGGAAATACCGGATGGGATTGAGAAGTTGATATAATATCCGAATGAATCGGGTACTGTCTATTTTGCGAATCAATGTTGGATGCGATGGTATTCGCCAGAGATAATTGACTAAAAGAAAATATGATGATAGTGGAATATAAGGATAGAGCGAGGTTTATACGTCTGCTATGAGCGTTATACAAAAAATAGCGGTAATTGAGCAACTTGTTGATGTGGTTGACCCAAAGCCGCTTGTCTCGATATCTTAGTTGATAAGGAAGACAATTCATATACAGTGCAAAATTTGTGATTTGGAATTTTGAAAAAAGATACTTTTATGCGAGACGCAATTTCTGCGAATAAAAGATTATCAGCGACCCTGCGGTTCCTTGCTTGTGGGCAAAGTTTTGAAGATTTGAAATTCTTCACAGCAATCTCTCCTCAAAGTCTTGGGGTTATTGTCATGGAAACATGCTCTGCTCTCATTATGGCTTTGAAAGGATGTATACACGCAGAGGTAATTTAAAAATTCAACAATTTTTAGTTGTTGGGTAATCGTAATTTTATTTTTCCAGATACCCAAAACTGAAGAAAAGTGAATGAAAATAGCTAATGGTTTTTCAAAAAGGTGGTGTTTCCCGAACTGTATCGGTGCGATAGACGGAAAGCATGTGGAAATCCGGAAGCCCTATAACACGGGTTCGTATGACTTCAAGTACAAGAAGACATTCAGCATCGTTTTGCTTACGGTGGTTAATGCAGAGTACGAGTTTATTATGGTGGAAGTTGGTGCGATCAGCAAATTTAATGGAAAATTATCGGAGAATACGCTGGCAGTTCCAGACATGTGCCTACTTCCAAACACTCTTCGGAAAGTTTCTTTTGTGTTTGGTGGTGACGGAGCATTTTCTCTCGAGACTTATATAATGAAACCATATGGAGGCGACGACATTGGGAAGGAAGAGCATATATTCAATTGTATGCTGTCTCGTGCAAGAAGGATAGTAGAAAATGCCTGTGGGATCCTTTCATCACGGTTTAGAATTCTTTTGAATAAAATAAACTCGAGTCCTCAAAAGGCAGCTACTGTTACCTTAGCATCCTGCTACCTACATAATTATTTAAGAAAGATGAATTCTGCATTATAATTACGCGACAGTGTCGATGTTGAAAATATCTTTACTGGAAGTATAACTGATGGACCATGGCGAGCTAGACAATGATTCCTTTACAACCAACAAGAGCACGTAACGCTAATGAAGCTGCGAAGGAAGTCAGGAACCAACTTAAACATTATTTCAATGGATTTGGATCTATTCCTTGGCAATCTTCAAATTTGAAATAAAAGTCATTAAATTTTAAGAAGAAAAAATTTATTGATATGAATAAAATATATTATATCCAAAAATAATGTTTTCAAATATAATTGATACTCTGTATCTTTAAACAATTCTTCAAAGCTGTTGTAATTTTGCGGAGTATTGTTCGATGCAACTGCATTTTCCACAGGTATTTCCACAATTGATGTCACCACTATTGATGACTTCCTTCTACGCATATCGGATGGAAGGAAAAAGTTGCTTTCGCCTGGTGACGATGAATTCGAATTTAGAAGTGTTGGCGTTCTCGATGTCATTGGTGCCGCTTTACTGTATTCAGCGTCAACTGTTCCAGCTGCGGAATATATACTGCAAAAAAATATTACCGGTCACCTCCATAGTTAGGGAGACCATATAGCAATTTTAACAGACCTGAATTTCCAAGGAGGCACTACTTTTGATCTACATATGTACAAAATTGCATAGCTCTACCTTTTACATTTTACAAGAAAGCTTGCTGTGATGGACGAATGGACATATGGTACCGACTTAACACATATCGTGAAAGCTCGAGCTTTATATATATGTCATTTTGAAGGTACATTTGACAGCTATCAGAATCAATCAACAAAACAATTTTATCTTGTGTGCATCATTTTTATTTTTCACGATGAATAACTTCGAAAATTGGAGAAAAAGACAGCATTTGCGGGAGGTTCTGTTGGGCTATTTTATTGCAAGGAAAACTGCTGCGGAAAGTTATCGTTTGCTTGTAGAAGTTTATGCTTTAGCGAAAACACAGTGTTTTGAATGGTTTTTATGCTTCAAAAGTGCCGACTTTGACATTAAAGATAAAGAACGCCCAGGACAGCCAAAAAAGTTTGAGGACGAAGAATTGAGGACGCTACTCGATGAGGATTCATGTCAAACGCAAGACGAACTTGCCAAGTCGTTGGGAGTGACTCAGCAAGCCATTCCGAAGCGTTTGAAAGCCGCCGGATACATTCTGAAGCAAGGTAATTAGGTCCCCTATGAGTTGAAGCCGAAAGATGTTGAACGGCGCTTCTGTATGTCTGAAATGCTGCTTGAGCGCCATAAAAAGAAATCATTTTTGCATCGGATCGTGACTGGGGATGAAAACTGGATCCATTATAACAATCCCAAGCGCAAAAAGTCATACGTGAAGCCCTGCCAATCAACCAAATCAACGGCGAAGCCAAATATCCATGGCGCCAAGTCTATACTGTGTATTCGGTGGGATCAGAAGGGGCCGTTATATTATGAGTTGTTGAAATCGGGCCAGACAATCACAGGTGACCTGTACCAAACACAATTAATACGTTTGAAGCGTGCCATCATCGAAAAACGCCCGGAATATGCGACCAGACACGAGGCTATAATTTTTCATCATGACAACGCTCGGCCGCATGCTGCAAGACCCGTGAAAAACTATTTGGAAAATAGTGGATGGGAAGTTTTGGCCCACCCGCCTTATAGTCCGGACCTTGCTCCGTCTGACTTTCATTTATTTCGCTCGATGCAAAACGCCCTCACCGGAATACGCTTCACTTCAGAACAAGGCATCCGAAATTGGATAGATTCGTTTTTGGCCGCCAAGCCGGCGCAATTTTTTTGGGATGGTATTTATAAATTGCCTGAAAGATGGGGAAATGTTGTAGCTTCCGATGGACAACACTTCGAATAAAATATATTGTAAGATTTTTCCACAATAATGCATCAAATTTCGCTTAAAAAATTATGGTCATTAAGTTGTACACCCAATCGTGTTTGTAAAACAACAAAGTTTATAATGGGTTTTAAAACACCCGCCTCGCAGAAATAATCTTTTGCTTCTTGTTTACAAAATATTATTTCCGAAACATTATCATTCAATACTGCCAGTGGCAGTGTATACACATCTAGCCTACACATACCACACTTAGCATACGATACATTGACAACTAGCATACATATATTGTAGCACCATGCACAAAAATCAAAAGGTTTTGATTTCACTGCGACCGACTGACGAACATATTTGCAGACCAAATTACGGACCAAACATCGCTACAGACAGTGAAAATGCGACCAGCGGAAGGACCTACTCGCGGACCAACTTTCGGGCCAAACATCGCTACACACAGTTATAATTAATACCCAAAATCCGACCTTGTCATGGACGAGGTCTCTAAATCTGTAGTGCCCTTAAGGGAAATGTCTGCGAGAAAGATGTGACGAATCTGGGTTTGTTGGATTGGATGGCGCCTAGTGCCGAGTGAACGTGTTTTAGAATTTTCTCCCTTAAATTTCGTCAACAAGTTTTGGGATGGATTTAATGTTGCTACATTTTGGTGGAATCTAAGTACAGCGAGTCGACGTGCCTGTAATTTGGCTGCGGAATATGTGTGTTTAGGGCCCAACCATACAGTGGTAAACGAGAATACACTGACAAACGGTGAAATTCAAAGTGACAGTAGTATGACATTGACTTCAAAATGGTGAAATTTCATTTTACAACGAAAAACGTGATGGTGTTGTGTGCATACGATTTATACGTTTCTTTGGAAAGGTAATTTATATTTGTTTGAAATTGCTTCAAAAATGTTGTAACAGGATCGTTTTATGGATTGGTTTTCCTTCTTCCGATTGTACTCAAGGACACGGCGCACAGTGGTCCAAAATTCCAAAAAGCTAACCATAATGCAGAAAAAATTTGTTTTTCCGGACACTTTTCAAGTTTCAAATGAGTGTAGTGGTACCCCTAGTATCGTTTGAGATCGATAGCGGAAGAGAGGTGCTCCTCTTAACCTGTTCTTTCCTGTTGCCTTCACAGACGTCAAACGCATCGATATGTGTGCACATTGCGACTGAAGAAAACAATTTTTTTTAATGTGTATTGTTTTAAAATCAATTAAATGAGTCCAATGAAACAACATGGATTGTTCTCGTGAATGTGAGTAGTGGAGGTGAAATCGGGACATGGGATTATTTATTAAGAGCGCTTTTCAAAACCCTGTGTGCTTTGTTTAATGTGTTCAGTAATCGAGAGTGCGCTGCCAACAAAAGTTGATTGAGATTTGTGTGTGCGTTCTACAAATAATTAAAAAAAAGTTTGAATAGTGTTTTGCAAGATTATTGGACGGATTTGATTTGTGTGTCTTTGTTCTGAAGATAAACGTAAGCTGATTATCTATTTTATGTAAAGATGGATTATGAGATAATATTAAACGAGCATTGATCAAAATCTGTATTGCATTGTGTTTAGAGGTTATTTGAGTTAATCATTTCTGATGCCTGTGTTTGGGGTAAAACCGCATGGGGTAATACCGGGTCGTACCCGGTTTTGTACAATTAGGGAGTGTTAATCCGTTTTTGCTCTAAATATGGGCTTGTTTGGTTTATTGTAACAGTCAACCACAAAATGCCTCTCAATTACAAAAGTGTAACGACAATGGTGGAGCAAAGAATGAATGAAATATGCTATTTTAGAAGTGATAGAGGGCAAAATTTTCGGTACCACAATCTACGCTGGAAGATAAGAATAAAAACTATCGAAAAGTTCAAAACATTGAAGCTGCATCGAAAAAGGTCTTGGTCGATTTGAAGCCGTTTTTACACCGGATCAAGAAGGTTTAATATGTCAGCACATAAATGACTTACAGAGATTTACGATATCTTGCTTTTCAAATGGCGGAAAAAATGGTATACTTCATAAATTTAATAAGAACAACGAATTGGCTGGAATGGACTGGCTGTAAGGATTTTTACGTCGCCATCCAGAGCTATCTTTGTGCCTTCTGGAACATACTTCTATTGCGAGAGCAATGGGATTCAACAAAGTAAACGTCGCTAAATTTTTTTCTTTGTCAGAAGAGTTGCGCGCCAAACATAAATTTGGGCCAATAAAGATTTTTAATGTTGATGAAACCGGCATTACGACTGTGCCTAAAAAAATCGAAAATTCTTTCTTTAAAAGGGAAGAAGCAAGTCGGTCTGATATCTTCTACTGAAAAAGGACAATTGACTACGGCCGTCTTGTGTGCATCAGCTGCAGGTGCTTATGTTCCACCCCTCTTAATTTTCCCCAGAGTCAGAATGAAGACTGAATTGCTAGATGGAGCACATCCTGGAACTTTTGCAGCATGCCATCCCAGTGGTTGGATTCAAAGTGATATATTTGTGTAATGGTTAACTCACTTTATTGCAAACGTTAAACCCACTAAGACCGACCCTATGTTACTTTTATTAGACGGACACGGAACGCACTCTAAAGTCTCCCCCTAATAGAGAAAGCACGAGAGAATCAGTTTTCCTCCTCACTGAACACATCGTTTACAACCCCTCGACGTGAGCTTCATGGGCCCGTTGAGTACGTATTACAGTCAAGAAGTAATTACATGGATACGAAATAATTCAGTGGTCTAGTATGGAAATATCCAAGTCCTTTGAAAATCAGATGTCAAAGAAAGATTATATTGCCTTAGTAAATGTTCATATGAAGCAAGATTTTGTTACAGTTTGTATTCATATAGGAGAAAAGCACCCGCATCGTCATCGAGCGCTCGACGGACCATGTGGGGTAAGTACCCTTTTATTGCCGTAATTTTTCATATATATTTCAAATTTTGCATTAATTTTTTTTTGTTCATGTATATTTCAAATTTTGTATTTAATTTTTCTTTCGTATATATTTCAAATTTTGCATTTAATTCTTTTTTTTTTCATGTATATTTCAAATTTTTGCCTCATATTTTTTTTTAATTGCTTTCTTTTCATAATTTGGCCCTTTTTAAATTAGTATTTTTTTCTATTTTCGAAGCACCTGATTTTTTTTTGTAAAAATATTAGTATATTGAACTAACCATCTTTCTTTGCTTCAATTATATTGAGATTTTCCCTTGAAGTTTAAAAATTATTTGAATTATAAATTATAAGAATCGCTAAAATCTAAAAACCTCCGGTCTTTTCATTTCTTGGAACTCTGACGGGGTATAGGACCCGATACGGTGGCAGGCTATCACTACCAAACATGAGCCAGCCGACGGGTACATAGTTAATCCTTCTTTGTTTCAGGTGACGTCGCGGGTTGAGTGGCCCAAGCAGAGTGCCTTTTTATGACATAGAGTTATGCAATCGAATTGCATAATTCTATGGCATAAATTGGTCATCGGGGTACTCCCCTTCTGATGGGAAAGTTTATACAAGTCAAGTTGAATGAGTTTTCCACTCAGAAGAGGAATACCTGGCCACTGCAACAAATATGGATTTAAATCCGGTTGGGTGGGTGCGAAGGGGCTCCATCACCACCCGGTTGCCCTTCTCTCATTTGTGGGCCATGAGCTTCGTCGGGTAACGACGAGGTTACCCTAAGTCCGCCCCTTTTTCAGGTTCCACTTGTTCTCGGAACAAGTCCTTTTTCTCTCGGTGTAGTTACCTACACTTTTTGCGACTTCGGTCGCCCCATGTTAGATTGACCACAAGAAATTCGTGAGTGCGAAATTTTTTGTAGTGGGTCCTCGTGCTGGGGAAATGAACCCGCCCCACGACACCGCAATGCTAGCCTGCCAGCGCATTTACGCGTCCCCAGACGAGGGCATTCTCGGCAGATATCTCCATCTTCTTCTGCCGAGGCAGCAGAACATCGCTGCAGTCCTTTACGGACATTTGAAACTTATTAATTCACTACAGGTCTTCCCGGCGTGAAAATTTCAAAATCCTAGTTTTGCGAATACTAGGTAATGAAGATACTATTCAATATTTTTTGGGGCTCAAGGTGGTAATAGGAAGCCAAAAGACAGTAAGTTTCAATAGACTTGTTAGCAATACTCCGGCAATAAGTTTCAATGGACTAGTTGGCAGTGCTCTGGCAAGATCCTCTGACCTTAAAACCAAATACAAGGGAATACACTAATTTAATCATTTTTATTTCGACACTTATTTTATGGCCAGCGATATCGGTACTCGCAATGTAATACACTCTCGAAATTCTGGGATCCAGCCTCGGCAAACCGACATCGCCAAGGAGTTGCGGTCGAGTGAATCTTACGATATACGGAAGCGATCAAGTGAAAGCCGGAATGTGTTTGCATAGAAATTTTTTCGTCAGATTATACTAATATTGAAAATATTTTCACCCGACTCTTTCACAGCGATAGAAGTTGTTAACCCAAGATTTTCAATGATTTATTAATTAAACATTTCACAAGTAATAGGCGTCAAACATACACTGAAATTTGCTAAAACAAATAGGTAACTGAATAACAAAATTATGAACAACAATAGCAAAGTATGCGTTAAAAACAATGTACTATCAATATTCACTGATTACCGGTGCCTCATCTATAGTATTATATCTGGCTTCGAAAATTTCCTTGGCGATGTCTCCACCAAAAATCTTGTTAATACTGCGTGAAATTTTCAGCTTTAAAATTGAATCGTAAACTTTGTAACATATATACCAAACTAAAACTAACCACTCCACCATTTACAATCAGAACTACTGACATTTGCAACCAAAACAAAGTTAACATTGTTTTCAGAGATAATGCAGATGATCTGCACAAAATGAAGATGGCCGCCGAAGATTTGGTTTGAGTATTGGATAACGCATAACGCAGTGAGGTTGAGTAGCTGTGGTTAATGCTATGGCCTTGAAATTGAGTTCTTCACCCAAGAAAAGAGCCGTTGCCTGCAGAAGTGATTAAAGAGCCAACGACGTTTGGAGCAGTCTCTTTTTCACGGATACTTTTGGGCCAAGGTGAAGGAATATTTTTCGATCAAGGCGGACGGGAATCGGACTTGAAATTTAAATTAACAAAAATAGTGGATAGATAGCACCAGACAAGAAACGTAAACTGCAATTGCTGAGCGGTAGCATCGCTGGGATTGTTGGCTGAAGAGGATTTTCGAAGGTGGTAAACTCATCGGCATCTGGTGGAGCGAACAAGGAAGGGTACCTTAACGTCGATTTCTTAAGATAATTAAAAAATTGTAAACTTGTGTTAGTAAATTTAGATAGCAAATTATATCAAGACAGAAGCGACGGAGTCAATCATTGGAATAGTCTTTTGTTTTTTTTTTTGTTGTTTCTTTTGGATCTAAATTAGCTTGGCTCCAACCAGCTTTGTAATCAAAAGTGGAATGGTTACCGGTAGGATATATAATTTTCAGTACACATACTAAAAAAGAAATCTTTTCAGATGTAGATTCTTGTAGGTGGACTCCCGCAATAATCAGGGGAGAAGCAATTTAAAATGTAACTTCTATCGTGTGTCAAGATTGGGAATAGATGCACTAATCCTTAGAGTGGAGGAAATGTTATAAGTATTCTAAATTCATAGTGATAGTGTAGCGAGACCCTAATGGTTGTCATCAGTGGGTGATAGTTGTTTCGGGGAGCCTCAAACTCGCCAGTTGGCTCTTGGACGGATTTCAAGGATTGGCTAGTGGGACCCCAAGAACTCACGTCGGAGTTAACTATAGAAACATAAAAATGAATTCAGAAATTAAATTAAACTATTATACACCGGCCCATAGAAATTAAAACAATGATAAAACCATCTCAAAACAACAAGTTAACGATGAAGACGTGCCTAAGCAGACTTGGGAACTGAGCACTATCAAGTCGCATCGTCAGCTAAAAATACTGCTAACACTTGTATCGAAAAAGAAAAAGGTGAATTTGGCAGCTCTACACGAAGTTCTGCACAAACCATCTTTACACAAAAATGAAGTATTCTCAAATGACTCTTACCTGCGACAGCACTCGCATGCCCTGAAGCTTTCTCGGCTATGTCACACCACACTCACTGACGCTCGTAGCCGTATATACACACTCAACCGCTGACGTCACAATCAGTGACCTACAACGGATGACATCGCTGTACCATCCAGCGAATTCCAATACACACATGCAAGCACGGGCGTTGCCGGCTTTGCCGTATACACATAGCAAGCATGTAGATCACGTGAATAAATTCTCTCGAACTTAACACACGCAATCTTTCTTTATTTGTGAGATGCCATAACCAAAATTATCATCTCTACACATTCCTTTTTATATAATCTTAAGGTATAAAATTATATAATACAGAGCATTAATTATAATAGTTAATCACAAAATTTGCATTTTCTAGAGAACTAACGCTACTGAAACAAAAAAAGTGCATTTACAAGTAAGTAAAATTATATAAAATACATGTCTCTGATGTGTACTATTACTCGAGATACAGAATATTGTTCACATTCTATGTATGTACGAGAATATATGAACCAATAAATGAAAGTAAAAATTTAATTTTTCCCATAAAGAAGAAGAAAAAAACGATGTCAAAAAAAAGATGATATAAGACGTCCTTGTGTTTCTTCTTATGACATCATTTTTTTTCTTCTTCTTCTGTACGGTATAGAAAGAGATAAGTGTCACAAATCAAAATTTAAAAAAATTCATGTAATGTGCGAATCTTGTTCAAAATGTGTCATACTTTATTTAGGTAAAGTAGTATAAGTATAGTAATAGAAACTTCTACTTGAGGGCGTTTATGTCGTTATAGGGAACAAACAGTTTTTTCTGCCATACCTGAAGAGCAGTGAAACATTTCAGTTATATGCTAACCGCATATGTATGAAGCATAGATATGCACAAGAAATTTATCAACACAGCCATACGAGCAATAATTTTTTTAACAGAATTTGTGAGCGAAAGAAGCCTTAAAAAGCAATTATGATTAAAAACATAGAAAATATTATATTTTTTTCATTCATATGTAGTTTAAGGTGTTTATTTAACTCGAATCGCTAAAATTTTATCTTTAAATTTCATTATTTTTTAGGTTAAAGAGGAGTTACTAAGTTACAAAAACTTCTAATAGAGGGCTTTCTTTAATTTGTAAGGAGTAAAACTTGCTGAGAATAGGGAGATTAAAAGTGAAAATTTGAAGTATCAGATCATTGCAATTAATCAATTGGCAATCGCAAGTAAGTAATTAAATGCGTTATTTTGTTGCTAAGTTCTTGATATTTTTCAGGAAATTTCATATAATTGTCAGCCACGCTGCAGGAAATGGTGAAAGTGAAGAAGGCGATTTTGATATACATTTCCAAACGAGGAACACCAATCGGGTATTATTTCTCATGCGTATTCCTTTCGAGAAGGGTACGGTTGATTTGAAGGCCGTGGATGAGGAGGGCAAGTAAGTGATATTCTTTTCAATTTTTTCAGGCAACCAGACACTATATTAACGCATTTTTTCCCAGTGTTGCGTTCATACAACGTAAAAAATGTGTTTACAAGTTTGAACAGGCTTGTTTTATTATTTTTCGTAGACGTGCAGATTCATTCTCAGCTCGAATTTAGCCGTTCAAAGGTTTAGATAGTGAACTTCAAAGGTGTTTTTCATTGAAAATTCTATTCTGTTTCGCAATTTGGAAAATCAATACTTTTCGATCTGCTATGAGCTCAAGCAAAGAGAGGTAAGATGCAAATAATATTATTGTCATATTGATATTTTATAATGAATTTGTGAAATTAGATGTGACTAGATAGTTCCTACTAACAGTTGTGCCAGTTTTCTTTGAATTTTCAGCAAAATTCTTTGTATTTTTCATTGTTCAGCTACCTGTTAAATACCTGCATGAATAACGCCTGGCTATTTGCCAGGCAAGGTGGGTACACGGACGATTTACTGACGTTTACAAGATCAATCGTCCAGCACATGCTAAAGAAATATGGGAGTATGCCGAAAAAACCAGGAAGGACTAGGTCCCTAACTAATATGGATCTCGATGCTCGGTATGACAATTTCGAACACGTTATTGCTGAAAGTGCAGGCAAGCAACGAAGAAGATGTGCTCAGCGCAAGAGTCAGACAATTTTTATTTGTAATAAGTGTGGAGTTCATTTACAACAAAAATGCACAATTGATTGTCATAAAATAAGTTCAAACTAGATTTTTTTTAACTTATAAATTCATTTTTGTTTGTATTAGGTTCACTCTGTACAATAAGCACAATATATTGATGATTTCTTACGTGGGATTTTTATTTTTAATGTATACGAGTATGACCCGGATTCCCAATGTATATGACCCGGACTCCCAACTGCATTTTTGCTTCTAATGCGCGTAAAAATTGAAAAACAAAAACACTTCTTTTGCATAAAATGTTTCGAAGATGCTGCATTCAAAAATGAACGAATTTGCAAAAAAAAATTTTCTGGAAACAAATGGGTTAATTTACAGATACGTTAACGAGGAAACGAAGAACTACCCTTTCATGTCTAATGAAATATTTAGGAATGGAATCGTGTGCGCAGAGTCCGAGTTCAGAATCGCTATTGATGGGCAGGAATTTTGTAACTACACGTGTGTTATGTTGACAAAGAAACTCACCACAAAATGACTGGCATTTCTTATGCGCATTACATTCGAGAAGGGTCCGGTTGATTTGAAGGCCACGGATAAGGAGGGCAAGTAAATGATACTCTTTTCAATTTCTTCTTGCAACCACATATCACATTAATTTACAAATGCGGCAACGAAGAAACGAAGAACTATCCCTTCGTGTGAAGTGAAATATTTAGGGTTGAAATATCGTGCGCAGAGTCCAAATTCAGAAGCGCTATTAACGGAGCGGTCATTGTCAATAAGGTCAAAATCACTCGCCCGACTTTCAAGTACCTTATTAAACCCGAAAAGGAATAGAGTGCTCCGGCGGGGCTTACGGACGCGTTTAAGCTCGTCCATTAAGACCCCAATAAGCCGCCAAGCGAGAATACGACTTGCCGGTTTCACTTTCTGGCAGCACGAAAGCGAACACTTAAACCACTTTTCACTACACGAAACTACAGAATCCACCAACAACCCGAGAATCAGCCGACCCTCTTTAACTATCTCCAGAAAAATTAAGACCACGAAAATTTACCGCTCTACGGATTGCCCTTCTGTGCACCTTCCTCGAACACTAACATTCCACTTTAATTTTATTCGTGAATTCGCTCCTAAGCCGCATCCGTTGCAACCTGAAATCTAATATTTATCTAATTCAAGTGTACCAAAGAAAGAAAATCTAATCTTTGCTTAGTTTTCCCTTTTAATTCACACTTTGGTTAATTTAATATTACAAATTTTTCTCGTTAAATTCATTCATGCAAGTAGCCAACAAAACTTAAAGGTTGCAATCGTACAAAAGAAAAAATAATTGATTATTCGATAAACTCACTGCTCTACGAAGAATAAGGAGACCCCTTCTTCGCTGATTCCGTCGACGATTCTGATGCGTCTTTTGCCACTTGTTCTACGACTTCTTCCTCGGTACATTTCTACACGCTTGTGCTTCTGAATTTCGTCTTTTCTTCCTACTCCTCCACTACTATCTAGACACCCGCCTTCGGTCTTGTTCGCAATTACCACTGCTTTTTCAACTAAGTCCAAAAATCCAAAAAGAGCTCTTCAACCGTTAGTGAAGGCGCGTTATTTGCCACGCTCTTAAATTATTTCGCCTTTACGTCCACTTTACCGCTCTCCGACCGAGTTCTTTGTCTCGGGCTCAGCCACCTCTTCGGAATGGTTCTTCCCGTTCCAGCGGAGTGTTTCCACTCAAACTCGGTATGATTTCTACTCCACCTTCAACCAGTCTGGTGGCGATCACCCCAATCATAGCTGAATTTGCTGCATACCTTCTCTGACAGTTCATAATGTCAGATAGAGTTGGTTACTAGCAAATAGTGATGTTGCGACTGAACATTTTGCGAAGTTTAGTGGTGACTTTTCGTATTTTTAGTGATTTTGTTAGTGTTATTGAGAATACGACAGGTCAAGTAGAACTAGAAGGCAAATATCTGGTAAACTTTAATATTTTGCAAACTTATCTCAGTGTGTTAGATAATATTTTCTTTATAAATTGTGTAACTAGTTAATTATAAGAAACATTGTGCGACTTATCGCATTAAACTCAACTTCCGGGCAGAAGCTTAATCCACTGCTTGTGGTCATGACGACAATGATGGTGCGATTTTGATGTATTTTAATCCGCTTTTCGCGTTTTCCTTTGACGGACTTGTTGGCTTGTTTTGCGATCGACATTGTTATTTGTTGTTATTTTCGTCGTTGTCGTTATCACTGCCGGAATTCCGGTCGGCTTCGGATATTGACTCGTCTTCTTTATCCTTAGCTGCATGCAATACCTGTATCAGTCATGATACACATTATCGAAGCCGATCGGTACATTTCCGCAAATCGTTTCATTAGTGCGCTTTCTGCCTCTACACGATGTTCAACCCTGGTGCGCGTTTGTAAGATGAAATCGCACAACATGTAGAACGGTCGTTCGATATTCAAAATCAACTTAACCTTGTCGTTTCCATCATCTGCCGTACTTGATGTGGTAGCATTTGGATATGTGGCGATATATTTCTTGTTCAGGATATGAATGTTGTCGCCCAGTTGTTCAAGACATTTCTTTCGCATTATGTTGTTGCTCGGTTACTGTTGAATAGGATGCGGCATACCCCTTCACGTTGGCCGCGCTGCAGGAAATGGTGAAAGTGAAGAAGGCAATTTTGATATACATTTCCAAGCGAGGAACACCGGTCCGGTATTATTTCTCATGAGCATTTCATTCGAGAAGAGTACGGTCGATTTGAAGGTCATGGATGAGGAAGGCAAATAAGTGGCATTTTTTTCAATTTCTTCAGGCATCCAGACACTACATTAATTTACAGATACATTAACGAGGAAACGAAGAACTATCACTTTATGTCTAATGAAATATTTAGGATTGGAATCTTGTGCGCAGAGTCCGAGTTCAGAATCGCTATTGATGGGCAGGAATTTTATAACTAAACGTATGTTGCTTTAAGGTCAAGACAATGAATGCATTGAAATTCGATTTATATTCTGCGGAGCATAAATTCTCCCCAAGCAAAGAAGAGAATCTATCGTTGCTAACGGAACTTTCTGTCACGATAGAGGAAGAAAAGGACGAGAATTTTCCATACATTTTCGGAGATTATCTTGTCCGCCTAAGTCTCGTAGTTCGATCATTGTTGCTGGAATTGCAGACAATAAGTCAACAAAGTAAAGTAATCCTTTGATTTCAAGGCTTTTACTCATCGATCAGCAAAATCCTTTGAAAATTTATAACGACTATTATTGTAAAAAGCGCGTTTGACTCTAGGGCTTAGAAGAAACTACTGGGAACCATTTTGTCAAAAATCTCCCAATCAAATCATCCCTGGTAAAGAATTTAAGATATGTTTTGCGTGTGGCCAGGTAACGTTTTTTTTATATCCATCAAAGATCGCTCTTATTGCACTTACAAGTACCGTTTGAGTTTGGATGACATCATTCAAGTTCGGGTCAAATACGTACAGAAAGTAAGGCGATTAGACCATCACACAGTGTTAACCAGTCCATGACCATTGCATCGAAAATTTCCTTGTGATAAAGACTTTAATAGCGACATTTCAGTCAAATTTACACCTGGCTACGTTGTGGTTATTGGATGCGTTCCAACTGAGAAGAGTTGGGTCATATTTACGATCAAGTATCCCAACGCAATTTCGAGCATGGAAAAATGAGAATTGCGAGTAAGGTTTTATAGAATCAAAAAAAAGAAACACCCTAACTTTGAACTCGACAGATTTACAGACAAGAATTCTAGTGGCTCTTTTCTATTTCGCCTGAACAGGATATTTCGAATGGCAGCAGGCTTTCAAAAAGACCGGCTTGTATTCACCGTCAATGGTAAAAAAATTTTTTGAGTATAATTACCAAGTCCTAGAGATGGCTACTGGTTTTAAACAGCTTGTCGAAAAAGGATTGACAATTAATATACACAAAATTGCTCATTGCCACTTGGATCCAGAAAGTCCAAAATGTTTTAATAAATGATTTTTATCTTTAATTATGTCTATAACTTCTGAACCAGTCTTAACTGAAATTCATTCCCTAAGAGCCCTAAAGTTAAAGTCTAAAGTCATAAGCTGTGAAATCCAAGGATTTCGCTCACTGTTACAGATTTTGCAATATTCATAAGTCCAGCAACATTATTTTAATGCAAAGGACCATTATAGTAGGCACTAAAAGTCTCAAGCAAGTCCTATGAACACATGAAAATATAGGAAAAGGCAGATCAGATAGTTGTAGAAGGGGATTCTATAGATCAGATGGACAAGGGCTGGGAGACGCGGAGTTCCATTCAACCATGATGGCAGCAAAACTGACGCACATAAAAAGAAGGGCGTATTGACTCAATCTTACGAAGAATATATCAGCGTTAAATAAGATCAATAAATTCTCGAGCAACTAACATGGACTTCTCCTAATCAAGATTTGTTTACCAGAACAACAAACCAGTCGTGAATATTCTTGTCTAAATAATGTATGCCTACGAATAACTTCGAAGATGGTTAAGATTTCGTCTTGGAAATCAATAGGCTTAAAGTAAATCGCAACGAGTATATAGCATTTTAAGTAAAATGTAAAATGCTGACTGTAACTGTATGGAAATTAATAAGAATTTTCTTATAAATAAGTACCAATCAAGCACCAAATAAATTGGCCAAATAAAAGATAGCACGTTGGGACAAACACTCAACTTATCAACTGAAGACAGCTACAAAGACAGCACAAGAGACAGCATATCAGCTAAACAAACAGGGCATCAGCTAAAAATACGTCTTTATCAGCTAAATGGATAGCTCAACAGATACCTTACCAGCTGAACAGACTACTAATAAGTATGCCAGACAGCTAAACAGACCACCAGGAACTAAGTAGAATCAAATATTCGAATGGTTTCCTAGTAGACAAGGTATTGAAGACAATAGGTGACAAAATTGTTGCGCAATGCAACTCGATTGAATATAGATAAAATTTATCATTAAAATCACCATGAAATTTTGAATTTGAAAACGTAAATTATTTCAAAACATTGAACGCTTTCAATGCAACATACAAGACATTGAACTTTTTTATATCAGTTGACATGTAAGAAGCAGTGGAGATCTTTCGATGTTCTTTTTTTCTTCCTCAAGTCGTCAAAGAGAATAGAGTAAAATAATAATTCATTGAAAAGCCCATTGAGGTAAAAAAATTATTATGTATAAAACTAACAGTAATCTAAATAAATCATATTTTAAGGCTTTTTCTTGGCAACGAAAAATCGTCTTTCAATCCTCTTCGAAAATTGTTTGCCAAGTGAGGTTAATGCAAATTGCAGTCCACGTGAGAGACGTCACAACAGTTTTCTCGATTGCTAAACAAAAATCTTTGTTAAATGACTATGATTTTCAAAACACCATAATTCATGCATTCGTATTAGCAAAAACGAGTTATTGTTACAAACAAATTATTATAAAATGGCATACATGATAATATATTGATTTCGTATGAGCTAAAACTGTGAATTTATCATATGATTGCCCCAAGCTGAAGTATTATAGGAGTTAAGAATTAAGAAACGCTTATCATCATTCCCCGAAAGATTTATTTTATTGACTAATATAATTTAAATGAGGCGCTTATCTCATCTACATGTATACATTCTTTTAAACAATTTTACTTTCGGGTGCATCAGCTAAACCTGGAGTAACTTCACATTAATTTGTCGCTGTAGTGGATCTCAACGACAGCAGTCATTTGTTGTCATTTCAACTGAGTAGACGTGTCATAAGTCATAAGAATTTGAAGGTAATAACCTGTTACGAGTGACCCTTGTTTCCCACCCGACCACCTGCAAGGAAAGCTCTCGTATACTACCCACGCAAGACCGTAAGAAAATGAAGAATTTATTTTGAGCACTGAGATACATTAGCCACCGCGAGCCAAGGTTTAAAGTTAGGAATTATTGTGTAAGGAAAATTCAAATAAATGTTTGAATTTTGAAAAAAAGAAAAAATAACACTGTGTAAAGTAAAGCAACTATGTATGTAACTAGTGCGTAAGTCTGCCAGATAAATCCACTTTCACACCAGACAAGGAAAAGGAAAAGCTTCCCCTCACGCAACGCCAACACAACAAGAACAAATGGCCATCGACTGCGATTCCTCCGACTTTGTAGCTTCAATTTATAGCGCCCTTGAACATCAGGACACAGAAATTGTCATACGGTTGCTTTGCGACGCCATGAAATTTTGGATCTAATGGGATATTGTGGTAGTGGCATTTTCAGGATATACATTAAGTATCGGGTCCGCCAACAGAACGACAAATCACCTATATGTGCCGTGAAGTGCACCAGGGGTTGGAGTAGTTACAATCAAAATTCATATGGGCATAAGTCGAGCGAACGCCCTTCACATGGAGATGCAAAATTGACCAATTTCGACGTACCAGCACAGATTACGGCGACAATAACTACAGCAACTGCAACCAGCAATGATGCTAGGATCAATACGACTACAAGGAATAAATACACTCGTTCAACTCACCGATCAAACCCATTCAACACTTGTCAATCGAAAATATCCTCATCAAGTATGACAAACTTACGAATATAACCACATATGATGGAATATGCCACCAGCTTTTCGTTTTTGCTTAAAAATAAATCTTCGATACTTAAATTATTAAACATTCACGAATGTGCTAGTGAAAGGGAAATTTATATTTCAATTGCCCAATATCAAAACAGTTTGAGTGCCACTGGTAGATTGCGCACAGCTATAACAAATTTCATTTCCCGCGAAAAAAACGTAACGGGTTCCCGCTGGAGATGAATTGACGAGGGACCTGTGAACGATGGAATCGCTCTCTTTAGCGGAACGACTTTTGGTGGCGACAGAAGCACAAGGAAGATTGATTGAAGTCCCAGTGACAACAACGGCGATATTAAGGTTGGCGGCGGCAAGCCAGTGTGTGGAATCGGAGCCACAAGAAGTATTTAAAACGCTAGCTGGAAAAGGTGACAAAATTACCGGAGGTAGCGACGCAGAAACTTGGGGGCCCCCCTACGTATGTAGGTTTAATAGTAAGTGATTCAATTTCAAGTATTATTAGAACAGAGAAACATTTTCCTTGAAATTTAAGCATGATTTTTATAGTGAATTGTTAAAGGTTTCAGATTTCTGCGAATTAAATATTGAATTTAGTGAAAATTTTAGTTCTGACGATTGTTAACTTGGCTCGCGGATAACGTGGAAGAGTGAGTAATATCAGTTCCAGGTGGTCCCCTATAAATTTCGGGATACCGCCTCATAGTTTTTCCTGCCTCCCTGCTTAGTGGAAATCGCATTCGGGGATAGGTTGTGTCGTTGGGATTCCGTTAGCGGTTGATTCCTGGCGCAGATTCAATTTGTGGGTTAGGGATTTTCAGCTTAGGTGTGTGAAATTTCTCCGATAAACCGTCCGCTCACTTGGCGGTTAACGTGGGGGTTTAGGGCTGAAGCGAGTGGCACCCACGCTCGTCTCTGACGAGCAAAACCGGGGCCCGCAGAATCCTCAATCAAAGCGCCCTCGAGGGAAGGGTAAAAAAACAAATCCTGTAAACCTGAAAAGATAACCATAAAACGAAGAAAGTAAAAAGCAACATGTATAAACAGATTTGGAACAAAAGAAAAATAGTAGTTCCGCTGAAAAACACATCAAATACATAGATGTAAACAATTGTCTGGATTTATAAAAATAAATAACCGTGCATAAGGAGAAAAAAAATTTTTGCTTTTAATTTAAGTTAAGTATTCGGAGAAAGACTAATTTTAGTCATTTCAACTGAGTAGAAGTGTGTGACTTTGTGTGTGAATTCTAAATGGTGGAGTTAGTGCAATCGAGGGCGGAACACAATCGAAGAGCGGAGGTTATGGAAAATCTTCGCGCTGGACGATCGCCAGTAGAAATTATAAGGTTTTCTGGGTATCCAAATTGCACAGTTTGCGATATTGCTCAGAAGTAAGCGGCCGCAGAAAATTGTGAGGAAGGTTCTCCTAGTTCAGCAACGAGAAGACGGCCAGGACCCCGGAAGTCGTTCGAAGGGCCCAAGGCATCATTTCGGAGGGTCCTGGGAGAAACAGTTACAAGGGAGGTCTACCTACGGGTTCTAAAGACGACTGTGAAGCCGTAGATTGAAGCAGTGAAAACCGTATTTTTGAGCAGGACGGCGCTCCAGCTCACACGAGCCATTTAGTGCAGAATTGGCTCTCAAATAATCTGGACATGTCTTGGTCAAAAGAATTCTGACCTCCCAATAGCCCAGATTTAAACCCCCTGGACTATTACTTGTGGAGCGTTATTGAGGGGTTACGTAAAACCAGACATTCTGATGTGGCATCCCTAGAGGCCGCTGTTGAAGCAGCATTTATCAATTTATAACGAGAGCAGTGAAAGAAGGCGTGCCCGCGATTCAGGCGGAGAATTGAAGCGGTGATTGAAGCAAGTGGGGGTTGCATTGAGAATATCTGGTTGTAAATGTTAGTTTTTAAGTAAAATATTATTATTATTATAAATTAGTGGTTCTTTCCGGATTTTGCTGATGTACCCTGTACACATTTCATAAAGTCTGATGGCTCGATTTCATTATACACAACAGATTTTTTGATACCTACACTTTTGTTATACATGATTTATCCGTAACAATACAACAGAACTTTGCCTTTGTTCCCATAAATTCCGCTATGGGATCTATGGGGCTTTAATATTTAAATTTACCAAATGCTTTTTGATTAACAACCCTACCCTAAAAATAATGTATATAATTATTTTTAGGGTAATTACAGGTATCAAATAAATTTATATTCATCATCATCATCATCATCGTAAATATCTTCAGTTTCTATATTAAAGATAAAAAAGTCTATACCTATTTATGTTTTAACGGAACCAACAATGGAATATTGTTTTTGGTTAAATTTCTACGCAGCAAAATATAATATAACGGAACTACTAAGTAACCCGTAATATTTTTCATGACCAGAGTCAATCTTTTGTTGTTTTTGATCGTGAATGGAGTTTTCGAGTTGTATAGAATAATAGAAGTTAAACATTTGAATGTGTTTTTCATTTTATCGAATAAATTTGTGAATTTGTATCAAAAGTCTGATTTGAAATCAAATATCTTGTTCCGTCGATCCGGATCGGTGCTATTGATCGATGATTAATTGAAATTGGACATAGTGCGTTGATGGCTACTTGTGAATACGCAAAGATTTTCAGCATCAAATCATTTTATAATTTCCTAAAAAATTTGTCGGTGGAATTCGGAAAATTTAATTTAATTTTTGATGGCTGAAATATCAAAGGTAATTTTGCGACAAAAGGTCGTGTTCGACCAATTAGTGAAGTGGCAAACGAATTTCCGTGAATATTCCAAGCCGCGGAAACCGGCCACATATTACCGGGTCATAATCGAGAAGGTTAATGATCTGTTTAAAACGGTACATGAAAACGCACGAGGAAATTCTCGAACAAATCGACAAAGATTACAGAAGATTACGACAAATTCGAGAATTCACATTTAAACCTTCAGACAGAGCTAGAAGATGGCTTGCAACCTATACTTAGAGTTGAAGACCATCAAGTCAAGGCGCAGTCAAGCAAGAAGGTCGATGAATTAGAATTGAAACTTCCGCGAATCACAGGAGACTACGAAGAGTGGACATCCTTCAAGGAACTTTACACATCAATCATCCATGATCGCTTTTCACTACGACAGTGGAAAAGCTACACTATTTGAAATGCAGTTTGGGAGGTAAGGCTGAAAACCTGCATCGTCATTTTAGCATTACAGAAGTCGAACACGACATCGAGCACTTTTGAACGCTCAATTTAGAAACCTGTTCAGCATCAGTAATGCCACCGAAACTGCGTGCGCATTGAAAATTCTTGTCGGCCGTACTGTTGAATGAATCCAGTCAATTGAAAACTTGAAATTAGGAAATTCGTGCCAATCAATTTTGATATATTGACTACACAACGACAACTGTGGGAGCAAGATCAAGCATTAACCACAAAGTTGCCTTCATTTGATGATCTCAAGACATTTTAGCATCGGAGATCTCGTGCTTTAGAAGCTTCTGGGGGTGATCGAACTAAACATTTTTGCCAGCCGTCACATGTACGCAATATTCACTCTGTGCAAACATAATCAAGTTTGTGTGTTCATTGCCGTGATCACCATCATATAGTCCACTGCCTTCAATTTAAGCAGCTGTCAAATTCAAACAAGTTGGAAATTGTATAACAGAACGGATTATGTTTGAATTGCCTGGAAAGAGGACATTTATGAATTAACTGCCCGACCAATTTCACATGCTTGAAAACCAAAAATCTCATCATACTATGCTGCATCGTGAAAACGTGCAATCCAAGAATATGCCTTATCTACGAGTACAACCGCTAACCTCACGTGTAAATGTTAATGCGGTGGATACAATGAGCAGGCGCGAAGTTATTTTGGTAATATATCTGGTAACGTTAGATGCCAAGTCGGGTCTGATCACTTTACGAGCTCTACTCGATGGGAGCTCACAGATTTCGTTGATTACAGAATCTGCTGTGAAACAAATCGGTTTGGAAAGAAAAAGAGCAAACATGAGTGTATCTGGAATTAGATATGATAGTATAACCGATATAAGGGGAGTTATCAAGATTAACTTGCGCACACAAAGGAAAAATGTATTAAATTTTGAAGTATTGATAATGGTTAGTTAAGCTGACTAACTTAATCTCCACTGATTGGGATCAGCTCAGGCAGTTAAATCTTGATGAACCGTTTTTAACCATCCTGGTCGCATCGACATGTTACTGGGAACTGATGTAGTTAGAAAAATTCGACTAGCGGAAATACAACAACTTACGGCTGGGCCAATAGCTCAGAATACAAGTCTGGGCTGGGTAATCTCTGAACAATTACTTGACCAAACCACTGATAACGTTCAGAGTTTCGAAATTGAAGCAACTTATTACTCAGTACTCAGCATGCAATTGAAAAAATTCTGAGAGTTAGAGGAAATCTAGCTTCATAAGATATCAACGCCGGAAGAAGAATATTGTGAAGCATATTTCACTGAGACTACAACCCGTGACAAAACTGGTAGATATTTAGTGAGAATACCCTTTAAGGGCATAAAACAAAAAAAAAATGCTTTAGGAATTTTAAGGCCGGTAGCTCTCGCAAGATTCGCACATTTAGAAAAGGGCTTTTAGAGAGATGAACAAATGAAAGCGGAATATACTAAATATACCCAGGAATATCTGGATCTGGGGCACATGCAAGCAGTCAATGATACCACTGAACATCTGACACTAGGAAATCAAATTCACTGCATCGCTCATTATTTACCTCATCACGCCGTTCATAAGGATAGTAGAACATCAATCTGCCGAGTGGTATTCGACGCGTTTAGAAAAACTAGTTCGGGAATATGATTGAATGAAAACTTATTTGCGCGACCAACAATATAAAACGATCGGCTGACAGTATTGATGAAGTGAAGACTGTATTGATGAAGCTGTACCGCAAATCACTGTGGACTCAGAAGATGCACAGTATCAAAGAATTTTATGGAAGTTTCATCTGTCGCTTGACACAATTGAAAAAAGCGAGAGTCGTCGTCTGACTCTCGAAAAAAAAATGAACAGATTGTGTGCGCGAATTGCTGAAAGCGTCTTGGAAGTTTCGCGTGTGACCGAGTATGAGCAATTGCTAAAAGACGAGGAAAAGTGTGGACGAATCTTGATGCTATGCAAGCTCGAATCATCGATTTCTTAGTTCGGATGAATTCAGAACCGCAAACGAGCTACGCGCTGAGGAGGAATATATACAGCCGTTGTACAAACAATACCTGAAAACAGCATCACAGCTGCAGAACATGTTCAAGTCGTCGATCGGTCAAGGAAAACCACCATCGTTTACTGCTACTGCTTCGAGGGACATGATCGAGAGACTGTTAATTCAAAATGCAGAATTGAGGATAGCTACAACAGATGCCAACGACTTTAAAATCTGCTACGGGCAATGTTGCAATATGTGTAATTCAAGCACTCCAGCAACCAACGCTGGAGCGGATAAAATTTAGCGGCAAACAGGAAGATTGGGCATAATTTCGAAGCACGTGGAAAGCAATTGTCGAGAACAGCAATATGCGCAATGAGCAGAAGATGAAACTGCTTAAAGACGCCGTACGGGGAGGTGTAATGAATCATTCGACGCCGCTGGCGACCACTACTACTACACCTGGCTGCCATGTGGCTTTCCATCTCGTGTCCGTCGTGACGGCTTCCCATACCACGTCAGTTTTGTCGTGGGATGTCAAAAGAGGAGTTGACAGCCACATGGCGGGTGTGTGTCAGTAGGGAATAAGGTTAATTAGTGAAGTAATTGCAATGAATGAATTCAACGGTTATAATGAGAATTCCAATTTGAGTACCACTTTTCAATTTGTTTCACAATGTTTTCTAGGTTTAAAGATCAATAAGATCAACGCAAGTAATAATTGACAATGATAAGATTAGCAGTTGATAAGGAATTGTTTTTTTTTTTGCAAGCTATAGTCCTTAAGTTAGGGTGACCAGACGTCCTACTTTAGGAGGACATGTCCTCCTTTTTGCTTGCCCGTCCTCCTGTCCTCCTAAACTTCACAAAATCCTCCAAACGTCCTACTTTTCAATCAAAGGATGAAATTTTCTCATAATTTACTCCTTGTAATACATTTTTTCATTTTTTTTTTATTTGGAAGAAAAAAAAGATGGAGATATCACAATTCAAAATCCCGCGCGTGAAAAAGCGTGTCCGAGCGCTTGCTCCAAAGAATTTTTCTCTCTTTCTAAACAATGAGTTAGATAGAGAGAAAAGTGCTTCGAAGCAATTGCTTGAACACACTTTAATTATCGAGTTTGTATGCATCGGAGTGTTGTCGTTGACATGCAATAGCCATTATTGTACGAACACGAAAGTTTCGTGTTCGTACAATAATGGCTATTGCATGTCAACGACAACACTCCGATGCATAGTTTCGTGACGAAACTTACTTTCACTGTGGGGACGCTGGTGAGCATAGTAAAGGAATACTGGTGGGAGAGGCGAGGTTATAAATAAGAGCAAGATTCTTTCGTTGTTCAGTCAGTATTGTTTTGTTTTGAGTCAACTGGAATCTTTCCACATCGACGAAAATTTATCGCAATCAATCGTCATTCTGCTATTATTATTAAGTGATTGTTTTTCGCCATGCCGAAAAGGAAATGTACCTTTTCGGAAAAACTGCGTAAGAACCCAAAATATCAATGCTTTTCTTCTACTCTTGACGAGTCAGTAGCAAAGTGTAAATTGTGTGACATTAACATTAATATCGCTAATAAGGGTGCGTATTTCCATATCTTTATTTCGTTTTCATTCAAATTTCTCTTTAAAAAAATCATTTGTGGATTGAAGTGAATCTTATATATGTAAGCATGATATTTTTAGTTGGTTACTGGTGCCCTAGCAACTCACTCGAAACTTTAGCTAAAGTTTCGTAAAGTCTCGCGTAAAGTTTCGAACGCGCAAAAATGAAACCTTACTAAAAATTTAAAAAATGTGTTTTTATATTTCGCGCGCTAAAAATAAAATGGCGACCTGGAAAACAAAGACATAACCTAGAGTTTCAGCAATATTTTCTATCATTTTCAGTGCTTTTTTGTATGAAAAATTGTTTTATTTCGATATTTTTCTCATAAGCTATCAAACTGCAATGTTGAAAATTAAAAACATAAAACATTAAAATCACTTATAAGAAATTTCTAAAGTTCCACACAAAGTTTCACTTTTGCGCGTTTGAAACTTTAGGAAACTTTAGTAAGGTTTCCTAAAGTCTCACGTAAAGTTCCGAGCGAGCTGCTAGGGTGCATATAAAATCAACATCTTTTTTGCTGTCATGTTATCAAATAAAATAGATTGAAATAGAATAAAATAAAATAAAAGTTTCCAAAGGAAGCCTCCAGTTGGAACAACATATCGAGACTCCAAAACATCGGAGCAACATTCAAAGCGCATCAACATCGAAGCCAATTGACAGTTTCATGGTCAAACGATTTTCCACAGAAGAGGCGAAAATATCGGCTGCTGAAGGTGCCCTCGCTTATCAAGTCGTCACGCATCATCAATCATTTAGATCGCAAGACTGCAATGCTGCTTTGATACGCAAAATATTTGGAGACTCTGCCATCGCTACGAAGATCTCTTGTGCTAGGACAAAAACGGAAGCGATCATTTGCAATGTTTTGTTTCCTCACATTATGGGTATCGTCATAAAGGACCTCCAAAAAGCCTCTTTCGTTAGCCTAAGTACAGATGCCAGCAACTATGGGAAAATAAAATTATTCCCCATCATGATCCAATTTTTTGAACATGAGCAAGGCGGAATTACAGTTAAGCTGCTGGATTTGTCAAATCTATTTAATGAAAAAGCCGAAACCATTGCCACAATGCTTTTCAATTTACTAGAAAAGCATGACCTGAAAAAAAAGTTAGTATCGTTTTCGGGAGATAACGCAAATTTGAATTTTGGTGGATTGAACCGCAAGGGCAAACAGAATGTTCACAAACTCCTGGAAGGAAAAACAGAAAAAAATTTAATTGGTATGGGATGCTCAGCCCATATTATCCACAATTCCAGTCGGCATGGCCTCGAACTATTTGATCTTTTCGACATCGACACCATCTGTTACAAGATTCATCAATATTTCCGGAATGAAACTCTTCGATCAGCAGAATTGGAAGAATTTTGTGACTTTGTCGATATAGAATATCGAGATATTCTATACCATTGTAAAACGCGATGGCTCAGCCTTTATCCAGTGGTTCATCGAATCCTGCTGATGTTCGAACCTCTACAATCTTACTTCAAGTCTATCGATAAGCCTCCAGCATTTTTGAAGTCATTTTTTGAAAACGATCTAGCCGAGTGTTTCTTGTTTTTCACTCACTCCTATATGACTCTCTTTCACGACAACATCAAGGAATTGGAAAAAGAAAAAAACAGTGTCGTTGAGGTCATCAATATAATTGACACTGTGAGCCGTGGTCTGCGTGATCGAATCAAGAGTAAATTTTTGCCACTTTCTGTCAAAAGTATTTTGAAAAAATTACGAGAAGATGGAGAAGATAAAAAATGTGACGACTTCACCTGCAAAGCGATTCAAGTTTATGAAGAGGCTGAAGAATATCTTTCGAAATGGACGACTTCTCTTTCCGATTTACGAGTAAATTTTTGATTTTTTTCTACATGATTGTTGGATTGTGACATTTTGAAAATGTATTTCCATATAATTTGTTTCAGATTTTCAAGTGGCTTGATTTTCGCCTCGATACGCAATTAAATTATGACGATATAACCGACACTCTTCTTTATCTTCAAGACAAGAAGGTGGATTTTGACGAAAGTAAAATCTTCGATCAAACCATGAATTTGATTAGCTTCATTGAAAAAAAACAAAAAGAAAAGGATTTACAATTTTTCAAAAAATCGTGCAATGACAAAATTTGTATATTTTTTTCTGCGAATCGTGACGAATGTTCGTATTCCGAAATTTTGAAAATTGCGAAATTCTTTTTCGCAATACCGGGACATAACGCAAATTGTGAAAGGTCTTTTTCTTTAATCAAGTCGCAGTGGACCGACGAAAGAAACCAATTGTCTGTTTCAACTGTTCGTTCTCTTATTTCAATCAAAATGAATTTTAAATCATATTCCTGCGTCGAATTTTACAATTATTTAATGGACCCGAAAAATTCAGAATTGCTTCGACTTATTGCAAATTCTGAAAAATATTGTAAAAAATGAACCGTGACTCTTTGATTAAATTCGCCCAACTTTGTAAACATTCGAATAAAAAAAAATTTTTGAAAAAAAAAACAAAAATTTTTTCCCAATAATTGTATATTTGAAAAAAATTTTTTTAATATTTGAATTATCATGGGGGGGGGGGTTGGCAAGGCGATGTCCTACTTTTACCTCTTGAGCATCTGGTCACCCTACTTAAGTTTCGTTTGAATAGATAAGTTGAATGTATATTTTAGTCCGAAGGTGTCATATTAAAACACCTCAATTTGTACACAAGTATTCATGATTCCTTCATAAAAAGCATGACTGAATTTGAATGGGATTAAGCCATTTAAAAACGTAAACCAACCTTTCGGTATATAAATGAATCCCTTTAATCGACGCTTAGAATATTTCTAATAATCATACTAGACACTGTTGAAACAAGTAATTAGGCAATTGTTTTGAATTAATAAGGAAATCATTAAAATCGTATATTAGGGCGTATTAAGGCCTCCCGGAGATTTCACTTAATTATGAACATTTTTTTTAGAATTTCCTTTAATGAAAGTAACTAGTAAAATTACAGATTGGCACCTATCACGTAATTAGTTACAAAACTAACCCGATATTTATTTGATGCCACTGGAAAAAAAAACAACTCGCGACGAAAATTATGATAATTGTGTACGAAATCGTGCAAGCTATCACTTAGTAAATAAATTAAAAGTAATTGTACAACATGTGCAGCTATTCGATTCGTGCAATCGACACAATTGGTTTTTAATGAAAACGCGTTATAGGAGCACAATATTTTTGTAAGTCCAGATTAAGAACACCATATTCGTATCTCCTAATTACCTTCAAATTCTTTTCTGAATATCACAATATCAACTGAAATAAACTTAACTGTGTTCCACATAGAACGAAACTTAAAGCATCTTAAAAAAACCCTTTTGAAATCCAATCATTTTATTTGTCTTCTATTTTGAAATTCAACAATTTACTTCATCCAACTTACCTTTCTTAATGATAGTCGTAGTAAGCAAATTCAATTGAAAATAACATAGCCTTCCCTCTGTTATATTTTGCTAGAACTTTATCGACTTCTTACTTTAGACAGTTATTAAGTAGGGGAAAGTGGGGGAAACACGAACGCGGGGTAATTCCGAATGCAACAGTTCTGACATGTTAGAATGATGTGGCCGAATTTTGTTCACTGCCACTTTGAAGGTTGCGCTGCATGTAGTTTCAGTCAACAACACGGGAGACACGGACGCGCATACGAGTCAAGGTGTGGATTTTTGATTATTTTGTGTGTTTTTGATGTAATTTTTCCGTAAATGTAACTTGATGTAGTTTTATTTCTATCAACTATAGTGATTTAACTTTTACATAATGAAATACTCACATATTGATGAGTTAAATTACAATCACGCTAATGGCATAAGAAATCTAACCTAAATTTTTTATTGTCATTTTAATTGTTTCGATCCTAAGGGGCAATGGCGAACAGGCCATGTCGGGTAATCTCGAACGTTCGGCATTACTCCATTTGTCAGTTCTCTGTTCATTTCTTTTTTATTCATTGTTCTAGATGCCGCGTAATTACATCAGAAAGACAGAAACAAAGTATAAACTAGAAGATCTTCAAAAAGCTGTAGAGGATGTTAAAGCTAAAAAACTGAGTATTGGAAAAGCAGCAACAACTGATTCGGTGCCTAAAACTACAATTTTCAATCACTTGAAGAAGGCTGTAATAAAACAACCAAGAAATGGTAGAAAACCATTATTTAAAGATGAGCAAGAATTGGAGCTCGTAGACTATATTATTAAATGCAGCAAACTTTATTATGGATTGACGATAAGAAAAATTCGCCAATAGCAGAGCGGAATAACCTTCCTCATTATTTTGACCGAGTAAAACAGCTAACTGGAAAAGACTGGTATTACAATTTTATGAAGAGACATTCCAATATATCTTTGAGGACACCAGAAACAACCTCATTAAATCGGATCTCTGCACGGAATGAAGGTAATGTTAAAATATTTTATGATAATTTGAAGGCCATACAAGACAAACATCATATTCAACCTGATAAAATATTTAACGTTGATGAGACAGGTATATCAATTGTTCAAAGAAATTTTAAAATATTAGCAGCAGAAGGTGAAAAAAAACTTGGTAAGGCAACGAGCGCTGAAAAGGGGTCCACAACAACAGTTGTTTGTGCATTTAGTGCGGCTCGCCAATATATTCCTCCATTTTTTATATTTAAAAGAAAGCGGATGAATGCTCTCTTACTAAAAGGCAGTAACACGAACATGATTGCAGCAGTATCAGACTCTGGATGGATAAATGAAAGTTTATTTATTGATTGGCTGCACCACTTTGTTTCATTTGCAAAGCCTTCCAAAGAAAATCCAATTTTGCTAATATTAGATAACCATGAGAGTCATATCAATCTCAATGCATACACACTTTGCAGAGGCCATGGAATCATTATGCTGACTCTTCCATAGCACACCTCACATAAACTCCAGCCGCTAGATTTGACATATTTTGGTCCTCTAAAGACTGCATACAACCAAGAATGTGAGAATTACATGTCAGATCGATTTGGGAAACCAATCACACAATACGAGATCATTGAATTATTTACAATGCTTTTAACCGGTGCAGTAATATTGCAAAGGCAACCAGTGGATTTCGATCAGCAGGAATATATCCCTTGCGCCCAATGCCATGCGTTTCTCTGAATAATACCTCCCAGGCAACAATATTTCGAACACAAAACAGTAAGATCGATACCCAACTTCCATGTAGTTTAGTAACCGACATTCATATGGACGAATTGGCAATTTGTGATCAACAAGCTACCGATGCTCACAATTATACTTCTAATATGTCTGCGGCTGGACAAGTTCACAGCGTTGAAGCTTTCGATATCCAGACTTCTGATACACGCGCAGTCTCTTTAAAATCAAGTGAAGAACCGTGCAGGCTCTCAGTTTCTCTGTGCGGAATTGTTGAATTGCCTTTAATTCCTCCAAAAATATCCAAGCGCAATACTAGAAAGAAAACATCGAGTTTTCTATCAAGTACACGCGTAAAGGACCAACTAGAAGAAAAGGAAAATAGAAAACGCGCAAAAGAAGAAGAATTCAAAAGAAAAACTGAAAAAATGCAAAACAAAGCAATTAAAATAAAAAGAGTGAAACGTCAAGATAGAAAATCTATAAACAAACATGCTGAAAGAGTATTGAAAAATTTTATGAATATTAAAGACTCTAATAATCCTGGTCAAAATAAGAGAGGGGAGGAAGAAGGGAAGAACGAAAATGATGACTATTATTGTATATTTTGTAACAATAAATATACCCGACGTTAGTCAGGGGTAAACAAGAACACTAAGGGTTTTGTTTCTTTTTCGTTTTGTTACATTTTATGAAAAAAATAATGAATGTTGATGAGTGAATTGATAGCTGGATTGTCAAACTTTATTACAAAGCAATAAACAAAACTTTTTGTCTTAAAACCGCTGTTTTATTAATGTTTTCCCTTAAGTGTTCGTGTTTCCCCCACTTTCCCCTACATATGTATATTTATTTGTTCGGAAATATTTTGTTATATTTTTTTTAAATACGATATGGTCTAAATAGAGTTATGATATTCTCTGTATCCAAATTTAAATTTATATATGCTTAAAATAGTAACATACGAGTAAATTGCTAAACTAGAAACGACTTTCCTTTCCAGTGGTCCTTCTTTTTCAGAGGCAGTGGGACCGCATGGTAAGTATGCCGGGGAGAGGGTAGGGTTTGGAAAAATCAGCTGAGGCAGGTTTCGCATCGCGTGCGGTACGCGGTACCTTTGTTGGCTTTGTCTTTTTCCTTAGCGTAGCTTTCGTCGGGTTCGAGTTAACGTAGTGTATTTTTCAGTACCGCGTCGGTAAAATTCGGGAACGCGAAATGGAAATTAGATTTTTGTAATTGACTTGAATAATGAAGAAATGCGGAATAAATTAAAGTAGTTTTCTCTTCCGTATGTTTGTGTTTTCGACGCGTTTTGAAATGGGCATTTAATGGTGGCTATAATACGTAATTGAGCGTAATCCATTTTAAGACCTGCGACTGAAATCCTCTCCGATCTAGCTGGCCGACAAGCAGCCACCGCGAAAATGGATTACGGTGCACGGACTTGTTGAACGGTTGGTACCATTCGTTGGCACGATTCACACTTCACGTCTAGAACCGATGGGAGGTCGGTTCCGACTTCTTTCGTGAATTTTGACGAGAAAAATCATTACAGAGGCACTGCAGAAAATCGACTCCACCATTTTAGAATTTCTGCTACCAGTTACAAAGATGCCTGGCAAAAGCTGTGCGAAACGTATGGGGAAATAAAGAATGCTGTGACAGATTACATTTTCGCATTTGCGAATCAAGAATCATCGGCGAAAGAGAGTATCACTGGCTCCTTACAATCTTTGCACGATACGCCAGATGGCTTAATTCGTTCAATTTCCACGTTGGGTGATGGTGCTGATGATCGAGATTTTGTTATGGACCATGCACTCCATTCACTCACCTACAAATCCTTTAGAAATTCGCATGGAAACCCCGCACTTACCTTCGTCCTAAACATCTAATCCTATTTCACAAATCTCATAAATAACACGTCAGCAAACATCCCAATTCACTAAATCGGTAATCGATTTGCGCGTCAACAAATATTCTTAATTCCTCAAATCCATTAACATTGATTGATTCTCACATTCAATCATTTTCCAGAAATTTAAAGATGGCAAGTACCGGAAACAAATCATTAAAAAGTACTAAAATCCCATATGAGAGATTGTACTTGTTGTAATCGAGCAGGTACGGTTGTGAACTCCGTCCAATACGCGACATGCACACTGAAAAATACGCCAGCGCTAGTCCCGATACGGGTTCGCCCAGCGAATGAAACAAAATTAATGACTACAGAATGCGCTGTCAGTGAAAAGCCCCAAGTGATACAAAACGAAATCGAGAGAACTTCAAGAACAGTGGAGTTCGATGGCACAAGAGCCCAAAATCAACATCAAACCAACACGAAACATCAATCATTGTGCGTTCTCAAAATATTTGGTCAGTTTTTTTTATATATTTTTGCGCAAAGAATGCAAATTGAAAGAGTAACGGAGTGGGAAAAACAAACCGAAAAATGGATAGAAAGAATATGAACAAAGAAAAAAGAATAAGAATAGAAATACATACCACACACAATAAACTGATGGTTGCATAAGATAAAATTAACTTTTCATGTAAAGAAAGACAATTTATTTATTTATTTTTTTTTTTTCTTTCTTGGAATGTATGCGGTACAGAGGCCTTATAATATAGTAGGTGTTCTGACAAAGTCATCTCACCATCGTTTGAACATTACTTAAAACTATGCATATTATCGTATTTCTATGAGACTATTACAATTAGCTAGAGGAAAATTTAGGCAAAAACCTCTACTGAACTTATATTAGCTTAACATAACTTAACTTTCTACTTATAACTAGCTAAAATCTATGAGGCTAGGTTACGGCCAAAAGATAGGTGGTAGCAACTGCTGATTTTCAATTCGCCAGGGCATGTATTAGCGGATTGGGCGAGTCTTTTGCTTTCGCGATTAATTTGTCACGGCGCAATGCAGCGAGCTTACGAATTGGACTAACGCCAGCCAGTCTGTGTAGCTTTTCAGAAGAGAAGTAAAACGGTTTGTTAAGGACCATTTTCAGGTATCTATTTTGGGTGATCTGAAGCTTTGTTACTAGATATTTAGCACATTGGATCCAGGTAGGCGAGCCGTATAGGATGATCGGTTGGATTGCCATTTTGACGATGAGGACTTTGTTTCTGGTGTTGAGACGTGAATTACGATTAAGAAGGGGATAAAGCGAAAGCACGGCCTTAAACGCTTTGGAGCTAATATGCTCAATATGTTTTCTGAAAGTTAGTTTTGTATCGAATATATGTCCAAGATATTTAAGATCCTCGCTCCAAGGAATAGTTTGCCCTAAAAAATTTATTGGTCGCTTGGGTAAGTGAGCAGGCTTACGCTTCCTGGTGAAGTATATTGACTTCGTTTTTGCAACATTTATTTTAATTTTCCATCTATGGTAGTATTGATAAGTAAGTTCTAACGCCGTTTCAAGGCTAGAAATAATGGAAGTTGGATCTGCGCCTATGCTGTATATGCAAATGTCGTCTGCGAAAGCATCAACTTGGCAGTTTGGTAAAGAAGGGAAGTCAGACGTATAGATGTTATATAGAGATGGGCTTAGGCAGGAGCCTTGCGGAACACCGGCAGATATACTTTTTAGTGAGGAAATGCTTTCCCCGACTTTGACCTGGAACTTCCGATCAGTTAAAAATAATTGTAAAAAGTTCAACAGGTATGGGGGTGTATTGTATTTCTGAAGTTTGTAGACCAGAGCATCATGCCAGACACTATCAAAGGCTTTTTCTATGTCCAGTGTCACCAAACCTACAGACAATTTATTGTACATCGCTGCTTTGACGTCCTTCGTAACACGGAGGAGCTGATGCTCAGTCGAATGTCTGTTTCTGAAGCCGAATTGGAAATCCGGTAAGAAATTATTGTAAGCCATTAAATTATTTAATCTTTTCAGGACTATTCTTTCAAAGAGCTTACCTAATCCTGGTAGTAAGCTAATGGGCCTGTAGTTGTCAGGAGAGTGCGGATCTTTTCCAGGCTTCGGGATAGGTATGACTAGAGCTTGTTTCCAGATGGATGGAAAGAGAGAAAGCCTAAGGCATGCGTTGAATAGGTGGCATAGGAATACTATTCCTTTTTTGGGTAAATTTTTAATTACTATATTCGGTAGGCCATCGATACCAGGTGCTTTACCGTTTTTAACTTTTTTAAGTAAACTTATTAACTCCCTGGTTTTTATTAATGCACCAGGAGGTAAAGATGTTTGTTTAGGCTGATGTTCTAAAGCTCTGGCCACCATCATTTCTGCTAAGTTGTTGCAGAACCTATTGGAGATATTATGGAACTGCTTAAACTTATCTGCAAGTATATCTGCTTTTCCTTGATTAGAGTAAATATGCTCTTCGTTGTTATTTGTAATCGAATACGGTAACGCATGATACTTTCGCTTAAAAATTCTATTTAAATACCAGACTTTCCGCGAGTTGTAGCCTAGATTTGATAGCATGTTGTTCCATCGGAGATTCCGGAGCTCCTTAATTTTATTCTTAATTGCTAGAGTGAGGATATTAGCTCCAATTTTGAGAGACCTAATGCGGGTTTTTTGCCATTTACGCCGCAAAGAATTAGGCTTCCTTATTAGCTTGTATGTTTCTTCATCAAATTCTATTAAATTATAGGAAGCTTTTGATCGCTTTGGAACGCTAGACTCGATAGCTTGCCAGATAGTGTTTGTGAATTCTACAATTTGCTCCTTACATACTGAGGGAGTATTGAGCGATTCTATCGTTCTTGGTGCTAAAGTCACTCTTTCATCAATAAAACTCCGGAATCCAGACCATTTTGCTTTTTTGAAGCAGTAGTATGTATTTGGTGCATTGTGATTACTTCTTGTCGTTTCTAAAGAAAAGAGTACGGGTAGATGTGGAGATGAGAGGGCTTGCAAGACACTCAGCTCAGAGGGAGTAATATTTCGGTCACTAAGAACCAGATCCAGAGTGGAACCGACTCCACGAGGAGAGTAGAACGTGGGTTCTTTAGGGAAATGCACGTAGATATTTGTCTCTCTGGCGAGATTAAATAAAATGTGCCCCATTTTGTTGTTTCGTGTGCAATTCCAGTGCCAATGTCTAGCGTTCAGGTCCCCGCAAAGTAGAAACCTTTGGTTGGCCTTGCTAAACCATTTCAGATCTCTTCTGAAAAGTTTGATTTTTTCCTTGCTTAGTTTTGTCCCAGGGAAGTAGACACCATAAAACTTTATATTTGGTTCATCGATAATAACGCCAATATTTTCTATTACCGATGTTGGACTTTTCGGCAATACCGAATGTTTAATTTTTTATTTACAGCAATGGCTACGCCACCGCCAGTTTTTTCTACGCGATCATTTCTGTAAATATGAAAATAGGGATGCTTCAAACTATCATTTGGCCTTAACCAAGTCTCCGTTATGACAAATATATCTACATTATTTTGAACAGCGAAATTGAACGCTTCAGTCTGCTTGTTTTTAATGCTTTGTGCATTCCAAACTAATACATTTAATAGTTTATCCATAAAGAAATTTTATAGATAGCTCTACAATGACATTAAATTGTTCTTGTTTTGTTCTACATTTGCTTAAATTCGAAATTAGTTCCTGAGAAATGGTCAGAAGAGATTCGGGCGAAAAGAGGTTATCGCATAAACTATTTGAAGACTGTTGGTTTTGCTTTATCGCCATACTGTACGACATAGGTGGAGTGGTTGCCAACTTAGCTGAATTTCCCGACTTTTTTCCCATTAATGTTGCATCGCTGTTGTCTCTGATTAGGGTTGGAGTATGTGCTGAAGCTTTTGTTAGCAAAGGGAAATTGGTGCTCGTAATATCGAAGCTGTTTGTAGTTCTCTGGGAAGGAATTGGGGAACTTTTCGAATTTTTTCCCCGATTATTCAGCTTTTGTTTCAGCTGTATATACTCTTTTCTTGCCTTGCACTCAAGAGAATTAGCGAAGTGTGGTTCTTTACAATTACTACAACGAATTTGATTACGTTGCTCTTCTTTTAGCGTGCATTTGCTAAAATCGTGTTCACCACTACATATAGCGCATCTTGTGGGAAGATGGCAATAAGATGTACCATGCCCAAAGCGCATACAATTCCTACATTGTGTAGGGCCTTTTCGGCTGCTTGTGTAGAAGCTCCATCGTACAATAGTGTGCATGATCGTTTTAATTTTATTTAACTCCGTCATTTTTGTACCCTTTTGTAGATATAAGAGATAGTAAGTAGTTTCGCGATCTCTTGATTTGGGATTGAATAGTTTAATATCAATAGCATTAATGTTATGCTCTGTTTTGAGAAGCTTTTTCAGCTCTTCTGGGGAAATTTTATGCAACCCTGTTAAAACTACTTTTAGCGGTCGTAAATCTGAACGTTGAAATGTGAAATAATTAACTTTCTTAGCTTTTAAATGTCTCTCTATGGTCTCGTAATCTTCTAGATTGGTAAGAAAAAGCCTCATACCAATAGACATTATTTTAATTGAAAAATTCGTTATATCCAATTCCTTAAGAATTGCGTCTATCGTGTTGCGAGGTAAATCCGTAAATGTTATTGGAGGGACTCTCACCTTGGTTTTTACTTCAGCGTTGGGTTGTTGATCGGTTTCATTGCTATCCGGAAGGTCAGCTAATGGCAGGAATCGGTTGGAGTTTGATGAACATGTTGCGGGAATTCGCGCCATTTTAAAATTGTCACGGAGAAAATTACCCGCCGGGGAAGATTCCCGGCTTCTTTTCCTGCTTTGAGCAGTGTAGGAGATTTCGGATGCACAAGAACTCAATATGTAACTTGAATTAACACCAGTAGAACGTATCAAATAAAGAGAAAGTTACTGTGTAAAGTTACTGTGAAACTCGAAATAATAAACACTACGTAGTCACTATGTAAATCAAACGTCTGCTTAGCTCAAAGGTCTATGCAAAACTGAAAGACAATTTACTCTCTCTCTAAAAGAAAATCTTCCCACTTACCCGCCACACGACAATATTTGTTGCTTCCGAAACTATTAAACATATATAGAGAAGAAAACATAAGAAATCGACAAAACTACAATCTTTTACCGGGTTCTATTAGCAAATATAACAAGGATTACTAATTTTTTGAAAACAAACGGCGAGAAAAATTTTAAGCTATTATTGATAAACGAGGAACACATTCATTGGAGAAGAGACAGAGGAATCAAAGAAAAAGGAAAACATAATTACCGAACAATATATCTGTCTGTCGTAAATAACAAATTTTCAGCCAACCCATTCATATAATTATTAGTATTGCAATATTTTTTTTTTGTTGTTGTAGCAGCGGTTTATGCAAATAGCTGCTTTATATTTTCGTTCTTTTCCTTATGTAAAGCAATTTTTCGATCATTTCTGGTTCATATTCATAACGTTTTTCTTCTGATGGGAAGACTTATGCAAGTTAAGTTGTATGAGTTTTCCACTCAGAAGAGGAATACCTGGCCACTGCAACAAATATGGATTTTAATCCGGTTGGGTGGGTGCGCGGGGGCTCCATCACCACCTGGTTGCCCTTCTCTCATTTGTGGGCCATGAGCCTCTCCGGGTAAGGACGAGGTCACCCTGCTTCCACTTCTTTTTACTTGTTACTCTTGTTTCATGGACAAGTCAGTTGTCCCTTGTGTAGTTACCTACACTTTTTGCGACGCCGGTCGCCTTGTTTTAGTTCGACCCCAAGAAATTCGTGAGTGCGAAATTTTTTGTAGTGGGTCCTTGTGCTGGGGGAATGAACCCGCCCCACGACACCGCAATGCTAGCCTGCCAGCGCATTCACGCGTCCCCAGACAAGGGCATTCTCGGCAGATACCGACACCTTCTTCTGCCGAGGCAGCAGACCATCGCTGCAGTCCTTTACGGACATTTGAACATCACCTTTATCACTACATACTTTTGCGAACTTTGTAAATCTAATCGACACAATACTCAAGATTGTTCAATTCAATTCAAGCAGTAGAAACTCTTATTTTGTATTCAGGGCAGTTTAAAGTTTATTCAAGTTTGAAGCCAGAGGAGATCACAAGTTGTGAAAAATATTAAGAAAAGTTAAAGTTAAAATTGTTAAAACATAAAATATTAAGTGTTCGGGAGAGACCGAGGACGTGAATCCTCACCTTATCATGATGCAACACACGTCCCTTTTCTTCTTTTAATTTTATTAATAATAATCGCCATGATTCATTTTCCAATTTAGTTTGAATAACTTTGTCGTGCTCGACAATAGATGTCACTTGTACTCAACGCCTTCCTTACAACTTTTATTTCCCCGGAAGTGAACGGACAGCTTCTAATGTTGTTCGGCACATGTCAGAATACCGTAAAAGAAAATAAAAGGAGAAAAGAATTTGTGAAGAATCTCTTGAGTTGTTTTCGGGAATCGCGCTAGACAGAAGGACCACCAGACATCCACATATGAACCAGTTCTACTTCGATACTCATCAATTTTTTCACTAAAGAACACATCATCCAAACCAGGCAACCGCGGCACCAACATATCCATCCTTCTTTTTACCATTCTCTCCTTATTCTCCCGCTAGTTGGCTGCGCAGCCTGGAGGAATCGTAAGTTTACCGACAATCCATCGGGTAAGTCAAATCAATTCTTGGTCGCCAATTATCTCGCGGTTCCATCGTTCGAATTTCATCGCGGTGAATAGCGGATTGTGAAATTCCGATTGAATTTAAGCCTTCTTCTATTCAACAAGTCATAGAAAAATTGTGTAAAGAAAGTGCAAGACTGTGCATAAAGGATAATTAATTGTGGATTGTTTAAACATAAAAGTGATTTTTTCCTTCAAAGAGCCCATAACAATTTTTTTCTTATTTATCTGTTGAGTGGGACCCGCTTGGTCTCTGCACATGGCTAATAATGATATCACCTACGCTTAGTGATTCATTGTCATTAATGATATAACGTTCTATCGCGCCTAAGCCGCATTCTGCTTTATTTGCGAAGAAATTAGAATCAAATGCAAAATATGACCCAAAAGGCGCATGCTCTTATTGCAAAGGAAACCATCGTATATACGCATGTGACATTTTTAAATCACTGGCAGTGGATGCTACTAGACGGACGTCGGCAAACAAAGAGGGTATGAACTTTAATTATTTCAGCAGTGAACATCGCTTTAGAGAATACAGGTCTAAAGTTCGTTGCGGCACATGTAGGGAAGTGCATCATACGAATAAGATTCCAAAACGAAATGGCGAAGAAGCCACAACGACTAACGCAATTACTGCACCCATTATCGCCGTACCTGACTTAACTGAGACAACACAGAAATTGACAACATACGTTGCTACAAACGTATCATCACTGAAAGCAACTATACTAAGCATGAAAGGTACAAGTTAAGGAACGAAATACATATATCTAGTAAAGGAACGAAAACCATAAATCTATTCTCCATATTTCCCAGACAGACACGCGAAACAGCAAAATTCCATTTGATTAAAATCTTTCTACGGTCGTTCCCACGAAATCGCTAATGATTCTATTACATCTGAAAGCTGATGCGCGATCCAATTGCAGCGGAAACCTGACGAATCCGTCTGGCAAATATCCGGCATGTCACGCTGTAGCTCATCATTTTGTTCAATTAAAATATGAATTACAATAGTGCAGTCTATTGTTAACGCTTAAGTAATAAAGACCTAAATTTTGAAAAACTAATTTTTAATTTTATTAAATTAATTTACACTTAGCCGTGCTCTATTACCGACCGCGATCGCTGAAGTCGAGGACATGCAAGTTAACACCACATCCTGCCCACCTAATACTTAGCACCACATCCTGCCCACCTAATTATTTTTCCTCATTTCATATTTTTTACCATTCCAAGAATTTTCCATGCTTGCACATTTTATCATGCCGACATTAATCGAAGGAACATAACACCCGAGATTGACTCGATTCTGCTGACGATGGAACACGCGGTGAACGTTGGTCATTTCTTGTTGATGATTTTGTTAGCATTCTAATATTTGTGATATGTAATTGATTGGTGTGCATTTGATAGTTTATAAAAAGAGGTGAACGTAAGATATGTATTATATTTCAGAACTGTTCCAACAAAGATTATAACGTTTATAAAAGGTGTATTTATTTGAAAAAGTGACATCTTAAAAGCTACCTGAAAAAGTGTTCTTCATTAACTTGCATGGCCAGCGGCTACGTGTACGAATGCTGTTTGATTCTGCGTCCACTGCGTCTTTCATTATCGAAAGGAACCCATGCAAGAGTACCTGTCAGTTGACCCTCGAGTGTAATGGCTGGCACTACATGAGGAAAGGTCCGTTGTGAGTTTATCTTGTTACATAGTGGTGGAACTATTGGTGTGGATTTCTTAGTGTTAACGCGAGTTAAATACCCATTTCATGCATCCCAAATATATTTAAATACCCGGTTCCAACTGGTTATCATGTATCCAATTTCATGACCATATTTGGTCACACAAACGATCACATTCCAACGATGCGATCAACCAATAGCATGTAAGCATAGCGATAACGAATATATTATAAAGGGCATTATACTCGTAAACCCAAGCCAAGCGCTTCTTACGTCTGGAAACCCAACTAGCGGAGAACCCAAGATTATTAATAAAGAGCGTTAACATAAATTAATAGTTTTATTTTTTATACTATATATTGTTCGAGGACAATAATTCTTAATTCGCGCATCACTGACAAATTAACTACTGAAAGGCTAGACAGAAAACGATTTCAACTGATCGAGATGTTGAAATTTACTGATCCTAGCCTATCGATGTGTTATTGTACAAACGATATGGATCTACTAGATCGCTTGCTACAACAATTTTTTGAGGATGAGCTGGTTGATCGTCATTTCAATGAGACGCACACACGCGACGGCAATGGAAGATACGTTGTACGGCTTCCGTTCAGCGTTAAGAAACCTTTTCTGGGCCGTAATCTGAATGGAGCTACAGGCCGTCGCTAGTATTTCACATGAACACCGTGTGCTGGACCCCGAAACAGATAAATGCCGAGGAATCAATTGGAGCTCTGGGCATCGACTGGCATCCGGCCAGTGATGATATTGCCTTTCGCGGTAGACGTTGTCACGGGACACTTTCACACGCGATCCTACAAGCAAGACCCCCGCGAGCTAAAGGTAACATTTATCACGCCAGCCAGACTGAAGAAGAATTAATAACGTAATTTTTTTGAATTAAATATTGTATTTTCAAGTATAATTTTCATGGTACATGTAATGACTAGACTAAGTAGATTCTAAGCGGAATACTAAATCAAAGTGTCTCTATAAAACGGTGCGTGCCAAAGCTTCAAATACTAATGGAGGACTCCGATTTGAATTTGAAATATTTGAGATTGGCGAAAACGACTGAGGAAACTGAAAAAATATTGGGAAAATATTTAGAGGAAGCCGATTCGAAGGCGAAACCCATTTCAGAATTTAAAGAAGATCTCGACTGGTTTAATGGAACTGAGCCGTTAACATTTACGGAATTGCTTAAAGCAAAGTAGTTGTTCTGGACTTCCTCACATAATGCTGCATCAATTGTATGCATATACTACCTGATTTGAAGAAACTCGAGAAGAAGTACAGCGTTGAAGATGGTTTGGTGGTTGCAGGTGTCCGCTTAGCTAAATTCCACAATGGGAAAGATAGTACCAAAATTCTATCTGCAGTACAAAAGAAACGTTGGCAAGATAAACAAAGCACAATCAAATCAATTACATGGTATAAGCCTTTGCCGCGACACTTATACATGATGCCATATCGAATCCAGCAGACGTGATAAAGCATAGGCTGCATATGTACAATTCGCCATATAATTCAGCTTTAGAATGCACGAGAGGAAACTATAGAAACGAAGGGTTCGGTGCATTTTATCGCTCATACTCTATACAATTGATTATGAATCTACCATATCAGGCAATACACTTTATTTTTATATTCAATGGCTGCGACAGCAATTCGTTGGTATTTTCAAATTCGCATTATGCGGGAAAAGTCGTGAAGATTATAAATCTTCGATATCTGGGAAAAGTACATTACAACTGAAGGTCCAAATCAACAGGGACGGTGGAAAAACTAAGCAGTGATGATATGATTAATAGCAATAGGATTAGATATTCAGTTGAAACTCAACAGATATATCCAGTGTGTAGTAATCTAGGAGCTATGGCTCTAAAAGCCAGCGCTGACACAGGCACACAGCACGAACGCAATTTAACAAGGATTCAGTCGATTCAGTCACCTTCCCCATCGCAACACTCGTTTTTTTTCTTTGCATGGAAAATAGGTCCAGAAAGTGTCTTTTGTACTTAACTCCCGGGAAACAAAATTCTACAATTGTTTAATATTTTAATGTGTAGTGATTTTATTACAATATCTTTTGAATATAATTTAACGAATTGCGGTGTAACGCGGGATACAGATGCTTAGAACGAAACGGTTAACCTTTTAAATTATATGAACGCTAAAATCATTGTATTATTTAAACCCCTTAAAATTTGTCTAATTCTTCCGATTTTTCCCACTTAATTACGCCTAATTATTATAAACGAAAATTGCTTTCAATTGATAACTTAAGCGAATCTACAAAAGACGACTTAGAATTTAAAAACAACCGAAACGAGTGTGCATTATCACCACCGCGGGTTCACCCATAGATGGCACTATTAAACGAAACTTTGCGCGATTTTCCATTGCTGTTTCGTTGCTTGATGGCTCGGCCCCGCGAGGGTTGTTGGGAAGTGGAAAGGGACGAGAAAACGTGGGCAGTGGCACGGATGTCGAGCGGGATTGTTCGAGGAGTGGTGATAGTGGTTTGATGACGGAATTTCTCTAGGATGTCAGCAAATGGAGTGGAAGTGAATGGAATCAACAAGAAATCATCTGCCCGAGTTCCGATCTCCCGCGATGTGATCATTTTTGTATAGAACTTCCACATGTCGGTCGCTAGAGAAGATTGCATACGTGACGAGTCGTACAGTTACTTAGTGCATGAATTTTGATCTGAAGTCGCAGCCAATGGAGTCGAATATCTTCAATTGCGGTACATTGTGCAAATTTCCCATGGGTTTAAATCTTCTTCATTTGATATAGAATGAAGAGTAGCAGCAGCGGAGAAAAGAGGGAAACACAAACGCAATGGGAATGTGATCGATTTTAAACTGGTGTTTAATCTAGTTAATTTTCCTCGAATGGATGTATTAGAGAAATCTGAGCCCGGAGAAGGGACATGCCGTTGGTTTCTTTCGTGAAATTGTGAAATTGAATGCGTTATTTGACCTGTCCTGAAGGAGTCTTAAAATGGAAGCTAGTGGTCTTACTTCAAAGTTTCAATGGCCGTTTGATGATGATACTAAGTGGAGTGAAAATTAACGTAATTAAATTTAATCCGCGATGATGAACTAAAAGAGATTTCTTACCCATACAGCCGTGACCTTCACACTTCTACTTAAAGTTGGTGATAATTACTTTAATTGGAGTATATAATAATGAGTGCCAAATTAGTTCAAATTATATTTGCGCATTGTGTTTTTAAGGATCTTTTGGCAAAGGTACGCCTTCCACCCTAAAAGCGACAAAAAAGGACGCAAGTGGATTGAAAAATGTGCAAAATGCACAACAAGTTCGTCACTCATGATTGTAACGCATAATTCTGAGGGCAGTCGATCGACAAGTTGCCTACCTATTTCGGAGAAAAGTTCGACCATAGTTTTATATAGAATAAAACGTTGCATAAATAATCAATTCAATGATCAGTTTAAAGTTGTCGTCACGGCCAATAATATTCCTTTTGCGATTTATTTCCCAACTGTATTAAAGAATTTACGATTGCTAATTGGACTATTGGCATTGGGCGGAGCGGCAGCAGCGGCACATTATTTGAGTAATCGGGGATCTAATAGTAAGTCAGATGGCAAGAGCGGTTTAGCATCAGGACTTCTGATGCCCGTTAAGGTACCTCCAAGCTCAGCAGACTTACCAAAAGAAGTTCCTTATTTATTAGTTAGTGGCGGAACAGCCAGTTTTTCTGCATTACGTGCTATCAAGTCCCGGGATCCCAAAGCCAAGGTTTCAGTTATCTCAAATGAATAGGAGCGGCCTTAGATCATTGTCTAATTACACTGTTACCTTTAAGATAACAAAAGTAAAATTCCAGGACTTGCTCACCCCACTTCGTCAACGAGCGCTCGTCGTCGAGGGAAAGGTATTGTAAGTACCCTTTTAATTTAATTTTTTTATTATACATATTAATTATTTAATTATTTACTTATTTATTGCAAACTAAATATCTATTAATTATTTATAAAAATTATTTAATATTATTATAATATTATATATATTAATATTTATATTAAAAAAATAATTTTTTTTATAAACTCAAATGGGAAAATTGCTTTAATTCGGCATATTCAGATTTTTGAATGTCGCAACACGTCACGAATAATACATTAAAACACTATTGCATTGGTATATAGAGAAACAATAGAAATTTACTCAATTACATTTAAAGTTATCAGACTTTTCTTGAGTGTTTTATGTTACACAGATTCCTTTTGATTTTGAATCTATTGAATAGTTTTTTGTTGATTGATCTTTATTCTTTCCCAACTATGAAGCCATCAAAGCAAGTCTGTTTTTTTTGGCTTCAACCATCTCTGCATATTTCTTTTGATTCTGTCTCACTTTTGAATCTACAGTAATTGACATGCTTAATATAATTGTCAAAAACACTTCACAACCTATAAGCTATTAACACTTTCATCATGTGTATGCAAACTATCGTTTGTATGTATTCAGCTTAGAATTCAACGCGATTCAACGTATTAGCATAATTAAATCCAAATCAAATCGCGCATCATTCTGAAACATTGGATTTTGGTTGTATTTTTTTTTTATACTGAACTCAGACTGGTTATGTTTGTTGAAATTATCAACAGAGCATTAAATCCAAGGAAATAAAAATTTCTTTAATAGCGCAGCTTGCCCACTTAATTCGGAAGGGTATTTTAAATTTGTGCGCTTGTAAAACAATCAATAGATACGATTATGAAATGTTCCGCATTTGGCATTTTATTTAAAATATGCTTCGAACAATTTTTCGAATTCCACAATATATCTGGCATCAACATTCAATTTTGTTTTTGGTTTTCATTGAACAACCTTCAATTTATGGACGGTTCAACATTGAATTTTTTGAGTTTGATACAGAAATTATACTCGGTTAATTTGAACTAACATGCATAGTGGTAATTTATTATTCATAAAATACAATTTACTCAACACATAACTATAAAAATCATTGAAATAAAACAATTATGTTAAAAGTTTTTCGACGTTTTGTTAATATAATATTATTTTCATATATTGATTCACATTAATATCAACAACAAAAGAGAAGGAAAAGAAACAGAAACATGCTGCTAAGGCTACTTGATTGTATTGATTAGTAAATATTATTAAGTCCAAAATTACTGATGAGAAATCAAATTAAAACTGAGTAAACCATTTCAAAACCGGGAAAATTCCATTTGCTTACTTTTGCCTGTAATTAATTGTAAATGTTTATTGTCATGCTCTTTTCTTTTGAATCAAAATTTAATTCAAATAAAATGAATTGTTAAACGTAAAATCGGTCTTTCCCTTCCGGTTTTTTCCAATCGGGTATAGGACCCGGTACGGTGGCAGGCTTCCACCCCAAAATATGAGCCAGCCGCCGGGTACAAATTAATTCCTTCTTTTGTTTCAGGTGACTTCATGGGTTGAGTGGCCCAAGCAAAGTGCCTTTTTATGGCATAGAGTTATGCAATTCAATTGTATAATTCTATGACATAAATTGGTCACCGGGGTACTTCCCTTCTGATGGGAAAGTTCATATAATTCAAGTTGTATGAGTTTTCCACTCAGAAGAGGAATGCCTGGCCACTTCAACAAGTTAACAATGGATTTATTCCGGTTGGGTGGGTATGAAGGGGCTCCACCACCACCCGGGTGCCCCTCTTTCATTTGTGGGCCCTGAATTTATTTGGGTAAAGACGAGGTCACCCCAAGTTCGCCTTTCTTGTCAGGTTTCACTTATTCTCGTAACAAGTCATAATTCCTTCGGTGAGGTTATCTACAACTTTGCAACTACGGTCGTTTTCTTTCGATCTCTGAAAGCAATTCGTGAATGCGAAATTGTTTTGTAGTGAGTCCTCGTGCCGGGGAAACGAACCCGCCCCACGACAACGCAATGCTAGCCTGCCAGCGCATTCACGCGTCTCCGGACGAGGGCATTCTCGGCAGACACCGACACCTTCCTCTGCCGAGGCAGCAGAACATCGCTGCAGTCCTTCACGGACTTTATTGAAAACTTTTATTCACTACAAGTGGTGTGTGGGAAGCAGCTCCCATAAAAGCTGTCGGTGAGCTCAGTGTAGTATTGGAAATTAATGCATCAAGTTTAAATACAGTGCACAACGATATTAAGCGAAACTACGATCGAGGCTTTGGTAGCCCTTAAAATCATCAAATTGCATAGAATAAGTTCTTTTACCAATCCTCTTGACCACGTGGAAATCGATAGGTAGTAGTTAATTAATGTTTTTGAATTTTGTAAATAATTGAAAATTTACATATTCACTCTATAAAATAAAATTCTTAAAATAAGTCGAAAAAAAGAGCTGTTTTTAGTGAACATTGTGAGGTCTGGCTCGCGAAGCTTTTGGGGTGTTGTTGCGACAGTGATGACGTTTCGGGGTGGTTCTCAACCGCCATGTGAAAGTGTCACCGAGTATCACCTGTGGGGTAGGAGCGCGAATTGCCCTACAGTACGGGGTGAAGTTAGGAACGTCATTCGGGGTCGAGAGGATTTGGTTCTCCGCGCAATTAAATTAAGAGGTTGAGCCGGTGCGAACCTTCCGACTCGGTCGCGTTCTCGCTTGGCAACTTCATTTGGGGCCCACTGACAAAGCGAGTTGCCTCTTCGACGGGCTCACCGGGTCCAAGGGCTCCAGTCGAAGGTTTTGAAGGAGCACCGCGAAATAGCGGCGGTAGCAACGTATCGCAGATCAAGAAGCAACAGGCTGCATAATAGCTTCTGAAGCAGCACGAATCTTTGATCCTCCTTTACTTCTGTCTCCGCTGACAATTTCCATTCAAATACTCATTCTGGCGACTTGGAAAATTAAATTGGAATGGGATGATTGTCTTTCGCCCGAGCTTGGGAATGTTCGAAGGATCTGCGATGGGATGAACCTCAACAGCTACTTCACTTCAAATTTGCTGATGCCTAAGCGCATGCAAATTGTGCAGCAGTTTGCGTACGAGCAACCGAAAATGAACCGATTTAGACGCATCTACCGGAGGCACGTACACGACTAGCACTTGTGAAAATAACCACACTTGTTAGATTGGAGCTTTGTGCAGCAGTGATGTTGGCAAAACGTATGCATCAAGTGATCAAATCGTTGTTGAGTTTGAACGTGGAAATTTTTGCATGGACCGATTCAGCAAATGTACTCTACTGGTTGACGACACGTCCATCCAAATGGGACACGTTCGTCGCAAGCAGACAGAAAACAAAATCCTGCCGATTGTGCTACAAGGGGGATGAAAATCACGGAGTATTTGGAAGCGCGGCTTTGGTGGGAAAATGGCATTACTGATATAAATTTGCCAGAGCCAGTCAGAAACTTTTCAAAAAGATATGAAGTGCATTCAGAATGGAATGAAATTGAACTCGGCACTAAGACATTGATTTCATTATTCGAATATCCGGTTGCACTCAAACGGCTAAAATCGATGCAGCAATGAAACGCCCCATAATCCTTCACTGTAAAACTCGACTAGCATTGATGTTAGGGCAGGATACTCACGAAAAGCTTCTACACGCTGGGCTCACTCTAATGACGGAAGCATTATGACGAAATTATTGGATACTTGGAGCACGCAATATGGTTCGAATTGTCAACCGAATTTGCGCCATATCTCGTCGTATCAAGGGACGTACAATGCAACAAAAGATGGGTGAACTACCAACCGCACGCGTAAATACTTCACCCGCCTTTCATAATACTGGTTTGATTACACTGGTCCCTTTACGCTACGGAATATCTATGAACGAGTTACGCGGGCAACGAAACGCATTTCTCATAAAGCGTATGCTGTACTATTCATCTATATGAGTTCTCGAACAGTACATCTGAAGCTTACATTCAGTTTATCAACAGAGACGTGTATGGCCGCCCTTAGGCGATTTGTATCCCGCCGCGGAAAACCTCCTGTGATGTTTTCAGATCGTGGAATCAACTTTTACGGATCAAAAAATAAGCTCGAGGATTTGGATGCACTTATTCGATCACAGAACTTTACAGATAAGCAATTATTTTCGTCCTCATCAGTAAATTTAATAACATCGAATCTGAATCCGCCGCTATCACCTAACTTCAGAAGTATCTGGGAGGGGAACATCAAATGCCTAAAAAAGTATCTGGAAGCTATAGTCCGTAATCGAGAGTTGAATTATGAAGAGTTCAACACTCTTCTGACATTGATGTAAGCTTGTCTCAACGGTAGTCCTCTTTGCAGTAATGCTATAGATTCAGAAGAGATTGATCCGCTTACGCCAGGTCATTTACTTATTGGACGGCCACTATTGGCGTTACCTGAAACTTAATAACCGAAACGCTCCTGATAATAATTTCGACCGCTGGGCTCATGTGTAGAAAACTGCTGACGATTTCTAGCGCCGCTGGCGGGACAAGTATTTTGTAGTGGTCGAGCAATCACATAAGCAAACTGCTCGAAAACCTGCCTATCTCCTATTCAAAATTTTAATGGCAGATTTGAGGAAACATTTAATTACTTCCATTCATAGTCGCAATTTGTAAAATAGTTTTTTTCTTATGATTATTATTAACTTTAATTTTATATCAATTTTACTTTATATTAAATTGAAATGTTTCCCTTTAATTATATTCTTCATGAGATTTAACATTTATTACTATTTAAAACCTTTTTTCGTTTTTCTTTACGTCAGTTAATTTTCCTTGAAAAGATTTTAAATCTGCTAATTAAAATTTTGAACATGGGAACACTGATTTAGTGCACCTCAACGGTGTATTACATGACCGAAGGTAATCGCACGAGGCTGAGTGAGCAGCTGATGCGATTTACCGTGTTCACGGTAATGGAAAGAAGAAAAGGTCGGGAATTTCTGGGACGGATGGGGAGTCGACTTACACCCGCTACTCAAAAAAGACGGAGTGAGCACACGGCTGCGGTGCAAGATACGTTCATTGGATGAAAAATAAAAGAATATAAAATATATCATACAATGGTGGTAAGCCACCAATGTATAGTTAGTATAGTTTGAAAAGTTATACAGAATAGTTTCTGACTGCGAGATTTTGATTTGGTTATGAATAAATAACGTAGCCTCGTGTCGTGTAATATTAGATACAGTTACATACAACAGAGTTATGGAATATGTTATTTATCTTGTTGAGCAAATTCACTAGATTTCTCAGTATTGCGTGCATACGATTGTACATCTACAGCAGACCTGTGAATAAATATTGGAAACGAAATAAAGTTACGGGCGTCGTGTGTGCGCCCCCTGAAGTGATCGCACCGCATGCGTTATGTGATGCACGCATTCTAATTTCCTAATTCCCTTACATTTATAATTTACTCGTGACACGTCAATTATCGAGTGCTTATTTTTTAACAAAGATGATGTGCTTAGTTTTGATGAATTTGCGTAAAAGTCGATTTGCTTGAAGAATGAAAATTTGTGAAATTGTCTCTCTGGAATAAATCATAGCATAAATTGTGGAAGAAAACTGTTCCCTTCAATAGTGTGTGTTATCATAGAATTGTGTTTGACTGAGTGAGGTTGCATTTTTCTTTGTTCGAGTGCGCCTTGGGGGGTCGTTTATAATCGCAGACTGCGCTACAGGTTCATCCACGTTGCGGAGTCGACTGAAGACCTTGACGTGGGTCACGTCGCGACGCGCAAGAGAGGAATCTATATGAAAAATGCAACGTTCTATTGCAACCGCGAAGCAGCTTAGATTCGACTTAGAAAATACCGAAAAGTGCTTGATTTATGCATGTGCATTCGCACTGCAGGATTGTGTATTTGGTCGCGGCGGTTTAGGGGACTTGAGTGTTTCGCCGTTTTCTAGAAAAGAGGAGTTTCTTATTACGTTGAACGGTAAAATGGTATGTTTGGATGGAATGATTTTGTCGTTGCATGCTTGAGGTTCTCATCCAAACATTCGCGATATCGTCCGGGATCTGGGACTTGCATTGAGAGTCATTTTAAAAAACAAAACCGTATTCAGCCGACCGCGGATCCAGGGAGTTAACAGCAAGCAAGAGAAAAGAAAAAATCGAGTTGGAAAAAGTCATGAAGAAAGGAATTTTTCCCTTCGGATAGGAGTGATTGCCGAAAATTAGATACTGGGGTGTAACGAGAAGTGCCAAAATAAATGTCGAGTCTGGTATTATTCAAGAGAAATGTAGACTTGAATTCGTTTCCCAATCGGAAGATCATACAAAGAATTTTCTCGAACGAGACGCGTGTGCGGAGTAAAGTGACGGCAATTTGCTTTAAAGTGCGAGTGAATCAGAAGTGAAAGAATGGAATGTGAGATTAATTATGTTTTCCATGTGGAAAGCGTTATGAAACGCTCAAAAATATAATTGCACCGTGCATTAACCGGGCCGTGGATTACAGTTTTTGCAAGGATAACAGTGGGTAGTGAATGTGCGCTTGATATGGAAAACTAAAGGGTGGAAGATACGCTAATGAGAAGTTTACTCATCTTGAGTGTTTCCCTGTCATAAGATTCTGAGTTGTCTGTGCGCTGGGTAGTGACCACTTAACTTAGCAACTATTGGGAGTGGATCAAAAATTACATTCTGGTTTAACGTAAGTCTTGGTTTAAAAATTACATTCTGGTTTAATGCAAAATCTTGGTTTAAAAATTAAATTCTGGTTTAACTTAAAATCTTGGTTTAAAAAAAAAAATTAAATTCTGGTTTTAAAATTAAATTCTGAAAGATGGCCCAGCAGTCAGAGTCAGCAAAAATTGTTAGACTTAACCTAGTTCGTTGACTAACCTAAATTTCCTCCAAGGCAACTCATCTGCATCTTTATCGAGCGCTCGTGTGGATGTAGGTAAGTACCCTTTTTTTATTTTTTTATCTCAATTGCCTAAATGAAATATATCTACCTATATTATTTATAATAGAGAAAAGATGAATGAGAAGGAGAATAAGTGAAGGAGGTTAGTGTACAAACTTTTTTTTAAATTTTTTATTTTTTTGATTATACACAATTTTTTTCGGAAGAAAAATAATTTTTTTTTGTACCCGTACACGAACTTTGAAGACATCTATCCATCCGAACGCTTAATAAATCTTGTATTTGGATACCGTTTATGGTAAGAGGAGCTAAAACAATTTTTGAGAGGTTAGACTGGCACAATTTTTTTTGTTTGGTTTATGAAAACGATTTGTAAATTTTTGAAAGAAACTTGAAATTTATGTTTAGAGTGAATAAATCTTACACAAGAGAACGCCGCAATTATTTAACTACGACGTATGCTGAACGCCGAAATTAGTAAAGTAAAGTTGAATTGTAATTAAGAGTTTGTTCATCGCGGCTTATGTTTGTAGAATGTTTGATTATTTAACAATAATAATGTCTGCGTAAATTCCGATTTCGGTCTTTCAATTCCTTCCAGGCTGACCGGGTATAGGACCCGCTACGATGGAAGGCTTTCCGATTAACGTGGGCTAGCCACCGGGCGCGATACATCTGTTTTTGACGCTTAACAGGGGCTCTTGCCGGGTAGAGTGGCCTTCCGCTCGTGTGCCCTTTTATGATATAGAGTTATGTGATTTCATTGCATAACTCTATACCATAAACGTTTGTGCTTCTCATTTGTGGGAAAGAGTCATACAAAGTGCTTTTGTATGAGTTTTTCACTCAAATGGGAAACACATGGCCACATCTACGTTTGGATCTTGAGCCGGTTGGGCGGCTGCGAGGGGCACCACATCCATCCGGATGCCCCACTCTTATTTGTGGGCCATAAGAATCGTCGGGTAACGACAAAGTCTCCTTAAGTCAGTTCGTTTTTGCTTGTTTCAACTTGTTCTCAGAACAAGCAATTTCCACCCTCAGTTAGTTACCTTCATTTTTCGGCTTAGGTCGACCTTTTCTGAGACCCAAAAATTCGTGAATGCGAAATTCTTTTGTAGTGGGTCCTTGTGCTGGGGGAATGAACGTGCCCGACGACATCGCAACGCTAGCCTGCCAGCGTATTCACGCGTCCCCAGACAAGGCCAATCTCGGCGAAGCCTGCCATCCTCTTTCGCCGAGGCAGCAGACCATCGCTGCAGTCCATCACGGACATTTTGATACCATTTCACTACACTCCGTTGAAAATTTCGACATCATTTATCAACCAAATTCAGAAACAATAGCGAATCCTGACAAATCCCAACCTGCATAAAAATAAGATGACATTTGAATTCAAACCGCGCGCGTCGAAGGATTTGGATTTTTTTATTTTATTTTTGGGTTGGTAGTCAGTGACATCTATGTCAAATTTACATGTCAAAATATTCATTAGTGTTTGAGATACGCGTCGTTTTGTGAGCTGCTAAAAGTGAGTTTGTCGTTTTTCGCGATGTCGAAATTTGTTGAATTTGCATTAAATTTTGTTTGCGGAATCAATTTGCTGCTGCGGATACATTGAGGATGGTGCAGAAGGCTTTTGGAGATCAGGCTATGTCTAAAAAAATGTTCACAAGCGGTGTAGTGAGTTCCAAGCCGGCCGTGAACGTGTCGTCCTGGGCGATCATCAACGTCAACCGACGAAGCTCACGTCCAACAAATCAAAGATTTAGTGTTGAAAAACCGTCAATCAATGATTAGAAACCTTGCTGATGAGGTTGGCATATCGAAAGGCTCGGTCAATACCATTTTAAAGGATGTTTTGGGCCCAAGCGCGTCAAATCTCGACTGGTACCGAAAACATTAAATTTTTTGGAAAAAAGGCGTCGCGTTGAAGTGTGTGAAATGATGCTTTCTGACTATCAGGACAAGATGGAACGCATTATCACTGGAGACGAGATAATCGAGCGAATATCGTGCCAAAGGGGAGCCGAAACCAAAAAAATCGCGCCAAAGTCATGTTGACTGTTTTCTTCGATTATCGTGGTGTTGTGCATTATGAATTCCTTCCGCCGGGTCAAACAGTCAACAAGGAATATTATTTGAACGTTATGCGTCGTTTGCGTAACGCTATCCGCCAAAATAGGCCGGAATTGTGAAAAGACAATTCTTGGTTTTTACACCACGATAATGCACCATCCCATACTGCACTCGTAATTCGTGATCATTTCGCCAAAAACTCAACCCATATCGTTCCACAACCACTGTCTTCACCTGATCTGGCACCGTGTGACTTCTGGCTGTTCAGCAAGCTCAAAAGACCGCTCCGGGGACACCGTTTTGATACGATAGAGGAGATTCAAGCCGTAGCGAAGACGGAACTGAAGGCCATCCCGGGAAGTGACTACAATAGGTGTCTCAAAGATTGGAAAATCCGTTGGCATAAGTGCATTGCATCGAGAGGGGACTGCTTTGAAGGGGATGAAATTGATTTGGAAGAATAAATAAAGAATTTTCAAAATAAGTACAATGTCACCTTATTTTTTGGACACAGTAGTAAACCTTTATTGAACGTTTTGAAATGAGCCAATAAAGCGTAATTTAGTTTAAGTTAACTTTTTTTTTTGATTTGTTCAACATCATATACTGATTTACAATTCCATGCATAGTTTCAATTCCTACCACGCAACAAAATTAAATGCATGTTTACAATTTAAAACTAACTTTAAATATTATTTTTTTCTGCTATTTCTAATAAAGGGATTTAAATTAGGAATTCAAGGTTATACGATCCACCCAAAAAAAGAATTATTGAAAAAGCTTTTACGGCTCGGGAGCAAATCAAATTTGAAGCTGTTAACTTTCCCATATAAAACGCGCTTGTTAGCGTGTCACCGTAGTTGACGCACGATGTGCACATTCACATAACGCCCTAACCGTGCATACATTGCTTCCCATCAATCAAACTTGTATCAAACACCTCATACTCACTCATATTGCGCGCGCCATAACGTAGCACTAAGCCAAATGGCTTATCATTGCCAATGTCATCGCAATAGATATGTTATAAGTTAGCGGATTCCCACGCTACCATTCCACAATTTATGCTGACACCATGGCTGCATCCAACGTGACCACAATGCAATGCGATTCCACAATTATGTGGAAATATGAATATGAAATAAGTGTCATTTTTGTAATCAGTCTTTTGTAACGATTCAATTTGTAAAGATCGGGCTCAGCCCTGAATTAAATATATTTTTTTAAGCTAACATCCGGGTAATTTTATTAACTGGCGCCCGAGCAGGGACCGCTTCACCGCGTGTATAAAGAATACAACAAGGATTGGCAAAATAGTTTAATTTAAAATTATTCTATTAAGCTCTAATGCCTTAACGTCGCGCTGAGGCTGGCCGACGGTCCTGTTTGTATTTCGTCGCGACTACGCGTAAAACAGTTTATCGAATAACCAAAAGTTAAACGTGCGTGTAGCCAAAGCGAATAACGAATTTTAAACAAAATTTCGAATATACGTGTGTTTCACTGGATTGGCCCCCAAGTAACAACCATAGCCAAAGGAAGTAAAAGGGACGTCGTCAGAAAAAGGACTTTTTGTAACGACAGCCACCCAGCAGGAAGTAAGCGGTCCATCCAAATACGATCCAAGGACTCAAGGATCAAATCGTTGATAAACCAGGATGGAAGCGAGTTTCAAATTATTTTTTCTTATGTAAGTAAGATTTGATTTGTAAAATTACGCCAAATAAGTGCTAGCTTATTACTATTAAAGTGCCAGATTCGGTTGAAAACAGAAAATTTTATTTAATGAAATGTACAAATTATACCGCAAAGTTGAAATGTGAATATTGAAGCAAAGTGCAAGTTATTAACCCTTTATGGAGTTATGTTGCACTTCTGCAACACACCATTTCCATTGATGTAAAAATATAGCGAAAGCCGATAGACAAACTTTACTCAGTGTTGTGCAACGGCAACAGAGCATTCTAACGAATTAATAACAAATCAGCAGACTATATGGCGGCACTTGTATTTGTGTGACATTCAAGTGGTGAACACGTACAAACCGGTTTAAAGCTCTTCGAATTTTGTTTTAAAAAGTGACTTTATTGTATAATATTGATTTTTGGCTATCAAAACTGATCTGAATAAAAGGTAAGATGGTGGATTTCAGTGATCAATAATAGTTTCCTGCAAAATCAAGTTTTTTTTCTATTTATGGACTGATTTTGCTATGTTGCATGAATGCAACATTGCGCGTTCATGGAAGATTTCGTTAACCGTTTATTTGGATTTGAATGTTTCTTTTCTAGTATCATAATGAGTCGCAAATTAAATAATTTGACTGCTCAGGACATTGAGAATATATTGCGAGAATGGAAAGACAGTGAAGATGATCTTGACTATTCAGACGACGATGATGTAGCCGATCCTACGTATAAATTTCAGCATAATGAACACGAAAGCTCCGACGAGGACCTAGAGGAACCAATTGACTTGGAAAATGAAGTTCGGGCTGCCAGCACGCTAGCAACTACATTCATCAATAATCAATCCAATAGTAATGCAACAGATTCAAATCCAGCCTTCGCTTCTCCTAGTACTGATCCTGCAACGGCTCCTAGTACATCTTATCGTGTGCCTAAGGCCAATATCATATGGAAAACGAAAAGCTTGAACTTAAATGACGACCAACTACGTTTTCATGGATCAGAAATCTTACCTGCAGAAATACTTCGTTTGGATACCCCTTTTCAGGTATTTTCATATTTGTTCACTGAGGATATTATGGATCTTTTAAAAGACCAGACAAATTTATACTCGGTTCAAAAAGATGCTAATAAACCAGTAAATGTAACCAGTGAAGAAATACGCCAATTCATTGGTATTGTATATTATATGTCAATAGTTCATATGCCAAATGTAAAAATGTATTGGTCTGATAACATAAGATTTGCGCCGATACAAGAGACAATGTCGTCAAAACGATTTGAATTACTCAGGCAGTCATTACACTTCAACGATAATAGCAAAATGTTACCATATGACCACGTTCATGCTGATCGATTATATAAAATCCGGCCATTGATAGAGGCACTTAATCACAACTTCAAAAAAGTTCCTCTTGAAGCACAACTATCTGTAGATGAACAAATGTGTTCGACAAAAGCTCGAAGTATGCTGAAGCAATATTTACCCGACAAACCCCATAAATGGGGATTCAAACTTTTTGTTATATGTGGTGTATCTGGGTATGCATATAAATTTGAAGTGTATAGTTGACAAGAAAACAGATGCGCAGCCGAGGAGCCACAGTTAGGGGCATCATCTAATGTGGTAGTTCGCCTTGCACGCGATGTCGATAATTATTACACCTCGATACCGCTTATTGAATACTTGTCCAGTCGTGGCATTTTGGCTTTGGGAACTGTAAGAAAAAACCGTATCCCCAACTGCAAGCTGCCAGATGAGAAAGCTTTTAAAAAAGAACCGCGTGGTACGTCAATAGAACAGGTCGGTAACAGCAATGGAGTTGACGTCGGTGTGGTCGCTTGGAGAGATAATAAAATAGTCACTCTAGCATCCAATTTTGCAGGAAAACATCCAACATCTATAGTAAGAAGATGGGACAAGTCTGGAAAGCAATATATTTCTGTTGAACGTCCTTTTGTCGTAGCAGAATATAATCGACATATGGGTGGTGTCGATTTATTGGATAGTGTTATCGGCCACTACAAAATTCGACTCCGCAGTAAACGTTGGTATCTACGAATTTTTTATCACTTCTTAGACATGGCGATGTGTAATTCATGGCTTTTATACCGAAGAATAAATGCTGAAAAGGGTAGTACCAGTAAAATTCTCAACTCTGCTGAGTTTAGACTAGCTATAGCGGAGACGTTATGCAAATATAAGACAACCAACCGTACAAAGCGCGGAAGTGATGTAGAATGTCTCATTCAAAATAAAAAGAAGAAAGGTCCGGCTCAACATGTTCCACCAAAAGATGTGAGGATGGACCAATACGGACACTGGCCAGTTTGGCTGGATAAACGAATGAGGTGCAAATTTCCAGGCTGTAGTGGGTTTACGCAAACAGATTGCGAAAAATGTGGGGTTAGTTTGTGTTACAATAAGCAAAATAACTGCTTTAAAAAATTTCATTTACTTTAATATTTTTTGGTACTATTGATGTAATGTTGCATTTCTGCAACAGTCCGTTTTTTTAAGAAAATAAATACTTTTTTTATGATGAGATTTTTTTAATTATTTTTACTGTTAACTTTACCTCATTTTCCACCTTTTATTTATATAATCTACTAAAACAACGATCTTGCGCCATAAAGGGTTAAATAAATGAGAAAAATTATTAAGGATTTGAGAAGGTTATTCAAACATACCATGTGAGGAAGGTTACGAAGCAGAATCGATTACAGTAAGCGAAGCGTGCAAAAAAAAAAAAAAAAAAAAAAAAAGGAAGAGAAAAAAAAATATACAATATATTGAATATAACCAATTTTCGTAAAAGAATTTACTATTTTAACAACTTGAATTTATTTTATTTGAATCTACATGTTTTATTATATTTTATTGCATATTATTCCAACGTTATTGTTGTCTATCGGAAATTCGTGAACGAGTCAAAATAAAATAGTGAAGTGATCGAATAAAATTTAAGGCGAAGCCGTGTATTAAATTCCGAGTCCCCTAAAACGTGGTAGTGATAAAATCATCGTTAACCATTTTATTGGATTTTTGTTAGATTTTGGATCTGTTTCGAATTCAAGGGATCTGCAAAATTTCGAAGGTGGGTAATTTTGAGGAAATTTATTAAGATACGGGAAAAGTGACCATTAATATTTCAAATCGAGGTACTTATTGGAGCTCCGTTCAATCTATATTCAATAAGTGAATTTCGTGAATATGTCGAATCCCAATAATTTGATTCGTCCCCCTCGATTAAACGTTGACGCTCTTGCAGACGCATTACCGAATCTCGATGTTCCGATCGAAAATAATGCATCAGCTAATATTCCGGCTAATAATGTGCCCAATAATGCACCAAACAACGAAATGATGCAAATCATTTCACAGATGGTCGCAGATGCTCTCCGAGTTCAAGGGAGACAAATTATAAGTTCGTTAATAAATCCATCATGTGACATCAGTGATGATGTCGACGTGCCAATCAATATCGGTGCTACTGAGAATTTGTCAGATATGGACAAAATTCCAGATGTAGTCAAGAGTCTGAGGACATTCTCTGGGGAACCAGGTGAATTCAGCTCTTGGCGAAAAAGCGTTGACAGGATTTTACAAATTTACGAGCATTTGAAGGGTACCCCAAAATATTATGGTATTCTATCGGTCATACGCAATAAAGTTATCGGTCATGCAGACATTGCGTTAGAATCTTATAATACGCCTTTGAATTGGACGAAAATTTCTAAGTGCTTGACTCTCCATTATGCTGATAAGAGAGACTTAGGCACCTTGGAATATCAGATGACCACCTTGGTTCAAGGCGAAAATACAGTTTCGCAATTTTATCAGGAAGTATATAACCATTTGTCGCTCATCCTGAATAAATGAGGATCGATCGAAATGGGACAAGACGCTATGAATATTATGACCCAGTCATATCGCGATAAAGCTCTAGACACATTTGTTAGAGGTCTAAGAGGCGATCTACCAAGATTGCTTCGTATTCGTGAGCCAGTGGATTTACCGCAGGCATTACATCTATGTTTCAAACTTCAGAACATGGACTACCGTGCTCAATACGCGAAAAATTCAAATTACAGTGCGCGAACGCCACCACAACACATTCCACCTCGCAGAATTGTGCATAACCATTCCAGGCCCGTACCTGTTCCAGCGCCTAGACGGGAGATACATCCCGAGCTACTGCATAATCCACAAGCTCCACAGAAACCAAGATTTTACACCCAGTATCAGCAACCCCAGTATCAGCAACCCCAGTACCAGCAACCCTATTATCGGCAAACCTTCGAAAAACCCCCTCCTCGACCACCGCGAGGACCAGTGCCAATGGACGTTGATCAGTCCCTAAGGAGTCATGATGTTAACTACGCCAACAGGCCTCAAAACCAACGTTTCGCTCAAAAGCGTTCTCAACAACCTTCGCAAAGGCGACACCAACCTCAGAAATTTCAAAAACTCTACTACACGGAACCTGACGAAACAAATGACGTGACCGAACAGGAATACGAAACGAACGTAAACAAAGAGGACGAAAATCATGACCAGACTCTAACTGAGTACATAGACGAAAACGACGAATCAACCGCCGAACAAGTAGAACAATTAGACGACATATATTTTTTAGGTTGAGGCGCTCTTCACTTCCTTACTTCGAGCATACTACGAGAAGTGGAGAGCTATTAAGATTCTTAGTGGATACAGGGTCCAACAAAAATTACGTACAACCAAGACACATCAAAAATCCATTACGAAACAATAAAGACTTCTATGCAAATTCGGTGAGAGGCAATATTAAGATAACGCATCACGCGTTTGTTAACTTATTTGGTCCACATTTCGATAAAATCCAATTCTTTATCCTTCCGAGTCTAATCGCCTTCGACGGCATCATTGGTAATGACACCCTTAAACAATTGAAAGCCGTGATCCATACCAACGAAAATTATATGACCCTATACCCAAATTTACATATTCCTTTAAAGCAACACGTTTCAGAAACTGTAAATAGCATAGACATCAGGACAACACATCTAAATCCAGAACAAGCAGCTAAACTCAAGGACATCCTTAGAAATCATTCCAAGCTATTCATGGAACCTGATGAGAGATTGACATTCACCAGTGCAGTCAAGGGGGAGATACGGACAAAAACCGACGATCCCGTGTATTCCAGGTCATACTCTTATCCCATGGCCCTGAAGGAGAAGTCGAAAAGGAGATAAACAAGCTTTTAAGAGACGGAATAATTAGACCATCTAAATCTCCTTACAATTCCCCGGTTTGGATTGTTCCCAAGAAGCAGGACGCTTCAGGGGAGAAAAAGTACCGGATGGTGATCGATTATCGTAAACTCAATTCGGTCACTATTGCGGATAAATATCCTATACCGGAAATAGGCGAGATCTTAGCCAACTTGGGGAAGAATAAATATTTTTCGGTGGTCGATCTCAAAAGTGGTTTCCATCAGATCCCACTCAAAGAACACGACATACCGAAAACTGCTTTTTCGGTTAACAATGGAAAATTTGAGTTTACTCGTCTTCCGTTTGGGTTGAAGAACGCCCCATCGATTTTCCAAAGAACGCTCGATGACATACTTCGAGAACACATAGGAGTACGCTGCTATGTGTACATCGACGATATCATCATCTTTGGTACAGACGAAGCTGAACACTTCGGTAATCTGGATAAAGTGATGAAAACTTTGGAAAAGTCCAACATAAAGATCCAATTGGACAAATGCGAGTTTCTCAAGAACGAGATCGAGTTTTTGGGATTCATTGTAGGTAGAGACGGCATTAAAACAAACCCCCAGAAGGTTCAGGCGATTGCGAACATGCCAGTACCCAAAACGTTGAAAGACCTTAGATCATTCTTGGGAATGTCTGGTTATTATCGTCGTTTCATTCAGGGTTATGCAAAAATAGCAAAGCCCCTGACCTCTCTTTTAAGAGGGGAAGACGGACGGGTGTCCAAAACTCAGTCCAAAAATAAAATCGTACACCTCGACTCTAAGGCCTTACACGCGTTCAACACATTGAAAAACTGCCTTATATCTAAGGAAGTGGTATTGACGCACCCAAACTTTGATAGGGAATTCCAATTAACAACAGACGCTTCTGACTACGCCATTGGTGCAGTTCTTTCTCAGGATAGTAAACCAATTGCTTTTCTCTCGAGAACCCTAACCAAAACAGAGGAAAATTACGCCACCAACGAAAAAGAGATGCTCGCCATCATATGGGCTCTTAACTCGTTGAGGTGCTATCTCTATGGTTCTCGAAAAGTTAAAATCTATACCGACCATCAGCCTCTTACTTATGCTCTCAGTCCTAAGAATACAAATAGCAAGATGAAGAGATGGAAATCCATCTTGGAAGAATATAACCATGAATTGGAATATAAGCCAGGAAAAGAAAACGTTGTCGCAGACTCCTTATCACGGCCCCCCAAAACAACTTTAGTTAACTCTCTCACGCCGACGGAGCATAGTGATGACAGCTCGTCGCACAATCTCATTCCCACTGTAGAGTCACCCATTAACGCATTTCGGAACCAAATCATTCTAAAACTTGGTGATGAGGATAGCTACCAGATACAGAATCCTTTCCCAAACTTTTTTAGACATACCGTTATTAAGCCTCATTACAACGACAACGACATCTTAAATATCTTCAAACGCTACCTTAGTCCACACACCATAAATGGACTTCTAACTTGCGAAGAAACTATGGGTCGCATACAAAGAATCTATCCGAATCATTTCAGGAGTTATCAAATACGATTTACACAAAAAATTGTTGAAGATATTCCCAACGAAATTGAGCAAGAGGAAAAAATACTGCAAACACATAAAAGAGCACACCGTAATGCAGAAGAGAATCGTTTGCAACTCCTTGAACGGTTTCACTTTCCTATAATGTCTGCGAAAATAAAAGCTCTCGTTAAGCAATGTAGTACTTGCAAAGAAAACAAGTACGATCGTCACCCTAATAAACCAGTACTAAATCCTACCCCAATTCCTAATTATCCCAATCACACAATTCATATAGATCTCTTCAGTACAGAAAAGCATCGAGTGCTGACTGCCATAGATAAGTTTTCTAAACTCGGCCAGGCTAAAATAATTGCTTCAAAATCTATTGAAGATATTAAGCAGCCCCTTACAGATTTGCTTTTCTACTACTGTGTTCCAGCGGTGGTCGTCATTGACAACGAAAGTTCCCTTCGCTCAGCTTCTATAACCTCTCTAATGGAGGATGATCTCAAGATCACAGTCTACAAAACTCCTCCATACAAGCGTGAAGTAAATGGACAGGTCGAACGATGGCACAGTACCCTCACTGAAATAATGAGATGCTTAAAGAAAGACGGACCACCCAGATCTTTTGAAAATCTTCTTTTGAGAGCAGTACACGAATATAATCTTACAATTCATTCTACCACCGATAAGAAACCAATCGAGCTTCATTTCGGCCGAGTTCCAACTATAGACCCAGAGGACTTAGAACACATCCGACTATCAAACATTGACAGACTCAAACAGAAACAACAAAAGGACATGGGAAACCACAATTAGACTAGACAACCCACAAAACAGTACGAAATAAGAGAAACCATTTATGTCAGGCAAAACAAAAGAAAAGGTTCTAAATTAACAGCACGGTACAAACAAGAGATTGTGAAAGAAAACAACAATTCAACCGTTTTGACCGAATCTGGAAAAATTATCCATAAAAGTCACATTCGTAATTGATGTTCCTTTTCAGGCTCTTACCTTTCATCGTCAACGCCAAAATTGAAATACTAGACTATTCAAGCTCCCAAATTGTCACCCTCCATACAGGCAAAGCAAAAATTCAGGAGGGGAATTTTAAATTGATCCATGCTATCGATATTGACCAGTATGAGAACTTCATCGAGAAAATCGAACCAATTCTTAACCTTGCAGAAGTTAGACACTCCCCCTCTTCGTCTCATCTTTCCTACGAGCTCCAGCAGATCCGAAACTTGATTGAAAATCTTAAACCGCGGAAATTGAAAAGATCACTCGATTTTATCGGTACCACGTGGAAATGGATTGCAGGCAATCCAGATCATGAAGATTTTATTACCATAAAGGCTAAAATCAATAACGTATTGGAAAATAGTAACAAACAAGTCGTAATCAACCAAATGTATAAAGAAAGAATTAATAATGTAACAAAAATTGCAAATCAAATCCTGAAATTATTTAAAGAAAATAGCCAAACCAACAACGAGATCGTATTAGATGTTCAATTTAAATTGTCGATAATAAAGGAAGAATCAAGGAATATTAACTTAGCCATCCATTGGGCAAAATTAGGAATCATTAATTCAATAATTCTATCTAAAACCGAAATAAAACTGGCAACAGAAATCATAAATAAGGAACTGCTTCCGTATTCTACTATCGAAGAGGCTTTAGACTTTGCAGAAGTAAAAATAATAACAAATTTGTCATCTCTACTTTATATAATCAATATTCCATTAACTACCAGCCTCATTTTTGATACATTACTAATTAAAGCAGTAAAAAAGAAGCAAACAATAAATGATATTAAATACAACAAAATTCTTAAGGCAAATGAAAAGATATTTGGCGTAATTAAAAATTGTAAGAATATAAACTTTGTAACAATCTGTAAATCAAACGAAATTTTGGATATCTCGCAAACATCATGTATACCCAACCTATTGAGGAGCCTTACAGCCAGCTGCAACAAAACCAGCAACGCTCACGTCCCTACAATCGAAGAGATCGCATCAGACACCATATTATTAAACCAATACACCGAATCAATCGAAGCGGAGAATGTCACGCACGAACTTAATGGGACCTATCTCCTGAAAATTCACAATACCAGCGTAGCAATAAACGGACAAACGTTTGTCAGCCGAGAAGCAACAATGATTAAGGCAATGCCTGCTATATTGCAACCATCTCCGGAGAGCAGCGCATATCAGGAAGTCCTTTCATTGGAATTGATGAAGAATCTGCACATCAATAACACCAGAGAAATGCAATTGCTTCAAACAGAAACTACTGTTCATCAAATGGTTACCTATGGAATAATTACCATCATGGGATCCTACTTAATAATACTCATCGTATGCAAATCCGTTCCCAAATTCCGAAACAAGGCTGTTGTTACGCAGATTGAATTAAAACAAGCACCAGAACCACCATCAGTTGCTCCAGCGCATCTCCCAACACCACCATCATCACCGAATATTGATCCACCGAGGACATCCAAGAATGTTAGGTTTAACGACATTCGATTCTTCTAGCGATCATGGACAATCGCATCTAAAGGTGGGCGAGTTAGCGGATTCCCACGCTACCATTCCACAATTTATGCTGACACCATGGCTGCATCCAACGTGACCACAATGCAATGCGATTCCAGAATTATGTGGAAATATGAATATGCTAGCGAATCAGTTTTGCACATTACTAGTTGTTAAGAAATAATTGTCATTTTTGTAATCAGTCTTTTGTAACGATTCAATTTGTAAAGATCGGGCTCAGCCCTGAATTAAATATATTTTTTTAAGCTAACATCCGGGTAATTTTATTAACTTACATCACTTGAATACAATGTTATCACCAACACAGCAAGTGTGTTGATGCCAAGCGTTCAATCTCTTAACATAGAGGTTGATGCCTAAATGCGCTACTGCCCTGCTGATACCGAGGATTGGTATCAACGCAGTGGTGTCATTGAAAGTGCTTCAGCGCACTTGCGCGGCGCAGCGCTGCGTTACTCAAAACATAAGATCGCCATGCTGATATGTATGTTTGGGGTATCTGTTCCCATTTTCAGATTATTTATGGATTTCATCTAGGAAAGATTTTACGCTTTATGGCTTCTGGGATGCTACATTTTTATTGAGTTTATGTAAGATGGATGTAGGAATCATCGTGGTGGTCCTAATGAGTGGGAATCTACGAATTTTCATTGATAATTTTTTATTACTTACTGAAAGAATGAAAACTATAGAAAAAAGTGAATGCGGTAGATCATCGACATTAGGGGTTTGTTGGTATTATGTTATTATTCTTTGTTTATGCCCAGAAAGCATGAAAAATATTTTTAAGTCCTATAAAGTGGCATTATATGCATGCACTAGATTGAATGAATTTTTATATTTACTTTAAATAAGGTGTTGTTATTGTGGGTCTATATTATTTAGTTTAGCTAGTTTCAAGAATGTCAGTGTAAAATAGAGTAAAAGTGTTATTTTATGCTTGTCTCATATTCTTCACATCATGGTTTCTAGTATTAAAAATTATTTCTGTTCAGATTGGCTTAGTATGATTTTTTCGGCTTTTTAGCCATATCTTCATTACGAACTTGTTGATGTTTTGACTATGAGAATTTTTAATCTGTTATCTCCTTAGGAAAATGATGCATGCCTGCATGATGTCATTTAGTTGATATTTTTCGGATGCATATTATCGCTTTTTGTGCCTACATTGTTGCATGAGAATTTACAAACCTCATTCTTTGTATGCTTGTATTAAGCGTCAAGTCACTGCTGCTATATTCCTATAAATTTTCAATATTTGAGCATTAAGTAAAATACGTATTTACTATGTTTTAAATATGCTAGATCGATCATCATGGGATTTTCGAGTATGTTCATTGACGGAATCAAGCATTATTTTCACATAAATAAAATATCTTCTTGTTGAGTTGCTTCTCATTAGAATTTTTCGGCTAGATGTTTGATTTTTTATAGGTTTGAAGAAGATCTAATTAGTTTTCAACACAGGGGTTATGTTTTGGGTTAGCACACTGCTACTATAGATCACTTAGGCTAATGATTATGTAAGATATTTCGGTATAGATAACGATGTGTGGTAGCGTATGAGTTTATGGTAGGCTATTTTCTGATCGATCTCATCGTAACATGTACTCGTATGTATAGACAAGTAGCATATGTTATGGAGTGTTCTTGATAAGGATGGTCGCGAGTCGTTGCAGAATGTTAAGGGATGATTATTACTTGGAGGAAGTGTTTGTCTGCTGGTAATTTGATGAACAGATGTACAATTGAGTTGAATGAACTCATGCGGTTTTTTTTTTGTTTTTGTTTCTCATTAGATATTAATGAATGGTAGAGTTAAATGTTTGATATTTAGGATTTTGAGATATGCTAGGAATGTTTAGATCATTATGCTGGATTGTTTGAGATATTTATTTGCTTGAACAGTGGTAGAATAGTTGATAAAACTAAAAAACTGCATTTCTTTCTGATAAAAATAATTTATTGAATAATGCTATTTTTCGACATATGTAATTAAATGTTGATAAAATCTTTAACAGCACATCAAATAAATAGCTATATATTTTTATGAATTATACAGCATATTGAGCAATTTTCAAGTTAACTTAACAAAGGTTTATTCAGCTGCACTATTTCTGCCATATGCCCGTACTGATGTATAATCAGTCCTTTCACGTCTTCCTTAATGTATACTGTACAATTTGTACTCAATATCCTTGACATGTCATTGTAGCTTATATCCCCTTCACTCTAGTGCTCACTGTTGATTTTTCAATTCCAAAATCGTTTTGGTTTTATGCTTTTGAAGAGGGGCTTGGTATGATAAAGCATCCAGAATGGAGGAATAGTATGTTCATCGATAAGTAACTGATGAGCATTTCCCGATACAAATTGAATATTAATTATTAACTTTTTCATTCTAATAGCACTGACAACTAGTTGGTTCTAGTTTTGTTCGGACTGTTTATACTACCCGGTGCTACGAATTACGTTGTCGTGTGCATTTGAAACTACAGGAGTATGTACTGTTTTATTAGTGTAAAAATATTTCTTGTATTTCTATCATATGAATAACAAATTGTTTTAATCGAGCAGTCACACAATCAAACTGCTAGAAAACCTTCCTATCTCTTACTCGGAATTTCGTGGCAGATTTGAAAAATATGTAATTTTATTTGCAAACGTATTTTTGTAGAATACTTTTTCGTTTTATTAATCTTATCAAACGTTACTTTACATTAATTTTCCTTTACTTTAAAATTTAAATGTCTCCCTTTAATTTTATTCGCCATGAGATTTGACTTTTGTAACAATTTAAAATTTTCATTTCTTTACTCTAGTTAAAATTTCTTGACTTCATTTAAATTTCTTCAATCCATTTAAATCTATTGTACCTCATTTAAATTTCTTTACTACATTTCAAACTTCCTTCGTTCATTTCAATTTTTGCTACTTTAATTAAATTTTGTTTAAGAATTTCAAATCTGCATGTAGAATTCCGCGTTTGGGGAGCGCTGATGTAATACTCCTCAACGGTGTATTACATCACGGAAGATTAGTGAACAGGGCGGCTGGAGTCAGCTGAGGTTTCGCCGTATGCACGGGATGAGAAGACAAGAAAAGTTTTTGGACGGATCCAAAAGTGAAAAAAGGGGAGTCTGCTTCAAATCGCCAAGAAAGACGGTTCGGTTGAATCTTGGGAGTGCAAAGTTTCTCGTCGCGAACAAATTCCGTTTAAGTGCGCATAATGAAGTGAGTAATATCAAAGGTGGTCGCCTTTGCGTTGAGTTTTACCTCTAGGGGAGGAGTGATGAAAGAATCCGAAAGTGATTGGTAGGAAAGTGAGCGCAGTGTCAATAACTTTTTGGTTTTGGTTACACATTGTCGGAAAATTTAAAATTCAAGTTAGAAGGTACCTGGAAAAAAAGATTATACTTTTACTCACAACTAACCGAAGGAGGAATGTTTTGAATATTTTTTATTTTCGCTAGAATCAATTACACGAAAAGATTAACAATGTCATAAGAATGTGGACTAGTGTGAGAAAGGTTTTCAAAGTGTGTTGGTTCGGCGATTTGCATTCTTTTGCCTACTGGTGAGCTTGCCCACGCACATAGCTAGTGTAACTGGAGGGAATATTAAAGCGATATGATACGATTGTGATCGGTGCACTCGCGCATGCTATTGACGACAAACTTTGCCACATCTATGTATTCATGCAGAGGCAATATGTACAAAATCGGAAAATTATTGGTGCAAGATTGAGAATACGCGTCTCGTTGACGGAATTGAGATTCAGACCAAAGTGTAGTTGAGTTAGTTCTTCCGAGGTATCTTGGAACGGGAGAAAATACGAGTATCAGCAATAAAACATCTTGTCGTCGTTCAGTCGTTAAAATAGAAGAAAAATAAAAATAAACTAATAGTTTCGTAAAGGAAAATTTCCCAATGGCAACGTCTTAAAGTGTTCACGATATTCTGGTGGACGTTGTTTTATTTACACCGCAGCTAATTGGTTTTAAATCCGCATTGTTGCTATAATGAGTAATACTTGGAAAAAATGACCGCGATAGTAACGGCGTGACGTACCTGCAACAAACCGTGTGTGGATACGGATATTACGCACAACAGCTAATTGCTATTATCTCATAGTAAACGAATCGGTTGAGGAGCCAAGTTTTGGTTTCTGGTGAACTTTAGAAAATCACATGTTTACATAATTGACCCAAAATAGCTTTTCTGGATGTCATACTGGAGTAACGAATTTAATTTATGTACAGTGTAACTTGCGATTTGGAATTTTCTCGTCCTTTTATTAAATGCATCATCACATCACCAGCGGGCACCCGGCGCGGATGATGGTGAGTACCCGTTTGTTTTCTTTTAAGTTTTTCTTATATATATTTACATTTATTTTTGGGTCATTTTCTATTTTTTTACCTTTGTTTTAATATTGATTTTCCTTTCCTATTGTTAATTAATTTTCGGTAAATAATTACAAATCGTTGCGCTGATTGCCATAGAAAAAACATCATGTATGATTAATTCACATCAGTATAAAAAAATTGAACAAAAAGAAAATACGATAATGGATTGTTAAATTGAACCGTCGGTCTTGGCATTCCGTCAAGTCTGACCGGGTATAGGACCCGCAACGATGGCAGGCGTTTCGCATAGTATGGGCTAGCCATCGGGCGCGCTCCACCGTTTTGTTGTTTCCAGGGGCTCTTGCCGGGTAGAGTGGCTTTCAACTCGCGTGCCCTTTTATGATATAGGATTATGTGATTTCATTGCATAACTCTATAACATAAATTGGTTACGTTTGTGCTTCTCATTTGTGGGAAAGGGTCATACACAGTGCTTTTGTATGAGTTTTTCACTCAAATGGGAAACACATGGCCATGTCTACATTTGGATCTTGATCCAGTTGGGAGGGTGCGAGGGAGCACCACATCCATTCGGGTGCCCAGTCTTATTTGTGGGCCATAAGGATCGTCGTAATGACGAGGTCTCGGCCAGTCCATCCGTTTTTGCTCGTTTCAACTTGTTCTCTGAACAAGCAGTTTGAATCCTTAGTTGGTCAGCTCCTTTTTTCGACTCCGGTCGAATTTTTTTCTGTGACCCGAGAATTCGTGAATGCGAAATTTTTTGCAGTGGGCCTTGTGCTAGGGGGAAAGAACCCACCCCACGACACCGCAACGCTAGCCTACCAGCGCATTCACGCGTCCCCAGGCAAGGCCAATCTCGTCGGATCTTACCATCCTCTTTCGCCGAGGCAGCAGACCATCGCTGCAGTCCTTCACAGACATTTATATACCTATTTTCACTACAAACCGTTGTAATAGATCTTATCGCGTTGAAAGTGTATTAACCTCTGACTTATTAGTTTTCTTGACGTTTTTTGAATGGATGGATTCAAGACCACTGTTTCGCTGGATTCTACAAACTTCATAATTATCCGTAGACTAATATATGTATAGCCTAGTGATAGAAAAAACGACATGTTGACACCCTTTCAAACGCTCTTTGTGTTTAAGTTAGCATACATTCATGTTCTAGTTTGTCCAGTGTAACTCAGAAGAGAATCTGTTTCTCAATAAACTTTTTAGACTAAAGAGAATATACTTGATCACCAAACTTTTCACAGTAGTATGCAGTTTACCATACATCGATGTACGATTTTCTAATGATTTATTACTTTTAGTAAAGTAAAACATTATTTATAGCGTTTGTAGTATTTTATTTCATAACATGGAAGATTAGATCATTACAAAGTACTGGTATTTTATAAAAAAGACTAGAGTAGTTTATGTTGAAAAATGATGTTTTGAGTTGGGAATGAAGAAGTCGTTGATATTCAGTTTAAGTAAGCTTTTTTTCTCTGCATCTTGCACAATATTACTCATAGTATTCCTTTACACAATCGGTAAGCAAATTATTTTATTGCATGACAATATATAGCGTCAAGAAAACAAAGCTGTTACAAAATATTTAAGTTTTTATTATGCCCCTGAAACTGACAGAAAATATTTTTTTTGTATATATTGAAACTTAGTAATTTACCGAGGAAAAGAATCTTTGTATTGATTTAATTATCATAAAATACTTACATTTACCTCGATGGTTGTAAATAGGAATTACGGAACTAATACTGAAGTAGTATGAATAAAATGAATTGTTAAACCCTATACCTTTCGGTCTGTCTATTTCGATTTACCTGACCGGATGTAGGACCCGCAAGGATGGCAGGCTCCTCCTGTAACATGGATTAACCATCGGGCGCGCTCCTCCGTTTCTTTGTTTAGCGGGGGCTCTTGCCGGGTACAGTGACCTTCCGCTCGTGTGCCCTTTTATGATATAGGGTTATGTGATTTCATTGCAGAACGCTATAGCATAAAGCGGTTACGTTTGTATTTCTCATTTGAGGGAAATAGTCATACAAAGAACTTTTGTATGAGTTTTTCACTCAAATGGGAAATACATGGCCACGTCTACGTTTGGATCTTGATCCGATTGGGAGGGTGCGAGAAGGCACCGCTATCATCTGGATGCCCCACTCTTATTTGTGGGCCATAAGAATCATCGGTAACGACGAAGTCCTCTTAAGTCCACCTGTCTTCCCCAAGTTCAGTTTGTCCTTCTGGGTCAGAAATACTCTTTGACCCTTAGCAGGTTACCTCCTTTTTGACTTCGGTCGACACTTATTCGACCCCAGAAATTCATGGATACGAGATTTTTTTGTAGTGGGTTCTTGTTCTGGGAGAAAGAACCCGCGCCGCAGCACCGCAACCCTAGCCTGCCAGCGCATTCACGTGTCCCCAGACAAGGCCAATCTCGGCGGATCTTACCATCCTCTTCCGCCGAGGCAGCAAACCATCGCTGCAGTCCTGCGCGGACATTTCAACTACCTACTTCACTACAACTATCTGAGTCCATTCTGCGTACCCATAATCATCAATCATAGAGTAGAGAAGATAGAATTTATGAAAATGAACTGGATTAAGTGCTTGCAAAGTGCAGTGAAATTTACACAAACAAATTGCCAAGTGATTTTTTTGTGCACAAGTGGCCCCATGATACATTTTCTTGTGTTTAATGCATGGAGCTCGGATGACATCCTTTGCCACGAATCGTCAATGCCCAGAGTGTGAATGTGAATGGTGCAGAGAATTTCTTAAGATAAAAGTTAGGGTTTCTCATAAAAATCATTTTATGTTTGTGTGCGAGTGTATTCATCGGTCTTGGCATTTGATTGTAATTGTATAGACAAATATATCGTTACGAAGTTAAGCGTATAAGCTAAAAAGTATATTAAGGAATTTGGGCCTCTATAGCTGCGAATATGATACAGGGTAAATAATACCAATCATGTGGGAATCGGTTTCGGTCGGTTAGTTCGTTAAATGCTCGTGAAGCGTTTGAACAACGGGTTGATCGGTTCTGATGATCGTTGCTTAGCGGTAGGCGAATCTGGCGAGTATCAGTTCAGAAGAAAGAATTGCATGGTGGCAGCCCGAAGAGGGATCACACGTATGCTATTAGGATGTTTGAGGGCTATAATCGGATCGTTTTCGAAGAATTGTGAATGCTTCAGAACATGAATGAAGCAATGCAATCTATCTTTGGTTTGAAAAAAATCTATATTCATCAATTTAGACAGAGATGAACAGTAAATTGCTACATCTCGGGCTGAAGCTTATTAAAGATGCAACATTTTAGTTCCTGTATTAGACGCTTTTAACGAGTGAAAATAATTAAAAAAAGACACTATAAATGCGTGATTATATTTTCTGCAGAATTCCAAGGCCCTTGAATGAGAAAAAAGCGGCGAAGTAGATATCAATCCCAGTTAAACTATTTTTAACAATTACAGCGATATTGTAATAAACCCAAATCACCAGCGAGCGCCCGGCGAAGATGTTGGGTAAGTAAACTTTTGGTTATTAATAAAAAGAAGTAAAAGTAAATAAATAATTGATGCCATGAGATATTTTAAGAATGTTAAAGGGATGTTTGTGAATAATGTGATTGAACGGGAATTGAATCATTCACCTTTGATAAATCAAATTGAATTTATTAATTCTTTCAATTCATTTTTGTTTGAACGCCTCAAATCTACTCTATTTTCAATTGATTTAGTATCGTTTTGGGGTTAAAATAATGTAATGAACATATGCACTTAATCCTAACCCGTGAGAAGGCGCGCATTTTGTTCACGCAAAATTTTTTGTCGTTGTTTTCAATGTTAAGGGTATCGTATCGTCGGAAGCTTCTCAGTACCTTCCTATAAATTTGTGCCCCTTGATCTGATCTACCTCACACACCATTTAGTGACACTGTGATCGAGTAGTGAAGTGTTTGTTCGAGTCGTGTCTACAAGTGCGGCATTTTGCTCATCACGCGCCTATCTAAGTCGGTATTTTTTTCTTGATGAGAAATTTTGTTTTGTGTACTACACGGGCAAAGATCATGAACAAGTCATTACCCAACGTACTGTAGTGACTAGGTAGATTTGAAAGTCCGTGAAGGACTGCAGCGATGGTCTGATGCCTCGGCAGAGGAAGGTGTAGATATCCGCCGAGAATGCGCTGGCAGACTAGCATTGCGGTGTCGTGGGGCAGGCTCATTCCCCCAGCACAAGGACCCACTACAAAAGAATTTCGCATTCACGAATTTTTGGGGTCTCAAAAAGAAAGGCAACCGAAGTCGCAAAAGTTGAAGGCAACCATACAGAGGGGATATGACTTGTTCCGAGAACAAGTGAAACAAGTAAAATGGGCGGACTTAGGGTAACTTGGTCGTTACCCGTCGAGGCTCATGGCCCACATATAAGAGAGGGACAACCGGGTGGTGATGGTGCCCCCTCGCACCCGCCCAACGGCTCATTGTGGCGGATTTTGCATTTGGATTTGCATCTCCGTCCGTACAAAATCCAACTCGCTCATGAACTTAAGCCTCAAGACCATACACAACGCAGAATGTATGCGAATTGGGTGATTGAACAACAAGCCATTGATAACGATTTTTCGAACAAAATTTTCTTTAGTGATGAGGCTCATTTTCGGTCAGAAGTTACGTAAATAAACAGAATTGCCGCATATGGGGCTCTCAAATCCTCAGGTGATTGCAGAAAGGCCTTTGCATCCGGGAAAAGTAACTGTTTGGTGTGCATCATGGTCTGGTGGTGTTTTTGGCCCGCATTTTTCTGAAAACGATCAAGGAAGAGCCATTACAGTCAATTCTGACTGCTATGGACGGATGCTAACCGATTATTTTTGGAGAGAAATTGAAGATTATGATCTGGAGAACATGTGGTTCCAACAGGACGGAGCCACAAGCCACACAACACAGGCTAATCGAGCACTTTTGCAAGAGAAATTTCTAGGACGCTCAATGTCGAGATTGAGTTATGTCAATTGACCCGCAAGATCCTGCGACCTAACACCTTTGGATTTCTTTTTATGGGACTTTACGACAGATCGTGTTTACGCGAACAATCTTCAAATCTTGAGCAATTGAAAACCAATATTCGGGAAGTTATGGCCAAGATATTGCCGAAAATGTGCCGAAAAGTCATTGAAAATTACCTCAAAAGGATTGAGGCCTGTAAGAGGTCCCGTGGAGGACATTTGAATGATGTTGTGTTTTACGTATAATGGCAAGGTTCAAGTTTTATATTGAATAAAAAATTTTGTTTCCATCTGAATATTTAATGTATTTTCTTTAGCTTTACTTTCCCAAACGTAAAATGGATAACCCTATATTTTTCATTTAATATAAAAATTTATACAAGTTACGTTCGTATGAGTTTTTCACTCAAATGGGATATATATGGTCACGTCTACATTGGATCTTGATCCGTTTGGGAGGGTGCGAGGGAGCACCGCTTCCACCTGGATGCCCCACTCTTATTTGGGGGCCATAAGTATCGTCGGTAGCGACGAAATCCTCGTAAGTCCGTTTGTTTTCTCGCGGCCCGGTTTGTCCTCCGAGTCAGGAATTTAATGATCCTTAGTAAGTTACCTCCTTTCGTCTCCGGTCGATACTTATTTGCCTCTTTTGAAATTCGTGGATGCGCCCCACAACACCGCTATGCTAGCCTGCCAGCGTATTCACGCGTCGTCAGATAAGGCCAATTTCGGCTTATCCTACCATCCCTTTCGCCGAGGCAACAGACCATCGCTGCAGTCGTTTTTTGGACATTTTGAATCTACCCACTTCACTACAATTTGATACGCAACTTATTAACATTGTTATTTCTAAACCACACTAAACCCCGCCACTACCATCGCTATCATTATCAGAAAAAAGTTTTTCCAAAGAAACATATGAAAAAATTAAATAAAACTACAAAAATAAATTGATAATGGCAACCCCTTTGCGATGCAATTTAGCGAAGCAATTGCTAGTTTGTTTCGACGAGAGAAACCTCCGTGAAGAGGCGCGTCGATGGGCGTTTGTAAAAAGATCTGACGAATGGTGGAAGGTTTTGTTTGGCGCACATGAAAAACTGTTGCGCGGCGGCATATGGGAAAACAAAAAATATCTTTGGTATCGAATTGGATGAGATGCGACCGTGCAGTTGTGATGCCGGAGCCAGTCGGTCGATGGTATAAAATTCCTCCTCGAGCGGCAATTTCGTTTAATTGAAACCTTCAAAAGAGTGATTGTCAAGACAATTGTGCGCACGGCGTTCTGTTTGGAGCCGCTTAAGAGAATCGTCCTCCGTCCGGTGTGTGCACTCGAACGGCGAAATTCAGTGCAGCTATTTGGCTGCTATGCAAAAAGTTGTAAATTGATACAAGGCCTGAGTTATATGCTCATTTTTTATCAATTCACAGTTATAGTTTCAGTGCGAGGCCTTTTAAAATACTTTCATGGGGGAATGTAATCCTAAAATAGATAATTCGAATAAAGACGAAAAAACGATCAAGGTATAGCATCCTATCATCATTATCGGTCAATCAACAGCATGATAAGAGACGCCTGTGTAGTGAGTGCCCAAAGGTGATCATGTTATAAGAGGCCTAAGTGCTTGAAACGCAGCAAAAATAAATGCAAGTGTAGCCAAATTATCGAATGTCAAGTGAACAGTTCTTCAATGTGTAATTTGATGTGATGGTGATAAAGTATGCACTAAATGATTCATGTCAGGAAGCAAGTGGGATTGCATGAAGGATGTGGGATTGCTACGTCGATCACGTTGAATACTGACACATATCAACGTGGAAGTCTGCGAAAATAGATCAAAATGTCAACTGCGCCTGTAACAAATTAACATTCATTAAATAATTCGAATCGCTAGCCGTAGCTTGGGGAACTTTTAATCGCTTATAATCCAAATCTAAATTTAAATACATTTTTTGTAAAGTAATGTTCGTGGATCGTGTTGCATGTACCAAACATGACCGACACTCAGTGAAATTCCTGCTGGGATTGATCAGGAAAATCGCACCATTTTTCCCAGTGGGATGGAAGAGTGAAGAATTGCATCATGCAACGAAAAGAAAAGAAAATCCACAAGCGGATGGTGGTCGAGATAGGTTCGAGCCTGGATTGATTACCTTTTATGGTAATTTTGAATTGGCTACATGACGGTGGAAGGAGGAGTTGAATTGACGTCAGTGACGGGAGTTTTTTTTGTGAATAGTTGTGGACTGAAGTGGGAAAGATAGAGTTGTGAAGTTTTTCTTTCTGAAACGAACGAGAACGCATTGAAAAAGGTTAGGTATACATGGTACAAGCGTTACGCGCTTCTTTTGACAATAAAAATCGATTACTGTGTGAGCGACCTGTGCTGGAACAATGGAAGCAGTGCTAGAAGTGACAAAAATATAATCGGAAGAATTCCACTAAGTGGCCTACTGCAGTGATATTAGTGTTTGCCAGTGATTAACATGAAATCCAATGAGATTTTCTTCTTTGATTTATATATAATTTTTTTTTCACTACAGCCCTTTCGAGCCTTCGCTTAGATATAGTTAGAGTATCTCATTGTCAAAATGTATAAGCACTCCCACAAGGTGAAATGATCATTATCATGCCTTGGCTGCGATAAGTTCTGATTTGAAACCCCCACGTATCATAACTGAACGGGCTTATAGTCCGTCCGAAGAATCACTCAAACTAAATCTCTTTGACGCCAACGAAACTTGAACCAGAGTCCTTCGGCTTACAGGCATAGTGCTCTAACTACTACACCACGCGGACTATATATAAATATTATGATGAATAAATATAGATCGAACCTTAAAAGAAAATTTTTAATGAACGGTATGTCAATGGAGTAGATTATAATACAATTTCCAGGCAGGCCGGACACTAGCACGAAAATGGTAGTTGAGAAGTGTCCAAGTTATTTTAAATTTTTTTTTATTCACGCCATCGGTGACCTAAAGGGATCAAAAAAAAATTTTTTTCCATAACTATATCATGTTTTACTACTTTTGTTTAAATCAAACCAAAAAGGATACTTTGGGCGACTTAGATGAAGGAAATGTATATTGAGGTCACAATTGTAGTGAATTTAAGGTGGAGCTGGCGTAGATGTGTGAAAGAGAACTTAAGTTTTGATCTTCGTGTAAGTGGAGTACGATGAGGAAATGCACTCGGGTCGGGCAAATAATGGCGTGGACATGTGAGGTTATGGAGTGTGAAGATCTTGATCCGGATGGGGGATGCGAGCGGGCACCGCTTCTACCTGGATGCCCAACTCTTATTTGGGGGTCGTAAGTATAAATAGTAAAGACGAGATCCTCTCGAGTCTCGCACGCGTTCACCAGGCTTAGTCTATTGTTTCGCTTTGGCAATCCATCCCTTCAGTAGGTTACCGCGCGCTCGACACTGTCGAACCACGTCGCCCGATAATTGAATTCGTGAATGCGAAATTTTTTTTGTAGTGGGCCCTTGTGCTGGAGAGAAGAACCCGCCCCACGACACCGCAGTTCTAGTCTTCCAGCGCATTTACGCGTCCTCAGACAAGGCCAATTCCGGCGAGCACCAACATCTTCGCTCACCGAGGCAGCAGACTGTAGGAGCTTTATTATATTTTCTTTACAGGGGTTTATTAACGGATACAGACATCTTACTCTTTATACTTAACTACTAACTCAATTAAATGCTTTGTATGGATAATTCTTAATTAACTCCCGATTTGGTCCAAGATTAGCTATAATGTATCTTGCTTACAAATATTATAGATTGAAGATCTGTTTCCTGAATATACTTTCTGCTCCTTGATGATTGACAACAAATTTCAAGATCTTTATTGTCCTTAACAAAAGGAAGGCTACAAACTGGAGATTTGCGGTTTTTGCTCCTGCGTAGAAATCTGTTGGACAGAAATTTTTGCTCCTATGAAGCTGACAAAAAAAAATTTTATTCGGAGTATGGTTACCGTTAATCGACAAACTTCTACAAACTGGAGATAGAATTGATTTCACTAGGTAAAAATATAAAAAAAAAAATATTAAATCCCCTACCTATAGCAACATTCGGGTTGCCGCATATTTTGCACTTACTCCATGCGGTCTGCAGCCTATTTTTCTACGCTAAGTACTCTTTGGAGATTACTAAGAACTGTTTGAACAATATGCCACTGAAAAGTTGAAATTCAGAGCAATACTTGCTTGTATCGTAGTTTAGGGTTTTAACTATGTCAGCGCAAGCGCTCATCTGTTAGCATAAGAAAAGCCGAAGTTTGCACCTTAATATAAAACTTGTTTGATCTGCCGTGATGGCAAATATACTTCACTGCCACTACAAGGTAGAATTTTTACTGGAAATCTAAGACGCACACGTTTAACGCTGAAACAACAATAACCTTCTTTATTTTGTCCAAGCCTTTTTATACAATTCTTAAATCTATTTCTATTCTATATGCAAGGTCAACCAACATATAGCTGATCTAGATTTCAATTTTAAATTTAAAATAATATTCATCATTTTAATTTGCAATTGAAATCTGGACACGGCAACCCCCTTTCGAACGCAGCTCTACTACGATTGCACTTTTGCAATACCATTGAAAGTGAATGGGAGGCTCGTGGACTGGTTTTTGAGCGGTCCCGTAAGGCGACGACGAGCAACAAAGGGCGAGTCTGTTATTCATCTTCACGGCGGTCACGTCGCGACGCCCAAGAGAATGATAGGATAGAAAAGTTCCCGTGGCGGTGGTCATCGTATTCGTATAGATTGTCATTTTGCACGTCTTAAAAACCACATTAAAGAAATCTCGCGAAATGTTATAAGTGTATATGTTTTCGACCAATTGCGTGACTGTGTGGTATAGTAGGTGGCAGTGATACGTACGTCGTTCGACCTTCCTAACTGAATTTCCATGTTTTTTCTCGTACCACGGACTACGAACGTCCTACCAATGTATATCAAAAAATCCACAGTAATTCTATGTACTCCTAAATATCAATTAAACATTGTGTTTTCTTTATCGAAATAACGGGTTGATTTGCTGTTGGAATTGTAAATCATCGTTCTCGAGTACAAAAGTGAATTCATGGTGAGAATTTTAAAACATTGAGAGTGTAACAAGTATTGAAATTTTCCACTATTTGAATGTTCTAATTCGGAAAAGCCTAAGGATTTGTTGTTTAAAGAAGAAAGTATAAATAAATAACGCAAATGAATGTGGTTATAGTGCAAAAGAAAAATTGATGAGCTTTTGTGCATAAGTGGTACTGCGTTTTATCTGATCTGCATAAGTGCATTCAGAGTGTTGAATGGCATTAAAACATTAAAACTAATTGGAATATTTCTTTTAATAGAACCCATTGAGTGGCCGGAAAGTCGTCGGAAAATATGGGATCGAAAAGTTTGGTTGACATCCAAACAAATTTTTGTAAAGTGTCGCTCACTTCCGACGACAAATTGCCCAGCAAAGCTTGTCCGCTCTGCGCAGAAGAAATTAAAAAGGTCATATGCATTCAAAATTAAGTGTGAACGCTCAACCGAACGAATTTGCAAGACAACTGAAAATTTGCCAAAATCACCTTTCTCGATTTCAGTAACTTCACCTGACCTACATCGTCATCGTGCGCTCGTCAGGATGTGGGTAAGTACCCTTTTATTAGCTTATTAATTAATTTCTTTATTATAAAAAGCTTATTAATTAATTTTTTTTTTTTTTATGAAATGCTCATTAATTAATTTTTTTTTATTACAGAATGTTTATTAATTAATTTTTTTCTTATAAAATACTAATAATTTTATATCATTTAAATATTGAAGCTTTTGTTTTTCCAGCAGGTTTCAAAGGAAAAATTTAAAACAGAAGAATTGAAAAAAAACTAAAAATGAAAACGCAAAGATTCGTATACTGTATTGAGCTCTGAATGGATATATTCTACTATATCTACTTTTATACATGGATGTGGTTGGTAAACGTAAAGAAAAAATAAGGTTTTGAAGAAGACTGGTGCACAAAGTATGCATAAAACTGTGAATTTTGTTAGTAGTTTTGCATTCCATGGTCAGAAAATGTATTTTTGACGCACTAAAGTAGAAAATAAGAAATAAAGTAATGTTCGCCTAAGGAATTACCCTCGGTCTTTCCTTTTAGAACACCTGACCGGATACAAGACCCGCAACGATGGCAGGCTCCTTTTCTAAAATGAGCTGGCCCTTTTTACGCTCAGGGGCTCTTACTGGGTAGAATGGCCTTCCGCTTCCCTTTTTTGACATAAAGTTATGTGATTTCATTGCATAACGCTATGGCATAATTGGTTACCTTTGTATTCCTCATTTGAGGGAAACAGTCATGCAAAGTATGTTTGTATGAGTTTTTCACTCAAATGGGAAATACATGTCCTCGTCTACGTTTGGATCTTGATCCGGTTGGGAGGGTGCGAGGGAGCACCGCTTCCATCTGGATGCCCCACTCTTACTTGTGGGCCATAAGTATCGTCGGGAACGACGAAGTCTCTGTAAGTCCGTGCCAATTGGGTCTTCGAACAAGCATTTCAACCCTTAGTATGCTACTTGAATACGAGTTCTTTCATACTTACCTCTTATCGTTCCTCACACCATATGTAATATGACCCCTGCATTTGGTTCTTCATTCACAAATTGTGGTCGCGCGTAGAACAATATGCACTTGTTGATGTTTTGTTTTCCTGCAATCTGATCTACGACTTTTCGCGTCGTGATGATGCATGTATGAGGGCAATGTTTGAAGAGTTGTCCATATGGTTAATGGATACATGATTGACCAATCGTAAATTGGGTCAAGTGTTTTCGATTTCATGAGGTATGAGAAATGAGTATGAGGGCAAAGTTGCATGACATTTTCTTAGGGTAGAATTTATTGACTATCAATTGGAGTGTGGATTTTTGTAAATCGATATTCATGAGTAATAATGTAAGTGTGGATTTTTATGAGTTATAACTTAAGTATGAGCAATAAGTTATGACATGCAATGGTATAAATAGGAAGATAAGAATGGAAGAAAATACAGTTGATTTTTGTAGCTCGAAAGGACTGTTTCTCTGCGCATTGCGCTGCTCGGTCCTCGCAATAAATTGTTGCGTACAAGGATTTAGTTGCATAGAGTATAATTTCTTTTGCGATATAAACTTATATTATTAGCAACCATGGCGTTAGTGGATCGGAACGATCTTCGCCAGAAATCGCTGCGGCCTGGCCGCTTGGTCAGGTAAACAAACATTTTAATCATATAATTTTTTTTTTTGTAAGTGTTTAAATATTAATATTCCTATTGAGCCTTTTGACTACATATTGCTTATTATGTCTATGATATATATAAAAAACTAATATTATAATGAAGAAAACTGCAGCTGTTGTTATTGATTGTTGGTATTGTTCCATGAAACTGTTACTGACGGAGCAGCTGTTTCCCATTGTGACCAGTATCTCCTTGCTGGTTTGAGATCTAAAAGTTTTTGTCGCAGTACCTTTTTCTGCTCTCCGACCGCTAGTTTTATTACTCTATGTTACTCAGCTCGTTGCCGCTTGAGTTTCATCCTACGATCACCTCTTGGTCGTCGCTTCTTGGGAATCGTTTGCAGGATGTCAATTTCTGGTTTCTTCTTGTTCAGAAACGGCTCAATCGTACGCGGTTTTGGTCCTCGAAAATCCCGAGTGCCAATTTTCGTCGGAATGTATGGTAAAGGTGGCTGTTTCTGTTCGGCAACTGGTTTAGGAATATACGAGTATTCCTCAGCGCGCTTGCAGCACCTGTCAAAAATTGGGTTGCATTCTTCCAAGTCGAAATCTACTTCTAATTCAAGCTCCAAATTCGTATATGCAGGATCGCCATGTAATGATTCGCCATTCGTTACCTCACTTTGTAAAGAGTATATGAGTGAGAGGAAAAAAAAATATATGATTAAAATGTTTGTTTACCTAACCAAGCGGCCAGGCCGCAGCGATTTCTGGCGAAGATCGTTCCGATCCACTAACGCCATGGTTGCTTATTACATAAGTTTATATCGCAAAAGAGATTATACTTTATGCGACTAAATCCTTGTACGCAACAATTTATTGCGAGGATTGAGCAGCGCAATGCGCAGAGAAACAGTCCTTTCGAGCTACAAAAATCAACTGTATTTTCTTCCATTCTTATCTTCCTATTTATACCATTACATGTCATAACTTATTGCTCATACTTAAATTATTACTCATAAAAATCCACACTTAAATTATTACTCATGAATATCGATTTACAAAAATCCACACTCCAATTGATAGTCAATAAATTCTACCCTAAGAAAATGTCATGCAACTTTGCCCTCATACTCATTTCTCATACCTCATGAAATCGAAAACACTTGACCCAATTTACGATTGGTCATTTATGTATCCATTAACCATATGGACAACTCTTCAAACATTGCCCTCATACATGCATCATCACGACGCGAAAAGTCGTAGATCAGATTGCATGAAAACAAAACATATCAACAAGTGCATATTGTTCTACGCGGGACCACAATTTGTGAATGAAGAACCAAATGCAGGGGTCATATTACATATGGTGTGAGGAACGATAAGAGGTAAGTATGAAAGAACTCGTATTCAATTTCAAGTAAGTATAATTTGTGTTTATTTATGATTTGAACTCAAGTTCAAGAAATGAACTTGAACTTGAATTCAAAATGATCTAGCTACACATTACACCAGTCGATCGGCATGTGACATGTTTTAATTCGTGAATGCGAAATTTTTTTGTAGCGGGTCCTTGTGTAAGCGCCTTTGAATTCAAGACATATGACTATACTAGAGAGGAGTCAATTTTCGAGTTTATATGGGAGACTCGTAACCAATCACCTGTATCCTAATCTTGGAATCTCACCTACAAAGCCAACACACCTTCTTATCAGGACACGGATCTATACTTATCTGAGGGCCACACATACTCATCCCAGGCACCAGCCTATACTGATCTAATACACAAACACTTTCCCCTCAACCACCCGTGACATCTAAGCCCGTCCCTGTCACACCTTCTTATCTCAGGCATCCACCTATATCACCCTAATACACACTCTCGACAACATTTGAAGTTTATATGGAGAAAGTGCGTTAGAACGTACATACTCGTACTCGTGCCACCTCGACCACCGTTGATGTCGAAGCGTTAATATGTGCAGAAATTAAACATAGCATTCGATATGTTAATGCCTTAAAATTTGCTATGTATTGTATTTTGTTGTGAATTGTTACGGGTGAGTTTCTAAGCATGTTAGGCACGCTGGCCCAAACACTATCACTCGCGATTTTAACTTCATTAAAACAAGCAGTACCGAACTAAACTGCGGTAGGCTTGTAGCAGGAATAGACTTGGAACGTATTTACAAGATAGTTATTCTGTAGGATTAAATAGCCACGCTGCTACAAGTCAATTTGACCATAGGGATCACTGCTACAAACCGGAACAAGAACGAAACAAGCCAGAAGCGACAATAAAGCTCAATATGCTCATGGGTAAACTGACTGATAGGTTGCCTATCGTTTATATATTTTATCGAAAGTAAATCTACCGCCAACTAATGGCATCCTGAATTATTTTGCCGCTTGAGTTCGAATATTAGATATTCACAATCATCAGCAACACGTCTCAACACGTAAAAGTGTAATCTGAGATGTAGAAAAGGGTATCTCTTGAAAAAATCAATACGAAACGCTCTAGAACAAAAGTTAATGTCGCAAATACGTTAGCAGCTGCATCTGTATTAATCGAGCAGTTCACCCCGCGAACTACTCGATAAACCGGCCCATGCACCCACTAATCTCATCAGCAACGCGTATGCTGTTTTGGCGGCAATATTAACTTAACTTGGTGCATAATATTGCGTAGCGATGCCCAGCAGATATCAGTCACCCCGACACCATTTACGATATCTGCTACTACTGACAACCTGATGTCGTCAGTGTGCAGAGTAAAGCTCTACCACTGAACGAGCACTTGACGTCGGCAGTTTAGTGTCGGATTTGCAAGGCTTCCTCCATCGTCGCATTCGGCCTGTCAAGTTTTGTGCGCTTAGTTTCATCGGTTTTGTGCCGAGTAATTCGTGGGGAGTATCGAAACCGTGCGTAAAAACATGCCAACGTCGTTGTCGCTTTTCTAGCCTTGTCGATGTTGCCTTCGTCTTTTTTGCTTGGCAGTCGCAGGCAATGCTAGGGGCAATCACTTTTTCGCAACGGACATGGGACCCGTAGTTTTTGCTGGTGTATGGTGGAGTGTTGCGGTAATTATTAGTCGGAATTAACTTTAGGATCGAAGTTCACCGTTCCCAGTGGCCCCAGAGGTAAGATTTGTAAACAATCTGCTTGATTGTCCTACGTTAGAGTTGCCCAGAGCAGCAGTCAGTAGTGGTCCAAGTCAAGCTTCACCTCATGATCGCGTCGCGAGTCGCGATTGTACCGTGAAATTCGAATGTGGATCACTTGGACAAAAAGGAAAACAAGTGGTAAAACAACAGGGACCGACTGACGTAGCCAGCCATCTGTCGAAATTCTACTTTTTTGTGTTTTTGGTCCAGACCGAGACCTGGCTCCGCCAAATTAGTGAAATTCCGTGTCAAATGAGTTTTTTTTGTGAAGGTATTCCGGGAGACGAGCGAGTTGCCGATCGCAAGACTTGCTTTGGAGGCAGACTGCAAGTATCCGAAGAGACTGCAGGCAATACAGGTGGTCTTAGAGTAGCAAAGAGAGAGCATCAAACTCTGCTTGTGTGACATTAACCAAACCCAGATTCAAAACACTTATCGTAAGATTCGTTATAATCTTTAGTTGTGCATAATTTACCTTAATATCAGCGTATAAACGCTAATGCCAATGGCAGCCTATGGGCGCTTATATGTCTAGTTCCGAGGAAGTGAAAGAATGCCAATGTCGGCAGTTGGACTTCTAAAACAAGTCTGAATTTACTTTCATCTAACTTTTCCTTAAATACTATTTCTTAACCTACTAAATACATTACTCATTTTAATTTATGTTCTACTTAAAAATCTTGTGAGAACATGACTGACCCTTTCAAGTGGTAATTATGTCACCCGAAAATCTAGATCAATAAATTCTAATATTTATTACTCAACCACTTGTCCTACATTCCATATTTACCCATATGTTATCTTAGCCATTCAACACCTCATCGTATGGCCACACACGAGTCATCATACGTACTTGTTTTTCATTGTCATATGATGCACTCAACTTTCATTCATAATTTATGAATGCAACGCTCTATACTTTACGAGGTGTGAAATATCGGCAAGAACATTTGTACAAATGTGCAACATGATACTTGACCGTGACCATGAAGTAATAAACATGATTGTTTATGGTTGGTCGCGTGGTCGAGTATGCACATGTGATTCGTGTGGAATTTTACGTAGGAAATTGCATTTTAATTAGAATGATTGGAATGTAATTCAAGTTTGAGTAGTTTGATGTTGTGACATCACTACACACTCAATTCGAAACGGTGCTTGAAGAGTTGGAACGGGCGATTTGGCATCCATTCCAACTGGAATGGCCGTAGCAGTCCGTTATCAACAAGTGTGTTCGTAAAGACATGGTGGTGATCAGGCTACGAGACGCCTTCTCCAACGATGCTTGTCCCTCAAGGCGAAGTCCAACGCGCTGACGATGCTACCTAATTGGTTTAAGATATAGTTCAAAAAGTTCTAGATCCAATTGCGGTCGATTGTTCTCAGCGATATCCATATCGGCCATGACAAAATTACTATGTAAATGCAAATATAAATTGTTATAACGTCGCTTCAATCAACATAAATTATAAGCGTTGGTCTAATAATAAATTTACTGGAACACCACCAATTAACTTTTTGGATCCACCAGCAACTGCTGATTTAGGTCAATATACACACGAAGAAGTATTTTACGGTCAGCAAAAAGTAATAAGCACAGAAGTACCAACTTTTGGGATCAATATAGTAACACTGTAAGCTATGATGATTGCTTCCTTTCAAACACAAATTTTAAAATGAGCAATAGAAATGTTACTTTTTATGGAATTGTTTGCAGCTACATATAAATGAGTTGCATATTTTGAATAATAATTTTTCTGAAAAATTATTAGAGAAGAAAAATATTAGAAGAAGGTGGTTTCGACGTGTGCACTAATTCTCCTCAGGCCATCACTCTTAGATACACACCGGTGATGACGACCACCATGCTCAGAGGTGAGAGAGTTAATTTTTAATTTTTCTACTTATGCAAACTCAATATGTTTTTGTATCTGCAAGTTATATTCAAGGTAAATTTCTCTTGTAAGTACTTGTATTAGCTAAACTTTTTAATTGGATCATTTCACCCTTTTCACATCAACTTAATGTAAATCTATACGACAAATTTGCTCTACATTTGAAGCTTATCTAACGTCGCGCGGATATCGATCACTCTTTCGGATGGCTCCGATAGCTTTTTAAATTACTTTTTATGGAATTGTTTGCAGCTACATATAAATGAGTTGCATATTTTGAATAATAATTTTTCTGAAAAATTATTAGAGAAGAAAAATGTTAGAAGAAGGTGGTTTCGACGTGTGCACTAATTCTCCTCAGGCCATCACTCTTAGATACACACCGGTGATGACGACCACCATGCTCAGAGGTGAGAGAGTTAATTTTTAATTTTCCTACTTATGCAAACTCAATATGTTTTTGTATCTGCAAGTTATATTCAAGGTAAATTTCTCTTGTAAGTACTTGTATTAGCTAAACTTTTTAATTGGATCATTTCACCCTTTTCACATCAACTTAATGTAAATCCATTCGACAAATTTGCTCTACATTTGAAGCTTATCTAACATCGCGCGGATATCGATCACTCTTTCGGATGGCTCCGATAGCTTTTTAAATTACTATATGTAGCTGCAAACAATTCCATAAAAAGTAATTTAAAAAGCTATCGGAGCCATCCGAAAGAGTGATCGATATCCGCGCGACGTTAGATAAGCTTCAAATGTAGAGCAAATTTGTCGTATAGATTTACATTAAGTTGATGTGAAAAGGGTGAAATGATCCAATAGAAATGTGCCTAATCAAATTCAACAACAAATACAACAACAAAATTTGAACAATAAATAAGCTACAAGAACCTCACGGAGAGATGATCCAACCAATAATCAGTTCATGCCGAATATTAGCTTCAATCAGCCGCATCCACAATATCCACATCAGCAATCACGCACGGAGTATGGGTTCTATAACCACAGGAAAGATAGGCTTAAGTGTTGTTCGTTTTGCCGAACAGATGGAGAATGGTTTGACCTTTCTACATTGCATTCATTAGATGAAAATGGAAAGCCTAAATGCCCCGTTTCACGCCCATATATTTGCAACATTTGTGGACGAAACGCCCATACAACCAGTCATTGCAGTCTTAACGCTTCGAAGCGATAAAATGAAGCAGCAAAGTAATCATGGTAAAACAGATTTCTTATATTATTATTGATATTGAATAATTATAAAGAATTTCTCAAGGAATTGATATTTTTATAATATATTATTTGTCTGGTGCATGAACTATCTCGTTGGACGAGATGGTGTGTAATAACCGAGGAGCTATGGCTCTGAAAGCCAGCGCTGCCACAGGCACACAGCACAAACTCAATTTAGCAATGAGTGGCCATTCGGTCGCCTTCCCCATCGCAACACGTTTTTTTTAAGTTTTCATTTTTCGTATTAATAATTATGATGTCATGTGTTAATTCTTTACAGTGCAGAGTATAAATGCGAATTTCGAAACAAGAATTTAAAGAAACAATAACTTTGACTTATAGAGCATTTTCAAATATAAATTCATTTTAAATCGTTTTTCTTGTCATTGTGCTCTACATAGTATTTCAATAGCGGTTTGTTTAAAAAAAAAAAAATCATTCTCTGCATTTTTCCCACTTAGTTACGCCTAATTATCATAAACGAAAATTACATTCATTTGATAACTTAAGCGAATCTACAAAAGACGACGTAGATTTTAAAAACAACCGAAACGAGTGTGCATTATCACCATCGCGGATCCACCCATAGATGTCACTATTAAACGAAACTTTTCGCGATTTTCCACTACTTTTTCGTTGCTCGGTGGTTCGCTCCCGCCATTTTGGCAACTTGGGAAAAGACGAGAGAAGGAGTTCATCAACGTGGTCTGGGGTCGAGATTTTCCGGCTGACTACAGCGGTTGAGCAACGGTGTCGTGGCGATAATTAAAGTGCAAGGTAACGACAATCTGCATATGAAAATTGATTACCTAAAGCTCAACAATTATCTCGTACAGTTCAGTGTCAAGTGAATTTTTCGCGATTTAATTTCACCATCAGTCATAAAGTTCATTATCGGCAAGTTTCTGTGTGCTGAAACGCGATTTAAACTTAATTGAGCGGTAAAATGGTGATATTGTAATTTATCCCAGGGAAATATTTCCGCCCGTCACCGTTGTTGTAAATTATTGTAATTAATGCGGTATAACATAATATTTACCGAAAATCGTCATCATGTCGCTGTAGCGTGCATTATTGTCTCACGTTTGACTAAGGATTGCATCGTGGAGTGATGAATGTTCGCCCGAATGCGAAAGCTGGTGTTGAGCTGTAGAGTGCGGAGCAGATATTTTCTGATCGAACAAGCCAATTTGGTTTTGAAAGTTATCCAATTACAAAGTATAAATGACCAGGAGACTAGAAATTTTTATGATACAGCAAATTTTCAAGCTTTGGTTAGGCGTAAAGCTGAAATTACGGCACTTTTAAAAGTTTGACTGAACCTTGACTGCATAAAAAAGTGAGTCAATGCTCGATCGATTTTTCAAAGAATGGCATATAATACAACTTCAGGTGCACTTGCAATGATCAAATTTCTAGTTGTCGTATAAAAGCTTCCAGTAGCCATTCACATTACAATAGCCACCAAAATAGTAGCAAAAACACAAATCGGGAAAAACTCGCGAAGTCTACGAACAAAATCGACACATAACGAAGCCAACACCGACTCCTTGTGTAACGTTGGCAACACAGCGACGTCGACAACAACGCCTGTTAGAAAATAGTACCAATACGAGTGGATCTATTAGATCGTATAAATCTCAATCACCAAATCCTGCATCCAAAAGATTTGAACGAAAACGGATATCGGACCAAAACTCGTTGGCAAGTTGTGAAGATTTATTGACACATTCGAGTCACAAGAGACGTCGCCAGAACCCAACCGATGATAACACTAATCGAGAACACGATAAATCTCACCAGAAGGATTCAAGTGAGAAGAAAAACAACTCGTCCAAACGTGATTGTCTAGCTTCTAGAACACGATCGCGAATATCAGTCGACTAGCAAGAACAAATCTAGCGGGAAGACGTGAAGGATTCCGGAACCTTGCGGGAGTAAGTGAACATTCCTTTGAATCAGATTCCCTGAACGAAAGTCAAATGCCAGCTTTTAGTGATTCAGTGGTGAATCCTGAGGAGGCGATAAGCATTCTATACAAGTTATACAATGTCGTATCTGTTTATTTTGCGGGACATATTGAAACTCTTATATTCACTACAGGTGTATCGCACACGATTATCTCGACGGACCATGAATTTGTATGGATTAATGAAAAATATTTGATTGATTAATTGAAAGCCTGATGGCTCCTACCTTTAATTGAACAATTTTCACAATGCACGTTTAAACAAATTTTAACTTCACTATATTTTTTTTTGTACCTTCCAACTTTATACTATAAACTATTACATATTCTTTTTTTTAATGTGTCTATTTTCAATGTTTCCATGCAACTAACCTTCAGCTAGCAGCTAACATTTAGCTAGCAACTAACAGGTACTTTTTCTTCCAACATTCCAATTCAATCTTGCTAGAAATTTCAACTAAATAATAATCTATTACTTTTTAACAATTATATATTATGTTTTGTTATGAAATTCTCATTGGTGCAACCCATTGCACGAGAATTGTCAAATTGACAATAATAGTAAACAAGTATGACGGTTCTTGTCATACAAGTATGTGTTATTATTTAAATTTTTGATATGCTGCATCGCTCCCGTCAGATAAGTGCAAATAAATATTTTTATAAGTAATTTGGTTCTTTGTGTCTCCTTTTCCTTTGTTCTAGGTCTTGTAGCGGATTCGGAAAACGATGGACACGACATCCACAACTTGTCAGCAGGAATATCCAAAATCCACCATACAACATGCAACATTATTTATGTTTAAAGTGTAAATTTTTGTATAATAGTACACTGAGACGTCATAAATTCGAAAACAAATATTATTTGCAACGACATTGAAAATTAGCTTGTGATGAAAATATAATTATGTACTCAGTTTTTTTTGTTCTAATTTATTAGCGAAACTTCCGCTTTGCTAAGACTTAATCAAAAGCGAATGTATGTAGGTCTTATTCAAGCATAACATTCTCAAGCGTAGTAAAAAATTTTTTTTTATTTATATGTATGTATATGTATATGTAAATTAATAATAATAAAATATCATCTTTTTTCATATTTTATAATTCTGAATTTTATCATATATCGTATATTATATTTGAGGTTAAATTTCTTTCAAAATAATTTATTTAATTTTTTTTTTTTGTTTCCAGTATTTTAATTTATTTCAAAATAATTTATTTAAAATTTTTTTATGTTTCTATTATATTGAATTTTCTTCTTAAATAAATATGAATTGCTATATGAACAAACCCCTAGGTCTTCTCATTTAGAGAATTTTTACGGGTATGGGGCATTTTGTGAAAGTGAAAGAATTTATGCAACTATTTTCGATTGAACGATTTATCTTAAGATAAGTAATTTTGCTACGTATTTAACTATATATTCTAACTATATGTTTGTGGATACCTCTAATGATATTTTTGTGCGTATTTGTGGGTTTCAACGATTGTTGTGAATAATTTTGTTTGAACATATATAGAATAATTTTAGCGGTTTAACAGGTTCCCTGTCCCCATAGAACGGTGACTTTGAGATGTCACACGTCCTGCGGATTTTTTCTTGTTTGATTTTCATTAGTGTTTTTAGAGGGAGTGAATATATTTTCAAGGTACTTGTTCTAATTTAGGCCACGCCAAAGGGTTAAAAAAATGTATCAGGTATGATACACGAGCGCAGCGTTACATATTTTAGCTCTATACGCCCTTTGTATCATATATGGTATGTATCATTTGTGATTCATTTGACGTGCGCAGATTAAATTCAACTCACAGCGTCCATGTTCACAAATGATTTCTTTTTTTATTTAGAAGAAAAAAGGAATAATTATAGACAGTTACAGTCTATAATTATAATTGTTAGTAGCAAGACCGGGTTCCTTTGGAGAAGTATAGTTGTTAGTTGAACTCCACGTTAGCGAAAAAAAATGTGTTCTCGGGAAAAGTTAACGGATGAAGAGATACGGCGAGCACTTGAGGAAACTGAAGAGGAAAGTGATTTCAGTGATGGCAGTGATGAAATGTATCAACCTGATGAGGAGTCTGAAACTGAAGAAGAGGATCAAGAAGAGGCGATAAGAGATGTTGAACGAGAAGTGTCGAGTCTAACAACACGTGGGTGTCGAGAACAATCACAGGTAAAAACTCATCGCAATCTTTATTTGACATTAATTCTGTGATCATTCAGAGGTCCGGGGTGGAGCGTCGTAGGCCGAGTGTATCTGAAGGCGAGTTCGAGTATGATCCACAAGAATTTGGTGAAACAGAACATGAGCAATGGTTGGAAGACATTCTTCCGATTAGAAGGCAAGCTTTTATAGGTAATTCCGGAATTCAAAATATACAGGCTATTTCAAATGAAGAAGGTGCTGTCACCATTGCAAAGATAGTCGAGTACTTCATAGATGACGATATCATTCACAATATGGTAGAAAAAACAAATGCATACGCTGAGCAGTTGAAGCAGATACGAACAAAACGTTTCTCGAGAGTATCACGTTGGGTTGGCGTTGACCAAGAAGAAATGAAGAAATTTTTTGCAGTAATACTTTATATGGGAATAGATAAGAAACCTTCTATTGAACATTATTGGAAAATGGACCCTTTGTATTATACTCCTTTCATCCACAAAATATCTCTTTCTTACAATAGATTTAGTACTATACTGCGTTGCTGGCATTTTGTAGATGTGCAGCCTGATAATGATGATGTTTTGTACTGATATCAACCACTAGTAGACCAACTGATCAGCAAGTTTCGTGAATTATATGTGCCAGGTGATACAATTGTCGTTGACGAATCGCAAATCAATCACCAAGATCGACTGCGAATTAAGAGCTATAATCCATCAAAAACCCACAAATATGGGATAAAAATATATAAAATGTGTTCTGACAATTGCTACACATGGTCTTACGTAATACATGCGGGATCAGGAACTATTACAGAAGGTCTTGACAAACCTGGATCTATTGTGGTGAAACTATGTTTGCCACTTCTAAATGAAGGCAGACTGATTGTAGCAGACAATTACTACACTGGAATTGCTCTTGCGAAATATTCAAAAGATAAAAACACGGATTTATGCGGAACTTTGCGAACAAAACAAGAAAAATCTTCCTGAAGCAGTCACAAAGAAAAAGCTCAAACGTGGCGATGTCGTGGTAATACAGATGGATTGTTTTGTGACTGTTTTGAAGTGGCATGACAAGCGAGACGTCTTGATGATATCGACGTGCCACGACAACGGAATGACAAACGTTTCCTCTTGGAGAGGGGAATCATCAAAACCAAATATGGTTATAGATTACAACGAAGCAAAAAAAGGGATTGATGTCGCCGATCAGCTGAGTAGCTACTACTCACCACTGAGAAAAAGTCTGTCGTGGTATAAGAAAATTGCAGTTGATTTACTCTTCCAAGCAGCACTTGTCAATACCCGAGGAATTTTTCATGAGGCAAATGGATCTTCCGTAAGTATTTTGGAGATTCAAGAGGCTATGATTCGTCATTGGCTTGGCGAAGTAGTTGAGAAAAAACAACAAGCAAGACCATCAAACTTGCCAAAAGCTCCTCCAGGACGACATCACCTTTCCGAAATACCACGGCGAGATGGTAAAGTCATACGACGTCGTTGTGTTCACTGTTACGCCAAGAAAAAACAGGAAGGAAATCCTTTGAAAGCCAAACAGGTAAACACAGAATGCCTGGAATGTGGCAAAGGCTATTGTTTGCAATGTTACAATGAGGTCCATAATAAGCTGTAGAAAAAAAAAATTGTTTGATTTCTGCTTTATTTTTTGTGTAACTGTGTATCTAATGTGCTAAATAAATGAATAAGTGCTATATTTTTCTTTTGCTTAAAAACTTTAGTAAGAAAATATTAATGCATCTGAAAAAAAACTCAGACATAAATCACCATGAATTTTTATTTTTTTCTAGAGTAGACAATGTACCCTATGTGTCCTTAAAACAAAAATTAAATTTGTACTGCTACGCCCATTTAAAACAATTATTTGAAATAATCTATAATTTTGCTCACATATGATACATGGACTTGGTATACTTGGTACAAAAAATGCGTCATGTATCATATGTGATACATTGGACAGGGAACCTGTTAAAGATACATTTGTGAATAACTCTAAAAATTGCAAAGCACATTCGCAGATGATAATCGTGAGTCAATTTTAAATGCAATGATCAAAGAATATTTTTAACCTCCCGACGGAATATTTACGAAAAATTTGACAATTTTATTTTGCGGAGGAATTCTCCACCAATCTGAAATAAATCTTTTTAGATTACTTGAAAGTAGGTTATTCTCCAAGTACTGAAATTGAGAAGGTCAACACAGGAAGACCTTCTAAATATTTGAATAACCAAAAACAACAAAAAAAAGTTTAGATTCATTTCAGGAAGACCTTTTTGAGTACTGTGCTTTAATAATGGTGAACAACGACACCAACCCAGACCAAAACCGAATGGCTCAAAAACAAGAGGACAACTTTGTGCAGAAATCAGAAGCAGAAACCTTAAACCTGTGTGTGGACCCAATTTCCTACATCAACCAGATCCCGATATACGATGGAGAGAGAACACCCTTAAAGCCATTTGCGGACGCAGTGGACATCCTTTTGCCAACTTTGGAAAAATACAACCGACCATCTCAGCTCATAATTTCAAACCTGATCAAAAACAGGATTCGAGGTAAAGCTAGAGTTATAGTAGATATAAATAATCATATTATTAAATGGAGCGAAATTAAGGCCCTACTTTATGCAAATTTCACCGATGGGCGAAGTGGTTTTATGATTGCTGACGAATTGGGCAGAATAGTCCCTAATGATAATATTTTAAATTTTTACAATGATATAATTAGCAAATTATGCGAATTAAACCTTAAAACCGAAACAGAATTGGGAAGAACATCACCAGAGTTCGCTCTGAGAATCGAGTCCAACAAAAGATTGGCTCTTGATGTTTTTACAAAGAAATTATTCGAACCATTTAAAACCTTTTTGGCTTGTGAAAACCCCTCATCTTTAGAAGGGGCTCTAAACATGTTGCAAGAAGGAGGTTTTTCTCCAACTAAAAGTGACGGAGTCAAAAGATTGTTTCAGCAGAAATTTTACTAACAAAAAAGTTTTTCGGAATCAACCCCATTATAATAACCCTCTTAATAGCAACCCACTACCTCAATTTTTAAGCCAACAACAGGGAAATATAAATTATCGTAGACCTCGAAACAACTATCTAACAAATCCTTCTCAAAGTACTAATTTTAGCCACAATCAAAGCCTCACACAACCTCACTTTTATCAACAGACTCGTAATGACCAATTACAGGGCCCCAATTTCTACCAGGTACAAAGTAATTATCCATTGCAATCTCAGGATGCACTCGATAGTAACACTAATCAATTTCAGAATTCAAACCCTTATCAATTTGGAAACTTACAGTTTCGGCTCCAGCAAAACCCCAACATCACTAACCAGGTCCGTAACACCAACCCGTACTCATTCCAATACAACTTTCAACCCCAAAACCAACTGCAACCTAACACATTTGCAAGTCCAAACCCTCAACAATTTAACCCCTCACAGCAAAGTAGGACAAAACGCTTCAGCAGACCTACACCGATGGAAATCGACCACTCAACACAGACAGCCCATACAAATCAAATCGAGGATTTTCATTTGATTGCCTCGGAAACTCAAGCCATAAATCAAGACTCCCATATATTACAGTAAACTCCAAATCTCGACCACTAAGGTTTATTATCGACACGGGTGCCAGTATGAGTATAATTCAAACAGGATTATGCGCCAATCACCTTAAGGTACCAACCCCTTAGTTCAACGTTTCAACACTTAATTCAAGTATTCAGTGTGACTATATTATAGAAACTAATCCCTTTGCCGAGTTTGGCGGCAATTCAAAATTTAGATTTGTAGAGAAACCCTTTCACAAATTTTTTGATGGACTTATAGGTAATAATATTCTTTTAAAGTACAAAACGAAAATAGATTTTGAAAATAGAAAATTAATCGTAGACAATAAGCCAATCCCTATATATTTTGATACAGAAGAAGAAAAATATGACCAAGTAGCCCAACTTCACTGTTATACTGTCGATATCGAAGAACGCCAAATCACAGTTGATCCAATGAATGCTATTCGTGTGACTCACTTGAATAAAGAGCAAAAGAATGGCCTCCTAAAACTTTTAAATAAATACAAAACTGTCTTTTATCACGAAGGAACCGATCTGTCCTTCACACATTCCATTAAACACGAAATTAAAACGCTAAATAGAACCCAATATACAGTAAAAACTACAGGTACCCTCAAATCTACAGGCAAGAAGTGGATAATCAAATTCATGAAATGCTTCGGCAGGGAATTATCCGACCCAGGTTTTCACCATGCTCGTCTCCACTGTGGATTGTTCCCAAAAAACTAGACGCATCAGGTGAACAAAAGTGGAGAATAGTCGTCGACTACCGTAAATTAAACGATGTCACCATAGACGACAAATTCCCTATACCAAATATAGATGACATTCTCGATAAACTCGGTCGGTCGATGTATTTCACGACAATCGATTTAGCCAAGGGTTTCCGCCAAATTGAGATTTTAGAGTCAGACATTCCTAAGACAGCTTTTTCTACGAATAATGGACACTTTGAATTCACAAGGATGCCTTTTGGACTTAAGAATGCACCTGCCACCTTCCAGAGGCTTATGAACTCTATATTACAGCCATTCATAGGAAAAATTTGCTTTGTGTACCTCGATGACGTTATAATATTCAGCACATCGCTCGCAGAACACTTAACGTCATTGGAGAAAATTTTTAAAATCTTACACGAGCATAACTTGAAAATACAAGTGGACAAATCGGAATTTCTTAAAAGTGAAACCGAATTTTTGGGTCACATTGTAACACAAGCAGGAATCAAACTATATTTCACACTCAGTAAATAAGTGACACTTAAGACGTAAGTTTTGAAAAGAGATTCAGTGAAAGTATTGGAAATATTGAAAATATTAAAAGTCTTGTGCATCTAAAGTGTTCTGATAAAATTAGAAAGTATTGTACTGTTCTGTTCTGATAAAATAAAAGAACCGAAAAGATTCTGTGTGCAAAGTGTTAATCTGTGAAAGGATTTAATAATAGTTTGTAACGTTTTAAGTGCCGTGTCTTAATATTTCGAAAAGAGCTCATAACATACTAACCATTAAAAAAACAAACTCAATCTGCTTCCAATTGTTGTATATATCCAACGGAAAATTTTCAAATTTGTTAAATTAATATTATAATCATTGGATAAGTTCTAGCCAAGGCTAGCTTGTAGTTACGTAATATTAACCTGCATACATCAAGTAACAATGGAACGACCGCAATAGCATTCCCAGAATGTATCTGGTAATGGATAACTAACGTAAGTTTGCAAATGGATGCGGATATCTGTGGGTCATTAAAAAAAATAACATATATGCCATCTACCTGCACACATCTCTGATAACCAGGACCTCACTCGATTGGCGTCACTCAATCGTAGTAAAACAAACACTAAACATCATCCGTCTACGAGAAGATAACACACGATTGCCGATTTCATCAGATGTTTAACCTTCGGCATACAACGTGGGGTTATTTTAACCCCAAGACTTTTGAAATGCGTCAAATCTTATGTAAAACACAACCAAATGTATTGAATTTTACATTAGCTGGCGGTTGAATGTTGGTGCATCAATTGACAGTGCTAAATAAGTGCAGCTAGCAATGTTGCGGTGCAGGCACTCGCAACAATGAGGTTGTGGGTATTTTTGACCCCACGTTGTACGGTACGTGGCAAAAAAGTGTCATTAGAGTCGGATACTGAGGCAATTAAATTGCTTAGATTCTTGACCCTCGGTACATCTATTATCCTTTTTATATTGCTTTGCATTTTTCAAGAAGGTTTTAATGTATAAAGCAATGTGATATCCTTTTTTTATTGCTTTATGAGGTTGTTTGTATCTCAAAGGTCCTGCAGGTATCTGTGCTAAAGGCTACACTAATTACTTTATAGTACCCAGGATTATAACAGATAAAGTATTTTGTAGTTTTTAATGTTTCTGAAGAAATGTTTAGGGGATAAGAAAAAGCCTACAATATAAAAAGTTATGGATCCTGTGAAATCATTCAGTAAGTCTTTGAGCTTGAGCAAAGCATTTCAAAGTATTATTTGAAAAACTTAGTTTTTGTTGAAATTCAAAATAATTTTAGTGAAAGGTATGTATGATTTATGTGTTTACCCGTTAGTTGCACTATTATCGTCATTTTTTTTGACATTACAGGTAGATTGTATTGAAAATGGCCACGAATTTATCGGATGATCAAATTTTAGCGGCTTTGTTGGAGGAAACTGATTCTTTGTCAGATGAAGAACTGTTTCAAACCGGAAGTGATCGCGAATCAGACCACATTAGCGAGGCATCTGACGTATGCAGTGATACGGACGTGGAAGATGATGAAACATTTGCAGAACCATCTTTGCATAACGTGCCATCAACGTCTCGACCATTTTTTCTTGGCAAAGATGGGAAGACAAAATGGTTTGAGTCGCAACAAAGGACCAATGTACGCACAAGAAGGGAAAATATAATTACGCATTTGCCTGGATGTAAAAGCATTGCTCGAGATAAGAAAACCCAAGTGGAATGTTTCGAGATTTTTTTTACAGAAGAAATTGTGGATATGGTTTTGAAATATACAAACCAGAAGATTTCTTTTAGATTTGCTAACAATCCTTCCACTTCGTCATACAAGGAAACTGACAAGGAAGAATTGAAAGCCGTTTTTGGACTTTTGTTTTTGGCAGGCTTATTTACGTCCGGCAGACAAAGTTTAATCGATTTGTGGAGTAACGATGGCACTGGAATCGAAATATTTAGACAAACGATGTCTAGACAAAGATTTTCATTCTTGGTCAACAGTTTGAGATTCGATGATGCACTAACTCGAACGGCAAGAGTTGCTATAGATCGCTTGACACCAATTCGAGATATTTTTGGCAAGTTCGTTAAAACCTGTCAGGATGCCTATACACCGTCTGAATATTTGACGTTAGATGAAGAACTAATAAGTTTTCGAGGAAAGTGCTCTTTTCGTCAATATATTCCTTCCAAACCGGCAAAATATGGATTGAAAATTTATGCTCTCGCAGATGCCAAAACGTTTTATACGTTGAATTTGGAAATTTACTGTGGGAAACAGCCTGACAATAGCCCATATGCGGTTAGTAATAAGCCGTTTGATGTAGTAGATCGTTTGGTGAGATGTGTATCAGGATCTGGAAGGAACATCACCATGGACAACTTCTTCATGAGCTACGAAGTTGCTAAAAACTTGCTCCAGAGCCACAAATTGACTGCTGTTGGTACACTAAGATCAAACAAAGCGTGCCTTCCGCCTCAATTCAAAGCTAAACGTGAAGAAAAATCTTCTCTTTTTGGATTTCAAAAAGATATTAGCATTGTTTCTTACGTACCAAAGCCACGAAAGTGCGTAAATATGATGTCTTCCTTACATCATGATAACGAGGTGGATCCAGAAAGCGGTGACCAACGAAAACCAGCTATTATAACCTTTTATAACTCGACAAAAAGTGGCGTTGATGTCGTCGATAAATTGGCTCGAACGTATGATGTTTCCCGTAACAGTAAACGCTGGCCTCTAACGGTGTTTTTCTCAATGTTAAACCATGCTGGCATAAACTCCTTCATCGTATATCAAATAAACAACGGTATTGAGCAGAATAAGACCAACCTTAGAAGGGAATTTATCAAGCGCTTGGGACTTTCATTGCTTGAAGACCATATCAGGAAAAGGAAAGACAATCCCCATATGCCACGTGATATAAGAAGACGCGTGCATGAAATTTTGAATGAAGAAGTCCCAGGACCAGCATCAAAGCAACCAAGAACATCACAAAGATGTTCATTCTGTCCAAGGAGCAAAGACAGGAAGACTGTCAATGGCTGCTTCAGCTGTAATGCTCCTATATGTAAAGAACATGCGAAACTGTTGTGCGAAAATTGTATTGATTTAAGGAGCGAGTTGTCTTAGTTTTATTGATGTAAAGATCTGGTTGTACTTTTTTCAATAAAGCCAAATATGTGTAATTTTATTTAAAGAAATGAAAATAATATATTCTTACATAAAAAAAAAATATATTTGATTTTTCCGACACAAGAACATCAAGTTGATTTTTTGCAAGAGTTTTGAAAGTTTTGTATTTTTTTCAATTAATGTTGATTAAAAGCATATTTTTGAGTATTTTTATTAGTTTATGAATACTGAGAACAAAAAAACCATGGTTGAGCACGTTCTATTCAATACATGCACAGAACAGACACAATATTTTATGGGGTAAATCTAACCCCACGTTGTATGGGTGAGGAGTTTTTTTCACGTTGTATGCCGAAGGTTAAGCGGCGGCACGACAACGAAAATACTTAAAATTAAACGAGCTCACGAAATCAAAACACGCAATAGTTGATGGACCCGACAAAGAAAATACTTAAAATCAAACCAACGCGAACAACAAAACACGCGATAGCCGGCGTACACGATCAAAACAAACACTAAGCATCAGCCGTCTGCGAGGAGATCACACAATCACCGAATTGACCGGGTTGTCAAGCGAACACGACAATTAAACGAACTACCAAAATCAAAATACGCAATAGTTGATGGACATGACAACGAAAATACTTAAAATTACACTAACATGATCATCAAAATTCGCGATAGCCGACGTACCCGATCATCATCATTCGTAAATGTCAGTTAATTTCACCACACATATCTTCTCACTATATCTTCTCCGCCACAATTCCGGAAAACGACACCATGTGGTGGAAAGTCAGCGGAGAAGTAAACCACCGTGAAGGAAAGGCCACTAATGAGTAAAAAATGAAGAGTATGAAAAAAGAGGAATATGAGTTCGATGGGAGAAAGGAAGATGAAAAGGTGGACGACCACCCATAACTAATTCCCGGTACACAAGGCCGTTAGGCAAAAGGCATATAAACGCTGGGGTTTCGCGCGTTTCCTTCTTCTTTTGGACCTTTCGGATTCGGAGTTGGATAGCAAGTAGTATCAGTACGAGGAATTTCCTGTTTTAATTGGCGGAGGTGTATGAGAGTAGCTTTAAAAAATAAACCGAGAGCGACGGAATTGTTCCTTTGATTGGAAGCATTCGGGATTCGTGGCGAGATTTCCTCCGAATATTCTATGGTATCTGGACGGGGCCTCCAACGGCTAAGTAGGGGAAGCTAGGGTTTCTCTCGTTTATTTTGCATCACAAAATATTAATAAATTAGCAATGTTCGCTTACGATAGCGAAAGTATCAAAACCTAAGTAAATTACTTGCCTGATAAGTTAAATTGTAATACATTTATACTTACACAATAAAATACCCATTAGGTAAATTCATATTAAACTCATTAATGCATCAATATAAATAAATAAATATGCATGACCCGCTTTAGCCCTAGAAACTACATCAAAATCGATCATATGTACTTCTTCCCATATGAACCCATTTTCTTACGTGTGGAACAATCCTCACTCGCATGGTTTCATATGTACAACATTACAAACTACAACAAGCGAAGACAATTGCGAAGACAACTGCGCATCATATTTAACTAATGCTTTCGTTTTTCTCGATGAACTTGACATTGTTCATATGTGGAGTCTAAGAACTTCACATATGATATCTTGTTTCCTTTTTTTACGGGAAATTAACATATAGTATGTATGAATGCATTCACGTCATGCAGAGCTACTGTTCTTTTTTGTATAGCGTTCTATGGGAAATCCAACGTGTAGAATTGCATTGAGGAAGTAATTTTTTTTTGTATAGATTTTGAAGTAGAAAATTTATAATAAGGAATTTTCTTGTTACGTGTTTCTATGCTGAAGCAAACAATATTTGCTACAGTTAAATATATATTTGTGATAGAAAAATTGTATAAATAGCATAGATCGACATAAGAAAAGACACTTTGTGGTCAAACTTTAAACTGGCGACTTCGCCTCTGTTTCATTCAGTTCCCTTGGTCGAACCACTGGGTTATTTTTGGTCTGGCGCGCTTACGCGTGACAAACTGTGAAACAAATCTTAAGTTGCAGCTTCTGTGAGTGGTTTAGCTTAGGCGATTGATATTCCGAGCCTAGTAAATTAGCCAAAAGTGGTAATGATTGAGGCGGCAAATTATCCTCCTTTTCTGAGGAGATTTGGTATCGATATTGCCGATAATATAGGAAATATAAATTGAAAATTCAACCAAAAGTGATAGTGATTGGAGTGGCAAATTAATGTTTTTTCAGAGGGAAATTAAGTTTGGAATAGTCTTCAGTTTGATTGTGCTCAGGATAAGTGATGTTCGAGTTCGGAATTAGTAATTAAAGTCGAAGAGTGCGGCGGGATCTTCCCAGTGAGTATAAGTTAGTGCTGGAAATTCCTCTGGCAGACCGCTGACTCAATGACGACTCGAGGGGATCCAAGGCAAGTGAGTTGGCGCCCACGTCTGCTTTTGACGAGCGAAATCGAGATCCGCAGGATCTTTGCCGAGGTACACTAAATAATGATGGTAACCGAATCTACTTGAGAGATTTTGTTTTGAAATTTGGAATCAAAATGCTGAAATTGAATTTTTCTTGCAATATTCTGTTAATATATTTGATTTAATACAATATATAAATAAAAAAATGAATTGTTAATCTTGTAAACGCCAGTCTTTTTATACACCTGCCCGGAACGGGAATGGAACCCGCCACGTTGACTGACGCCTTCACAATCGAGCTAACCAGCGGGATGTTGTCTTTTTCTTTTCAGTCTAAGAGGCTCATGCCGAGGAATGACGGCTTCTCGCATGTAAAGCACGTCATCAGGATTTAATATCCAGTTGAAAATGTGCATGAGAACACCATCATCAGAAGGTTGCCCTGCTCTTGTTGTGGGCCGAGAAAACTCTCGTCAAGTACGAGGCCCCCTTTTGGTAGTTGCGCATGTTATTGTGGGAAATGGGCAGGTTCGATACAGGACTATCACGATCTCCTTAATTTATTTCCTCAAGCCTAGGCTTGTTCGATCCTTAAGGATCCTTGAGATCCTCTAAAACGTAAGCGTGATAAATGTTTTGCAATGTGAGCCTTGTGCTGGCGGAGAAAACCCTTTCACAACACCGCAGGAGCTAGCTGCGAGTATGCGTGCGCCAGTTAAGGATATGGCATCTATAAAATAAGCTTCGGAAAAGGATACATTGAAATAAATCCATAAAATATCTTTTTCCTCATCTTTCTTGTGATGTGCATGTGTTCCCAAAAGGTGTGAAAATCCCATAGTATACGAAAATGTGCGAGATTAAAATTGTACTGAGCAATAATGAAATGCTTGAAAGAAATAATTGTATCCATATGTTTTTAAGAAGAATTTAATTTAAGATGTTAGATCTAAGGTCTCAGTTTCAGTTCGATTGCGAACAAGTAAATACTTAGAGGATTAGTATTTGTTAGGTTTAAAAAAATAAATACAGGTATAGTTGTACTAAAAGTTGTTTTATTTTAAAACAACACAATTCGTTGTCACGGGACACTTTCACACGCGACTTTATAAGCAAGACCCGCGATCTAAAGTTATTATGTACCGCGCCAGCCAGGCTGAATTAAAGATTTAAATAAATTTTGTAAGAAAATGAATAGAGTTTTAGAATTTGTAAATCCCTTGTAAGGGTTAGGTTAAGTTGGATTGAGCAGTCCATTTGCGGAACTTCATCAATCGAGGATGCAGAGGAATTCCGAATTGAAGCGGAACTTGAACCGAGCGTGGAAATGACAAAAATTAAAGGCATTGATTACCCTATCGAATGGAATCCATCCATTGCTAGACATCCGCAAATATAATTATTTACGATGAGAAGTGCACTTTTATGGTCATCGTTTGTTTCTTTAATCAACGATGGCTATGTGACAAGAACGCCACCTCCTATACCGCGAAATCCAGAAAATAATGCAAACAATCATATCATAACTTACAAACAGCTTTTGCCACCCGAAGTTGAACGGCCGCCTATTAGTTCACACGTCAATACCAGCTACAATCAAATGTTCCGTGCGGCAGAAATCTTTCTCCATATGTACCACAACTGTCTTACAAGTGCCACCAGTAATTCGTTATGAACGACGCTGAAGATCCCACCGAAAAGTGTAAACTACGTACTCAATTTATCAACTTTAAGATAATACTCAGCTTGAAACTACGGCGATAACATATCCAACGGAGATAGTATGAAACATCCTTCTAATCCCTCAAAACCCCGGCGTAATAAATACGGGTTCTCCGAACTAAAGGCACCTTCTGGCTTAACAATTACGAGGTTCATATACAGAAACAATATTATTATCCGCCGTGTCGAATTGTGCCAAGACATTCTATGCAACAAATGACATGAGTAAACTGTCCAAAACATGGGGATCGCAAAGAGCTTCGGTGATGCCCCATGGAAGCTGTGGAGTGACAATGCAGAACGGCAGTGCCACATCGCCAATTGAAACATCGAAAGCTCGTTGCACCGAGGCTATAAAAGGCCTAGAATTGGGCGAAAAGGGGCGCTTCTTTTTTTTTGGTTTGAACATCTGGAGTTGGAGGTTAGATAAACGGAACGAGGTCCAAATACGGCGGAAAAAAAAGCTGGAGTTTTGAAAGCAGGTTGGAAGCGGGCGAAAAGGAGAAATGAGGAAGCAGTGTGAAGGACGAGGAAGGAGGAAGGGCGAATAGGAAAGCTGGTGCGGAGATCACACGAAGAATCGAGGTAACGTCGAAGCGCGCCATCGAGAAAAGTGGGGCCCCCGATCATATTGGTTAGGTGATTGTTAATAGGTAATTGGTCAAAAGAACAGTAACACATATACACATTTTTATTGTAATTTTATTTTATTTCAATTGAATTGAATTTTTATACTTCGAATATATATGTATTGTACTGAATTCAGCCGGTCTATTCAATGAAAGGAAAAAGTGTGGAGCCTGGCTCGCGGGTCCAGTTAAATCAACCGTGTTGAAAAATCGGGGTGGCTCAAGACCACCAAGTGAAAGTGTCCCCTGAGAACGTGGAAGCATGGTAGTACGACTTTGTGGATAGGGTTAGGTTTCGTCGCCGAAATTCGGAAGTAGTGTGGGTTGGTCCGGGGAGCCTAACCTCGCCAATTGGCTCCTGAGACAATTTAACGGTTGGCGAGTGGCGCTCACCTACCCCGTCTCCACGGGTTAGCCGGGACCCCAAGGTCTCAACCGGAGCACCCAACTAAGGGATTGTGACTGCCAGTGGAAAAAGGTAACATCGTGTCGCCAGGTAAAAGCGCTTCAGCTGAGCTCGGTCTTTTTATAGCTCTCTGACCCTTGTGCCAGACAATCGAAACACATGCCCTACACGGACATATAATAACATTCTTGGAAAACACTACAAAATTAACAAATGCATTTGGACCTAACCGGTGCAAATAGTAGGGAGAAATGTGATAAATCATTAAAAAAAATTACAAAAACATTTTTTTTTTTTTAATAACTCTTGAATCCAATTCAAATGTGAAAGATGTGGAAAGATTTTCACGAAGTATGAAATCAAGCACTTGTATTGACAAAAGAACAAAAAGATAAACAATATCGAAGCGCAAAACAATTCTCGTCGGACTATTTTTTGGGTGAACTCGCATGATATGCTGGCTGAGACTGGCTGTTGGGTGGATAGGGCGAATCGGACTTGGTCTGTTGTGCACTACGAGAACTGGTTGCAGAGATTTGAAGAAGAAGGCAGAACTCGTTGAGTGTTTTCAGACGTTTTTTTTTTTGAGTCAGTTTTTCTGTTCATGTTATGTGGAAACAAAATGGTTTAGAGTCGATGAAAACTTGCGTACATATTCGTCCATGTCTTTCCGCGCATAATTATTTGGTGATATATAGTTGCAAATTCGAACTGTGTAAGAAAAATTGGGAAAGCAAAACGCAATCGTCAAAAACGTGAAAATCAATGTAAAAATTAATTGATGAATATTAATAGGGTAATATTGCAGTTAATTGATTGGATGGTTAGTCGTGCTGTTGTTCACCGCGTGTTTTATCACCTCGAGATCCAGGCTCGTGTCTCGTTTTATAATTTGAGACTTGTTTCGCCTAGGAAACAACAATTTTACAAACTGTTATGGTCGGCGCGTGTAACTACGTTTGGTTTTTTGAAGAATATTGAAAAACTGTTTCCAAACCAGGAATCCTTCGACATGTAATTCACATTTTGAATACCTCATGACCTTGCGTTGTGAATTTCGCACATTCGGCAACGGTTTACGAACTGTGTTCCGTTTTTAGCATACAATTTATTAGTGTTGGATTCCACTGGTTCAGCTGTTACATAGTGTGCTGTAAATTTTGCGGTACTCCAGTTAACCGTGAACAACATTCTAGGAAATACGCGGAAATTGCGTTGAAAGTTGTCCTTTATTATATTCAACAGCCATTCGTTAGCAATACTTCCTTTTTAACCAAGGTAATGCCGTGTTTTATGAATTCTTGTACTCCCTGATTGAAAGGACGAGGTGGCACATTATAATCGTCGCTGCTTAGGGGTCTATTTAGGTTCTGTTGTTCTGATACGTCAAAAATTGTTTGTTTATTAACCCTTCCTCCTCTGTTTGATGGCGGATTGAATCGAATGGGTGCGGTGACACGCAAATTGACTGTAAGCAAAACTTAACCCTAGAGTTTACGATATCTTCCAAGCCGTAGTTTTTATCATGGCCATCGCTTATGCCAACTCAATCTAGTGCTGTGCGAGTATGTATGCAGAAGTGCATTAAGATCTGTTTGTGGGTTATTGAGTTGTGCCTGTGGGGCAAACTTTGGTGTTAAGTAAAGATTTTTTTCATGTTAAGCAGTACTTAATTTTTGCGATTTTATCAGTAACATTATTATATTTTAGCGGGATGACATCAGAAATTCTCCAGTGGTTGAGAGAACTGGAGTCAGAAGAAAGTGGTATTAAACATCACCTGGAGAAAGAAAGCAATTCAGAACCATCTATCCAACATGGATACTTGAGCACCTCGGGCCATGCAATGGTTTGCATGCATGATCCATATTCATGTGCTGACGACGTTCTAGGGACACGCAACTTTTTCACCGAATCAGACACGCACAATTATGTTGTGCCCGGATACCGCTGACGACACACACCCCCGCCTGTCCAATATCTACACGACGACGTATCGAACGCGCGTCAACATTATAGCATATGCCGGAAATTTTTTAAATTCAATTCAAATTATAAATAAATCTACATTCATTTCTTATTCAAATTCTAACTCAAATATTTAAATAACATCTTACACATTTATTAAAAGATTACATTACACGCATGGCATGCGCCAGAACATTATACTAAACAAAAAACGTTTGTTTACTAGTTTCATTGAGTCCTTCGCGCTCAAAGACAAATTCATTGTCCGCATCTTAACTGGTTTCAGATTACAATTGCAGTGAACTTGACTTTGACCATGCCGATGCATTGTCTTCGAGCTTAAAGACAATGTATTCTTTTTGTTTATAGAGTTTCAACTTACAGACAATGAAAATAATTTCCGCTCGCAGCTAAATGCATTTGGATCTCCATATGGAGAATCCAATAGATATTTTTTATGAATTAGTTGAAATGCACATGAGAACTTCATGTGACCAGTAGAATGTTATAGATGCATTTCTAATGTGTAAGATTTACCTTTATAGGTTTAGATGAGTATATTTTTTTTTTCTTGTTCATTTAAATGAGTGAAATTTTTGTAGATAAGTATGTGTATATTCTTTTTGTACAAAATTTATGCGATACACGTTTTCCTTAGTATTGCATTATTTAGCATAAGAATTTTTTTTATAATAGCTTTTCATATGTACTTTAGATTCAAGGATTCAAGGACAAGCAGAAAATGTTTGTATAAATAGGCTAAGAAATTGAAAGAAAAATACAATTGTTCTACAGCACTCAAACCGGCCATTCACCTTAGTTTTCATATTTAATCAGGCATAACTGCCTTTTGAGAATCTGGCCATATAGCCTAACTGTCTGGCATTCTGCCTTACCTCCTTGGATACTTAATCAGGCTCAGTACGCCTAGTACTCCGGCACTCGTTTGCCTCTACTACACCTAGACGCTGTAACAATTTCTAGGTAAAGTATTTATTATTGTCCGTCTCAACATTACCTCCAATACAACAGCATATTTAATTGGAAACAACAGAAGCAGAGTTCATGATGCATCGAATGTGCTGGCGGATGTGCGACCAGGAGTAGTATGCGTCGTCAGCGCTATCAATGAATAAAAGTGGATAACAAAAGTATCAAACATTCATTCGTTCTTTCATTCATCCATTCGGTCAGTCAGCCAGTCTTTCATCTACGTCCACGTAAATCTCAACTTCGAATCCGAGATGACGTTAGCCATTTTATCTTTTGTATTTCTTATCGCAATAAATTAAAAATTGTAGAAATTGTCACGTGTTTTTTTGGTCCACACGGCAACAATCTATAACTCAAATAACGTCTTCTGAGTATCACATTTTTATGCATATATAAGTTAACGAACATTCCTGAACCTTATCACCTTTCCATGTTTCCCATTACCACACATTCTTCCCACATTTGGATGTTTCCCGCAAATTTTGACTCTCAGGTAGTGAATAATGTTCAAGTTTTATTTAATTTGAATTCAGAAGGCTTGACACATTTTAATTGAATCTTACCGGTCTCTTGTTTCAGTCGATTTTGTAATAAAGATTTTTTAGTTTTATTTTCTGAATTTTTTTGAAGTAATTTAATCAAGTTTCTTTGAAATCACATTGCTCTTATCTATAAAACTTAATAAAAAACTTAATAAAAAACTTAAGGAACATAGATTTAATATAATTCTGTTGCTTCAAAAATACTTCAACAAAAATAATAATCGTTCAAAAGAGCGCGGATAAATGTATAATAGTGGGTTTTGGAAGTTTTCCATTTCATCCAAATAAAACGAATTTCCAAAGTGAGAAACTTTTTAAAACAAGAATTAAAATTTCGTAAAATTCGGAAAAAGTGATAACAGAAAATGAGTGCAAATTTACAGTGTTCTGAGTGCAGTGAACTCATTGCGGAAAAATGCGATTCGTTAGACTCTACAAGTTGCAACAATTCATATCACTTTTATTGCATGGGATTCACCGAATCGATTTTCAGAAGAGTTGCGAAGGAAAAGAAACGAAGCTGGATTTGTAAGCATTGCAAAAATTCAAATGATGCTGTAGGCAAATGTTGCAACGAATTCGGCGAAAATTTACAAATAATGAAAAACGAATTCCTTGAACTAAGTAAATTCTTGAAAGAGGAATTGGCGGAATACAGAAAATCCTTGGATTATTGTTGTAATAAAATTGATGACTTCAATGCCAAGGTATTGAAATATGAAGAAAAAATAGATAGCCTCAACTCTACGTGTAACAAATTATCAGCCGAGAACATCAATCTAAACAACCAAGTACGAAGCCTCACGCAACAAGTCAATCAGCTACAACAATGTAATCTGGCAGCAGAACTGGAAATAAGTGGAGTTCCAGCAACAGTGAATGAAGACACTATGAACGTAGTTTTGAAAATAGCGCAATTACTAGAAACAAAAAGCGAGAAAAATCAGCCATCGATGGCGAAGCGGAAAGCGAGTAAACGGTAAAGCATTACACCACCACCAATTGTCGTACGTTTTACCACTCAAGAAGCGAAAGATCTGTGGGTGGCGACGGCTAAAGCTAAACGAGAACTATTAGTAAGTAAAAACATCCATAGTAGCTTTCATGAAAACAAGTTTTACATTAATGCGCATTTGAGCCAATATTTTAAAAAGCTTTTATATCTTACCGCAAAGTTTGCGAAAGAAAATAATTATAAGTATGCATGGATGGTAATATTCAACCGCCGTTGCGCGTGGACGTATTTTGCATTCGCTCCGTTAAAATCGTGCTCACGTAATCATTACCTTGTTACCTTGTTAAGTATTTAGCTTTTCCATATATACAATCTGTTTTTACAACCACAACGCGCGTTTTATTCTTTATTCTTATTCTTGACCTACTTACGAAAGTGCTTTAAGTGTTAAAATCAAATAAATAGCTTGAGTGAGTGATCCCCTATAATTTTGATTTTCGTTTATTAACAATTGCTGTCTTTTATGTGCATTTGGTTTTGTTGCTCATGACCTACATACTAAAGTGCTGTAGTGCGCGTACACTTATTATAACGAAAAACGATTTAAGTTTTACTTGCTGAATGTGATTTTTTTTTTATTGTTTTGGGCTAAGTCCACAATTTGTATACTTCGTTCTTACTTTTGACCTACTTACTAAACTGCTGTAAGTGTGTTTTATTCACTAAAATTAAAAATAACATCAGTGCGCGAACTCAAATAGATCTTATAAAACGATTCTTATAAAACGATTTAAAACTGTTTTTTTTTTTTTCTTGACCTACTCACGAAAGTGCTTTAAGTGTTAAAATCAAATAAATAGCTTGAGTGCGTGATCCCCTATAATTATGATTTTCGTTTATTAACAATTGCTGTCTTTTATGTACATTTGGTTTTGTTGCTCATGACCTACATGCTAAAGTGCTGTAGTGCGCGTACACTTATTATAACGAAAAACGATTTAATTTTTTACTTGCTGAATGTGATTTTTTTTGATTGTTTTGGGCTAAGTCCTCAATTTGTATACTTCGTTCTTACTTTTGACCTACTTACTAAACTGCTGTAAGTGTGTTTTATTCATTAAAATTAAAAATTAAAAATAACATCAGTGCGCGAACTCAAATAGATCTTATAAAACGATTCTTATAAAACGATTTAAAACTGTTTTTTTTTTACAATGAGCATTAAATGCAGCCTCCCGAACTGCATCGCATTCGACAATTCGTTTAAATTTGTCACCTGCAGGGCCTTCTGTAATAGAAAGCTTCATGGAGCATGCATGGATGCGCCTAGAGATTGGTACCATCCGTACATGGACAATCATTTTATATGCTCGGATTGCCAAGGGTTTGATGTCGCACTACGAAATATGTTCGATAGACTTATAGGCTACATTGATAAGCTGAACGATGAAAAAGACAGCCTGATTTCACGACAGCAAAAGCAGTCTCGAGCCAATGACGACAGCTTTGTAGAAATGGCATGCAGTTTTGACGAATTAGCTGCCAGAATTACGGAGAGCAACAAAAAAGTGTGTAGATCGCTTGATTTGCTTGATTCTCAACTCGCTTCGATCAAAGAACGACTTTAGGTTGCTTAGGCTTTTACCCCCTCATTAATAAGTACACCCGGGTAGAAAAAAACCATAAGTCTTGTATTGATCATGTTCTAGTTAGCAAAAGCTCCAACTCAATACATACAATTGTTCCAATAATAATCCAAAGCTCAATCACTGATCATTACGCCATAGTAGTTAATATCAACATCGGTAATTTGGAAAACCTGAAGCTAAAATCTAAATACAAGATAATTAGTTCATAATTAATGCTTTAAGGACAAACACGTCTCCAGGATGGGATGACATAAGCATTTCAACAATAATAAACATACAAGATGAAATCATTAAACCTCTCACAAAACTCTACAACAAGTGCATTGGCGAAGCTATTATTCCAACCGATTTCAAAAAGGCAATAATCATCTCCATGTACAAAAATGGAAGTAAGCTTGAAACTAGCAATTATCGACCAATATCTCTATTGCCAATGTTAGCAAAAATCTTCGAGCGTTGTATCAAAAGTAGACTGATGAAGTACTTATCTGAAAACAACATTATTTCACCGCAACAATATGGTTTTCGAGAGGGCTTAAATACAGAAGATGCTGTCTTATCTGTCACAAACTTTGTATATTCAGAAATAGATGTCAGCAATAAACCGTTGGGTATATTCATGGATATTTCGAAGGCCTTTGATACGATACGACATGAGATGCTTGTACAAAAATTAAAAAAAAATTGGCATAAGTGGAAAAGCATTGAAATTGTTTCAATCATACTTGGGCCCAAGACAGCAACGAGTTAGGGTGAAATACTCTTTAAGTGAGTGGATTATAAAAGACACAATAGGACTTCCACAAGGTACTGTATTGTCACCCATTCTGTACGACATAAACGTCAATGACCTTTGCAATATAAACCTAGGTACCAAATGTAGGGTAGTGGCCTTTGCGGATGATACTGCCCTATTAGTTTCATCTCCATCTTGGGTTGAAACTAAACAAAAAGCTGAAGAGGCGATCAGAAAAATTCATAATTGGTTGCACATACACCAACTCCGCCTCAACACCCGGAAAACACAAGTCATGACCTTTTCGCTGACATCTGTGGGACAGCCGCTGTATAAATCGATTAAACTTCATCATTCAAATTGCCAGTGTATTGGTGACGCAAATGCAACGTGCAATTGTCAAGATTTAGATACGGCTGAGAAAGTTAGAAACCTGGGAGTAATAATCGACAAAAACATGAAATGGAATTTTCATGCAGAGCACGTAAATACAAAATTAAGGAGATGAGTTTTCCTCTTCAACTCATTACGAGAGTTTCTGACTTGTAGTAATCGGGGAGTAGGGCTCTAAAAGCCAGCGCTGCCACAGGCACACAGCACAAACTCAATTTAACAAGGAGTAACGATTCAGTCGCCTTCCCCATCGCAACACTCGTTTTTTTTTTAAGTTTTCATTTTTCGTATTAATAATTATGATGTCATGTGTTAATTCTTTACAGTGCAGAGTATAAATGCGAATTTCGAAATAAGAATTTAAAAGAAATAATAACTTTGACTTATAGAGCATTTTCAAATATAAATTCATTTTAAATCGTTTTTCTTGTCATTGTGCTCTACATAGTATTTCAATAGCGGTTTGTTTAAAAAAAAAAAAAAAAAAATCATTCTCTGCATTTTTCCCACTTAATTACGCCTAATTATCATAAACGAAAATTACATTCATTTGATAACTTAAGCGAATCTACAAAAGACGACGTAGATTTTAAAAACAACCGAAACGAGTGTGCATTATCACCATCGCGGATCCACCCATAGATGTCACTATTAAACGAAACTTTTCGCGATTTTCCACTACTTTTTCTTTGCTCGATGGTTCGCTCCCGCCATTTCGGCAACTTGGGAAGACACGAGAGAAGGATTCCATCAACGTGGTCTGGGGTCGAGATTTTCCGGCTGACTACAGCGGTTGAGCAACGGTGTCGTGGCGATAATTAAAGTGCAAGTTCAGTGTCAAGTGAATTTTTCGCAATTTAATTTCACCATCAGTCATAAAGCTCATTATCGGCAAGTTTCTGTGTGCTGAAACGCGATTTAAACTTAATTGAGCGGTAAAATGGTGATATTGTAATTTATCCCAGGGAAATATTTCCGCCCGTCACCGTTGTTGTGAACTATTGTAATTAATGCGGTATAACATAATATTTACCGAAAATCGTCATCATGTCGCTGTAGCGTGCATTATTGTCTCACGTTTGACTAAGGATTGCATCGTGGAGTGATGAATGTTCGCCCGAATGCGAAAGCTGGTGTTGAGCTGTAGAGTGCGGAGGAGATATTTTCTGATCGAACAAGCCAATTTGGTTTTGAAAGTTATCCAATTACAAAGTATAAATGACCCGGAGACTAGAAATTTTTATGATACAGCAAATTTTCAAGCTTTGGTTAGGCGTAAAGCTGAAATTACGGCACTTTTAAAAGTTTGACTGAACCTTGACCGCATAAAAAGTGAGTCAATGCTCGATCGATTTTTTCAAAGAATGGCATATAATACAACTTCAGGTAAACCTGCAATGATCAAATTTCTAGTTGTCGTATAAAAGCTTCCAGTAGCCATTCACATTACAATAGCCACCAAAATAGTAGCAAAAACACAAATCGGGAAAAACTCGCGAAGTCTACGAACAAAATCGACACATAACGAAGCCAACACCGACTCCTTGTGTAACGTTGGCAACACAGCGACGTCGACAACAACGCCTGTTAGAAAATAGTATCAATACGAGTGGATCTATTAGATCGTGTAAATCTCCATCACCAAATCCTGCATCCAAAAGATTTGAACGAAAACGGATATCGGACCAAAACTCGTTGCCAAGTTGTGAAGATTTATCGACACATGCGAGTCACAAGAGACGTCGCCAGAACCCAACCGATGATAACACTAATCGAGAACACGATAAATCTCACCAGAAGGATTCAAGTGAGAAGGAAAACAACTCGTCCAAACGTGATTGTCTAGCTTCTAGAACACGATCGCGAATATCAGTCGACTAGCAAGAACAAATCTAGCGGGAAGACGTGATTTAATAAAATTATATAATAATTAATTTTAAAATATACAAGTATATTAACTCTAATTTCCTACATGATCCGTTTGGTTAATTAAGCACACACAAGATGTATTTCTGCAGGACAAGAAAATATTTAGATACATATATTAGGTTTTAGAACGAAAAAAAAAAAGAAACTAATCGAGTTATTATCTTCTTTGAAGAAGTAAGAAAAATATCTTATATAAAGAAATAAAGAAGAAAAGTAACGAATAAACACCCTCCCTCAGATTCGAAGTTCCTTTCTGTTGAAAAAGGAAATGTCTTTAGTAAATTAGCTTTTGGCTCAGCGTAGATCCACATCTTATCACCCCTAGTTGTTTTTTTTTTAGATCGCGTTCGACAGTAGAGTTTTGATTTCAAATTAATTGGAAGCCTAGAAATTTAGTGGACACGTTTTCATTAGCTGAACTTGCTTAAAAAAAAATTTTTTCTTACTTTGTCTGTTGAAAAGCAACTCGGTTATTTCAAAAACTTGCTAAATAATTAAGAAAAACTGGAGGAAGTCTTAAGATAGAAAAAAAAAATTTAACCTGAAAAGCATAGTATAAACATGCAGCATTTGGTGTTTTTGTACTGTAAGTAATAGGAGCTCTCACCTTTTTTGCTCGAAACATGAATGCTTAACGATGTGTTAAACAATCGATTTTTGGCAGTCCTTTGCTTTGATGTATGTCCTATCGCAAATTTTGAAATCTTTGCATTTTGAAGCGAATCATTTTACAGTAAGTGACAGGTTAACATTCTTGGAAAACATGCGGATTGTAAATAAAATGATGAATTAAACATAAAATCGGTCTTTCCCTTCCGGTTTTTCTAATCGGGTATAGGACCCGGTACGGTGGCAGGCTTCCACCCCAAAATATGAGCCAGCCGCCGGGTACAAATTAATTCCTTCTTTTGTTTCAGGTGACTTTATGGGTTGAGTGGCCCAAGCAAAGTGCCTTTTTATGGCATAGAGTTATGCAATTCAATTGTATAATTCTATGACATAAACTGGTCACCGGGGTACTCCCCTTCTGATGGGAAAGTTCATATAATTCAAGTTGTATGAGTTTTCCACTCAGAAGAGGAATACCTGGCCACTTCAACAAGTTAACAATGGATTTATTCCGGTTGGGTGGGTATGAAGGGGCTCCACCACCACCCGGTTGCCCCTCTTTCATTTGTGGGCCATGAACTTCGTCGGGTAAAGACGAGGTTACCCCAAGTTCGCCTTTCTTCTCAGGTTTCACTTGTTCTCGTAACAAGTTATAATTCCCTCTGTGTAGTTATCTACAATTTTTGCGACTTCTGTCGCCTCTTGCTCAGTAGTCCAATTCGTGAATGCGAAATATCTTTGTAGTGGGTCCTCGTGCTGGGGAAACGAACCCGCCCCACGACACCGCAATGCTAGCCTGCCAGCGCATTCACGCGTCTCCAGACGAGGGCATTCTCGGCAGAAACCGACACCTTCCTCTGCCGAGGCAGCAGAACATCGCTGCGGTCCTTCACGGACTTATGAAACTTCTAATTCACTACAGACTATACCTCAATTAAAGGTTATATATTTTGCATTATTCCAGTCAATTATCCAATACTGTATAGCAGTTTGGGGAGGAGCATTCACTACGCACATCGAAAATTTAAGGATAGCCCAAAAGGCCATACTTAAAACAATATTTAGACTACCCAGATCATTCCCATCTTCAGATTTATTTAATTCATCCGGAGTACTTGATATAAAAAAACTACATAACATCAGCAGCAAGCTATACACTTAAGGTTCAAACAATTCAAGCTCTCAACAATGTCGATAACACAAGATACAACTCATGTAGAATAAGTGTACCAAAGTGTAACAAAACCCAAACCCAGCGATGCGTACTATATGTTGGCCCTAGAACCTATAACCTATTACCAGATTTCATAAGATATGCTAACTCACATGAAACATTTAAACTATTTATAAAAAAATGGCTCTTAAATATGTCTAGTGAAGGATTTGGCAGAATTTTTAGTTTCATTAATTAATAATGTTTAGTTTAAATATCTAATGTTAGTTTGACCTCTGAGGTAACAGTAAATTTGTAAATAGTTGCTATATAGACAACATAAGACAAATAAGCTCCTTTCTCAAGCTCTGCTTTTAAGGAGTTTTTAAAGAGAAGTTTAATTTTAAGATCAATCAAATGCTATGTATATTTTCTGAATAAATAAATAAATAAATAATAATAAATTGTCTATGCGCGGCGTCCTTTTTCATCAAGTCAAAGCAAACTCTGTTTCAGTTTCCCACATTATGTGAATTCTCGTGTTTTTTTTTTGTCAGCGAAATTATTAGATTAAAACGAAATGTAACTTTGAATTAAGGTTCAGTTGCTCGAGATACAATAAACGACGTGATCGTAAATTAATGTTGGTGTTTTTTTTACCACATTCGCGTAAGGATTCCATAAGTTGTTTCGCTGAAATGAGCGCAAAAACTAATATATGGTTATTATGTATTTCAACTCACCACCATTTCATTTTTATTGTTTGCGAAGTCATGAAAACATATTAGTGCAACAAAACATTTTTCAAATGTTTGCCGAAATTCCTATATATATATAGTGTCTGCGTCCTTTTCAAAGACACATCTCCATAATATTACGCATTATTGTTGTTGTAATTGATGAATTTTCAACCGGCTGTAACTTGGCTTTTTATGACTCGATTTTGATGAAATTTTCAAGAAACATGCGGTTAGTGTAAAAAAATTTTTAATACGAGTTTTTCGAGAATTTCAGCGTTACCTTTCGATTTTATAGATGAAAACGTATAGTAAAATTCGTAAAAAATACTGATATTAACAAATTTGATCGAATTTTGAGTTCTGAGATATTTTATGTCGTTATACTTATGAAAACCTACAGTTACATTTTTTTTACAATTGTAGTCCGCGACGATCGCTGGCCAAGGTTGCAGAAACTCTGGCTCCGGAAACTTGTCCGAGATGAGCCCAAAAAAAGCCGCGAAGCAAGAATGCGGCTCGCCGGAGAAGACATCTGCATACGGAAATAAGGAAGGTGAAGGGAAAAGAAAAGCTTAACTTTGTTGACGCGAAACCGATACTCTTCATATAAGTATAAGGCAGAATCCGCTTTAGTGTGTTTTCCAGTCCAAACAAGTTTTTCACGCGACCAGTGAGACTCCTCACCAAAACCACTATTACAACTACAGGACAACTTTAAGAACATAAGAGGAACACTTTCCACTACTGAGCTCCCGCGCACAAAAAGGAACAGGAAAACTCAAATTTTATCACATTAATTCTTTTATTAATTAAAAAATTTAATTTACACTTCTGATTTCAATATGATACCAAAATAAATATATAACACTGTTATTTGAATATAAATTGAAAAAATACATAAACTTATTCCTATCTAAGTTTCGGGGCCTCGCATAATCCTGTTGTCCCGCCAGAAGTTCTCGTTGATGTAGATCTCGTTGATGTAGATCTCGTTGACAACTTCCTCCGTGTTTCTTTCTGCTGATTTGCCTCTTCCGAATTGCTTTCGATCAAAATTCATCTTACTTGTGCACCTCCTGCTTGAATCTTGATTCGCCCTAGTCGTTGAGACTATCTCCTCGCATTTTCAATGTCCGATAGTTTTCTCCACTAAGTAGCTCTTCTCCTCCTCGGTGTTTTTCAAATCTTAAAGAAAGGCCTGTCCCTTATTTGCTAATTTTATCATTTCAAATGCAACAGTCGAGCGCTTCATTGCCAAAGCCAAATTAGAAGCCAAGTAATCTTTAACTGGAATATCGCCACGGACAATACAATTATCGAGTCCCGGGGTCAAACCGTTTATTCCAGATGATTGCATACTACATTATCGCTGTCACCATTCATTCCTTCCGAACACAGCGATTTACAGCTTATTCTTCTTCTTTTTCGTAGCACTACAGCCCCTCTCAGGCCTTCGCTTCCTACAAATAGCGCCTCTAACTATCTCAGTCCATTGATCGCGTCTTCTAATTCCAAACCCGAGCAGCGATTAACTGGCTTCGTCCACCGAGTCAGACCAGCATTTCCTCGGTTTCCCCACTGGTCTCCGGCCTTCAGTTCTCCCAACGAATACCTTCTTTGGTATCCGTTGTTCGTTCATACGATTTATGCGGCTAGCCCATTGAAGCTTCCACAGTCTTTCAATGTCGAGACCTCCGGCTCGCCAGAAATTTCTTACAGCTCATGGTTATATAGAAGTTACCATTGGTCCCCGTCAAGCTCGCTCCAATTATTCACCACAGGACCCGTCGCTCAAAGGCATTCAATATATTTGCGGATGCTTGGGTTAGGGTTTCACACCTATAGCATAACACCGATGTTATCGCAGATTTCTTTACTTGGAGCTTTGTTTTCCTGTGTATGCAGCTAGTTTTCAAGATCGTCAAAACTTAATGAAATATTTTATATGCGAGCTGTATCCTTCGGCGTATTTCGTCTCTTTCATTATCCGTTTTCGTTATTTCGGCGCCTAAATACAAAAAATCGCTCACTTCTTCGTCATGAGCTTTGTTTTATTTTCATTGATTTGTAGCCCTACTGGTTTTGCTTCGCTGACGAGTTTGAGGAAGAGTTCTTTGACAGTTGTTGATGACCGTGACAAAATGTTTATATTTTCCGCATATGCTTCCACTTGGCTCGACTTGTATAGTAATGTACCTCGCGTATCGACAGGTAGCTTCCGTATGACGTACTCTAGAGCCAAATTGAATAGCAATGGGGCCAGCCCATCTCCCTGCTTTAGTCCGATGTTAGTGTCAAAGGCATCGATGAGTGGGTAATTGATGCGGACTTGGGAGGTCGTCGACGTCATTGTCATTTTGGTAAGACGAACTAATTTGGTTGGGATGCGAAAGCAAAGCAGTATTTGGTACAGAACGTTACGATAAATACTGTCGTATGCATGGTTAAAATCAACGAAAATTTGGTGTACGTCTATGCTGAACTGCTAGCATTTTTCAATTTTGCCTGGTGGCCACAATTTCAGATAAAGATTTAGAAAATGAGCTGCAGAGCGTAACTTGATCACAAGACTATTTCCTTTTATGTTTAATTTTTATTTTTGTTTTTTTTTTTTCTTTGGGGGCAGCTGACCTGTTGATTACTACCCCCTATACATGATGTTGAACACGTCGAAATTTCAGCAGCAGGTGTTTGAGGTATTTTAGTAGCTATACATATTACAAGTTTGTACGCCTCTCGACTCGTTTTCTAGAAAATTGGTGTTGATATTGTAAGAGGGAGCTATAACATCATCTATTTAATTTGTTTCTTAGGGAATCCACATGCTGTTAGAATACCTTAATCACACTCATTTTATTCAGATGTTTTACAATAGCAAAGTGTGCTCGCTGTGTGCTTACTTTGAGTACGAGTAATTTCTTACAAAGCTGTCACTTAACATCAAAACCTACGATCGACGAATTTTTCAAAAGAAAGTGCAATTCGTTCAAACCTTTCTGATGATATTTCATGTACAATAGATGGCATTTTGTCTATATCGAAACACCAAATTGGTACCTACTTCGTATTTTCTCTTGTAAAATTCATGTTTTAATTCAGTTCAACGCTAACGCGGTAAGGTTATGTTGATAATGTCAATTGTTCAACAATTAGGATACGGGTGACATGTGGTGTTATTTGATCTCACGAAAATTATCAATTCCTGGATAAAAGCATGTCGCCATATGTACTTCAGCGTTGTTCGTTTTTTCGTTCCTTCAGTTAACTGCTTCTACTATAGGTTAGCTGTCATGGTCAAATACACTTACGAGTACTTATTCTTCGTGGTGATTGGTTGAACGCCATTGGTATCGTTAATGTTGTTGGAATGTACAACATCTTCATCGTTAATTATTTTCAATGGATTGTCTATCATTTTAAGATTATATAAACAATTTTAATGCATTACAGAAACATAAACAAGCAGTAATGTGATAGCTTACTTTATATCTTTTGCTTTACGTATTTGATAGTCTCTATCATTTTAATTTTTCCTGACAAATACTTTCCCATCTCTAGTCCACACGTCATTGTAACTACTTGTAACTAGATACGTCCATTCAGGCTGGCACTCACAGATTTGGCTGCTACGCCTGGAACATCGTTGCGTTACTTCACAAATTGCCGGTACGCATGCATAAAATTTTATTTCATCTTGTCCCTGGTGAACCGTACAATAATTCGAGGTGTTTTGGTATTACTGCTTCTGATTCGATGAGCGTTGCTGATGTCGGGTTCGTTGACTTGGCAGTGGATGACATTTGATATACTTTTTAAAATTTCATCGACGTTTTCATTGTTTGTTTTATCTTCTTCTTCTTCGCACCACAGCCCCTTTCGGGCCTTCGCTTCTCGCAAATAGCGCCTCCAACTGTCTCGATCCATTGACCGCGTCTTCCAATTCCGACATCCGAGCAGCGATGAACTGGCTTCGTCGACCGAGTCAGACCAGCGTTTCCTCGGTTTCCCCACTGCCCTCCGGCCTTCAGTTCTCCCAACGAATACCTTCTTAGGTATCCGTTGTTCGTCCATACGATTCATGTGTCCAGCTCATTGCAGCTTCCGCAGTCGTACAATCCTTGAGACCTCCAGTTCGTCAAAAATTTCATACAGCTCATGGTTGTATCGAATTCGCCATTGGTCCCCGTCTAGCTTCGCTCCGATTATTCGCCTCAGCACCTGTCGCTCAAAGGCGTTCAATATATTTGCAGATGCTTGGGTTAGGGTTAATGTTTCACACCCATAGCATAACACAGGCCTTATCACAGATTTGTATACTTGGAGCTTTGTTTTCCTGTGTATTCTGCTGGTCTTCAAGATCGACAATACTGAATAAAATATTTTATTTGCGAGCTGTGTTGTTCGGCGTATTTCGTCTCTTTCAATACGAGTTTTCGTTATTTTGGCGCCTAAATACACGAAATCGCCAACAGTTTCGATATTGTATTCACCAAGTGTGATATTTTGTGTATTTGAGGTTTTTTTCCTTTCCTTTGTTTGTTTTATCAACATCATTTATTATGATGTTCTTCTTTCTCATCTCATGATGTAAAGAATTATTTTCATCAATTACAGTTTTCTGTAGTGATTTTAGTTCAGAATTCTGTGATTTCAATTTATTGATTTTTTCGACTAAGCCATTCATCTTCTCATCATAATTATCGAAACAGTCGGACAGGAACTGTATAGAGTTGTCTAAATCTTTTAACGATGTGTCGAAATTTGCTATTTTGAGCTCGTTTGTAAGTTTTTTACAAATTCTATTCACTAAGTCATTCTCCTCTGATGAAACAAGCTGGCATGAATCACACTTCCATGCATTGGGGTGAGCGCTCATTTTTCATAGATTTTCCACACTTTTTATATTGCGACATAAGGCGTGGAAGTTTTTTTGCATTTAATGCACATAGTGTGATCTTTTGCATCGTTGAATTTTTTTCACACTTACCACATTTATCGGCCATAGTACACGGTATTTTTAAATTGATAAACACTTTTAATACTGTTTTTATACTTGAGTATACTAGAATAGCACTACACACGTCTACTTCACTTGATCACATTGACAGGAATAATAAAGTTGTCGCCGAAATTGCTGAATATTTTAGATAATACACCACGTCTCCTCCTGAGCTACCCCTGCAGATGCTATGTTAACTTTCGCCTTGAGTTTATTGAGTGTTGCTCTGTCCCACTGTAACACTTCTGGCGGTCCCTAACTATTTAACAAACATTTCTTTCTCAAGCTAACAAACAAATTCTCTAATTTTTTTCAAACAAATATCAATCAATTTAAACAAAATACGGAAACAATTAAATAATTATCGTCGTGGCTCAGTGGGTTGGTGTTTAATATTATTTGCACTTCACGCGTATAACCTTCTACGTTGTGTTTCAAGTGGTTGTGGTGGAAAGTCTCTGGGGGTGATTAATTGTATCGAAACACTATTCTCATGTTTTTTTAAGATTGGTTAAATCAAAGGTGTTTAATAACTAGGAGGGGACGAGACATATTTTTCGCACGTTTTCCCTTGCCCTGCACTCCTGAAAGCGAAAATTGAAAATTTAAGATCTGTTTTTGAAAAGTTCTCATCAGGACCTTTTAATTGATATCCATATTGGCTACCTTTGGCAAAAATTGTCTATAAGGCTCAGCCCCCCTATGTGGGGAAACCCCCTTAAAAACCTTATGATTTTTTTTGAACCGACATTTTTAAGAGGGCGCCACTTTTGGCCTACGAACGGAAGTTATAGCCGTTTGAATTTTCATCAATTACAACAATAATACCCGGTGTTCCTACAATTAGGGCGAAACAGATTGATTGGATCTCTAAGAATTCTCAGATAAAGTAAACAGCAAAAATATTTCTAAATTTCTTCTCAGTCAATGATTTTAGTAATAGGGCAATAGCGGGAGAGATGCCGCGTCCGGATTAGAGATGGGTTGTTACATCAAATTTCTGTATCAGATCCAATCTGATACTGATACATGATTGTACCTGATACTTTTATCTGATACTTTTTGTACCTGATACTTTTCGCATCTGATACATTATTTTGGTCTATACTGTAGTGTGAATCAACTCGACATCAACAGCATAGTAGTTGGGTTTATGTTTATGTTAGCGATTATATGGATGATGGATTTGGTTCTTTTCAGAAAAGTGTCATCTCCGCACGCAATTAGTGTTATGATAACATCTGTTTGATTGATTCAGAAAGACTACAAATTGTGTAAGTGAAAAAAAGACTAGGTACAAATTGTGTAAGTGATTAAAAATTTGAAATGGAGAAAAAGAAAACGTCCGAAGTTTGGAATTTTTTTAGTGTCGATGTGGACAGTCAATTCGCGATTTGTAACCTATGTAAGTGTAAGCTTAGTTATAAGCATTCTTCTACAAACTTGAAAAAACATTTGGAAAGAAAGCACCCCACAGTTCAACTTCTGAAGACAGTTGCACAGCCAGGGGCAAAAGTTAGAACGGTTCCAAATGAAAATAATTCAATTTTAAATATGTCAGCGTGACGAGTCAACTACAGCAACTATAAGGATAAATAACCAACCAACGGTTTCTTCATTTTTAAGGCCTAAGATATCCGCAACGCAGAAGAAAAAAATCGACAGCTCTGTGCTGAAAATATTTTACAAGGATTTACAACCGTTTAGTGTTGTAGAGGATGAAGGTCTACGGGAGGCATTTCATGTGTTGAATCCATCGTACTCATTGCCAACTAGGAAAACTATTTCCAAAACACTTATACCTGGGGCTTATGAAGAAGCTTTAAAAAATTTAAAGCAATTATACATTAACAATAAGTCTGAGATATCATCCGTAATACTGACGACGGACTGTTGGACTTCAATCAATGTTGAAAGTTTTCTGACATCACATTACATAAGCTCGAACTTTGAGCTGAAGTCGAATGTCCTAGAATGCACTCCTTTTCCAATTGCTCATACCAGTGAAAATCTGGCAACCGAGCTTAAAAGGATAGTGTTGGAATGGGGATTGCAAGAAAAAATTTTGCTTTGCATTTCAGACAACGCGGCAAATATTACAGGAGCAGTCAAACACCATTTAAAGTGGGAGCATTTTGGATGCTTTGCTCATACCATCAATTTAGTTGTCAAAATTGCAGTTGAAAAAGACCTTGCAATGGCGACACTCTTGAAAAAAATAAAAGCAATTGTGTCACATTTTAAACATAGTAGTCAGTCGACAAGAAAGCTATTTGAAGTCCAAAAACAAAATGGGCTTGAGCCTAAAAAATTAATACAGGATGTTGCCACAAGATGGAATTCATCTTACGATATGCTCAATCGATTTTTAGAGCTAGAAACATCTGTAAGGCCAACTGTTTCACTGCTTAACAAAGAATTGGTGACATTGAATGCGGAAGGGTGGTCCGTTTTGCCAAAAATCAGGGACATTTTAAGGCCTATGAAGGAACTCACCGATATAATCAGTGGGGAAAAATACACGTCTGCATCTTCGATCATAGTTTATGTTGACGGGCTTCTTACCACTTATGAAGCAATGAAAGTTAATGACCTATACAATAATGTTATCTGTCGTCAATTGGTGCACAATCCTGCAAACCGTTTTGCAGACCTGGAAAAGAAATCGTTTCTCACTATTTCTACGTTTTTGGATCCTAGATACGAAAAATGCAGCCTTCACTAATATTGAAGCTATGGAGAGGACAAAAGATGTTTTAATTGATTTAGTTTGCAAACGTATTGAACAGGGCAGCGATCAAGTCGAAAAAAACTATTTGAGTCATAATGAAAGTCTACAATCAATAGTGAACACATCTTCGCCAGCTGGAAACCCAACCGCATCGTTTCTAACAAATTTCAAAAGGAGAGCCTTAAGCTACAACTCTACTGGAACATTTCATTCAAGAGCCATAACTGAAGTTCAACGTTATCTTGAAGAACCACTCTTATTAGAACGCGAAGACCCATTAAAATGGTGGAGCGAGCGAAGCTATAACTTTCCAAATTTAAGTAAAATTGTTCGGGAAAAATTTTGTACTATTAGCACTTTTGTTCCTTGTGAGCGTGTTTTCTCTAAAACAGGAAATATTTTTAAATGAGCGTCGTTCCAGATTATCGGCAGATAAAGTAAAAATGTTAGTTTTTTTAAAATACAATGACGCCTAACTGTGTTTCCATAATATTTATGATTATTAAGTTACTTTTGTCACACTAGTTTTTCTTTTAAATGAGATGTTGCAACTGAAAACCCTAATTTTAAATACTGATGAAATCAAAAACCAAGAAACCACTTAATACACTTTAACATAAAACTTTATTTCAAAAAGGAACGTTACAAATAATAGTCCGGTAATAATTCACTTTAGTAAAAAACGATTCAAATTCGTGACAATTTAATTTCGCGAGCGATAGTTCTGTCGTATAACGTAAACTTAGTCTCTAAATTGCAGAAAGTACCGAAATTTTCAAACAAAGAAAATCAATTTTAACAAAGGATTTCGGTACTTTTCTTGTAACAAATTGAGTTGTCTCTATCTAACTATTTACTATAATTGTCATTGTGAATGTTACGCTATTCTACTAGTTTAAATCTACTATTCTGAATAGTAATCTCTTAATGACATTTACTTTGACATTTCACTTTAAATGTCATAGTTGTTATTGTTTGATATAAACAAGTGCGGGAGTGAAGTTCCGATCAAATAAACAACTGAATACAATAGTATCCATGGAAAGTGACCGGAATTCGTGCGTCCAGCTGTTATCAGATAAGTGACTTCATTAAGTTGACCTAAAACATCGATTCTTTGTGTTTTTTCTTTCATTTTCAGGTAGTGAATAACCGACAACCGCAATCAGCGATGCAGGAGCTAACTGGTGAGCAACATAAGAATTTGTTTTATTTGAATGTTATTATGTTTGTAAGAAATTCACACTTTTATTAAAGTTTTTTTTTTTGAGCTATGTATGTTGTTCTTTATTTACTATAATTTATTATTTACTATAATAACACACTTTTGCTTAAGATGGCCATGATCGTTGAAATCGATAAATGATTGGAATTTTCTAGTTTCAGGTTTTTTTTTTAAATAGAAAAGATTATGCGCATGTGACAGTCCATCATGAAAAATTTCTGATCACTTTAAGTCCCCAAGGCCTGAGAGGGACTGTAGTGCTACAGCGTCGACGACCAAAATTAAGATTAAAGTCATGTCTATCTTGTGATGTTACATGCAAACTTTCAAGAGCTCTCTAGATATATTTTTTCATCCTTCGTTACCTTTTGCTCACCAAAACCCTAGTTATCGAATCAATTCATATATATTAACTTTCTTTAAATGCAAAGTTATTACTTTCATTGAATCGATATTGGTTTTCAAATAAAAACTTCTTAGAATACAATAAGAAATATTAGAGCAAATTTCTACAAAACCTTTTAATGTCACCTTTAAGTGTACCGAATCAAATTAAAAAAAAAAAAAACATAAAAATCTTATTTTATAGCTGCGACAAAAAAAACCAGAAAGAAAGGCTTAATTTCGTACCTAAATACAAAATATCGATTGGAGTTAGACTCAGAAGATAAATTTTCATATAAATAGAATCTTTAAAGGAGTTTGTTTCTAGTAAAAATATCAAACTTTTAGCTAGACTTTTTTAATTGCGTTTATGTTTATACTCGCCTCAAGAAAAAGAAGTTAACACTTTTACCAGCATGCCTACTCAACGATTAAATAATTATCCTGCAACTCTTGAAACACTCCGTCAAGAATAAATAGCATTATTAAAATTGATGATCCCATTCCCCAACACAATTCACATCAAATGCACGGTATCAGTTCCATGGCTTCATAATGTACACAAAATAATACATGAACGAAGACACAAGATGCACGCAAAGCGCTAGCGCAGCGAGAGCTACATCAACAACCTACCCAGAACAGCAAGCAAATGTGCATGTTAATGTTTCAATCGATTGATACTGATAGATGATACTTTTTATACCTGATACATTTCGCTTGTATCAGTTTTGTGTATCAGTTACAGTAATGTATCAGTGACAAAGTATCAGACTGATACAGTAGGACCCATCTTTAATCGGGATGGATGCCGCATTCAAGCAAGCTCATAAATTTAGTCATCCGCGCAAAAAAATGTATGTTGCTTTTTCTTCTTTAGGTATTCAAAAAAAAACGTAGGACAATAAAATTGGTTGCAGCCGACATGGAACGGGATTTTTTTATATTTGTTTTATTTCCACGTCCCTTTCTTACTGTGGAAATTTTTCAGTTTGTTACAAGAACTCAACGCGGAAACAAGGAGTCGCGCGTTTTTTCAAGGGTAAGTATTTTTTACGATAAATAAGTGTTATAAGACTAAGTGTGTGTATATTCTTTTTGTTTCATTTTTTTTTTTTTTTGTTTTTTTTGAGAAGATGCCGCATGTTAATATTAAGCATCGTTATGCCCCGTAAATATATCCGCAAGACAACAAGGCGTATTTGGACTAAGGAGGCGCTAGAAGCAGCCCAAAAAACATTGACGCTGAGATGTCTCTGCGGAAAGCAGAAAAACTATTTGGCGTACCAGCAAGAACGCTTTCGAAACGATTAAAAGAAGGAAATTTTGTAAAGAAACCTCTTGGCTTTATGGGTAAATAATTATTCTGTTAATTTGTTCTGATAGTATGTGAAAAGTGTCTTTATTATTTTTTTATATTATAATTTTTGTATTGCTGAGCTTATTTATAATTATACGAAAGGTAAAATATAATTTATTGTTTTTATTCTCTTCACAGAGACTTGGCAGAGAAGGCATTCGGAGCTTTATGTTTAAACTGGCGGAAAAACTGAATGTGAAAAGTAAATTTAACAGGATTACAAAAAAAGCAGGCTATGCATGGTTAGCGTCTTTTTTGGAAAAGAACAAAGACATTTCATTGAGATAATCTGGAGGACTTTCTCTTTCCCGAGCCCAAGGTATGAATTGATCGGCAGCCGATGGGTTTTTTGAAACACTTCTGAATGTTTTGACAGAAAACAATTGAATGGACAAACCCGGAATCATATTTGATATGGACAAAAGTGGTTTGTAACTGAATAATAAACCCGGAAAGGTGTTGACGCAAAAACGTATTAAAGACGTCTATATGGTAACTGCTAAGGAGAAGGAACAAAAATCTTACCGTTGTAGCGTGTTGCAACGCGGAGGGTAACTTCTTGCCACCTGTTTTGATAATGAGAGGAGTGGCTCTGAGGTTAATATGAGCAGAAAGTCATCCTACATCAATGCTGAACTGTTTTTTAAATAGTTAAAAGAACATTTCACGCCTCGGAAACCTGTAGGCAAGACACTTTTAATGTTGGGTGGTCACACTTCTCACAGTAATACTTTCGAGATGCTGGAATTTGCTGAAAAGAATTTAATTTTACTTTGTTTACCAAGTCACACTACCCAAGCGTTGCAACCTTTGGACCGAAGTTTCTTCAATCCATTAAAATCATATTTCTATAAGGAAGCCAAGGTTTGGATGAATCATAATAAAAGCAGAAATCGGACAAGATATCAAGCCGCGCATTTAGTTGGGAATACATGGGAGAAAGCAGCGTCCATTGGAAATGGAGCTTCAGAATTCAGGGCCTCAGGAATTTACCCCTTTAATCCTCAAGCTATTTCAGACCACTTTTTCACCATATCAGACTCATCTCAAATTGAAGTTCAACAATCAACAGCTCTCCCTTCTGAAACTACCATTGCATGTCCTTGGAACCGGTAATTACAACCACCGTTTCATGTCCTCCTGAAATAATCTAGGAACCGGTAATTCCGAACACCAGCAATAGCTCGCATACCTGCAATCATTCCGGAAATGAAACACATACTTCATCATGTTTCGAAAACCCAACGACAACAAAACTACTTCAAGCAAATTCACCACTACCAAAAATTCCAGCGCGGATTTTTCCAAGATGCAGGCCGTTTGCAGAGGCATTAACTTCTTCCAGTTCTCGTAAAAAAAAAGAAAAAAAATCTCCTAAAGGAAAATTAAGCCGACTGAAGATCCTAATATTTGTGCCGAATGTTGGGAAAATTATTTTGAAACAAAAACAAAGAAGACTGAATCCACTGCAGAAAATGTAAAAAATGACTACATGAAAACTGTACACGGTACAAATCAAATTAGTTCCTTAAATTCAATGAATTTATCATGCGGCATCTCTGCCACACAGGCAGGAAGAGATGGCACATTTGATATATTTATCTTTTTTGTTATTTTTTTATGAAAATTGTTATTATTGAGTTAACGGAGCAAAATATCTCTCTATATTCAATCGTCAATGTGTCAAACGTCATTGCAGTTAACAAGTTTTATTGTTGACCTCGTGGTATCGCTTCTAGTTACGTGTTACAACTGCCGGCAGACACGAATTTCGGGCCAATAATGTTAAGAAAGTACGTCCATTTAATGTTCATATTGTTAATCATAACATTCCTTGTGGATGGCGCACAATCTTCGGGTAAAAAAGGCAAACCTTAAAAAGAAACGGTCCAAAGATATCCAGACGGGTCCTGTTGATAAAAATTCTTCGATCAAGAGTTGGTAATGTTTTAGTTTACTGCTGAAGACTACAAACATAAATTTCGAAAAGTCTTTGGAGAACCAGAAATATTCATTTTCTTACATATTTTTTTCACATTAAACTTATGATTAATATTATTAAAAATTCATCTTATTTTTCAGGTATCCTACGCCTAATGTGGTTAAATAAAAACAGAAGATCCAGATTTGCCTGCATTCTACTTTGATCCCCTCATTAACCCTATTTCGCATTGACACGCAGTTAAAGTAAGGTTTGATGAATACGTTGCTAACTAATTTCTTCACTTTTTAATCATTTTAAGATCGTTGAACCATTACCCGACAATGACAAATAGTATACGCAACAAGAAGAAGTACAAGCGTTCCTTCAAGACACCCCTCACTTTTGTGGGCACCACGAACATTTTATCTACGATTAGGGCGGACACGTTGCGCTATCGATATTCCATTGGTTAAGTCGTGGTACAAAGAACATTGTCCTCCCGACCATTCAGTGAAGGTTCGCGTGATTTTCCCAAGCTACTTAAATATTATGTATTGAATGCGCTCAAGTATCACCGACCGAGACCACAGAAGAAACGGTAGGAGTATTTAAAAATAAATTCAATCGCGTATTAAATTTTTAATTTTTGTTTGAAGGTACTTATTCTGATCGTTCAAAGCCACTGAATTTTTCCAAACTAAACACTTGATTGGGTGGATTACAAGTTTGCCGGCAGGAATATAACATGCTAAACCTATTAATCCAATGAAAAAATCCAAACTATCTTCATTACGACTACAACTTTAATCTGAAGCCTGTAAAAACACTGACAACGAAAGAAAGAAACCTCGTTTCGGTAAGTAGAACATGTTTCAAAACAGAAATATGCCACCAATTGGATGATTCCTTTGATTTCAAGAGGATGAAGAATAACATTTACTTGTTGCACTAAACATGATTCTATAAAGAGAACTAAAAAAACGTTTTCTCTAAACCTTAAATACAAAACTTTATTTAAAAAAAAAACTTTTGAATAATAAATCCGCACAACAATTTATTTAACAATGACGATTAAATTCACTATTCGATTAAACAATCGCAAAGATTTTTTTTTCTAAAGAGATGTTTTCGTACTGAACAATTTCCAAGATGCAACTGAGCTAATTTTCAAATTGCCAAAAAGTACCGAAATTTTCAAACAAAGAAAGCAATTCAGACAAAGTGTTTCGGTACGTTTCCTATAACAAATTGAGTTGTCTCTATCTAACTATTTACCATAATTGTCATTGTGAATGTTACGATATTCTTATGTTTTCAAGTCTACTATTCTGAATTACAATCTCTAAATGACATTTATATTGACATTTTCATTTTAAGTGTCATCTTTGTTTATTATTTTGACAAGTACGTTACAGTTAGAATTTACAAAGTTTCAAGTGCAGAAGTGACCGGGATTCGTGGTTTCTGCTACTTTATCAGATATGTAGCTTCATTGAGTTTTATTTAACAACGACTCTTTGTGTGTTTTCTTTTCTATTTCAGATCATGATACGGACTAGATGGAGTTGAAGATTGCAGAAACGACTGAGGAGGAACATACTAAAGAACACAAACTATGAGATATTGAAAAAAATCAATTTTAATACAGCGATTCATTTATGTGGTGAAGTTTTGCGTCAACCAAATTAATAATCGATTCACACGTGCAATATCGATTAAACAATGTGAACGCTCTTCACTTGGCGGATGGTCTGCAATACATTTTCGCTCAAGTTGATCAGCTTACCGGGATGTATCGTTACAAGTACAAACTCATGCGGCAAATAGGAATGTGTAAAGATCTTAAACATTTAATTTATTATCGTTTTAACACTGGGTAAGGCTCCCGTATGTAGATTCTGGGCATCCGAATTGAGAGTTTATGCGTGGAATCACTCCTCTTTTGGAGCGATGGCTTGGTAATTTACTTTCCCGTCAATTCGAAGCACGGCATTCAGAGGGAGTCACTAAAACCGTAACGAAACAAAGAGTTGAATCACATTCCGATTTGGTATTGGATGTTTTAGTGATGCATGACATTGTTGACATGATGCCCGAATGAATCAAACAAAATAAAGCGCGTAGAATATCACAGCATTCATCAGAAGCGTGAAGATGCTGGAAAGGTAATATTCCCTGGACAGTTCCTGGATTACCTATCCCTATAGAAAATATGATTCTCAGATATCTTAAAATGAAAGCTGACTGGTGGACTAACACCACACATTATAATCGAGAGAAAGTTCACCGTGGTGCCACCGTTGATAAGACAGTGTGGAAGAAAAATTTTGGCCGCTTGACTCGTTAATTTGCTTTGATACGCATCGCACACATTCATTCATTGGCTGCTTTAGAATCGATAACATGTGATTTGAATTAGTAGCGGGTCAACTCGAGTTGTATTTCTACGAACTCGAGTTCAATCTGGCGATGCATGAACGAAACAAGCAGCAAAAAGAAAAACAAAAAGTCTTTTCGTTCTATTCTGTGTCTGCATGCGCTTATACTCTTTCTTTTGCATCAGCTGAATAAAAAAAAATGTTTTTCGATTGAATCTAAGAAAACTCTAGTCAGTTGAAAATTGAAATCATCGCTGGTGGTAACTAATTGTGAAGGTGTTTTTTTGTGCTGGGTTATGTGCTGTTTAAATTTGAAAAATGCCAGGACCAGGGAAAAAGTCTTTAGTTTGGGACGTTTTTGCATCGCCTGATAGTGTACATGTAAGGTGTAAGCAATGTTGGATTTCATTTAAATATGTAGGAAATAAGACTACGCTATGAAATCACATTAAGAAAAAACATCGCAATGCTTTGCTAGAAAGTCGTGCATTTGATCAGTCACCACAACCTTCATCGGTGTCAGAACCTCCTCAAAAAAAGTTAAAGCAAACTAAGATCCAGCTTGCTGTACCGAAACAAAATATGCAAAGCTCTGGAAATAATGCCTTGATTAACTTGATAGTCAAGGACTATCAGCCGTTTCATATAGTGGAAAATGATGGTTTCCGGGAATATACAAAAGCATTGAATGCGGACTATGAAATTCCAGCTGGGAAAATACTAGCAGAAATGATAGACGAAAAATACCAGTTTGAATCTTCATCGTTACGGGCGGAGTTGAGCAACGTTGAATACTTAGCATTGACTTCTGATATGTGGACTTCTAATAACAACACCACCTTTCTCAGTTTGACAGCGCATTACGTTCAAGATGGTAAGTTGAAATCAGTTGCTAAATATTACAATTGCTATTGAAGACTTATTGTGCAGATGGGGAATTCATTCGAAAGTTGTAGCCATTGTTACAGACAACGCTGCTGTTATGAAAAAAGCAGTAATTTCTTGCTTGAATAAGGCGAATAATTCCTGCGTAGCTCATTTACTAAACCTTTCGGCCAAAGATTGTCTTGAAAAAGCACAAAAAGATTTTGAAGGAAATGACCCTGTCAACTCTTACAGGCAAATACTCAAACTTCTGATTAAATGTCGAGTAATAGTTACTCATTTTCAGCACAGTGTTAAATCGTCGAATGCCTTACTTAACATGCAAAAGCAGTTAAAAGTTGACATATTGAAAGCCAAGCAAGACATTCGCACTCGCTGGAATACCACTTTTTACATGCTCGATCGTTCATTGAAAATCAAAACATCACTTTCGGCTACATTGTCGTTAATTGTATCACCACCTCCAAATCTGGATTTCAGTGAATGGTTATTAGTAGAAGATGTAACCGCGCTTTTATATCCGTTCGAAAAAGTGACAGAAATTTGGTCTGGAGAAAAGTATCCAACACTCTCTTCTGTCATTCCGCTTGTATTTGGTCTTTTAAAAGTCCTCTCAGCAAGTCACCAGTGACGGAATCAGGAAATTTTTTAAAATCCAGCCTTTTGAGAGTTATCGAAAAGCGTCTGTAGTGATGTATAAATTTCAAGCTTGTCCGTGAAGGACTGCAGCGATGGTCTGCTGCCTCGGCAGAAGAAGGTGTCGGTATCTGCCGAGAATGCCCTTGTCTGGGGACGCGTGAATGCGCTGGCAGGCTAGCATTGCGGTGTCGTGGGGCGGGTTTATTCCCCCAGCACAAGGACCCACTACAAAAAATTTCGCACTCACGAATTTCTTTTGGTCGAACTAAAACAAGGCGACCGACGTCGCAAAAAGTGTAGGTAACTACACAAGGGACAACTGACTTGTTCATGGAACAAGAGTAACAAGTAAAAAGAAGTGGAGGCAGGGTGACCTCGTCCTTACCCGGAGAGGCTCATGGCCCACAAATGAGAGAAGGGCAACCGGGTGGTGATGGAGCCCCTGCGCACCCACCCAACCGGATTAAAATCCATATTTGTTGCAGTAGCCAGGTATTCCTCTTCTGAGTGGAAAACTCATACAACTTTACTTGCATAAGTCTTCCCATCAGAAGAAAAGTACCCCGATGACCAATTTATGCCATAGAATTAAACAATTCGATTGCATAACTCTATGCCATAAATTGGTCATCGGGGTGCTTTTCTTCTGATGGGAAGACTTATGCAAGTAAAGTTGTATGAGTTTTCCACTCAGAAGAGGAATACCTGGCCACTACAACAAATATGGATTTTAATCCGGTTGGGTGGGTGCGCGGGGGCTCCATCACCACCCGGGTACCCTTCTCTCATTTGTGGGCCATGAGCCTCTCCGGGTAAGGACGAGGTCACCCTGCTTCCACTTCTTTTTACTTGTTCCTCTTGTTCCATGAACAAGTCAGTTGTCCCTTGTGTAGTTACCTACACTTTTTGCGACGTCGGTCGCTTTGTTTTAGTTCGACCCCAAGAAATTCGTGAGTGCGAAATTTTTTGTAGTGGGTCCTTGTGCTGGGGGAATGAACCCGCCCCTCGACACCGTAATGCTAGCCTGCTAGCGCATTCACGCACCCCCAGACAAGGGCACTCTCGGCAGATACCGACACCTTCTTCTGCCGAGGCAGCAGACCATCCCTGCAGTCCTTCACGGACAAGCTTGAAATTTATACATCACTACAAATGGCGCCCCACGTTGGGCGAAATGCCCGGCTGTATCATCAGTTGTGAGCACGAGACAGTTCATCGTCTCTAGGTGTCCCCACAAGGTGTCCCCACAAGGTGTCCCCACAAGGTGTCCCCACAAGGTGTCCAAATTATTGGCGGGTAGGTAACTCCCGAGGGCTTTTGCACTAATCGTGCCTCAGCAACTTTAATAACTTCCGGACGTGTGTTGTCTTTGGACATCAATATCGTTTGGTCCTGCTTTTGATTTATACTTTGGTGGTTTACCACCATTGTATGACTAGCAAGGCCAAATGATATTAGAGTCCCTATTTGTATTCGGAAGTTATTATTTCAACATCCATTTTGCGGAGGATTCTGATCCGCTCCCCAAACCAGCGGTGCCTGAGTGTCTTACACTGCATGGATTTTGATTTCATGTGATTGGCTGATTAGCTAATCCATGACTATCCATGACAAGACACGCGCTGCTTGTGGGTCAGAATTCAACCTTGGGCTGACAAGTTGTAACTTGAAAGAACTTGCGGATGAGGGAGAACTATCGAACCCTGATTCTCATGGTGCCGCAAAAGAGTAGTCCCTGAAACACTACAGAGGAAAGTGCCATTGGTGTCCATACTTGGGCAGAAGGACGAAATGGAAAGACCGATTATTTTTTTTTTGATAACGTAAAATTTTTGATAACAATTATATTTTTTTCCCATACCTTTTGTTTTTTTTTGTGAGAATTGTGAATAGTTCGCCACTTTCGGCCACTTGTGATTGTTTCGTCCTTTTAATAGTCAGTCAATTTATGTATAGCATCATCTAGCATTTTTACTATTCTATTTATTAGCGTCAACATTTTTAGGATAATATAATGGATTTTCTAAACGCATGTAGACTTTGCCTACAGAGCAGCGAAGAAATGTATCCGCTGGGTGATAGTTTGGTCGACGAAGTGAGGAGGATTGCTGTTGTCGACGTTCTGAGGGAGTACATCAAGATTAATATCACACTTGAAGATGGCCCACCAGATCAAATCTGTGGTGATTGTTCCACTGAAGTGGAACGTATACACTCCTTCATGCGTCGCTGTAAAGAAACCGAGTCTGCTCGAAACCGCCACACAGCGCGGACGCCGCGTAGAGGGAAAAAAGAAGAGAAAAATTGATAAGCGGTTTGGTGGCAAATTGGAGTGACGAGCTATTTCGTGCGATTGTACTTTCTATCGCCACAAAGTTAGTAAAAACGGAAAAGTTGTGTGGAAACTATTCGCAACTGGTGAAGTGCCTCTTTGGGGATCCTGCGCGTGAAATTCTCTTTGGTTTTAAAAGTTTTATTTAGAAAGTGGTTCCGCGTGCGGGAAAAAAAATAACGGTAGTTTGTCTCTATCCTGCGAAGGAAAATATTTTATGCATGAATTGCGATACATTTTGTGAGAAACCGTTAGTTTAGATAAAAGTGAAGAAAATATTAGACAGTGAAATCGAGGAAAGTTTTATCCACATCTTTGGTGAAAGAAAATAAAGAAAATTGTCGGCAACCTGTTACAGTGATTACCCAGTGATATTTTCATTCGGCTGCAAAGTCATGAATAGTGAATAAATCGAAAAATAACACTATCTGAGTTTGCGAGGGGGGGTGGAGAACGAAGCCGGAAAGTACTTTTCAGTTGAGAAATCGATTAAGAGCGACTTTTGATCGGAATCAGTTGTTATCTATAACATTTCCATGAAGAAAATCGATCATCAAGGATCTATCAAAATCAACCGGGATGAACTGAAATCACGCAGTGATAGACGTAGTGAATTTTTGATTAGACGCAGTCAAGTGGAATAGATTCTTCTTTACAATTTCCTTATTTCAAATCAGTTCAAATTAGAGCTCGAAGAAAAAGGTTAAATCAATTTCATTCGTTCCGTATTAGTGAAAGCCAATAATTATTGTTAATTTTCATGATAATGAGTTAAAGTTTAATTAAATAAGTTAGTGCGAGTGGATGTTTTTTCCTTTTATACAAGTATGGTACAACAATGGAAACGAATAGTTAACCATTCAGTTTCAGGCTTGCCCGCCCCGAACACGAGCGCTCGTAGGAGGAGGTCTGGGGTAAGTACCCTTTTTATTGGTCAAAAATATTTTCTTTACAATAAAAAAAAACCGTATAAAGTCGAATGGAAAGCACGGTTTATTCTAAATTGCAGTTGAAATTCGCACTTAACTTCAACAACGTGTTAGTGATAAAAATTTTGCATGAAACAAAAATTAGAAAGTTCTAACCTAACAAAAATTTCAGTTCCGATATTGCGATTAGATATTTGCTTGTTTTGGACTGAGAGGTTTTGTTTTGCTTTAAGCGGTCCAAATTCAAAACAACTTACGTTTTATTGTATTTTGAAAGAAGTACTATTTACGGAGGAAATTCTTATTTTGAAATATTGTTGTTGTACAGCTGAAGTAGCACTTTTTGTAAGCGCGTAATAGAATAAAAATGGAAAGTTGTTATTAATTCGGTCTTTCCTTTCACAAAATTCTGATCGGGCATAGGACCCGGTACGGTGGCAGGCTCACCCCATAAAACATGAGCCAGCCGCCGGGTACATAGCTAATCCTTCTCTGTTTCAGGTGACGTAGCGGGTTGAGTGGCCCAAGCAGAGTGCCTCTTTATGGCATAGAGTTATGTAATCGAATTGCATAATTCTATGGCATAAATTAGCCACCGGGGTACTTCTCTTCTGATGGGAAAGCTTATGCAAGTAAAGTTGTATGAGTTTTCCACTCAGAAGAGGAATACCTGGCCACTGCAACAAATATGGGTTTTAATCCGGTTGGGTGGGTGCGCGGGGGCTCCATCACCACCCGGTGGCCCCTCTCTCATTTGTGGGCCATGAGCCTCTCCGGGTTAGGACGAGGTCACCCTGCTTCCACAACTTTTTACTTGTTACTCTTGTTCCATGAACAAGTCAGTTGTCCCTTGTGTAGTTACCTACACTTTTTGCGACTTCGGTCGCCTTGTTTTTGTTCGACCCCAAGAAATTCGTGAATGCGAAATTCTTTGCAGTGGCTCCTTGTGCTGGGGGGAATGAACCCGCCCCACGACACCGCAATGCTAGCCTGCCAGCGCATTCACGCGTCCCCAGACAAGGGCATTCTCGGCAGATATTGATACCTTCTTCTGCCGAGGCAGCAGACCATCGCTGCAGTCCTTTACGGACATTTGAAACTTACTGACATGAAGATGCTTTAAGTTTTAAAGAAAGTCATCTACGTCATTTCGCTCATGTACGTTTGGTCATGAGAAATCATTTGAATTTATGTGAAAATACTTTGATATTATATTTCTATCTGAAATGGTATTCTAATTAGAATAAAAATTTCATACTGAACAATGAGTAATAGCAATAATGAAACTAGTTTTATGTGCAACATGTAAAGCAACGTTTTGTAAGAATATTTTGTTTGCTACAAAAAATCAGCGAAAAATTATTTGTGAAAACTGCTCAAATAATAAAAATCAAAACCAAAATTTTGTTTTTTTTTTAAATGTTTTATCCTATTTAACATGCCCAGCTAAAACGTGTAAGCACATAGTTTGTAAAAAATCATTTCTAGTAGCTCTAACTATAGCCCTGTCATTTGGATTGTGTAACTCTGGGAGTTAACTCGTGTTGCTTGAATTTTGACTCGAGTTAACTCGAGTTGAAATATTAACCAGTTGGAACATCACTACTTTGAATACCCTATCGACAATAAATACCGCCCCAAATCCTCGCTTTCCAGCAAGCTTTCCACTTTTGAATGTTGTGTGCGATCTCATATCTTGAATATCACTTCCAGTCCAGTTTAATTTATATTGGCTGGCCAGTTGTAAAAGTTCTTTAGCAGCGCTAGGCTTGTTCAGTGATCAGACATTCCAGGATCCAATACTTTTGTCCTTTTTTTGATTGTGAGCTGTTGCGGAAGATCTAATCTATTTCGAGGCTCGGTTGCAGGTTTCGGAACTTTATCCAGAGATGAGTTAGCTCATCGTTCGACGCCCATTCTGGCGGCATGGCTATTATCTTCAATTCTGTTATAAGGTGCGGAGGACTTGCGTCACCATAACGGAGGTGTAGGGAGGATTTAATAGCAGAGCTGCAGCTGTATTTGCAACTATTGGGATTTTTCGGTATTTAATGTCCCATCATTGAATCAGTAAAATCAAAGTGCGACCCGAGTCCATTTACTACGATTTGTTCGTGGAATTTAGAATGAGAGATCATGAAAGCTTGGGGTTAGGAAAACAAGGGGATCCCTCTATCTTTCGCAACCTGATTTGCGGCCGACTACGGCAGAATCAAGTGGATGACCTAGATCACCATTTTTTGATGTGCCAGTTTACAATACAGTGGCTTATATTTTAGCATGTATCTCACCCTAGTTTTTCGCAGAGATAATCATATTTGTTTGATTTATACACCCTTAAAAACGAGTCACGGTCCTCCCTTTTTCTGGTCCACCAGCTCTAATACTTACATCACCCGAGCCCCACTCGTTTACTAACAAGTTTTTATGCGCCCATGTTTAGGCTCAGTATGTGAACTAGTCCCGCAGTATTTAGGCCAAAATATCGAACCCACTTACAAGTGCCTTTAACTTAGCCCAGGCTATTTCATAGACCGGAACATTATCTGGTCAACCACACGATAAAAATATAAATAAAAAAAAAGCAACTTAGTCAGCAGGTCACAGTTGAGCTTTGAATATTAAGTTGGTTTAGCAGCCTTTATATTCTGTGTCCATGCAGGAAATGCCCGAAATTTTTGCAGGGAGATGAAGACACATTGTTTAAGCAGATTTAACGTAGCCATACATAAGTCTCTAGCGCTTAAAATAATTTCGAAGTACTTGAATCTCATTTGTTTATGTTCTTGTTCTCACGTTGTTGTTTTCACGAATTCTAATGTAATCTGAATCATAGTCAAAACAAATTCTTTGTCTCAAAGTAAATTTCCATGCAAAATGCATTCTTCTCTAGAATGCATCTTGCAAATTCACAATTTGAAAAATGATATGCATATGCAATTTTTTTGACTATGATGAGGAGTAACGTGAGAATCAAACTTTTAAATGAAATATTTAGGATTTTCCCACACTAAATTGTGAGGATAAGCAAAAATTTATGTAGAAAAAGATGATTGAAATATAGAGTGAGTTAAGTTCCAACAGCGAAGGTAGGCGTATTACTACTAGACGTTAATCAATATTGAACATTTTAGATACAGGACCTTAAATCAGTATTGAACATTTTGGTGACCGCGACGTGATGCTATCGTGAAACAACAGCTGGAGATCGGACAAGATATGGAGAGAATCCATCGTAATTTCAAAAAGGATCCAGAATCAAGGAAGACAACGAGCTTTTTGGATGCAAGGGAAGAAGAAGTATCAACACTCTCCGAAAAATTTCAAATCAACGATAGAATTCTGCAGAACTTTACAGAAGTTGCTCAGGTAAATTATTCCAAGAATAATTACTTTGAGCAAATCAAAGCCGACAACTTCTGCAAAGAACGGAAGAAAGATTAGAGACGGAGCCACCCAGGGAATTCAAGTCGGCTCTGTAAGAGGCCATCAAGAAGCATTGGGATGCAATCAGGGCTAAGCACTTGGAAATCCTGATAAGCGGTGACGTTCCATAAATATACAACCCAGAAGTCTTCGAAAGCACTGAAATTTAGGTTGAAAAGATGCAGCTTAAACTATTACAGGCGGTTGTAATAATCGGGCAGTTAAAGGGTTAAAGAAAAACTCAAAATGTCCCAGATCAATCGAAACGATCGAACCGGTACGATTGAATTGGAACAATTTCCGATTGACCTAGAGCAATTTGCAATCGAACCGGTTTGAGATTGATCTGGTACTACGAAACACTTTTGACAGGGGAGTTGTCATTGAGCAGGAGACGTGTGAGGTAACTCACGTGGGAAAATTAGTGCCGATCGTTTCAATATCTCAGGTAATAATTTCCTTAATTACACTAACGCTTACATTACTGCAACACCCTATACAGGAAGATAGTTGCCGATAATCGAAGCAGTCATCCCAACGAAGCTAACCTCAACGGTCTCTTTCTGGAGACCCATTGCAGGAACAGCAAGAGTCCCGCAATTTCTCGCCCAAGGCATGCAGTAGCAGTAGCAGTAGAAGCAAGTACCGTAAAAGAGAGAACGGTCCCTGGACTGCACTCGGCCAGAAGCTTTGGAAAAGTAAATGGACAGGAGTTTCCCTCCGGACGGAAAATCAGGTGGAAAATTCAAGAGGAAGTGTAAAGTTCTTGCACTGTTTAGTGTGATAAAGGTGTGAATAGTGCCGGAAGGTGTAGAAGAAATTTTTATTTTCTTTTTTATTCCTCAGCGCGCTGCTGTGGGTGAGCGTAGCGTCCACCGTAAAATATTGTGCAAATCGTCACAAACGAGTCGTCCGCTCGATCGTGTGGAAAGCGCTGAAGAAAATCGCCAGTGAGTGTTTAGTGGGGGCGCGACTCCGGTCAGGATTTCGCACAATAGTTTCGACTTGGACGTGAACGGAATTTCAGAGCTATCTGGTTTGTGTTGGCGAAAGTTTCGCAAAGTGTAGAACCGGTTGGGTGGGTGGGAAGGGGCTCCACCATCACCCGTTTGCCCCTCTTTCATTTGTGGGCCATGAACTTTGTCGGGTAATGACGAGGTTACCCCAAGTCCGCCTTTCTTTTCAGGTTCCACTTGTTCTCGGAACAAGTTCTATCTCCCTCGGTGTAGTTATCTACACTCTTTGCGACTTCGGTTGCCTCTGGATCTCCAGCAGTCAAATTCGTGAGTGCGAAATTTTTTTGTAGTGGGTCCTCGTGCTGGGGAAATGAACCCGCCCCACGACACCGCAATGCTAGCCTGCCAGTGCATTCACGCGTCTCCAGACGAGGGCATTCTCGGCAGATACCGACACCTTCTTCTGCCGAGGCAGCAGACCATCGCTGCAGTCTTTCACGGACATTTTTGAACATTTAATTCACTACACGGTTTCGGGAACTGAGGAAACGAGCCAGACGGTAAAGCTTCCTCGAATTCAGTCTCCTAAACTCGATGGAAGCTATCTCGCCTGGCAAGAGTTCCATGTCTTATATGTCCAACTAATCGACAACAGGATCTGGCCCAGAAACTTTGGTTCTTGAAGACCAATTTGACGGGTGAGACAGAAGGTTTCATTCGTCATATGACAATATGTGATAGCAACTATGAGCCTGCATGGAGCCTTGTTAGAGAGCGATATGAAAACAAAAGACTCTTAGTGAATGCAGCGCTCAACAAGTTGCTGTCACAAAAATCAGTCAACGGGGAAGCGGCACAAGAATTGAAATAACTCCATGATACTACACAGGAGTGCATTAGGGCATGTAGAAAAGGTTTGTCTTACAAATAAAAATGGTATTTGAATATACCTGAAATGCGTGGAAGGCGTTCTATTTGCCGATAGCTAAAGATGATGCTTGTCGTGTACAGGAGCCAATTGAAGCATGGCAGTTGTTACTTCCTGACCCGATCCTGGAAATTATTGTTAAAAATACAACTGCAGAAATAATTAAGCCCAGAGCAAATTCTAATAAAAATTTTACGTACGACACAAGCTTAGTCGAACTAAAAGCCTTACTTGGATTACTTTATTTCATAGGAGCAAAAAAACAAAACCATGCGAATGCGACTGATTTGTGGGATACACGAATTGGTTGCAATTTTTATCAAATAACGATGGGTTATCATCGATTTCTATTTTTATTAGGAAAAATTAATTTTGATGACAAAACTACTGGTTTGCAAAGAATATTCCAGCGTGGCTTAGCTCCAATCAAAGAATTGTAGGATCTATTCTTTGGAAACTGCCAATAATAATACTCGCCATCTATAAACTGCACCATCGATGAACAGCTCTTAGCGTCTCGCAGCCATTTCAAGAGCAAAGTTTACATTCCGAAAAACCAAATACGGTATCAAAATTGTGTCCTGCAATGATGTGGAAGCCACATATATGTTCGATGCTGGGCCGTACGTAGGTAAAAGACCTGGTAGTCTCGATAACTCTGCAGGTCACTACGTAACTGAAATGACAAAGACAATTCATCATACAGAACGAAATATCTTCTTCTTCTTTGTAGCCCTACAGCCCCTTTCGGGCCTCCACTTAGAGATAGTTAGAGTATCTCATTGTCATGATCGAATGTATCGGTACTCCACAAGGTGATATGATCATTATCACGCTTTGGCCGCGTGTCCGTCTACCCAGCTGCGATACGTTCTGATTTTAAACCAGCACGTGTTGTAACTGAACAGGCTTATAGTCTGTCCGAAGAACCACTCGAACTAAATCTCGTTGACGCCAATGAGACTTGAACCAGAGACCTTCGGCTTACGGGCTTAGTGCTCTAACCACTAAGCCACGCGGACTACGAACGAAATAATACATTCGAAATTTGGTTTACTCAAGTCCCTTTAGCGCAAAAAATGAAAAAGAATTACGGCTTGACAATGGTTGGCACATTGAAAAAAAAAATAAGCCAGAAGCACCAAAAAGTTTTTGGAAAAGTGGCAATCTTGGAAAAACTCGATTTGCATATATTGACAACGTGACCCTGATATCTATTGTCCTAAGCGAAATGAGGTGGTGATACTCATTTCTAGTTTGCTCTCAAAGAGGAAAATATTGGATAAGATTGAAAAACTAGAAATCATTCACTTTTACCACGAGACATGGCACAGGTACTTTTGACCAATTACCTAATAACTACACAATCGCCTGAATCACAAACCAATGGCAATAACGTCTATTTTATGGTATATTAGACCAAGCGGGAGTGAATTCCAACATCCTGTAGTTATCGAGCAGTCCTACTAGGGAAACTGCTCGAGGGACCTTTGCGAAAACGACCACGAGGAGTAGAAATATCCAGATTGGTTGCTGCAACTTCAGTCCATTTGGTATTATTCGATAAGATAAAAGTGCTAAGTCCGCAAACAATGCCATCACCGCAAAATCAAATGATTGCTAATTTCAATGCAGCATCGACCATGCAATAGCTTCAATAATTTGAATAATCAATCATTTAGTGCTTTCAATGATATATAGCTCATTAATTAGGACAATAAAAAGTGATTAATATAGAATGACTGTTTAGAAAGAAAATTAATAGAAACTGATTCAATTATGCCATTCTTACGCATCATCCAGAAGCTACGCATACGTTTACGTAATTAGACGTCCTTATTGAAATTCTTGGAAAGTAAAAGGCAACCGATTATAACTGTCGACTGAGCTCAATTCTACAATCATCCTAATAAACTAGGGAAATGAAATGAAAAAAACTGGGTCTTTATCGGGCCGAGGTTCTCGATAGTTAAAATTCCATCAACAGCTTCTCCATACTGTGGTAATCGAGGAGTCATGGCTCAAAATGCCAGCGCAGCAACCACAAGATCCGTTCCACCGCCTGTTAATATAAGCCAAGCAAAACCCATTAATATAGTCAACCCATCTCTAAATATGCATTTGCAATTTCTGCAAAAAAAAAGAACATTTGCTTCGGCAAAGTTTAATATTTAGCAAACTTTCAGCAACAGAGCAGTTTGCGCTTCTAACTCCTGAACGTCAGCAGCAAATTCAACAACAAATGACCCAGGTGTCATTGCCAGATAATATTGTAAACCTTCCTGCATCTATTAATTTTTTGTATGGAGGAGTAAACCCATCTCCCTTATCGATGCAACAGATGATACCTGGGAATGCCAACAGTATCGGCTCGCAAAAAAAAACTGATTTGAATCAGACTAAATTACCTAACCCCCCTAATCCATTCGTCCCTAGGGTGGACGTACCGATTTCCCTGTTATGCCACCTTTGCACAATTTAATGCAAAGTGCAAGTTCCGGACAACCAATAATTCAAGCCCCACCGCAAATGCAACCTCAAAACACTGATGAACATATTAAAGCAATCCTTCGTCATTTGCAAACAACCAAAGCTATGCCTCCGAACGTTGGGAACGTATATCCTCAAAACGCGATGCCCAATAATATGCAGCGAATGCCTTGGATGAAAAGTAGTGGAAGCAGTGGCGGTCCAGCTAGTATGTGGGATTTCGACCCATTGAATTCAAATATTCCAATGGCAATGAAGCCCGAAATGAAAACCGAGCAGCAAACACTCGAAGAGCAGCGACAACATCAACACCAGCAAGCGAAGCAACAACAGCAACAACAGCAGACGCCTCCCGAAACCCCGGTTAATGAACTACAGAAATTTAGCATAAATGATGTCTCTCCGAAAATTCCTAAAAATGCATTAGTCCAACCTACGTCGCCTACGGTTTTTCAACCCAAAGATCAAAAGTTAACTGTATCGCAGCAACCAGCGGAAACTCATGTTCAATTGCAACATATGCCCGCTCAGTCATCCAAAAAGACCGATGAGGAAACTCCGAAACCGATTCATTTAGATGACAGCAGCATTAAATCGAATAAAGTCGACGAAATTAAAAAGCCAATTAAAAGTAACAAAGTGGAGAAAAAAGATTCGTCGAAGTCACAATTATCAAGCAGCAGCGGCAGCAGCTCAAGAATGCGGACCGCCAGCATCTCCCCACAGAACCAGAAAGCGATAATAGTGAGGATATGCGAAAAAAAAGAAATCAAAAGCACCAGCCAAGGCAAATAATAAATCAAAAGAAACAGCTGAAACATTCGTAACAAGCAAAAAGATCTGGGCCCGCGCGATCAGAGAGAACAGTCCTGCTCACTTGTACCTCGCGCTACACTGGAAATTGTAAAGCAATACGAAACGATTGCTTAGCGGTCACTTGGAAACAATACGTGGGTAAATTCGCTTTTACCTCGCGCTACACTTGAAATTGTAAAGCAATACGAAACGATTGCCTAGCGGTCGCGCGGAAACAATACGTGAAACTAGAGGAGAACAAGTTGAGTACGGGGGTCGGCGATTAACCTTGGCGGCAAGCACGTCGGACGCGAAAGGAGAAGAAAGAAAAGATATAGTGGAGTGTTTTGCGAGTGCGTTGAAAGACGGGAATAAAAAGGATTATAACCGCCACAGCACCTTGAAAAGAAATAAACTTTTTCCAATTACATTCTTGCGCGATATCGAATTATGAAGTGTTTGTCATTTAACGTTTTGAACGAAAGAAAAGCAAACGCCCGCGCAGGCAGCGATTAATACGGGATTAGTGAAAGTCAGCGGTCACCACGAACAACGGGTTCAATACAGTGCGCTATTTCGGGGATGTTGGAGAAAACGGTTGTGTGAATAGCGTTTGCACTATTGTGTTCGCCGCGAAACGCTTGCAAAATCCGACGAGATAAGAGGTGTCGCTTGCTTTTGAAGTGAAAGATGCAATTCGGTGTTTTGTGGTGCTCGCCTGTTTTGTGTGCAGAAATTGCGAGATTTTCAAGTGTACGCTCCGCTTGTGGCTATTTTGTTGCCAATTAATGTAGACAAATTATCTCCACGCGCTTTGTGCTTTAATTGCCATACACATTTTGTGGAGTCCGCATGGATGTTGCAACCACTTTTCCTTTCTCATTGGCTACCACGCACCCTATGCTTGCTTTCGCAGCCTTGAGACACTTAATTTTGTGAATACTACACCAAAATTTCGGGTTTTGGTTCTCATCCCGCAAGGGCTTTGGTGTATTTGATGGTCTGCTGGGCAATTTATTGGGTTGGACTTCATCGCGTAACAACGGCCGGTGCTAAACGAGGAACGCCAGTTAGGATTTGGCGCGTGCGCTCAAGTCAAGGACATGACGAATATTACACTGGGGATGAAAACGATGATGTTTGGCGAATGCATAGTGTGTGAAAATTGGCGGAGGAAGCCTTGAAATCTGCTCCCCCGTCTCCTGTACCTGCCTATAAAGCGAAGTTACGGGCATTTTTTTTTGTACACGAATTGAATCTAAACGATTGCTCGCGGAATGTTTATATCAAACCTAATGGCTTTACACTGCATAGATTCAGCATAATTTTTAAAGGTTGCAGCACCGTTTTACCGAATTGTTACCTGTAGTGATTGTATCGGGCGATTCTGATTTAAATTATTCCGGCAATACTTTTTAAGATTGATGATTATTATAATTCTTTTTTTTGTGTCCCATGCCCAGTAATTTAGAGGATACCTGCACCCATCGAGCGCTCAACGGACCATGCGGGTGAGTACCCTTTTAATTTAAATATATTATTAAAATATTTTTATTATAAAATTTATTTATATGATATATTACTTAGCTAATTTTACGATGTTATAAAAACAAAATTTTGAAAAGAAATAACATTTTAATTGTTTATTACGTTTTCATTACAATTACTACATACACATTATAGCAAACTTATTTAAGGAAAAGTTGATTGTTTTTTTTTCGTTTTTTTATATAATTTAGAGGTCTTGTTTATTATTGGTTTTAATATATTTTTCTTTATGAAATAAAACAATGGATTAATACCGTACCCTTTGGTCTTTCCTTTCTTCTGACTCTAACCGGGTATAGGACTCGGTACGGTGGCAGGCTGCCCTGAAAACCATGAGCCAGCCGCCGGGTACAAATTAATCCTTCTCGTTTCAAGTGACGTCGTGGGTTGAGTGGCCCAAGCAGAGTGCCTCTTTATGGCATAAATTTATGCAATCCAATTGTATAATTCTATGACATAAATTGGTCACCGGGGTACTCCCCTTCTGATGGGAAAGTTCATGGAATTCAAGTTGTATGAGTTTTCCACTCAGAAGAGGAATACCTGGCCACTTCAACAAGATATCTATGGATTTATTCCGGATGGGTGGGTACGAAGGGGCTCCACCATCACCCGTTTGCCCCTCTTTCATTTGTGGGCCATGAACTTCGTCGGGTAATGACGAGGTCACCCCAAGTTCGCCTTTCCTTTCAGGTTCCACTTGTTCTCGTAACAAGTTCCATCTCCCTCTGTGAGGTTATCTACAAATTTTGCGACTTCGGTCGCCTTTTGATCTGTAGTCCAATTCGTGAATGCGAAATTTTTTTGTAGTGGGTCCTCGTGCTGGGGAAATGAACCCGCCCCACGACACCGCAATGCTAGCCTGCCAGCGCATTCACGCGTCTCCAGACGAGGGCATTCTCGGCAGATACCGACACCTTCCTCTGCCGAGGCAGCAGAACATCGCTGCAGTCCTTTACGGACATTTGAACATTCCAATTCACTACAATACGCAGCAGCTGCCTCCTCCTGAGCAACGACTGAAACCAGCACCCACATAGCCCCAATCAATAGATAAATACTTACCGCCAAATTTGCACAGCACTCCGCCGGCTTCTATACTTTTGTCTTAAAACACTAATGTTGGCATTAGCAATCCAAACTCAACATGGGATATATACAGAAAACGCCATCGCTGTATCAAAACAATAAGCTCACAAACGGAGGATATGCTCATTCATTCAAAACAGCCTCCTCCTCGCTAAACTATAGTCAAAATACTCTGTCAGAAACATTGAAACAGTATGCGAGCAAGCCCCCCATTTACCATATGCCTACAACATCCGCTATTGGTGCTGAATAGTCATCTTAAGCATCTAGCCAAGACCAGTCCAAAATATTTCACAAAGAATAGCGAAGACAAACCTCAAAGCAGGTCTGGATTGTATATTCCTTGAACATACATATCATGGAATAGAATAGAAGGATGGCTAAAATTTCGCTGGATTGCCAACCATGAAAACCTCTACCAAATGGCGTTCCTCCACACACGCATGTGCAGCAACAACACACGATAGCAATCAAGACGGAAACGTAAATTTTCGTGCTTCGCCAAGTAGAGCGGTAGAAGCTCATTTACATAAGTTCTTGCATTACTTTGCATAAGGGAACATTCATAAACTACGTAGCGTGTCCAGAGGGGGAGGGGTTGGATGAAGTGTTACGGTTAGCTACATTGGGGGAGAGGGGATTTAGTTTTTTGTTACGTATTTTATTTTAATTTTCTTCACAGACATACATATAAAGTAATGGACGCGAAATAAACTCCCGAATTGTCCACAAAATATCAACCATATGATTGAAAACATATGATTAGTGAATATTCAGCAGATGACGGGAGACATCTTGTCAAGTTGAATTTGAAATCAACAACAAAACAAATTTTTTAATATTAATCGTAATGAATGTACTGAAAAAGCGTTGCTAAAGTGATAATATATTAAACTGAAAAGTTTGACAGGGAACGCTTGTGTTGTTGTGTCGGGAAAAGAAAAATGCAGTGATGTGTGTGGGATTGTAAAAAAAGCTATAGGAAGCATGCCAGGGGCGTATCCTTTGTAGGGTAGGTATTTTAAATCTTATATTTCGTTTAAACTAGAGTACCTACAAGGAAAATTGATTTAGTTCAAGACGTGTAAATTGGTGGGAGACGTCACGTCAAATTTATTTTAAATTCGAATCTGATATCACGCCAACTTCACGCCACATCATGAAGTGCTTCAATGCTCGCGATGTATTTCGCATCCATTCTCTCTGACATCTAAGGTTTTCTTTTAATCATGAGTCAAGATTTATTCAATTATTCCCTAGTAAACTCGCTCACTTATTCTTGGTCACTAATAGTATAGCGGATCTAATTCGTGTATTATGTATTGACTCTTAGTGCGCAATAGACTCATTTCAGTGTCTTGAAAATTTTAGTGATTCGGTGCAGTTTGATTATTGAATATATCATTATATTCAAAATTATTTAGAGCGTATCGTAAGTGGTTTAATAAACATACTCAAATCAATAAATAATTTAATTTTAATATAAATTTAAAATGACAATAGATTTCTATTTTTGGAACACATTGTGTGCTCTGTTCTAGTTCAATCCGTGTTTATAGTATCCCCGCACAAGATGCGATTCTGGTCTTGCTTAACCTGATATTCAAAAAAAAATTGATCAACTTCAAAAAGATTCAAAAAATCGACTACTTCGAGGCATCTTTGAGCCACTGAAGATGACACGAGTCGAAACGCGTTTGCTCACACAACAAAGCAAGGCCCGACGGCTTTTAAAGAAGAAAAAAAATTATTTTATATTTTATATAATTTGACTTTATGCAATCTTTGCAGAAAAAACTCATAAGCACGTCAAAACAGTCCTTATCATCATGTCAGATGGCGAACCCGATGAAAATCTACAATACAGAAAAGTCATTGATTATGCTGTGTATTATTTTCAATTAAATAATTTAGATGCTTTTATTTTAATTACAAACACTCCAGGAAGAAGTGCTTATAATCGCGTGGAAAGACGCATGGCTCCTTTAAGTCGCGAACTTTCTGGTTTGATTTTGCCACATGATCATTTTGGCTCTCATTTAAATAGTTCTGCGATTATTATCAATAAAAATCTTGAACTAAAAAATTTTGAATTTGCTGGAAAAACCCTTGTGGAAGTTTGGAGTCAAGTCATTATTGACGGATATGAAGTGAATGCAGAATACATAAATGCAGAGGGTAGGGTAGACTAGGTACGGTTGTGGCAGTCGTCATATCAGCAAAACCATAAAGAATATCGGAGAGAGTACAGTAGAAAAGAATAGCGGCGTGCCCGTCTGAACTTGTTTCACAGTATTGCTGCAGCCGTCTTGTGATACTAACGCTAGCAGAGACCTACTCTACATTTTAAGAGTAAAAAGTCAGATTTTTTATTTGGTTTTGTTTAGTAATAGTTGTTTTATGTGTACAGTTGGAGTAATGGGTGTTTTTCCTTAGTATAAGTCAAACAGTTGTAGTGAAATAACGTTGATTTCTTTGTTGGTAGATTATTTTATTTTGTCATGGTGATTTTTTTTTGTGAGTGTATTGGGTGCGGTTGTGACATATTTTCTGGGTACGGTTGTGACATACGTTTTTTTTGTTTTTGCTTCTAAATGCCTAGAAAACGCATCAGGAAGACCGAAATGGAGCAGTGCGATATCAAACAGTATGAAGCCGCTTATGGAGAAGTCAAACGCGGGAGTTCTTTACGAAAAGCTGCGATAATGCTAGAAGTTAATCGCATGTCTTTATTACGATGCATTCGTAAACGCGATATAACATGCACGGCCCAAGATGAAAATAGCATCAGCATGGGGTACGTTGCGCATAATAAAGTATTTTCGGAAGATCAAGAACAGCAGCTGTCTAAATATATAACACGTTTCGGGGAAATATATTTTGGCTTTTCACCGAAAGAAGTGCGTAAGTTAGCTTTTGAGCTTACAATTAAATACAATTTAAATCGACCTGCTTTATGGCTTGAAAATGAAATGGCTGGTGAGGAATGGTTTCGTTCATTCATGTTTAGTTCGTAGTAGCATAGTAAAACATAGCAATAAGTAGATTAGTGTCATTCATAGATGAAAATCTTACCTAAGTATATCTATAAAGAAATCGAATGCGTCATTCTTCGCATGACAATAATATTCCCACCAGGGAAAGAAAAATTCCAATGAACTTGGAAGCGTCCTGATGCGACAAAGAAGAGGGGAGGCTGTTCCCTCGACAGATGAGACGTTCCTGTCGCGATTTTGAAGCGAGAGACTGTGATTTGCGAAGAGGTCGCGAACGGCGACGGACCACGAAAAATAAAAGAGAAAAACGGAATTAACAGTTGGCTGGCGGCAAGTGCGCGAAAAAAGAAATGGGAGTGAGTCCCGTAGAAAAAAAGAAAAACCCGAAATTGGTGCGCGGAGTGTAGGAAAATTGTTTGGAAGAGATCTTTCCTTGTCCGTGAAACTTCCAGTTGAAGTGACTCGCCCCGCGATTTATGGGTGCAATCCGTGTGAATTAGTTTTGCTTAGAAATTGATGTATTTTGTAAGATATCTGTTTTGCTTGAAGGTGCAGTGATTTTGTAAGAACACAATTCAGTTGGTTATAGTGTTTGTCTGGCGACAAAAAACCCAATCCAATAAACAAAGGATTTGTTTCTGGCTATTTTTCCCCGCGACATCAAAGATTGAATCGTATGGAGAAAAAGGAAGGAGAACGTGTTAAGCGAGAGTTACAAGGAATTGTCGACGGAAAGAAAAGGTAGTTTGTTCGTCGGATCTAGTACATTTAGTGTTAATTCGATGCAAATCGTTGGAATCAAATATTATCGAGTGACCCATGTTCTGTTACTTTGAAATAACATAATCTGAGGAAAAGCATATTTTCTTAAGCAATCCAATTTTACTAGTTCTCATTCCCAATGTGCTATAAAAGTGCATGGTGATGAAAACCGTTTCAGTGTGAGCAAGATTAATGTGCTTACCCAGTGATATTTCCATCTTTCGGTGACGTGATCAAAATAACCGTATTCGGCAAAAGTAAATGTGGCGTACGTTACTGCCTAGCGTTAATGATAACCATAAAACGGTAAACGTTTTTTTCAACAATACCATGCATATTAGTTCGTGATGATCAAAGAGCAGTGTTACCTGAACAGTGGACTTTTAATCAAACAAAAATAATAATATAATCATACCAGATACGAAAGATAATAACAGTTTTTAACGGAAATTGGCCAGTTTGGTGCATGGAATCAATTAACTTCATAATTTTGTTAAAGTTTTTAAACGGAGAAAACAAAAATTTTAAAGTGTTGTTAAGGTTTTTAAAACCCAAAATTAAAGTTTGCAGGCCCTTACCCGCCCCGAACACGAGCGCTCGTAGGAGGGGGTTTGGGTAAGTACCCTCTCTTTTCAAATTTTTTTTGCATGTTTTTTCATTTTTGCTCTAAAAATTTTATAAATATGTCATTTGAATTATATATACAGATATAAAAAATATGTTTTGATAAGGAAAAAAAGGAAAAGGAAATTCAAAATTGATTAGAGAATGTGTGTCTGAACTTTTCCTAGCAATCGCAGTTTATAATATTGTTACATGTACAAATAATTCTGCGAGCTACTGTCGCAATTGTTAAGAACATCAACAACTGAATTTACTCGAACCCACGAGAACCCAACAAGCATTATCAACATCTGAAAATGAGTCACTGCCCATTCATGCTGGAACGTTCCCGCTTATTCACTAATGTACGAGAACTGAGTTGAATGATTAGAGACCCTATATAAAGGCGAGCTGAATGAATGGGGGGATTCATTCGACCGCGATAAAAACTTGCGATAGTGTGTGGAAAGCGAATAGAAAAGTGATTTTCGTAATTGTGAAGTGATTTAGAAGACAATTGCGATAAGAAATTTATAGACAAGTGTTACATTTTTAATAGTGAAAATTAAAATTAGTGAAAGTGTTAAATCGATCATTGTGCACTTTTGTAATTAAATAAACTCTTTTAAAATAAATAACAAGACATTGCGTTTTCACTTTCCCGGAACATTAAAATTATTATTGGCCGCGAACCGATAACACGCGACAATATATTCCAATTCGCACACAAATAAACTGATTGAGAATTGTATTAGAAACACATGTATGAGATAATTAAAAAAAACAAAAATGCGGAATTAAACAAGAACCTCGGTCTTTCCTTTCCTTTGATTCTGACCGGGTATAAGACCCGGTACGGTGGCAGGCTTTCCCCATAAAACATGAGCCAGCCGCCAGGTACATATTAACTTCTTTGTTTCAGGTGACTTCGCGGGTTGAGTGGCCCGAGCAAGGTGCCTCTTTATGACATATGATGTAATCGAATTGCATAATTCTATGGCATAAATTGGTCACCGGGGTACTTCTCTTCCGATGGGAAGGCTTATGCAAGTTAAGTTGTATGAGTTTTCCACTCAGAAGAGGAATACCTGGCCACTGCAACAATTATGGATTTTAATCCGGTTGGGTGGGTGCGCAGGGGCTCCATCACCACTCGGTTGCCCCACTCTCATTTGTGGGCCATGAGCCTCTCCGGGTAAGGACGAGGTTATCCTGCTTCCACTTCTTTTTACTTGTTTCTCTTGTTCCATGAACAAGTCAGTTGTCCCTGGTGCAGTTGCCTACAATTTTTGCGACTTCAGTCGCCTTGCTTTTGTCCGACCCCAGAAATTCGTAATCGAAATTCTTTGTAGTGGGTCCTTGTGCTGGGGGAATGAACACACCCCACGACACCGCAATGCTAGCCTGCCAGCGCATTCACGCGTCCCCAGACAAGGGCGTTCTCGGCAGATACTGACACCTTCTTCTGCCGAGGCAGCAGACCATCGCTGCAGTCCTTCACGGACTTTGAAATTTACCTTTTCACTACAGCTAATTGAAGGAGTGGTTCAGTAGTCTTTTTCTTTGTTTTTTCAATTGTTGAAACATATACATAATATTTCCAAATTCCATGTAATGGACGATATTGGGCGAGATGGGATTGAAACTGTTTGCTTATATAATCTTTAAGGTAGTATTGATCTTATACCTTTTTCAAAATATTCGATAAATTAGTTAATGTATACCACTTTGTAATGAATCTTGTGACGCCGCTGGCGACTCACTAACACACCTTGCCACCGAGTGGCTTGGCATCTCACGTCGGTTGTGACGGTTGCACATCCCACGTCAATTTTGTCGTGGGATGTCAAAAGGAAAATTTGAAGTAAGCGGAGGGCATTCAGGTGAAGTTGCTGCTGGTAGCGTATGCTACGAAAACTTTACGCACGCTTGCAAAGTGAATTCTTTTAACTTTAACCTAGAAAATAGATTCGACATCACCAGTGAAATTTCAATTCGCGAGTTTCAACTTTTTTCGCTACCGAAATCGGCAAAGTCGCCATCGCCGCAAGCTGCGCGGCGATTGAGTGAGGCAGCCACCCCAAGAGGATATCCCGGTGGAGGCAGCGACAACAGCTAGGAGATATCAATTGGCCGTATTTCTAGGTGAACCCCAAGTGGAATGTCAAAAAAAAAGCGGCAGTGAAATTTCAACGTGCTAATGAGATCCATGCTGCTGCAAAAGAAACGGTGGCACTAGCGGAGAAACGCTTTATGAGTAATTCTCACGAGTGGCAATTTGATAACGATTGGCAAGAAATGTTAAACCATGCCACCGCTAAAGTGATGGATGCCGAAAATAAAAAAATCGAAAGTCATGCCGAACACCAACAAAAAACTCAAGCGTTTAATGCAGCTGAATTAAAAGTTCAACAACTTGAAGATCGTCTGCGTCGTAACAAACAAAAATCAAGACCATACTTTGAAGAGCAACAAATGTGTCAAGATCAATTGCACACACAAAAGAGTCGAATTCAAGAATTGCAGGGACAGTTGCAGGCAGCAAAAGCAAACTATTCAACAGCACTGCGTAATTTAGAGCACATTAGCGAAGAAATTCATAAGAAGCGTGGTGATTTGCATTTGGCCGCTCCGCCGGGACCCCGAGAACCAGGTGTTGGCGCTGAACTATGTCCCGTGCCAGATTTTAATCTTGAATTAGATAAATGTAAATTTCCGTCGCTGGGTAGCGCTTGTTCGTTGGCAGCCAGCTCGTCACAAGACGTTGAAAGTGATGACACTTGCTTAGACGATGGAGACGATTATGACCTGGAAGCGTTACGTAGGAAGGTGAAAACACTTGCAGTTCGGCCAGTTGAGGGAGGTGATGGGCAGCAAGAGCAAGATGTGTGGGAAAGTGAATTAAATGCAACTGTTGATAAGTTGGATCATTTAATGATGATGAAAGAATGCGCAGCAAGGAATATGAACAAGAGTGCTACGCAACCAATTTCCAAAGTTGATGAATTCATTAGGAACAATGACAGTCCAGTTGTGACCAGTATGCCAGGTACACCCGACAAATTCCAAATGATTAAGCAGCTATCCAAAATCGAACCGCTTCCTTCGATGAATGTATCGCTGCGAGAACTTTCATTACTAGCACGCATATCCAATGAAATTTCCGACAATAGTCGCTATCACAAGCAACGACGTCGCTCCCTAGATTAAAACAAAACTCAAATAGAGATGAAAGGCTCTGCATTTGTTAAAGCCGATAATATCAATATAGTTAAGAAGATTGTTGTTAATTACATCATAGACTTTCGAGAAAAAAAAAAAGAAAATTTTTATAATTAAAAATTGGCAGAAACAAAGAAATGATAAGCAAAACAAAATACTAAATGATTAAAAAAATAAAATACTTGTAAAAAGTTTCTGAAATTTTATGCGCGCTATTGTTATTCCGCGATTTTTGGTTAAATCTAGACGATAGGATTAGTTGTAAATTGTATAATTTATTTAAAAGCAAATTCTTTTTAGTAAGCTTTATTGAACAGTAACTACTAGGAAAAAAGAAACAGATGGGATTCTTGACAGGGTACCAAATTAGGATTTTTTTTTTGTAAGCAAAACAATACAATACACTAAGAAGAGAAACGAAATCTTCTATTCAAGTCAGCACACACACACACAAATAACGCAAAGAAAAAAAAGGTTTAGTTTTTTTTTAAACATTTTTAAATCAATAACAATTTTCCTGTCCTAGCACCAGAACGAAAAAAACAAAAAAAAATCTTTAATACACGCACTAACATTTTTAACTTTATATTAACAATTTTACCACCCAACAATGAAATTTGTTGTTTAAGGCAGCGGTCCCACTAATAGAACAACCATATCTTTTTTTTTTAATTTATACTATCCAGAATCTTTTACCCTTAAACGTTTTACGTAAATTCCTCCCAGGAAATTTATCTATCCTAACATCACATTAAAAATAAAAACAATCTCATCCTCTCTCTCGACAATAGTCCCAAAATACTATTTCCATGAAAATTTCTTCTTATTTTTAAAGTTAGTCTTAAGTATCAGTTGCATCAAGCATTAGACTAATTCATTAGTTTTAAAGATTAGCAAAAAAAAAAAAAACAAATTTTGTTTAAGGCATGCTTGGAGGCAAAATGAAAGCCGTAACAGAAAATTTAAATCATTGAATAGCGCGTATATATTGACTGAAACCAAACTGTATCGAAATTTTAAATATTTCAAATGCACAAAAGTTACTAGAACAAATTATAAATAGTACATTGCCTTTGCATAAATTATTATATGTGCAGGTTGAATAGGAATATTAGCTACATATTATTCCTCCTCTTCAAAACAAAAAAAGAAAAACGGGAAAAATCTGAACGCAATTGTCAAATCGACAAAAGCAGATGGTCGAGAAGAAAAAGAAAAGACAAATTAAAAAGATTAAAGGAAAAAGTGCGAAAACTCTTATATTAATGCATTTCGTTTCTCTTTTTGTATAAACTGTATTTTTTTTTATATACATATGTAACTAACAAAATAAGAATTAATCATACATTACCACAAAATACACAACAACATGGATTGCTAACGAGAAAAATAGACTTTCCTTTCCAGTAGCTCTTCTTTTCAGCGGGAAATGAGGTGTAGGGTAAGTATGCCGTCGCGAGGGTAGGGTTTGAGAAAATCCGCTGAAGTCGGTTTCGCGTCGCGCGCGGTACGCGGTACCTTTGTTGTTTTGCCGTTTTATTAGAGTAGCATTCGTCGGGATGAGTTAACGTAGTATACTTTTCGGTACCGCGTCGGAAATTCGGGAACGCGAAGTAAAAAGGAGATTTTGTTCTTTGACTGGTTATAGGAAGAAATATGGAGTAACGTAAAGTAGGTTTCTTCTCCGTATGGTTTTGTTTCGTAACGCGTTTGAAAACGGGCATGTATAGGTGGCTGAATATTGTAAATGAGCGTAACCCATTCGGAGACCCGCGACCGAAATCCTCTCCGATCTAGCTGGCCGACAAGCAGCCACCGCGTGAATGGGTTACGGTGCACGGATTGGTTGACCGGTTGGTACCGTCCGTTGGCACTACTCAGACTTAACGTCTAGAACCGATGAGAGGTCAGTTCCGCGATCGCAATAAATTTAAAAATCATTACAACTTCGCGAACTATTTAACAACGTATTTAACTTATATATTTTTGGGAATTATTCAATAACTTTTTTAGTTTACACATTTTTGCGAGTTATTTAATAACGTATTCAACTTATACATTTTTGTAAATTGTGCAATGAATTATTTAATTTATACATTTTTCAAAGTTGCAAGAAGATTTAGTAATGTATTGAAATTATACACTTGCGAAGTGTTCACTAATGTATTGAATTTGCACCGGATTTAAGATAGTTACGTTGGAAAAATTGAATTGTTGATTTTGAACCGATCAAAATAAAACATGTTTAGTTAAGCGGAAAATATTCAGTCTTTCCACTTGATCTCCTAATGGGTATGGGATTCGCTATGTTGGCTGGCCCCTCCACACATGAGCTAGCCGTCCACACGCGATATTGGCCAAGACATCGTAGATTCTCGATCTGGTTGGGAGGAATGGGAGGGGACCGCCACCACTTGGATGCCTCACTCTTATTTATGGGCCGCGACCGTTCTTAGTAAAGACGAAATCGTCTTATGTTTCACGCGTGGTTAACCGGGTATTCGTCGTTGCGTTTCCTAGGTAATCCCTTTCGATTTGGTACCTAGGTCTTGACGCCTATGGAATGAATCGTTTTTTTTTTTTGCGTTTTCCCTGACACGGGTCACCCAAGTAATCCGTAAGCGTGATATTTTGCAATGGGACCTTCCGCTGGCAGAAAGAACCTGCTCCATGACACCGCAACGCTAGCTGCCAGCACACTTACGCGTCGTACTCAAGGCCAGTTCCAGCGTAGTACAAATTTTTCACTCACTGAGGTAGCAAACCACCGCTGCAGTCCCTTACAGACATTTAACAGCAATTTAGAAACACTACAGTCATGTATAATTTTGTGACGGCAACACTAGCGTTGCAACACTGGCCGCGATTATCACAGCGTTGTGTTCAACCAACGCAGCGATTTCCTCGATTTACTGTACTTGAGTTGCAAGGTTGATCTCAGGCGCGTATCGTGTCGCATGATAAGAACTCCACTCGCCATGTCTTTCGGTCGCGCGTGTGACGTCATTAGCCAGTCCTAAGCCAATTATGAAGACGAACCCTAAAATCCCAATCACTACAGACTCTTGGTCACAAATCAAATTCGATAGTAACGAATCATAAAGAAATTGCAAACTCAGCATTTTGATAATATGAATCATAAAGAAATATGCAAACTAAACATATATGAATCATAAAGAAATATGTATATGAAACAATTTAGCATAAGAGAATACGATCATGTCAGCATTAATAAGCGATAAGAAAATATTATAAAAGATTTAGAGACAATTGCTAAGAAACAGTTGTTATTAAGAAACGGTTGCGAGTGTTCGCCGTTTAAGAATAGTTAGTTTGTTGGTATGCCGTGTCTAAAATACTTTAAATGAAGTTTCTTTTAATGATTCAAAGTGCTTTATTTTTTTGTCCCAACGCTCGACGGTTGATAAAAGTCGCGTGTACATGGTCTGCAGTTCATGCAACGCTCAGCCGGCGATAAATAATACGTCCCAGATAAGAAGAAGTCAGTGCGGTCCATCGTGAGCGACAAAGATAAAGAGAAGCCCTAAGCCGGAGAGACCAGCGGTGTGAAGAACGCTACTTTCCGGATTCCACCATTCTGAGAGGAGGACCTCGAACTAGGATCGAGCAAAATGAGGCGTACTTTGGGGCGTGCCACATAACAGGAAACACAACGCATTTCCAGCTGATCGTTGCCAGCCTAGATATAAAAGTTGCTGAGCAGGTGCGTAGTGTAGTGTCCGAGCCACCAGTAGAGGGAAAGTATGACAACATGAAACGTGAAATAATCAAGGCTTTTACCGAGTCCGCCCAGCAAGACATTCAAAAACTATTGTCGAAGGTCAAATTGGGCCATCAGCGATCATTGCAGCTCTTAAACCAAATGCGAACACTTGCCGCTGACAGCATCGCTAGAGAGACACTAAAGCAGATGTGGCTAAACCGGCTGGACATTACATTGCGCACCATCCTATCAGCGAACGACACCTCACTGCAGAATTTAGCAACAATTGCCGACAGGGTCCACGAAGCGACGAAAGGATCCAAGCTATATACCGTCGGATCGTTCTCGCACCACGACTCTGCAGGAGGCGCTCTCCCAACAACGAAGGTTTTGTGAGTGCAGAGATTCTAAGGCTTGCACGCCGAATTGATGAGAGTCATAAGAGCTTAGCTCAAAGGGCTCAGTGCACGTGCCCATACAATGATACGTCTGGGAAACCACGAGTGCCATCGCAATCACGCCCAAGGTGGCTCAATTGTGCGACCGAGGCCTGGTGGTACCACACCCATTATGGACTAGATGCCACAAAATGCCGACCGCCATGCAAGTCTGGCAAACATTAGAAAAACTGAAGTCGTCCTCTCTACAACAACCTGCCGGCGCGCGCTCAGTGCATCGCTTATATATTCGAGACAGCAAAGGCATTGGTACACTTATAATCGACACTGTCGCAGACATATCCGTCATCCCACCTACCATTCGATATCGAAGTAACCCAGAATCTGGCACCCACTTGTTAGCTGCTAACGGTTCTGTTATTCGCACCTATGGGAAGAGAAAGTTAACATTGAATCTAAGGCTCCCACAGTCTGTTACTTGGACCTTCATCATAGCGGACGTTAGCTCCCCAATCATCGGAGCCGATCTGCTTGAGCATCAAGGACTACTTATTGATACCAGAGGACGAAAGCTTGTCGAACGACTAATTGCGACTGCTGCTGAAGTGAAAGCCCCATCCAAAGACCAACCACTTGCAGTCTTATCAACATCCCCAACGATCAAAAGTGAATACGCTGCAATTCTAGCAGAGTATTCCGAAATCACATCGACAGCAACTCGTCGCAACGTTAATTGCACGACGACGCATCACATTGTGACAAAAAGCTCTCCAATCAACGCGAATCACGCCAACTTCTTCCCAAAAAACTCGCCGCTGCAAAAGCCGAGTTCACAACTTGATGCAACTGGGAATCTCTACATGACCTTTGGTCTGTACACTGTTCCGAGCAGAAAGGACAAATATTTCAAGATTGGCGTCAATGGACATCCTGGCTTAATTTCGGCGGCGGCAACACTAGCGTTGCAGCATTGTCCGCGATCAATACAACATTGTGTTCAACCAACGCGGCGATTTCCTCGATACTTGAGTTGCAACGTTAATCTCAGGCGCTTATCGTGTCGCATGATAAGAATTCCACTCGCCATGTCTGGTGGTCGTGTGTGTGCGTGGTCAGCAGTTCATGGTACGGGTGGAACGTTCAGCCGGCGATAAATAATACGTCCAAGATAAAGTGTGGGTGCAGTGCATCATGAGCGACAAAGAACTTCAACAAATTTCTAGAGTTGACTATATCGATAGTGCACCAGGGAATAGATTAACTTAATAAATAGACGTAATAGACACTTAGATCGCGTTTGAATCTGAGGACCATGATTTAGTTCCTAAAATTGAAAAATGCATCAAATTGAGTATTTACAAAAACTTGCAATAAGCCTTGTAACTCCGCATCTACACGAACGTTAAAAGACAATCAAGACGATAGTTGAAAAAAGATCGTCCCCGTATGAATTCGAATAGAAGCAAGCTCTGCAAATTGAACAAGCAACAGAGCACGTACCGCTATGGCGGACCTGCGCAGGCAAGTTGAAGTAATGTGAATTTGTATAATAAACGGGCGGAAAGTGAAGAAAAAAGATTAACAATATTATAGTCAGTGTTAAAAAATAAAAGTAAATTCTTGTAAAAACGATGAATGGATAAATGATTTCTCACGTGAATGACGCGTTTGCGGGCGGCGATTACAATGCCAACGCCAAATGAATAAGGTTCATTTGATCCATCAGGATTTAATCGCGAGAGTTGCGAAACTAATCCACGCTTGACGCAAAATCCACAAAGTACAGTTGTCTACAATAGCGCTTGACGACAACTGTAACAAAAAGTGACGCGCAATGATGAAATGAAGAATAAATTAAAGTGCTCTTAGAAGTCAAAAAGTGAATTAATGGCATAAAAGTCAAAATTATTATATGAACAAAATTTTTCATAATTAAAAAGCGTAAATGTCAAAATACTCAAATAAACTAAATTCGTGTGTATGAAATAAATTTTACTAGTGGGACTTCGTGCTAGAGGAAAGAACCTGCCCCATAACGACGCAAATTCTAGTCTGCCAGAGCATACACACGTCCCTGGACGATGTCGTTTCCAGTGAGTACTAAAACATGACTCGGTGAGGTAGATGGACACCACTGCAATCTTTTACGAACATCTTTATACAATCCATTTCACTACACAAGGAGATGACCATTGCGCTTAGAAGTAAGACCATTAATTACTCTTTTACACTGATTCCAGACCCCGAATTCACGCATTTAATCTGTGTGGAATTCTTCTGTTCAAAATATTAAAGAAAAACCATGAAAATAGAAGCCATATAAAGACAAAGAACACTTTTTTTTGAAGAGGCTATTGCCCTCCCTCGTGAGTCCTTTCAGGTAGGGTTTCGGGTCCCGGATAGCCCAATCAAATCGGTGTTTCTGTTTTTCATTTTCTTTTCTTTTTATCAAGCGGCATAACAAGAGACATGACTACCATTCATTCTCTGAGGCCCACCGTCGCCTAAATTCAATATAATAGGCTCCGATGCTGTGTACTTCGATGGCGGATTTTTATACATCGGTTGTGATCCTGATTGGTCAGAAACGAAATATTTTGCTGCGTTAGCCGATGAAAATACAATTCAAGTTTGGGATATAGAAGATTGTAAGGCAAAGAAAGAACAGAAAGCTTACAAACCCTCCAACGGTGTCGCATATGTCTGTGAGACCGGGTACGTTTAAAAATTCGAAGAACTATTTTACCCGCAGTCGGTTTATCTCGTGATTTCGAGTAGCTGCTGCATTGTACGCCCTCCACTATTAGTTGACTTCGCGACGTCATAGCAGGTACACGTTCTTGAGTTTTGGCTTTAACCCGGTGCATGAGACCGGCGTCACCGATTACGTAAGTGAAATAGTCATCGTTACATTATTGGTTTTTTGCATTTTACCAGGGCTGTATACATTTTTCACTGACTTTTGTCATTATTTTTTTGCATTATCCTATGATCAGTAAGTTTATTGCATGATTTTATGGATATTTCACGAAAATATTCAACAGCATGTCTAACGTAAGTGAGCAACGTCGTCTCGAAGCTCTTCTACAAGAAGTACTCGATGAGGACAGACAATCAATATCTTCGGACAGTGAAGCTGAAAGTGATATCGAACCGGCGAATCTATCACCAGATGAAAATTCGGAGAGTGAAGAGGAGTTGAGTGACAGAGAATATTCAGGTAACAACAACGCCTTTTATTTAGGAAAAGATAAAAGTACGAAATGGAGCAAAGAACCCCAACGCCAATCTGTTCGTACAAGAAGTTTCAATATAGTAACTCAGCTACCAGGACCTAAGCGAGCTATATCCGGTGAAAAGGACATCCTTGGAATTTGGAAACTTTTTTTGACGACACTATAATTGAAATTATTGTCAAGTTCACCAACCAATATATTTCGACAATGAAGGATAATTATGCCAAAGAAACACATGTCAAACAGACTGATTTCAACGAAATTTCTTGCTTCATAGGTTTGCTTCTATTAGGTGGAGTAAAAAAATCGAATCACCTAAACGTTGAAGAGTTGTTTCGAACGGATGGCGGTTCAGTTGAAATATTTCGGCTTTCGATGTCTGCACAGAAGTTTCAATTTCTGCTGCGAACTGTAAGGTTTGATGATGGTACCACAAGGGAACAAAGAAAATCACTGGACAAAATTTGCCACATTCGAGAAAATTTTCGAGAAATTTGTCCAAAATTGTAAGGATGGTTACACTTTATCTGCATTTGTAACTGTCGATGAAAAGTTGGAAGCTTTTCGTGGAAAGTGCTCATTTAGACAGTATATTCCCAATAAGCCAAATCCGTATGGTATCAAAATTCAAGCTCTATGTGATGCTAGAATGTTTTACACTTACAATATGGAAATTTATCCGGGAAAACAATCAGCTGCAGGCCCATATAACCTTGCCAATTCTGGCTTGGCTGTTGTTCAGAGATTATGCGAGCCCATTTTCAATACTGGTCGCAACGTTACCACGGATAATTGGTACACGAGTATTCCTTTGGCTGAAGCATTGCTTCAAAAAGGTCTAACAACAGTCGGAACCATTCGGAAGAATAAGAAAGATATTCCTTCTGACTTCAATATATTGCGTGGTCGAAATGTGAAGTCCAATATGTTTGGTTTTCGCGATAATATGGTATTGGTCTCACATGTTCCGAAAGCAAGAAAAAATGTGCTTCTGATTAGCACAATTCACAATGATGCTAAAGTTGATTTCGAAACTCAAACGCCAGATATAATTCTAAGCTACAATGACACCAAGGGCGGTGTCGATGTCGTCGATCGTTTGCGTGCAAATTACAATTGTGCTCGCGCAACAAGACGCTGGCCTATCGCAGTCTTTTATGCAATGCTGAATGTTAATACTATAAAAAGTCAGGTGATACATACTGCCAACAACCAAAATTCAAAACTTAAACGTCGTCATTTTATTGAAAATTTGGCAATGAAATTGATTGAACCTCAGATAAGAGAACGACAGATGCAGTCGAACTTGCCACGGTCATTGAGACTAAGACTGGCAGAAATTTTGAAGATAGACGAGGTATCTGGGGTAGCTGGTCCATCAAGAAATGGCCGGTGCTATGAGTGCGGATGGAAAAAGAACAGGAAGACCAAATACACTTGCTACAAGTGCAAGAAATATTTGTGTCTGGAACATGTAGTGCCTTCTTGTAGAAGTTGCTTGAGTGAAGAATAGCCATTTTTCCTATTCATATTTTTGTTGGTAGGATGCTATTTTTAGTTTAATTTATGTGAGTTCTAAGTGCCTAAACATTGCAAAGACTGAATTAAATTCATAAATATATTAATTGTTGTGTGTTCTCGAATTTTCAAAAAGTTATGTCTAAATACTTGTTATATGTAATGTTTTAAATGAAACTGTTTAATAATAACTAAATGTCGAATAAACGAGCTGTGATTAGTAAATTATCTTTGTTTTAATGTCAAAGCACTTTTAATTAAAAAAAGTAATGTACAGTAACTAAAATATTTTGGAAAATTTCCCATTGAAAATACTGGTGCGTGAGACCGGGGTCACTTATGGTGTAAGTCAAATTGACGTCACCGTTCGCGGGTTAAGATTTCACTTCGGATATGGTTACAATGTGCTTCCTACAAAATAGATCCATATTATACATTGATTCGCCTTCAATTGTGAAATGCTATTTGAACTCAAACTATTATAAGAAAAGTAAACGCGTTATACACGTAAAGCACAAAATATTTCTAGTACAAGGTTCTCCCCATTATGATCACATAATTTCTTTTGGTAGCACGCGTGTTACGCAAACGCAACCACAACGTGACATGCATATAAGATGAGCTAGCCGCATCCGCCACGAGCAATCGAATTTCATGATGACCTCGAATGCCATTACTGACTTCAGCATTCTTCATATTTCACATTTTTCTTGTACATTTTAATTGTACCTTTGGAATTAAATCATTTTAAAGTTCAGTTGTAATTAACGCTTAGAAATAAACGGACGTGTAAGAAATAAAAACTTTTCTTTTTGAATCGATAAGCTCCGTAGATGTAACTCGCGTGAGTTGGTGTTTTTCGGTTCATTTAACAAGTGAGACTGTTATGTCAACATTTTGTGGCCATTTGCGCGAAGTGACTTCGTTCATTTGGGTCGTAATTCTCATTCAATCAAGTATTATTGGGCGAGTTCATAAGCTTCAACTTGGTGCCGTCGTCCCACAGGTAAATCCAGTTTTCATAGACGAAAAGGACGCGACGTAGAGAGGAAGGAGACAAGACGCATGAGCCCTGAAAATTTTCTAACGACTTGGATGCACGCAATACAACAAATGCTACCTATCAGGTGCGCCTCAGAAATTTTCTTCAGTCTCAAGGCAATCATTCACCTATCGATAGCTCAAGGGGAAAGATCTCGTATGGGAGATTGAAAATGCGTTCTTAGTCTCTGGTCAAACTGGCCAAGACGCGCATCTCATGTATATTTTTTGTGTACACTTGTCGGCGGCATACAATAAAATGGACTCAGTAATACACACACAGTGAAAAAATGTGTATCGTATAGAAAATGAGCATGGGTGCAATATAGGACCGTGCAGACGTAAAATAGGATTTAGCTTACCTGAATATTGAAAGAAGTCGCAGTCCTGTTTGCGACAGTGTCTAGCCTGGCCCATTCAGACTGCCGTCCAGCTCATGATGGTGATTATTTAGAAAATGAGCTTGGGGCACCAGATTTTGATGACGCGAGATTCCTGATGACATAGAGAGCACAGGAAATGTTGATCAACTTGAGGAATTCAATAATGAGAATTCCTATTTCATCGGGAGCATTGGCGATACTTTTTTATTACTATTGCTGCATTTCTTGATCATCGTAACTTTTATGTTGGCGCTGTTGGGAATATTTTCTGCAATTATTGACTGCTGGACTGGCTGTTGTGCTTACTGTTGCTGCTGGCGAAGGTATAATTTGTCCAGATGAGCTGCTTGATATTCTGGCAGTTCTTAGCTATTTCTGAGTAATTTTTAAAATCCTCTTAAGATTAATTTTAAGAATAATATTTTATATAGTAAAATCAAGTTTTAATTCGCTTCAAGCTCAATGTTATTATTAATTTTCAATTGGTTTGGTTGTGACTCAATTGGTTGAAGGGTTCTGAACACAAACACTAATTTCCCTTGTGATTCAGGGGACAGTGGTTGGAGGAGTGTCTCATTTCGATAAGGTATTTATCCCGTAACTTTCTTTTAAGCCCCGTGACAACGCAGCTTAAAGAGTTTGTTCTTTATCCTAATTCGAGCAGAGAGAAATATATTCGATTCGGATTGATTCCCTTTTTTTAGATTGAAGAATAAATTGAATCAGTTTTTTAAGATATGTGTAAATGGGAAATTTTACAAATTTTTTGAATATTTACGACAATGCACTCTTATATTACAGTTTCGAAAATTGAAATTAGTTGCTTTTATGCGTACACTGGTGATCCAAGATTGTGTAAACAACTCAATTCATTGATCCCTAGTAAGGCAGCATACCATAGTTTATTTTTTTTTTTATATTTTCTTATGAACAAATCAGAGAAAATAAGCATGCATATTAATTTACGGATGAGATTTACATCAAGCAATACACACAATTTTAAAGAAAACGATTCCAACAATTCAAATACAATACATATGAAAAGACAAATAGTCCACGTGGTATAGTGGTTAGAGCACTGAACCCGTAAACCGAAGGTCTCTGGTTCGAGTCTCGTTGGCGTCAACGAGATTCAGTTCGAGTGATTCTTCGGACGGACTATAAGCACGGACACGAGGGCGCGAATCCGCAATGCCACCACAACAAAATGGCATTCTCGCGCGAGTAGTGGAGGTGCAAATTGCAAGGTAGGGGTGCTTAAGACGGAAGATTTTCGTGTAACGGCTTTTAAATCATAATCTGTTCTGTTTTGTTTCGATTGCTTTTGCTCACATAGCGCGAACAGTAATTCCCGTCTGACTTTGTCGTCTTGGGTTCCAACATGTGGTACAGGAACCTAAAAGTGAAGGATGCTCCGACTGCAGATGTGAGCAGTGGGAATGGCAGATTGATATCGCAGTGCATTGAATTCATGGCGGATCGACTTTTAAATGAATTGAATGTGCGAAGGTATACCACACAACGAATCCATTCCTTTTCATGGAGGTTAGCAAGTATGTTTTACGATGAAATAACGGCAGTGCCCACATCATTAAGTTAACGGAATAAGTCCCGGAGCAAGATACGGTTTTTATACAGTATATAAGTGTAAGCTCTGCCAGAAACACACAAAAAAAAACTCTGTACTTTCGATACCGAGAACAACTTCTATAGCGACAATCGCTCTAAAATGCATTCACTCCTCCTTCCTTCTTTTGTCGCTACCACAACGTATTCTTTTGGAACTCCTTAAGAGCCGGCCATGCGCATTCCAGCAAACCCTTCTTTTTCCAGTAGGAATGACAGCGAACGGTAAGTATGCCGTTACAAGGGTAAGGTTTTAGAAATCCGCATATGGCCGGTTTAACGTCTCGTTCGATACACGGTACCATCGTTTGTTTAGAGGTTGTTTTCATTAGAGCAGATTATTACGACGCTTACGTTAGGGTAGAAGATTTTTCGAAACCGCGTCGGGAAAAAGTAAAAGAAAATTTGGGAACGCGAAATTAAATCCAGTTTCTTGTTGTTATCTGACTTGACGCGGAATAACGTAAGAATAGGTTGCCTTTCCGTATGTTTAAATTTGAGACGCGTTTGAAACGGGCACGTGATGGTAGCTAAAACAAAGTAATCAAGCGTAATCCATTTGAAAGACCTGCGACCGAAATCCTCTCCGAACTAGCTGGCCGACAAGCAGCCACCGCGAAATGGATTAAGAGTGCATGGACTGGTTGACCGGTTGGTACCATTCGTTGGCACGACTCAGACTTCACGTCAAGAACCGATGAGAGGTTGGTTCAGATTTTCTTTGGGGAAATCTCGACGTTCGAGCGATTTTACATCGAAAATCATTACAGATACTCAAACTATCTCTAATCGAAGGCCCGAAAAGGGCTGTAGTGGTAAAGCAAAAATGAAAAGACAAAACTTCAAATATATATACATAATAAGGTAAAGCGTATTTGAAATAAAAAACAACATATTTTTTATTAAAGTCATATACACATACACAATCGTCATATTAAAGTGAATAATCGATACTTTTGCCTAGTACTATAAAAATATCAATACCGAGTTCATTGTTCGTACAAAACTAAACCATTGAGCAGCCAAGTGAAGTGCGTGATTTCGCAGGATATCGAAATCTACCTTTCAACCATTTGAAGACATTAGCTCTAGAGATGTGTCAACGAATCGTACGCTTAAGGTCAATGATTCAGAGACGCGTCAGGCTACTCCGTTGGTGGCTGTTGATCAGCCAGCTAGTTCGGAGTTGAGTTTGGTGTTGGGTTGGACCACTGCTGGATCTGTCACGCGATTACATTTAACAGCCACCCTTAAATTGCCCGGCTTAAAACGCTTTTCGAATTCTACTCTATCCTTCCCGTACATCTTCATCCAAAGAGAAAACATCAAAACAAAAATTGAATTAATCACGTCATTGATTTCTCTAGCGTTGCAGTGTCAAAAATTATGCTGCGTTTATGTAAAGGTGAATCACGCTATTCTAAAGCGAAATACAAAACTCAAGCTACAACACTGCGAACCCGATCCAACGCGAATGAAAAATCGATTAGAAAATCCATTGCCGTTTTGAAGCGATACTGATCTATTACTACAGAAATTGCCTACATACTGGAAAGAAAGACCGCCTTCATTTAGCAATCCATGGTTTTACTGTCCTCAAAACTTTTTTTTCGAATTCTGCTTGTATAAAAAAAGATTTCATTCGATGTTACCCTATGGCGCAATGAGGAATGAAATGGTAATGGAGAGCCTAAGCTCAATATATGAAGAGGCATGGTATCAAATTTTGTTCTGAGTATTGGGAATACAACTTAATAAATGGAATTTGAATCTAGATGTCCGTACTAACAAATATCGTGAAGCCTCGAACTTTATAAATATGTCATTTTGAAGGTACATTTGACAGCTATCAAAATCATTCAACAAAACAATTTTATCTTGTGTTCATCATTTTTATTTTTCACGATGAATAACTTCGAAAATTGGAGAAAAAGACAGCATTTGCGGGAGGTTCTGTTGGTTCATTTTTTTGCAAAGAAAACTGCTGCGGGAAGTCGTAGTTTGCTTTTAAAAGTTTATGGCGACGATGCTTTAGCGAAAACACAGTGTTTCGAATAGTTTCAACGCTTCAAAAGTGGCGCGTTTGACATCAAAGACAAAGAACACCCAGGACAGCCAAAAAAATTTGAAGACGAAGTATTTGAGACGCTACTCGATGAGGATTCGTGTCAAACGCAAGATGAACTTGCCATATCGTTGGGAGTGACTCAGCAAGCCATTTCGAAGCGTTTGAAAGCCGCCGCATACATTCAGAAGCAAGGTAATTGGGTCCCCTATGAGTTGAAGCCGAGAGACGTTGAACAGCGCTTCTGTATGTCTGAAATGCTGCTTGAGCGCCATAAAAAGAAATCATTTTTGCATCGGATCGTGACTGGGGATGAAAAATGGATCTATTATAACAATCCCAAGCGCAAAAAGTCATACGTGAAGCCCGGCCAACCAGCCAAATCAACGGCGAAGCCAAATATCCATGGCGCCAAGGTTATGCTGTGTATGTGGTGGGATCAGAAGGGGCCGTTATATTATGAGTTGTTGAAATCGGGCCAGACAATCACAGGTGATCTTTAGCAAACACAATTAATACGTTTCAAGCGTGCCATCATCGAAAAACACCCGTAGTGGGAAAAATTATGACGGATGTCACCTTTAAAGGAGTAACTAAACCCATGGAATTTTTCATTATACCCCAGTTAACCCAGAATCTTTACCTAGGAGTGGATTTCGTTCGAAAATTTAACCTGGCCCCGGCAATATTTCCCGGTTCGACCCTGGAGTCCGTCACCACCGTTCCTGACCAATCGCAACCCACTAACTTATTACGACATACACTGGATGTAAACCAGCAACTGCGTCTTGACTCGGCTATATCGGCTTTTCCATCGCACGAGAAGGAAGGTCTCGGGCGGACTGCCCTGGTGTTCCACACTATAGATGTGGGGGATGCTAAACCCATAAAACAGAGACATTTCGCCATATCTCCGGCGAAGGAAAATTCGTTATATGCCGAAGTGGATCGAATGCTAGCATTAGGCGTAATCGAAGAATCACAGAGCGCGTGGGCTTCCCCAGTCACCTTAGTGGTCAAGCCGAACAAGGTCCGGTTATGCCTAGATGCCAGACGCTTGAACGCCGTCACAGTCAAGGACGCATATCCTCTACCGTTGATCGAAGGCATTTTGAGTCGATTGCCTAAAGCCCATTTCATCACGAGCTTAGACCTCAAGGACGCCTTCTGGCAAATTCCTTTAGACCCCGGTTCAAAGGAGAAAACAGCCTTCACAGTCCCAGGCCGGCCCTTATATCAATTCGTGACCATGCCATTCGGATTGTGTAATGCCCCCCAAACAATGACGCGCCTTATGGACAAGGTGATACCACCTCATTTGCGGCACCAAGTTTTCGTTTACTTGGACGATCTGTTGCTTATAACCGAGACCTTCGATGAACACATCGACCTGCTTCAGGAGGTGGCTCTACACATCCGGAGGGCAAGATTAACCATCAACATAAGGAAGAGCCAGTTCGTGATGACGGAGGTGAAATATTTAGGTCACATCATTGGGCATGGCCATATCAAGACCGATCCGGAAAAGACTCAAGCGATTGACGTTTTTCCATTACCCAAGACCACCAAACAATTACGCCGATTCTTAGGTTTATGCGGATGGTACCAGCGTTTTGTACGTGACTATGCCACCATTACCACTCCTTTGACCGACATGCTGCGTAAGGGACGTAAATTCGTCTGGGAAGAGCCCAGCTTGCGAGCCTTTGAAGAGCTAAAGAGGAGTCTGACTACAGCCCCCGTACTGCACAGCCCGGACTTTGACAAACCGTTCTCAATCCATTGTGACGCGAGTCAACATGGGGTGGGAGCAGTCTTAGTCCAGGTTGCACAAGACGGCGAGGAGAGACCTATAGCCTTCATGTCTCACAAGCTGAACCCAGCCCAGCGAAATTACACGGTCTCCGAGCAGGAATGTCTAGCCGCGGTGTTGGCAGTGAAACGCTTCCGAGCCTATGTGGAGGGACACACTTTTGAAATCGTTACGGATCACGCTTCTCTGAAATGGCTCATGAGCCAGACTGACCTCAACGGCAGATTGGCCAGGTGGGCACTGAAATTACAGGCATTTGACTTCACAATCCGCCACCGAAAAGGTAGCCAGCATGTAGTCCCCGACACCCTATCCAGGATGTTCGCCCCTGAAGGAGCCGAGTTGGTCCAAGAGGACGACAGCCCCCAATTGATCGATTTGGACCATCCTGCCTTCAAGTCAGCAACCTACACACAACTGATTCACACTATCCAGAATCAACAGCCCCAGCTTCCTGAACTGCGGTTGACGGATGGATTTATTTATAAGCGGATGGGACACGCATCCGGAGACCCCATACAAGAAGAAGAACAGTGGAAGTTGTGGGTGCCCGAAGAATTAACCACTGATCTTATCAGACGGGCTCATGACCACCCATCAAGTGCGCACGGCGGATACGGTCGTACACTTAGGCGGTTGAAAACCTGTTTCTTTTGGCCTAAGATGGCACAACAGATAAAAGCGTACGTAGCCTCTTGTGAGCTATGCAAGTGCACTAAAGCGCCCAACACCATTCTTCGGCCACCCATGGGTAAGGTTGAGGTCCCCGAACGCGTGTTCCAGCGCTTGTACATTGATCTTATCGGTCCTTACCCTCGATCTGCTTCTGGTCACACGGGAGCTGTCGTGGTCCTGGACCAGCTCTCTAAATTCCCTATCATAGAACCACTACGTAACATGCACACTGGACCTATAATCAGCTTTTTGGAGAACCGAGTCTTTCACATGTTTGGAGTTCCGGAGAAACTTGTCTCCGACAATGGGGTCCAGTTCACCTCCAGCAAGTTCCGAGACCTAATGTCCAAATACGGCATCATCCACCAACGAACTGCCGTCTATTCACCACAAGCCAACGCATCCGAACGACTGAATCGTACGCTCATAGCGGCCATCCGCGCCTATGTCCACCCGAATCAGAAGGACTGGGATCGCAAATTGTCCGCCATCACTAGTGCGCTGCGCTCGTCGTACCACGCCACTACCGGCATTTCGCCGTATTTCGCAGTGTTCGGCCAGTACATGATCTGTCATGGGAGCGCTTACCGGCTATTGCGGCAGCTGAAATCGCTAGAGGACCCAATCGTGGTTCTGGAACCGCATGAAAAGCTCCAACTTCTGCGAGATCAACTGCGGGAGAAGATTGAAGAAAGTAGACGGATGGGAGAGGAGCGGTACAACTTGCGATCTCATCCTTCTGGCTTTAAGGCAGGCGACGAAATATATCGTCGAAACTTCCGACAGAGCGATGCCACCCGCCATTACAATGCCAAACTAGACAAGAAATTCGTGAAGTGTCGAGTCCTACAAGTGATAAGCCCCACCCGATACCTCATCGCGGACATGACTGGTAAAACCCTGGGAATTTACCACGCAAAAGACCTTAGACGATGAAGTGCAACTATTTCCCACGAAAAACCTTGGGCACCCCAATCTTTGCCTAGACGAAGACCTCCGAATAACACCCGACTCCCTACTATATAGTCACTGTCGAGTCTTCACGAACATGGTTGTAGCCTATCCTTCGAAACCGACCTTCGACCCGCCACGGCCTTAACCAAGACCTTTTATATAGGAGACGGGATCGTAATTACTTCGATTTTGGGGGGGAATGTGTAATGTGACGCCTACGCCCGGGAATCGAAGTGATTCCGATCCCGAACCCTTGCAACCGGCCAGATGGATATGTCCTCGAAGTGCCAGCGGACTTCATCTGTCGTGCGGATATCGTTGTGCAGAAAATATTTTTTTTCTGTCCGAATATTTAGATCTGTGGATATAAATATTCGAAATATAGAATTAATCCCAAACCCCGGCACATTTCGAGACATAGCCATCTGGAAATGCCCCTCCACCGTGGCCATCGAGAAAACTATGCCACTGGCGACAACTGGAGAGGCACATTGCCGCCATATGGCGTGCCATTCCACACACAGTTGTTTTGTCCGAGGTGACAACCGGGAATTTTGACAGCCACATGGCGGGTGTGGGTCAAGGAGAAAACTGAAAAACGACCGGCATGTCATAATTGTGTGCTTTAGTTATTAATTGAAGCCGGGTTTGAAGTGCAGTGACAAACGAAGTGTTTGGCGATGTCGGATATTGATACTGTACGGGTGGCAGTTGGAGTAAGGCCATTAGAAGAAACCGACTTCAGAAATGTAAGAAGCAGCTAACCTATTTTCCGATTGACACAGATCCCCTGAAGGTCAAGAAAAACGTACAGCCCTGGAAAGGACTGGAGAGTTGGATGGGTGGCAGTGGAAACATTTACTCAAACATCAGTAAATCAAATTTAAATCCAAACGCACCTGCGCTTAGCAGCGGCATGGGATATCAACAGTCATCGACAATATCTTCGTTCAGTAACAGCAATAAGAAAGTGAGTGATGCAATTTTTCGTCAATTAAAAGTTTAAGAGTTAACCTCTCTCGCTAGGTTAGTGTGGTGTCTGAAAGAAAAGGAACTATTGGAGGAAGAAGATGAAGAAACAAGGGCTTATCGTTTAGAAATAGAAAAACAAAAGGAAATGCGGAGACGAAAAGCAGCCGAAGAAAAGCAAAATGAGGAAAAAACAACTGCCGATGAGCCTCCAACAAAACTCAAACCAATCATAGTTACAGAAAGTAAAATCATTTCACTCAAGAGAAAGCCGAAGGGAAACGATGAAAATGAAAAACAACACCGACTGGCGAAATTCGTTGCGACGAGTGTAACAAGGTATTTACAAAAATTTGCGATTTAACACAACACAATAAAACATAACCTTGATTACCATACTACTACATATTGATAATATATACAAAGTTAAATGTAGGACACATAATTTAATATCACCTGGAATAATGAGGTATTTTTTTGTTTTTCTTGTTTTATCATGTACAATGCTTGATGCATACACATATATGCACATTAATTTAATTTTAAGTTACATTCGCAAATGGATATTTGAATAATTCTAAAATAATGAAAAATTTAGGAGATAGAACATTTAAAAAAAATTGTTACTTAAATATTGTTGGAATGTTAAAAGTATTTTGAGGTATTTGGTGTATGGAACGCGGACATATATTGTGCTGAGAATTCAAAGAGAAAGTTAGAAACTAATTTTTGTTAAATTTAGAAATAATGTTTGTAATGATAAATGATGATCTTTAAAGATCGATTTTTAATTGTACAGCAAGGAAAAATCCCACAGAGTCAATAACCGAAAGACTATTGTTGTTACTAATTTAATTTTATAGACCTTACTAATTGATTAGTTGATTAGGAAATGGGTGGTTAGAGGTTGAAAGAAAAGTTGTAGAGGGAGAAGTAGTTTGTGCAAGTCCAAAAGGGTTTTGTATATTGATATAGTTGTTGTTTTTGAAATGCGAAATTTGATTTTGGAAAATTTAAACCGTCAGCGGCCAATGGGAGAAAGGAAATGAAAGATATTTAAATTTTTAATTAATTATAATTGTTGAAATTTTTGGAATACTTTTTACTAAATGATTGATGGCTTTTTTTTCGAAAATTAAACTTTCTCGCTGTTTCCTTTCTCATTAAAGCTTCCTTAACATCCTTCAAAATCATCCACGATAAATGCTCCTTTCAAACGTAAAATAGACGTCAAGTTAATTTGTTTGCTAATATATTCCAGTATCAATTCCTGCATTCCCTGTAAGATTAGATAAGAAAAGAATGATATACAATGGTTGCATCTTTAAAATATACCTTTATTTAAACATTTGCATAATGCGTACATTCCAGTTATAAGGAACCATTAGATGATTGTGGTCTCGTAGTGTTTGCTTTAGAATGCCATCAATTGGAATAAACTAAGCTGAGCATTCGTAGATAAACTATTTAAATGAGACGGTTTACGCTAAATTCGGTTATTTTGTCAGCCAGCGTGAATGAAACAATTAATAATTTCAACTTGTTTCAAAAAAAACAAATATTGTAAAATCACAATCAAGGGCAATTATTTTAGCAAGTTTGTTTTCGAAAATAACTCGTTCCTTGAATAATTTTGTATGATGCATAAATTGTTTGGTGAAAATGTACCACAAATGTTTTTGCAAAGCGTTCTTAGATATTAAATTTACTTCCTGCTTAGGTTTTGAGAAAACAATTTTAAATCAAGCATATTTGTCATAGCTTTCTCTACTTTGACTTTATTTTAGTGTTTATCGCTCTAGTTTAACGATTAGTTTCATTCCTTAGGATGCGTCACCCTTATAAATGAAATAAAATTAGTATAAGGTTTTAGTGGAAGAAATGTTATTTTTCCAATTTAGGTTACGCACGGAATATTGTTTTTTTTTTTTTGAAAAATACTAAAAATAGCAAATCTAAAATTGTTCAATATTTATAATTATTAAAAATGAATTGCTAGATAACACACGACTTTCCTTTTCAGTGACTCGTTCTTTTTTCAGTGGGAACCGAGAGTGTAGGGTAAGTATGCCGTCGCAAGGGTAGGGTTTCGACAAATCCGCTGAAGTCGGTTTCGCGTCGCGCGCGGTACGCGGTACCTTTGATTGTTTCGTCATTTCATTAGAGTAGTTTTCGTCGGTTTAATTTCGAGTAGCATATTTTTCGGTACCGCGTCGGTGATTCGGTAACGCGCCTATGGGATTTTGTAGCGTTTTTGATTTGAGATCTGTGGATAGATCACATCCAGAATTAACGTAATGTAGGTTTCTCGTTCTGGATGAGTAATTGTTGACGCGTTTGGAAAACGGGCAAGTTCAGGTGACTGAAATATTGTAATTGAGCGTAATCCATTCGGAGACCCGCGACCGAAATCCTCTCCGAACTAGCTGGCCGACAAGCAGTCACCGCGTGAATGGGTTACGGTGCACGGATTGGTTGACCTGTTGGTACCATCCGTTGCCACTACTCAGACTTAACGTCTAGAACCGATGAGAGGTCGGTTCCGCGTTCGATCTTGAAAAGTTAAAATCATTACAATATGCGACCAGACACGAGGCTATAATTTTTCATCATGACAACGCTCGGACGCATGTTGCAAGACCCGTGAAAAACCCGTAAAACTCAAGTTCCTGGCAACCAAAGTTAACGTTGAAGTTATAATACAATCTCTAGTCAAATACAATAGAACAGATGAAAATAAATGTATTAGTGCAGTTTTGATTTAACAAAAAGTCCATTTTACTTTGATTTCAAAATGCAGCGGATTTTTTTTTTAATTACACGAATACGAAAACTGCATATAATAAGGGAGAAGATATAATGTTCGGCGTGTTACCGTAGATATATTTGTATAATGTATTGGCTTTGTTGAGCATTTAATGTAGATTTCATGTTGTTTTACAATGTTGAATGAAATGAAGTAATCACCCTTTTATGTTTATTGAGGCGGAATATAAAATTTAAATTGGATTTTCCAATGATTTAGCGAATATGAGTAGAAAAATTTTATGTGCTAATTTGATGATTGTTTGTTCAATAAAAAATATATTATTTGCAATTACTGGAGCTAGTAAAAATAACCGCAATAAATACTTCATCGGAACAAGTAGGCAAACGTTTTTCTTTTTGGCCAAAAAGCATACGTAGCATTTTATAAATTACAAAGTTACATTTTTCAAAACTGCACGAATTCAAGAACAACGTAAATTAATTTTTTTTTAATCAAAGCACACATAGTCAACAATAGCAATTGACTTTCAGCTTCATGTTATGTCAGATAGTATATCAAAAAACTTGTAAGTCCTCTTTTGTTAATATTAGTTGCAATTGAATTTATGAATAAACCATGAATTGTTAGACCGTAATCTTTCGGTGTTTCTATTTTGTTCGACCTGACCGGGTATAGGACCCGCATCGATGGCAGGCTCCTCCACTAATATGGTCTAGCCATTGGGCGCGCTCCACCATTTTTTTGTTGTTGATTAACAGAGGCGAGGGGGCGCCACCTCCATCAGGATACCACACTCTTATTTGTGGGCCATAAGAATCGTCGGTAACGACGGTCTTCATTTTCATTTGAAGCTGACCGGGTATGGGACCCGCCACGTTGGCTGACTCCTCCACTATAATGAGCTAGCCATCGAGTGAGCTCACCCTTTCTTAGTTCGTTTACAGGTGCTCTCGCAGGATAGAGTGGCCTTCCGCTCGTGTGCCCTTTTATGGTGTAGGATTATATGATTCCATCACATAGTACTATAACATAAATTTGCCATGTTCATATTTTTCATTTAAGGGAAAAATTCATGCGAATTATGTTTGTATGAGTAATTCACTTAAATGGAAAATATGTGCCCATGTCTATATTGATAGGGGCGTGCGAGGGGGCATCGCTTGCACCTGGATGCCCCACTCTTATTTGGGGCCATAAGTATCGTCGGTAAGTCCTCTCAAGTCCCGTCTGTTTTCTCCCGGCCCGGTTTGCCATTTGTGTTAGCAATTTTAAACCTTATTAGTTTACCTCGGCCTCGACTTCGGTCGATGCGTCTTTGTATCTTTAAATTCGTGGATGTGAAATTTTTTTGAAGCGGATCTTCTACTGGGGAAAAGAACCCACCCCACGACACCACAATGCTAGCCTGCCAGCGCATTCACGCGTCCTCAAACAAGGCCAATCTCGGCGATCCTACCATCCTCTCTCGGCGAGGCAGCAGACCAACACTGCAGTCCTTTACGGACATTTATCTAACCCATTTTTACTACAGAATTATCTCATATATTCCATAAAAACGGATATTTTAGATTTTATCGAAAATCTTTTCTAAATGAACGGCATAAATAGTGGTGTTCCAACCCTAACGGCATCAACACACTAACAACCCTACGTAATATTGAACGTGATTTTATTGATTAACATCTGAACCGCCCACATCAATCTCATATATTTAACTTGTTTCGTAAGACTAATTGTGCCAATTAATTGTTAAGATAGCCATGATAATAATAGTGTGGGATCATTGGAATCATTATCACAATCATCATAGCATACACCATTATCAAATAAAGAAAACAAACAGCTACAATAGATAATTCAAACACTGCATCAATTCTAACCAGCTGTTCAACGTCATTTTCCACAACCAAAGGTCTATCCATGATACCCTTAACAGCCAATGCAAAAAACCATAATACCGCTGATACAACGCATAAAAATTTAGGCGGTCATCGCCAAACCAAACCTTGAAACTTAAGCCCAGAAGGAGAGGAAAAGCGTAAAATACGTCGTGAGCGTAATAAATTAGCTGTAGCATGATCCAAAAACAACGGATAGATCTGACCAATGAACTGATGGCTTAAGTGTAGGAAATCGAACAAAGAAAACAATAACTACATTTCTCAAACCAATCGAATCAAAATGCAGTTGTAATTACGAATACTAGCGAAGATTTTCGAAAGCGGAATACGATTACCCAGAAAGAGAAAAGAAGAAAATAAAAAAATAATTGCCTTGGAAACTCAAAATTCTATGAAACTGGAAAGAACTCGTTCCGGCGAGCAACGGAAATTCGGGGTGAGCATACTTGCTCACCCCGGCGAGAAAAAAGAAACTGATAACGAGGAGTTGCTGCTAAGCCGCAAGCGGTAACGGTTACTTTGGGGGAGGGCGGACGGTCGTGAACGCGTTACGAGATAATAGTTCTGGAAAGAAATATATTTTAATTTAAGCGAAAAGTTGCTGTTTTTATAGCTTAAAAACTGTTTGTAGCGAGTATTCAGTATCGAATAAAGTTTGACGGTCGTGCATGAATTGGAAATATTTACAGGATCATATTGAGTTTTACTGTGTAGAAATCAGTTTGATTATTAGAAGATGTTATACCGTTATCCCTTAGGAAGTGAAGTACACTAAAACGTAAAACAGTGCGTCGAGAATATTTTCAACTTTATTTTGAATGGAATAAGAAAGGTTTTATATACTCATAAAAAAACAATAACTCAGTGAAATATAGGCAATTTTTTTGTTGCGATTTGACCGCGCAAAGTGATCGCGATGGAAGAGCGAAATGGGGATAAAGTCGGGGCTGGAAAAGTATCGTGTGCGTTTTTGCGACGAAGGAAAAAACGGTTTTACCTTGCGTTTTTTGTTCAAAACTGGAAGTTTTTCGGAATGGAAAGCGAAAATCGTTTCGGGCAATCGTTTTATTTGCGGAAATGAACAGTTAGCGGCTTAGGATATTACAGATACTATCGGCACTTCAAACTTGCACTCAAATTATCGGCTCTCTCTTTCTAAATCGTATCCACGCCACCAAATCGAATGTTGTGGTAACTTTTCGGGATGCTAACCCTACAAGTTTGGTAGAGTCTCGTAACTTTAAAATCGTCCATCGTCGTTACACCGGTTTCTGCTTCTGCATATGTGTCAATGGAACGGCAATTATCTCTGTTACTTGGGAGCTATTCATAATTTTGTTAAAGTCCTCAACGAATATTTCCACAATGCATTTATAAAGTCTATACCGTTGTTGATGAGATGTTTTTGACGGGCGAAATACAAAAAACATCGCAAACAAAAGTTTTGAAACAATTGTTAACACTAAACTCCTTAAGCAAATTCATCCAGACCCAAATAATTTGTTAAAATTGATTTCATTTGTACGGAAAAATGTGTATTCCATTATCTTAGATACACGTAGTATGCCATCAATTCCGCTGTAATTTTTTTCAAATGTGTTTTTGTTGTAATTGAATTCTCAAAGATTTCGTGTTGTTATTCATCGTTTAAATCGTGATTTGTGTTCATGTCAATGAACTTACAAATCCGTATCAGTGAACTAATACTTCAAAATTCGTTAAACTCTTAATGGTTAATTACCTTTCTTTCTTCTTTGTAGCACTAGAGCCCCTCTCGGGCCTTCGCTTAGAGATAGTTAGAGTATCTCATTTTCATGACCGTATTAATTTTTTCAGAAGTTGGTTTGGTCAGTACCATGCTCCCGTGTGCTTGCTCAGCTATGACATATCACCACTGAGTGAACACTCGTAGTCGGTCCGAAAAATCCCCTCAACTAAATCACGTTGCTCCCAACGAGATTTGAACCTGGGACCTTCGGCTTATGCGTTCATGCTCTAACCACAAGACCACACAGACTACTAATTACCTTTCGCCTACTTTCATTAACTTGCAAATATTACAAAATGTCTTTCGTAATGAACATTCGAATTAAATTTACAACGTTAACATTTCAATACATTTCATAATTTATGCAATTGCATATTGTGAGCAAATTTCATATCACATTCCATTCAAGTTCAATAACTTAAAATCTACTACTTGCGTTTGATGGGAGATATTCTTCGTGGTTCAGTTATCGCAATCAGTTAAGCTCTTGTTCAGAAGTTACAATATGCTGAGGAACGCAGTTAAGGATGATGCAGAAAAACTCATCAGTCATTTGAGCATCACTGAGGAGAATTATTGCGTTGCATGGAAACTTCTTGGTGAAAGATACAATAATGATCAAGCTATTGCACAGGGAGTGTTGCATCGATTTTGGGAGTTACAAAGAAGTAGTGCATATGATGCCAATGGTTTCAAGCGTTTGCTTGATATAAGACATCAACTGGAGGTGTTTTTGCAGGCAATTGGAGGAAAATCGTTCGATCTATTAACGATTTTCATACTGAGTCGGAAATTGGGCGAAGAATCGCGAAGAGAATGGCAGGAAGAAATAAGTGGTAAAACCGACATGCCAACCCTTTCAGCATTCTTGGACTTCGTGCAACAGAGACTAATAATACTGGAAGCTCTTTCAGGAATTACAAAATCAGCAGGGAAAAAGGTGGTGACTGTACACACGACACCAGTTGAAGTCAAACAGTGTTGTACTCGTATAAAGTGCAAAACTGGACATCGACTTATAAATTGCGAGGCTTTCAAAAACTTGATGTTCAGGCAAAACGTAATTTTGTGTCTTCAAAACAACTATGCTACAACTGCCTTAGAGAAAAGCACAAGGTCACTAGCTGTTCGTCAAAACACAAGTGTAAATTATGTGGCTAGCGCCATCATTCAATGCTTCACAGTGACGAAGTTAGGAAAACACTTGTTCGTAAAACAGAAGTGAAGGCGCAATGCGTGCAGGCAAATAATGCTATCAATCACACAAATATACTACTTTCAACAGCAATCATAAAAGTTCAAAGACACTCTGGGGAAATTGTGACTTTGCGCGCTCCACTCGACACGGGAGCGTAAAGATCTTTCATCTCTAGCTCTGAAGCACGATATCTTGGGCTTCAACTGAAGAATGCCAATGCTTCCATTCAAGGTATTGGAGGAACTAACAAAATCAGTGCCAAGGGAATGGCATCAATCGCTGCACTAGGAGTAAATAAGAGGGGTAAACTGAAAACATATCGTTCAAGGCGTTGGTCCTGGACAAGATAACAGCTGCAATACCTTCCGTTTAAGTGGCATCTAAACTTCCAGATGGGATAAGTTTATCAGATCTGGCGGATCCAAAGTTCAATGTTCCATCTGAAATCGATATGCTGATTGGAGCAGACGTGTAGGGTCGCATTTTGCTATCCGGGTTTCTTCCTGGGACTCCTAGTGCACAGAAAACCAAATTTGGATGGATACTTTTTGGTCCGACTACTGACCCAACCCAAACTTCATCAATTAACGCATTCGTTTCATACGAGGAATTTGATGAGCACTTGAAGCAATTTTGGGAGATTGAGGATGTTAGCCAGGACAAATCATTAACAACTGACGAATCACGTGCAGAAGAACACTTTGCAGAGAACACACAGCGAACAGAGACTGGTAAATATGTTGTGAGCCTTCCATTTAAGGCCCGACAAGAGCTGTCTCAATGTGAAACGTATAAAATTGCCAACATGCAATTTCGACGACTTGAACAGGCTCTTATTCATATATCCCGATTTGTACGTCCAATATAAGGAATTCATGAGAGAATACCTTAACCGAGGACATATGCAGTTAGTTCCATCCAAAAGCATTAATACGAAGCCTAATTATTACCTTCCTCACCATGCAGTCATTAAGCCTAACAGTTCCACAACCAAGCGGCGAGTCTTTTTCAACGCATCCCAAAAGGGAGCAGGTGGAAAAGCACTAAATGACATTTTGTTAACAGGATCATCTATTCAGCAACATATTTTACATTTACTGATACGGTAGAGGCAGCATCGTTATGTCATAGCTGCCGACATCGAGAAAATGTACCGCCAAATTTGGATTAAAGAGGAAAACTTAGATTGTCAACGCATACTCTGGCGTTTTAACCCTGAAGAGCCGATCGTGTGCGCCTTATCTGGCCAGTAGGACTCTTCAACAATTGGCAAAAGATGAACAATCTGCGTATTCTGAGGCAGCTGACTTTTATGTAGACGACTCCAAGCTGATTTGCGTCGAATAATGGGGAATTGAGGTTTTCACCTCCGGAAGTGGACAGCGAAGCATCCCGATCTTTTAAAACACATTCCTATCGAAGATAGAGGGTCAAAAATGTCATTTGACATCAGTATCAAGGGAGCTGTAAAAACACTTGGAATACAATGGCACCCGGGAACTAATCATCTTGCGTTTTCTATCAACAGAACAATCCCAAAGGCTATTACAAAACGGAGCATCCTGTCTGAAGTTTTCAAATTGTTTGATCCCTTAGGATGGATACAGCCTTGCGTCATCATCGGGAAAATCGCTATCCAAAACTTATGGCTTATGAAATGTTACCCTATCAAACTGCTCTAAAATTTTCCTATCTCCGTCACCTCTACATGGTGATCAAGAAAATTGAAATTCTTACTAGAAAAAGGAAGACAGTTCGATTAAACGCATATTGCTATAGGCGGCGACATGTAGACATTAATGATTATTCAGCTTCGAATTTTTTTTCTAAATATCTAATGTCTTCTTTTCAAAATAATCCAGAACTAATAAACGCCTCGCACACCGATTTTGTTTCAAATCAACGTGATATCAAAGACAAACTACGATATATTATTACGCATTATCCATTATTGTTTCTTTTCTTGCATCGTAAAGATAGGTGTGAAGTGTTGCGATGTTCCTCAACGCATTGAGAAGGTTGGCTAGAGTGACGAAATGTCAGTGTGGTTACCGAGGGATGTCGGAGATAGAATGATAAGTTTTGGGTGGTTGGACAAAGTGTCTAGAAACGGAGTGGTGTTCAGTTTTCCGATAAGTTAAATTAAGTGATTCGAATTTGTTGTCAGTGACTTATCATAAATCGGCAGGGAATAATTGCGTGTCTTGAATGTGCGGAAAGCGTCTTGGGAAGAGAGCGAGAACCACCCCAAAAAGCAGCCCAGATTCAGTGGCGAGCGCTTGTGCGCGCCATAGCGAGAGGACAGTTGGTCCTGGAGTTTTCTGGCTCATGGGGGAACGAACCCGCCCCACGACACCGCAATGCTAGCCTGCCAGCGCATTCACGCGTCCCCAGGCAAGGGCATTCTCGGCGGATATCTAGACCTTCCTTTGCCGAGGCAGCAGACCATCGCTGCAGTTCTTTACGGACTTTGAAACCAATTTATATCACTACAAAAGCTACTTATCAGACGCGCATATCAGCAAACACTACATGGAGGAGTCCAATTGACGCTAAGTACATTACGCCTTAAATATTGGATCTTCTCAGGACACACGCTAACTCGGAGCGTTCTTAAGGATTGCATACCTTGCTTCGAAATGACTGTTTTTTCGTTTTGAAAAACCATTCTTGGAAACTGGTGTGGATTACGCAGGTCCAATAAAAAATACGTTGGAGTTCAGGACGTGGCTCAAAGACTACGAAGGTGTATGTAGCTATTTTCGTCTGCATGGCTACCAAGGCTTTCCACCTCGAACTAGCATCCGACTTATCGACACCAACTTGTCTAGCAGCAATTCGACGATTTATCGCTCGAAGAGGGAAATGTCGGACAATTTACAGTGACTGTGACACAAATTTCTAAGGCGCACAAAAAATTCTACAAAAAGAATACAGAGAGCTGCATCAGAACTGACGCAAGAACAAATAGAATGGAAGTTCATCCCTCCTGGAAGTCCAGACTTCAGTGGACTTTGGGAAGCCGGTGTTAAGTCCATGAAACAGCACTCATACAAAACAATTGGCCAGCAGATTCTAAACATCGAAGAATTCAACACACTTCTAGCACAAATAGAAGCATGTTTGAGATCTAGGCCCTTAACTGCTGTCAGTTGCGATCCTTCATATGCAAGTACGTTGACACCAGGCCATTTTTTCACTGGTAGCAACCTGTTTGAAATAAAAGGTGACCCAAGTGAAAGCAACATCACGCTTGTTAGCTTTATGAGGAAAATGGTAAGCATGGCAATATCATATGCATGCTAATATTGTAAGTATGGCAGTCCTGATTGATGTGACAGAAGAAGTGTGCCCAACTGATGTCCTGTCACTTAAGTCCATTCGTAAGTTGGACTGCATCGTGATAGGATTGAAGGTGGGTAGTGTAGGTAGTCGATGTGTGCGAACGGAATGGCCCCATGAATGTCATGATCCTGTGAGTCCGAGTTTGTCTTGTGACTGGATCTCCGTGTGTGTCGTGGAGGGGTGGTAGATCGTGGTTGTGTGTGTGTGTGTGTATGTTTGCTTTCGCGAGCCTGGACTGCTCACTGAGTGATGACGCTCACCTCCCTTTGTTCTTCTATTACAGACAGAAGCGTCAGCGGTGAATAAGCGAAATCGTGAACAAGTGAATTAAGATATATGTGTCCCCCTTTAATTATGTTATCTTTAGTTAAAAAAGACTGTGTTTGAATTAAGTTAATAAAGACTAATTGAACTGTTTTTAACCAAGACTGTGTTTAATAACTCAGAAGTGGGATCTGTTTCTCGTGCTGTGAACGTGGTTAATACGGTTAGTTTAAGTAAATCTTAAAAAATGGCGTTGTGGTGTGAAGAAGATACCCCCTCTGAGTGGAGTGATCGATGCGAAGAGCGTTCCGAACGGCCCAATATGGCCCAACTAATCGCGTCATTGTTGGAGAAGTCAGGAGCTAACCGTGGTCGTAGTGCGTCAGTGGCTGGAAGTGCGGCGATTCCGCCATTTTGTCCTGATGATGGAGTACAAGATATGGCGCGTTGGACGAATTGAAGGCAATTCACGATTGGAGTGACATCGCGACGTCGCATTACGCCACCAGCAAGTTAAAAGGATATGCCGCAACGTGGTATTCCAGTTTACCCTCCATCAACTACTCGTGGGACCAATGGAAAGATATCCTGCTCAGTGCATTTCCTGGTGAAGTGGATTTCGCCCAACAACTAGAGGCGATGACTGCCCGTGTGTGGCAAAAAGATGAGCCCATCATCAAATTTTACTATGAAAACTCGCTCTACTCAACGTATGTGAGATAACTGGGAGAAAGGCTGTTTCATGCATTATTGCTGGGATTCCTGTTCCAAATATACAAGCCGCTGCCCGAGTAGGAAACTACGAAAATCCTGAAGGGCTACTGAGATATTTGAAAACAATTCCGCCCAGCAGAGAGTCGTCGACGAAGCAGCAGAGGGAGTCCGAATTTTCAAAACGCCGACAATTCAACGAGGAAAAAGCTTCAAAGGCGATTCAAGAACAGCGCGTCGTAAAGTCTAGCCAGGATAGGTGTAAATGTTATAGTTGCGGCAGCAAGGCGCATTTAATGTTCGAGTGTCCGAATAGACCGTCTTTTTGCGGAAAATGCAAACAACGTCATCAAGGGACATGTACGTCAACATCACGAACCATGGAAGTGCTTACAATAGCACCAACAAACAAAGGTGAGAAATACTTTAAGCATATTTGTATAAATAGTCGAAACGTTAGCGCGTACATTGATTTGGGTGCAAATTGCAATACCGTGCGAGAGGATGCTGCACGTTCTTTAGAACTGCATGTGGAGGACAAAACAACGGAGATCAAGGGATACGGTGGTGGAAGAGTCAGGACTTTGGGGACTGTGAGAGATGTCAGGGTTGTGTCCCGAACGATACTCAGAAAGTTCCCATCATTATTGGACAGGCCGTGTTGGAACAGGAGAACGTTGCTGTTTATAAAGACAACGATAGTATTCGGTTTTTCTGGAACGAACTGCCGAATGTAGCAGAGTCTCCGTCATCAAAAGTTTCTTTGTCGGTCAAGGATGCAACACTAATACCTCCAAAACACGCAGCCAATGTGAAATGTCAAGCGAGCAGCTCTGGAGGTATTTTTATTGATACAAGTGTGAGGATGCTGCCTCACAATGAGTACATTTTACCGCGATGTGTGACGCGAGTCAATGTTGAAAAAGAATGTGTTATACCTGTTATAAATACAAGCGACAGAGAATCGTATTTACGTCCAAAGTTTGTATGCGCTCGAGGTCAATCTTGTAGAGAGGAAAACATATCAACCATAGAAAATGCCACGGAAAAACAAATACAATTTAATGTACCGAAAGAGTTGACTGCCGAGGAAAACAATCAAGTAATGAATTTACTTATGATGCATCAAAAATCTTTCGGAAACTCACTAAAAGATTTGCGACAAACAACAGCCGCAACCTTGGAGATAGAATTGAACGATGGAAAACCGGTAGTCTACAGGCCATACAGAATGACACCTGAAAATAGAAAAAAGTTCAGGAAATTGTGAAGGATTAATTAGAAGCAGACATTATCCGCGAATCAGCATCACCTTTTGCTTCACCCGTTTTGTTGGTGAGGAAGAAAAATGGGGATTATAGACTCTGTATTGATTACAGAATGTTAAATAAGAAGATAAGAAATGATAGATTTCCATTGCCTCGTATTGATGATCAATTAGGTCAATTGAACGGATGCAAATATTTTACCAGCTTGGATATGACCTCCGGTTATTATCAAATTCCAGTGGCAGAGGAGTCGAGAGCCAAACCAGGATTCGTAATTTGCGATGGACAATACGAATTTAATCGCATGCCATTTGGAATAACGACAGCCCCGAGTGTGTTTCAGCGGATGGTCAACAAAATTCTTGGGCCACTTCGTGGCAGTATAGCTCTGTCATATCTCGATGACATTTTAATTCCTTCTAACGATTTTGAGGAAGGCCTGATGCGGTTGGAACAAGTTTTGGAAGCTGTAACCAAGGAAAACCTCACGTTGAATCCAAAAAAATGTTTTTTTTTTCCAAACAAAAATTAATTATCTGGGATTTGAAATTAACCAAGATGGTATGCGTCCAGGGGAGGACAAGACGAAAAGCATTACTGCTTTTCCAAAACCGACAAATGTTCATCAAGTTCGTCAGTTTTTAGGATTAATCGGGGTTTTCAGGCAATTTATTAAGAACTACGCATATTTGGTTAGGCCTTTAATCTAACCAAGAAGGATATGACATGGAAATGGTCGGCAGATGAGAACAACTCATTTGAAAAACTGAAGGAGCTGCTAACAAAACGACCATTATTAGCCATATATGACCCAAGCGCTGAGACTGAAGTTCATACGGATGCTAGCCAGTCAGGGATTGCAGGAATTTTATTGCAAAAGCAAAGTAATAGTAAACTTTTGCCTGTGTCTTTTTATAGTAGGCACACAACAGTGGCAGAATCCAAATACCATTTTTATCAATTGGAAACGTTGGCTGTGGTCGAAACTTTGAAGAAGTTTAGGATTTATTTGCTCGACATAAAGTTCAAGGTTATTACAGATTGCAGTGCTGTGAAAGGAGCTGCGAGCAAGAAGGATCTTATACCTCGAATTGCAAGGTGGTGGCTCCTTTTGCAGGAATTCTCTTTTGAAGTCGAGCATAGGGCTGGAGAACGCATGCAGCAAGTTGATGCACTGAGTAGGAATCCTGTGGATAACGATGCAGTAGATGTCGAAAGCGGATTTGAGATATTGCGGATTGAAGAAGCTGATTGGGTGTTGGCAGGTCAGTTGAGTGATGCCAAATTGAAGCTGATGCATGAAATTCTTCAGCGTGAACCGGAAACAGACTACGAAAGATCGATCCATCAAGAGTTCATAATTAAAAATAAACGGATATACAAAGTGAACGAAGCTGGGAATCAATGGGCAATCCCAAGGTCGATGAGGTCACAAGTTGTGAAAGCAGCCCACGATGATTTTGGTCATTTTTCTGTGAACAAAACATTAGATAAAATCCGAGAATTGTATTGGTTTCCACAAATGCGTCTATATGTAACGAAGTACGAGTACATCAAGAGTTGTATACCATGTCTTTTCCACAAGAAGCCGAAAGGGAAAGTTCAAGGATTGCTAAACCCCATACCGAAAGAAGTGACTCCGTTTCATACAATTCACATGGACCATTTGGGACCTTTCATTCGTAGTACACGAGGAAACCAATATTTGATTGTAGTAGTTGAAAACTTTACTAAGTATACATGCCTTCGCGCTGTCAAAAGTACCAAAACACAACCAGTCTTAATTTTTTTGGAGTCGCTGATAGTTAGTTTTGGGACCTCAAATCGGATAGTAACGGATAAAGGAACTTGTTACACAGCAAGGTTATTTGCAAAATTTTGCACGGAGAAAGGGATCCAACATATACAGACAGCGGTAGCAACACCTGGAGCAAATGGTCAAGTTGAAAGGTTCAATTCAACCGTACTATCAGCTCTGGCTACTACGGCGATGACCGAGACAAAGTGGGATCAATCAATAGGCCAAATTCAATTTGCAATAAATAACACAATACATAGCGTAACAAAAGCCACACCATGTGAGTTCAAGCAAATAGGCCTGTAGTTGAAAATCTTCACGAGCTACGGAAAAAGGTAGTAGAGTAAATTAGGCGAGATTAACAAAAGCAGAAAGCAATTTTCGACAAACGACGTAGAGCTGCGACGGAGTATAAAGTTGGCGATGTTGTGTTGGTGGAGAAATCCGCATTTGGTGATGGTTAAAATTCGGAAACTCTTGCCGAAATATAAGGGACCTTTTATCGTGAAAAAGAAGCTGCCAAATGACCGTTATGTGATTATTGAACTTCCGGGATCAACACGCAGTAGAAGGGCACCTAATGAGAATGTGGAGTCTGCTGAGCACATGAGAATTTGGAATGTACGGGATGAATCAGATTCAGAGAATAACAACTTGGAAAACGGAGCAGTGACCGAGGGCGGTCACTAAGTCAGGATAGCCGAACTGTTAGCTTCATGAGGAAAATGGTAAGCATGGCAATATCATATGCATGGTAATATTGTAAGTATAGCAGTCCTGATTGATGTGACAGAAGAAGTGTGCCCAACTGATGTCCTGTCACTTAAGTCCATTCGTAAGTTGGACTGCATCGTGATAGGATTGAAGGTGGGTAGTGTAGGTAGTCGATGTATGCGAACGGAATGACCCCATGAATATCATGATCCTGTGAGTCCGAGTTTGTCTTGTGACTGGATCTCCGTGTGTGTCGCGGAGGGGTGGTAGATCGTGGTTGTGTGTGTGTATGTTTGCTTTCGCGTGCCTGGACTGCTCGCTGAGTGATGACGCTCACCTCCCTTTGTTCTTCTATTACACACAGAAGCATCAGCGGTGAATAAGCGAAATCGTGAACAAGTGAATTAAGATATATGTGTCCCCCTTTAATTATGTTATCTTTAGTTAAAAAAGACTGTGTTTGAATTAAGTTAACAAAGACTAATTGAACTGTTTTAAACCAAGACTGTGTTTAATACGCTCCTGAAAAGATGGAAGTTAGTGCAATATATGAAGCACTCCTTTTGGCACAGATGGTCACGTGATTATTTAAACCGATTACAACAAAGACCTAAATGGTTGACTCCACGACTAAATATTAAGGAAGGAGACATCGTTTTAGTAAGAACTGCCAACATACCATCCATGCAATGGACCCTCGCAAAAGTAGTCACTACTCATCCAGGTAACGATGGTTTAGTTCGAGTCGTCACTCTAAAACTAAATGGGAAATTTATCAAACGAGCGATAACGAAAGTTTGTAGTCTTCCTTTCAACAATGAACGCCACGAAATACTAAACGAGACTTCATCCAAACCAGATTCATCATCTCAGTCGACAGCTGCTAAATATCGAGGAAAATAACCTTCGCTTTCAACTAAACGGCAAATATCCCAAGAAGATCGAACCGGATTAAAACAAAAGAAAGCAAGACCGATAACATTGTCTACTGTTTCGGTTTCAACAATGTTAGTTTAAGGAACTTGCATATCTTCCACATTGTCTGCAGTTTGTATTTCTCCCTTGCGAGGAGGATTATACGTCAATCACATTGGCGTGAGCAATCTTCTTCGAGGAGCACTAAAATTAAACTTAAGAATACCTCTTGCGGATCTCAAATTCGACGAAGAAAATATCAAGAGAATGAATCACAGCGTTCAAACAATGTGTACATCGGCAAAGCAAGTTCAATAACTTAAAATCCATTACTTGCATTTCTTTGAATTGAACTCTGATATGTTCAATGAACTACGAGTAATTGTGTAAGCAAAAAAAAATATTTTCTGTGATTTTGTTTAGTATGTAAGAATTTATTATAAAAACAAATTGGTGCGAATAAAACATTATTCAAGTGCAACCAGTCTTTGAGTGAACGTCATAACAAGAGTTAAACTTTGACTTCAAGCAAATGCTAAACAAGGCTTCTCCACTTCAAGCACGACATTTGGACTAAATCAGTCTGTTATCGACCGACATCCATCATATTCCAGGCGAGAGCAATGCTGTAGCTGACACAATCTGACGGTTGGAAGCTATAGAAAACACGCTGGATTATCACAAGCTCGCAGAAGCTCAGAAGGAGGAAAAGGAGCTCAAAACATACAGGTTCCGGACATCAAAACACACATCTTCTGTGACGTCTGAGCTAAAAAGGTACGACCGTTTATAACACCGCGTTTTCACAATGCGGCCTTCAATAGTATCCACGGATCAGCACATCGTGGCGTGGCAATCGTTTTCACGCCACGATGTGCCAAGAGGTTAAGAAAAATTTTATGTGATCAACTATACAAACGGATTGCCGCTCATGGGCAAAGACATACCTACAATGCCAGCGATCGAAAATTACATGCCACGTCGCATCACCAGTAAGCAACTTCACACCTCCATTCGCACGCTTCAAATTTATACACATAGACATTGTGTTGTAACGATTCGCCACTTGGTACCTCGCTATGCAAAGAATATGGTTGATAATAATTATATTCAAACGTATACTCGTATATGTTTGAATTACCTAACCAAGCGGCTGGGCCGCAGGGATTTCTGGCGAAGATCGTTTTGATCAACTGACGCCATGGTTACTAAGTATATATATATATATATATATATATATATATATATATATATATATATATCGCAAAAGAGATTTTACTCTATGCGACTACTCCATTGTACGCAACAATACTCGTATTATCCAAGGATTCCAAACAGCGTAAAGCGCAGAGTAACAGTTCCTTTCCAGTTTCAGAAATCAACTGTATTCTCTTTACACTTACTTTCCTATTTATACAATTTCTTACTTGCTAATGTCCTAAATAATTTATTATTCATCGATTGTCTTACATTCAAAAACATATTTAATTTATTACTCATAAACTTAACCCTAAGAAATTGTTATAATACTTAGTCATACTTTCATTCCTCACACTTCATAAAATTGAAACCACTTGACCCAGTTCACAATTATAATACAGGTATTTGTAAGACGCTCAAAAATCTCTGGACAAGCTATATGATGGGCCATATATCGTAGTCAGCCGAACGGACATTCTTCACCCTAGACATCAAAGCCCAACAAAGAACAATATCAATCAACCGACTGAAACCAGCATACACCATTAGCGACTACGACACGAAAAATACGGCAACTACAACCATATTTCAACATTCCCACGGGCCGACCACTGTAATAGTTGCAGATAGAAAAGAAACGTATCAAAACCAGTAAGAGAAAAAACAACCGAACGAGAAGAGCACCTTCATGAACAACAAGTGCCACCACCACGCCCGCCACGATGATCGACCAGGCAGGTTCGGAGAGTCGGCAGATTCCAGGCGGGATATTAACAGCGACCAAAGCACATCGTGACAGCAAGCATAGTGCATCACTAGCAAGGGAGTACTGTGGCAATCACAACAGAAAAGGTACTATACACGTGAAAATAAGCGACATATACAAGTAAAAAAAGCTTTCTTTTTGTCTCCGGATCGGCTCGCGTCGGTGGGCGCAAAAGCGTTGGTGCAACGAACAGCATGCTAAGCATTGTCGATGTTAAAGTTATCGCGTAGAGACGTACAAGTAATCAAAATGATGATATTAAAAGTGTAGTTTTCGGGAAATAAAGAGAAAATAGATAGTACTAAGAATCTTTTGTTGCTTCCACCTTTTAGCTACAGAGGTATAAAACTATGTCTCGAGTTCCAAAATGTAAATATGTCATAAAAAAGTACGGCAGTATATTAGTTCCGCCGATGCTGTTCCCAAGGAATACATAATTCAGTGTAGTTTATGGTCGGTATGGCCACTTGTATTGAATGCAGAATATAATTTGCTTAGCTCAATACAAATCTTAAGCTGGTAGTTGTATCAGTTGTTTCCTTTATTGTATATCAAAATTAATATTTCACCAAACTATTTACACTAAAAACACTTGTTTGTCATACACTCACTACACAAACACTTGTTAGGCATTTGGCGGTCACAACATACATATACGACAAGTAGATGTCACTGACCACAGCAGCGGTGTTGCAGAATCGCTGTCAGAGGATCGCTTCAAGTCACTCTTTATCTAGATCTGGTCGAGTCCGGACGTACCGAACGTACTCCGTAATTATTCATATAAATGGCGTCAGCCATCTTGAAGGCGTATTTAGTTTTGTAACCATTTGTTATTAGTTAAATAAAGTTATATACAGTGACGACGCTTGTATTGTATTGTGTGATACAGACATACACTAAATATGCAGTATATTTTACATATACTAATAAAATCAAATAGGGAAGAAAAATAAAAAAGTGAGAGTCATAGCCTAGAAAACGAATCATAGAGAATAAGTTTTAATAGTAAGAAAAGAATTTGTTTTGAGTAACTTCACAAAAGTTGATATAAAATGTTTGTGCTTAAATAATAAACATGATTAAATAATTGGAATTTTTTTATGGTCCCAGTACGAATTCAATTTGTGTAATTAAACAACTTCAGTCGTTTTTATTAAGCTCCTGTTTTTTCGTATCTGCAACCATTATAATTTTCTCGTGTAGTGGAAAAAGTGAAAAAAATTCAGTGCAGTCTTAGTTCAAATCAAAATTATCAAATCAACAATCCCTCCTTACCATCTCACCCATCAGCAGCAGCAACATAATTGCCACCGTCTCTATCATCGCCATTACCACCTGTTTTCACGTCGGGAACATGAAGATCTCGTAAGGTAAAAGGACTCCAATCCGTTCTAGGCAAATTAAGATAAACTATTGTAATCTAGATCGTACTTAACGTATCGTGGATTGAAATCAATGCCGCAACTACGAATGTAATCATGGGAGCTATAGTTTGAGACAACCGGAAGAAAAGAGGAGCGATGACTATGGCCAAGTACGATAATGGAAGCGAAATCAATCAAATCCCGTCGTTGAATTCTGGGCTAATTCTTATATATTATTAAGACGCTGGACGAGGAGGGTTTGGCGCAATTTATTCTCCGTGTATCCACCTCCGGAGCTGGTTGCAACTCTAATTACTTTCGACTTTTCTTACAATGATGACTACCTGCAGAACAGACTCACAACCATTTCCTAATTCGAAGCTGGCTCTACTTATCGGCACGCTCGTAGTTGTTGGAATAGGCTACTATATATACAGAAAATAATCAAAAACATCATCCGAAGACACAACAGAGTTAACAGCAAAAGCAAACGCGTTAAAAAGTTTAAAAGACAAATCAATCCCAATCGGTGGAGGTTCGACACTATCAGCCATCGAGAAAGATTCATCACGTAATGAGAAACAAGGAATACAAAAGAAGGAAAGTCTCACGCCCCTATCTCAAGCTCAACAATACAAAAATGAAGGCAATATTTATTTCAGGAATAAAAAATACAATGAAGCCATTGATTACTTGGATTAATCAATCAAAATATGTCCGTCCATAAATAAAACAGATTTGGCAATATTCTATCAAAATCGTGCAGCCGCTTATGGAATGCTAAAGAAATGGAATCAAGTAAAAAGTGCAAAGTCTCTGGAATATAATCCACGCTACGCAAAATCGTACGTTAGACTAGCAAAATACACACAGAAACAAGAACACGCTAACCCATGGTCGTTGGGAAATTCATACAATTGACGTCACAATCAAGACAAGCGGAAAAGGAAGTACAAGCGCTCAACCATCTTTAAGCAATTTGCGGCAGTTGTTACTTGACATTTTGCGCTGCCTAACTGTCGACAGTACGTCCGAGACACTCTCCGAGAAACGTGAACACACCCGCGCGAAAGCCATTTCGGTATACTAACAATAATAAACTTTACACTCACACGGCGGCCATCAAAACAATAACACTACTGACAGTTATAATCAGTTCAATTCAAACCAGTTTACAATCAATGTTGCGAGCAACTCTGTTGCAAAATATGGACAGATCCATTCTTGCTGATCGACTTGTTACAAATCAGATAGAGGACTAATGTTGGTGACCAACTGGGTATGGACCAACCTGAATTGAAATTCGGGGAAATGTTAAAAGATAACGAAACGTTCGTGGGCGATTGAAAAAATCAGTTGTCGGTGAACGACCATGTACCTTCCGTTAGGGTGAAATGAAGATTGAGGATTGACGCACTCGCGGTCTGTTCTTGGTGTAATAGTGATGCTGGTTGGCGAACGTTCAAGTCTAAGCGGAAAACGCTTTTTTGAGGGGAAGAATTGAAAATTTTGTTTGTGATTCTTCATTTTGAAGATTGCTGATAGCTGGCGTTTCGAGTCGGAATTCGGTTGGAGTAAAACTCGTTGTCGGAGGGTGTTTGGAGTGGCCAACGCAACGGTTAAGGTAAAAAATAACTAGGATTCTTTTTTTTAAATTCCGCATTTTTTTCTAACATTCTTGAATTACGAGTATAATCTAGGATTTATTTCAGTTAAAAGAACGAGGTATTTTGTACTATTAACAAAAATCAGTATATGTGAAAGGAATTGACTTATTCTGCTCCCTTAATTGCCCATGTTGGTTTCGGGTCGCAAAAATATTCAGTGCTCATATCCAAGTGGTTACAAAGTGTGTGGGCTGCGAGCCATTACCCTCATTAATTGGATTAGATTAGATCTTTTTAAAGCGAGGAGATCTTTTGATCGTGTGACTTAAGTTTTCCGGGCTTTAGATATTTGTCGTTTTTGTCAAAGGGGATCCTCCGCACGTGCAGGGATTCTTGTACGGGTAGTCAGTGGAACGGCCCTTGTCGAGAGTTCTACCATGTATTTTAGTTGCACGAATTCATGATAATTTACTTTTGAACCAGACTGTATATGACTTGTCACTTGTCAAAAATGGCGGCAAGAGTTCAGTTGTTCACTAGTCACGAAATGTAAAACACATATAAAATGCAGTTTCAATAAAATCAAATTTTTCACAAAAAGATTTATTCCGCCGTGCAGGATACATTGATAAATAATAACTTGTACTTGATTGTGAAATCACACATCTTTTTAATCCTACGAGAAGTTTTTGAAACAAATCAACATTTTGAGTTCGTGATTTTGGATTTCGTGTCGGTGAGCAGAAGCAACATGGCCACGCAGCATCATGTCGGGAAATTCATCATTCGCTCAGTGGAAATTAAGTGCAAATACAATTAATAGTTTATTGGGCATTTGGTTGTGTTGCGTTCAATTGTTTGAGTGTCGCTCATAGCTGAAATTCATTTTTCTAACGTGTACAAAAACATGGAGGCGTTAATGAAACAACGTTCGCAACTTAAAGCAAAGATAGCAAAGGAAAGATAGCATCAATTCATAATTTCACGATTGGACATGAGAAGATGTATGCAGATTTAAAAGTGCGTGTTGAAAAACTGGAGAAAATATACGAACTGTTTGAAGATGTACAACAGCAAGTAGAAAAAGTTTGTCAAGCGGATACAGATTTACAATCAGCTGACCTATACAGACAACATGTGGATGATATGTACTTTGCATTAAAACCAGCTTGGGTTTCAATGGAGCAAAACAGTTTGGATAACACCGTAATTGAAGGTGCTTTAGGCCACACGCCACAGGTTAATACGGAGATAAGTGCTACAATTCAGGCGTTAGTGCAGCACCAGGCGATCACAACATCTCTGTTAGAGACAATGTCTGCAATGCAATCGGGTGTCACAAAATCACGATCAGCTGAAACTTCGAGCGTCGGTCATTCTGATATAAAGCTGCCCCCACTACAGATTCCTGCTTTTGATGGAAACATAAGAGAATGGGTTAGATTTAGAGACCTGTTCAAGTTTCTTGTTGATGGTAAATCTAGCTTATCAAATGTAGAGAAGCTTGAGTATCTACAAACAAAACTCAAAGGAGAGGCTTCGTCAACTATCAAGCATCTCACACCTACGAATGACAATTATGAAATTGCCTAGAGCCTCATCAGGAGAAGAAAGGACAAGCCAAATAAAATTAAGCAGACATATTTAGAGTTCCAATGCAGCCGAACATCAAATAAAAATAATTTATTGACAGATGTCAAAAGATTTTACAACAACATAAATGAATATTACTGTTCAGTTTCGTGCATCAAAAACTGACACCTCAGTATAGTAAAAGAATGTTCATACAAAAATCCCACGTACAGCTCACCTGAAATTGTCTAGACGCAATGTCAGCAATTTTCATCAGATGGTTTCAAGTGAATATGTATGGGAATGGAATTCGCTATTTAATATGATATGATGCATGGGAACGGAATTCGCAAATTTAGTTCTCATGCATCATAGACAAAAAAAAATAATTATAAATAAGCATGAATTTAATGTAAATATATCATTCTGTTAACTAGTTTCGAAGCGGAGCATTTTGATTAAATAACTGAGCATTTCAAGTTCTGGTATGGGAACAGAACTTAAGCAAATCTTTGAGTATTTTGTGTTAGAATCTAGATTCTGGTATTGAACCAGAATTTACCAACACTAGATAATCGGAACACGGAGTGAAGTGTTAAGTCTTGGTAGTGAACCAAGATTTAGTGCTGCAAGATTTTAGTGCTTTATCAACTTGATCCTGGTATTGGACCAGGATTACATTATTCTGCAAAGAGGCCTGGTATTGTACTAGGACATCTCGAAGCCCGTTGAAAGGCCCACGAGTCAACATTTGGTGACCCCGACGTGATCGGATTCTACAAGGAGATCAAGACCACATAATCGGATCCAGGATCTGATATTTCGAGATTTTGTGATGAATCCGCCCTACGCCGCTGGCGACCAATACACACGCCCACTGCTACCACATGGCTTCTCATTTCACGTCAATTGTGACGACTTCCCATCCCACTTCAGTTTTTGTCGTGGGATGTGAGAAAGGCGATTTGACAACCACATGGCGAGCGCGGGAAGGTTCGGCCGCCAGTGGAAAGTAAGAGAAGTAATTTTGGGTTTCTCGTGACAAGTCCGTTCATTTCAAATAGTATGGTGTAATTTTCTTTGATAACTGTTTTTTATGAATATAAGATCTACACTCACTTGGTTAAATTCTAAAGTGAATAAAAATATCAAAAATCAAACATAAAGGAACAACGTCCATTGTCTATGGCTGAATTTGTGCTTCACTTCCTCGTGCCGTGGTAGTATGAGAGGATTCGAGGAAAAGTGTTTTGAAACTGCATAACAATCATATCAAATGCGAAGACAGAGTTGATTAGCTGTTGAATGAACAGTATCTTTACAAAGTGACAAAAAAGGAGTAAATTCGTTGGAACGACTCAGACTTCACGTCTAGAACCGATGAGAGGTCGGTTCCGATTTCGTTCGAGCAGACGTACACAGAAAATCATTACAATTTCTTTTATTCAATGATGGCGAAAGTGGTTGCAGCGAAGGTGGCTCAGCAGGAACAGCTGGGCCAGACAATACAAGCTACGCTTCTACGCCATCGTAAAGATTCATACGAACGAAAGCTGCAACCTGCCTATTTGGATAAAGCTTCTTCTGACCTCGAAGCTTCATGGAAAACGTTCGTCGATAACAACGAATGGCTGGCAGAGAATTTGGAGTTTTTGAGTGTGTGACCCTGGCGTGCGCTCGGCAACGTGAAACGTGTTTGAACCTTGTGACGGTCGAATGTTGCTCCCGACACTGATGGTGAAGTTCACATGTCGAAGCTCATTTCCGACGAATGAAGAAAAATAGAATTTGTCGGGCAAAGACGCACAAAAAGTACCGTGAATATGAGCATCGTAATATGGAAATGATGGAAATTATGTAGAATAGTGCGTGGTGAAGTCGCACGTAGTCGAGGACGTGGAAATACTGGATGGGATTGGGAATTGGATATCATAATATTCGAACGAATAGGATACTATGTTGCGATTCAAAGTTGGATGCGATGGTGGTCGCCAGAGATAATTGGCTAAAAGAAAATGCGATGATGGTTACAGATAGTGGAATATAAGGATGTGAAGAAACATTAATTGATGGAGCGAGGTTTATGCGTTTGATCTGAGCTTTAGTCGAAAAGTTGCGATAACTGAACACCTGTTGAGGTAGTTGACCCAAAGCCGCTTGTCTCGATATTTTATTTGATAAGGAATATAATTTATATAGAGTGAAAATTTTGTGATTTGTAATTTTTCTCCTCATTTCAATTAAAGTTTCCGCCATCACTACATCGTCAACGAGCGCTCGTCGAGAATGCCGGTGAGTACACTTTTTGTTTTCTTTTTTTTCATATTTTTGTAAATATATATATAAATAAATATATATAAATATATATATATATATATATATATATATATATATATATATATATATATATATATATATATATATATATATATATATATATATATATATATATATATATATATATATATTCTAATAGGGTTAAATATAGCTTCAAAACAAACAAAAAGAAAGAAACTATACATATACACAAATTTAATGGTACACATGTTCAATAATAACTAGAAGTGAATCTCAAATTTATATAAATAGGGACACTATTTAAATTCTATTGATGTTGGCTATGAAGAGTGGCCTTCCGCTCACGTGTCCCTTTTATGATAAAGTGTTATGTGATCCCATTGCATAATACTGTAACATAAATGGTTACATTTATATTTCTCATTTGAAGGAAATATTCATGCAAATTATGTTTATATGAGTTTTTCACTCAAATGTGAAATACATGGCCACGTCTACATTTAGATCTTGATCCGGTTGGGAGGGTGCGAGGGGACACCGCTTCCACCTGGATGGCCCACTCTTATTTGTGGTCCATGAGTATCTTCGGCAACGACGAGGTCTCCCAAGTCCGTCTGTTTTCTCCAGGCCCAATTTGTTCTTTGAACAAGCAGTTTCCACCGTTAGTAGGTTACCTCGGCCTCAACATCAGTCGATAAGCATTCGACCTTTTTTAATTCGTGAATGCGAAGTTTTCTTGCAGTGGGTCCTTGTGCTGGGGAAAGGGACCCGCCCCACGACACCGCAACGCCAGCCTGCCAGCGCATTCACGCTCCCTAGACAAGGCCAAATCTCGGCGGATACTACCATCCTCTTCCGCTGAGGCAGCAGACCATCGCTGCAGTCCTTTACGGACATTCACTTACTCAAATCACTACACCTAGTGGGGTGAAGTGATGGTTCGATATCTAGGCCAAATTACTTTTATCCGCATACTGTGTTGAATGGCGTTTATTACGAAATCACATAAAAGTCACCGATAATTATAATAGATACAATTAATATGTTAAAATCAGTTTCAATCAAAGCCATATGAAGCATCCTTTGAGCACGATACGTAGTATCATTTCCAACCCATCACAGCATTAAGCCATACCTGAAATACCATCTCTGCTACCAATGACTGAGTCCTACTAATATGGTACATGAAATCAATATTTTAAGCACCGTTGCTTCGTCTAATTACAACGATAATTAGGGTTCAAAATAAGCAGGTTCCCATTGCGAAGAAAGCAAACCGACCGCAGTGTGTCCACCCCCAACCTCAACTTCAAACAATCATCGCAATCACATTTTCGGCAGCCACAACAATAGCAACGTCATGCGCTTGAAACGTAAAACCAACAAAAAGATGTAAATTGGAGATAAGTGTGCAATGCAAACTCAACAGCACCAACAACCCGGGGCAGTATGTAGTACACAATCCAAATCCATGCGGCGCAACATTATAATAAGCCGCCCTCACGGCGTCGACACTGGAACGCATAAAAGCAATTGTTCTTTCGGTCGAGACGACAGCCATCTGTAGGAACATTCGCGTTGCGTGTGCAATGCTGCCCAACCGGATCAACCAAATCACAGCTGGGTCTCTAACGCACGGTGTCGTGGTGCGTTAACCATAGTCCAGGGGATTCAACCATCTGTCGGAGCATATTCAACGGTGGTTAACACGATTCGAGCCTATAAAAGGAGGGTGAATCCAACGGGACACCCTCTTCCAAACAACTACACCCCGAACGATAGGTAAGTGGACCGTCACGAGGAAACGATTTTCTGAGGTAGTAGAAAGACTTGTTACGGATAAGACCGAAGAGCGGAACCATAGCCGTTAGGAGGAGGCTATAAAAGCGCGCGAAGAATGACGCGCCTCCTCTTTTATCTTTTCTATCGTGTGCGACGAAGCAGCGGAGCAAGAACAACCAGGGAGAAAGTAATTCGAAGCGCAGCGGCAATCTTCAATGGGGGACAGCGGAATAAGCAATTGAGATCCAAGCGAAGGGAAAATTAGTATCACATTGGAGGAAAGGCTACAAAGTACAACAGCGTATACGATCGTCGAAGGGGCCCCTTTGTAGGTATATAATAGAAGTAAGTTTTCTTATTGAATACTGTGTATCACATGTTAAAATTATATGGAAGTTCCGATTTGGAGTACATGTGTTCGAAAATTTTAAATAATCGTAGTTTCTTTGAGATGTATTAATGCTTGGAGGAAGAAATTTTTGTCTTTAGGACAAGATCAGAGAAAATCTTAGTTTTCAGATTACGGGTTGTGACGAGTGCGGCTTGGAAGGACAAGTCGAAGTGGAAGTGTCGTGGAATTAAATGAAACTCGTGATATCGGAAGTCAGAGTGTTCGGGGGTGGTATAGTAGTCCACGCGAAGATTAGTGTGAGTAAGAAGTAGAGGAGTACAGTGGTGTAGGTGAAGGATTGTAGTGAAGGTCATAGTGTGGTTATTAGCTAGGGTTTCGGCCGAATAACGTCGCGTTTAATCCGGTTAGCCGCATTCTCGCTTGGCGGCTATCTGGGGCTTTGAGGGACAAGCGAGTGGCGCCTCACGCCCGTCTTCGGACGAGCTAACCGGGTCCATAAGCCCCGCCGGAGCACTCCAGTTTCCCTGAGGGCCATATTGGCTCTCGCGAGGTAAAAAGTGGGGGTAACAGACTCCGAAAAGTAAAACAAATTGAAGATGATGAAATAATGGTTTCCTTGGACGTGAAATCATTATTTCCCAGCATCCCAATAAAAAAAATCGTGTACACATTCGAAAACTGGATTGTTGGATATGAGAATACTACATCGGAGTGCCGTAAAAAAAGCTAAGCTTTACATGAAAACAAAGAAATATAGAGAAACCTAGAAACGCCGCCTTTTCCTTTCTAATACATTTTAACCCTAACTTCATGAAAGGCTGCGAAATGCTTCAACTCTCTCGATGCATTTCGCAAACATATTTCAAACATATTTCATCCTCATCAAACCTCTCCACAGTATCATCTTCATCCTTCGCCACATTCGCAATTGTCGCACCAATCAACGTTGAGCGGGTCGAAAATTTGTTCACCGTCCTTCACGATGAGGAGTTATTATCTGCCGAATTCTCACCGTTATCATCTATGTCAACAACATTATCAACGCCAACAACCATCACTGCGACAAAAAACAGCAAATGCTGCAAGAAGATTATCAAATGTTGCAAATCACCAGCACCGAAAACAATAAGATCTATTTTACCAACATGAACATACAATACTCGTATACGAGTAACATAACAGGGGAATAGAAATAAAATGTTAACAGCAAGCTAACGTATACACAAAAATACAATGTTTAGTATATACAAGGCACTTGCGAAGAATTCTCGCTTCTTTGTAGGCGTCTTGATAAAAACAATAAGTAAAACACAAAGCTACAAATGACAAATATGGTTTAAGAAACCAGCTTGACGCTGAAAAATTCGCCAATTGTAAAATAAAGATGAACTATGAAACTATGGAGGTGCAAGTATCTGAACTAAAAGAGAAACTGCATTTCAAAGACGAAAAAATGATACGGTGAACGAAAGAAAATAACGAATTAACTATTCGAAAGGCAAATATTCAACACCCACGAAAAAATCACATCGGGATAGGAGATGTGCAAATCCAAGAATCATCAAGTCATAGCGGACTTCAAAGCGTATCACACAGTCATGATCAAACTGATCAACATGGAGACCTTGATTATCATCATCATCATCAACATGATCACAGTCATGATCATGATCACAATTCAGACCATGATCACAACCACGAACCAGAACCAGAAATTAGCGGAACAAATACAAGTTGTCACGGGAGCCTTCCACACACGAGTTTAAGGGTGCCCGCGGTCTTATTTAAAAGTATAATAATAAAAAAAAAAAAACAAAAAAAAAATATAAGTTCTCCGCGAGGATAACTTCCCGAGCCAAGCGGAAGTAGATATTTAAAATGTATTTAATCCTATAAATTATATGGTATTATATGGAAAGCGGAGATATTACCATCTTGAAGTTAACCCGTCGGACGCTGGAATATACGATCGGGTGGTTGTTATTGACCTCATCAAACAAGTAGCACAAACTCACCAAATTGACCCAGCTGGCCAGAATAATTTCAAGTAATTGTGTTGTCTGAAGTGAAAGGCTTGACAAAAGATGCTCAACATGCGCTTCGTCGAACGATGGAGAAGTATATCGCCGCCTGCCGAATTATACTGTCCGTCAACTCCACATCGAAAGTAATCGCTGCGATAAGAAGTCATTGTTTGGGTGTTCGTGTTGCCGCACCGCAAACGGACGACATCATATCTATCTTGAACAATATGTGTCGAAAGGAGAACCTGAATCTATCCGCAGAATTGGCGTAGCGGATCGCTGCGAAGCCCAAAAGAAACCTGCGCCGAGCAATTCTAATGCCAGGAACTTGTAGAGTATAACAATATCCATTCACACCCAAACAAGAAATTACTGATCTTGATTGGCAGACTTACTTGGAAGAGACAGCGAACCAAATTATCCTAAAGCAGACACCGCAGCGGCTGGGAAAAGTCCGGGAATGACTCCATGAACTGTTGTCTCAAGGTATTCCACCAGATATTATTTTTAAAGGACTCATGCAAAACTTGGTGAAAATTGCGACATGCCCTTGAAGGCTAAAACATCGGAGTACGTTTATTTGTACGAGCATAGGATGCAAAATGAATCAACGTACATTTTCCATTTGGGAACATTCTACAAAGGAAAGTTTCACCAATATGTAGACAACATCAAAAGGCTGACTGTGGTAACTTACGTGGATTGTCAGCTAACTTCCTGTCTTCACTGTAGGAGTTAGCCAGGCGTGCGTCGATATGCGAGGATGTTCTGTGATGTGGGGTAGGGAAGCAGCTACAATGCCATGGTTTCAGAACAAAACGCAAAACAAAAGTTGGTCTCGGCAAATAAATAAACATTGGGAATGACAGTTCCCACCGAGAGCTTTTGAGCTGCCATATGATCAGTGCGTTCAACTGAACGATTACAACAACGCCTACGGATAATGCAGCAAAGTCTGTAATACCGCGCGCCTCCACTGGACGAGAAAGTGGAGCCACGTTCGGAAGCTCGCTTGGAGGAAAGCGTGGCAACCAGAAACGATAAAAGGCCCCGGATGGAGCTTGAAAAGCTCTCTTTTTTGGATTCTGGGAATTCGACTAGGCGAGCGTTTTTGGCGGAATTTTCTTTTGGAGGTTAGGCGGGATATTCAAGGAAGTACAATTTTGGAGTTGGCGGGACGGCAGATTTCGGTGAATTGCACGGAAAAAGGCGATTGGAGGCGGAATATTCAAGGAAGTACAATTTTGGAGTTGGCGGGACGGCAGATTTCGGCGAATTGCACGGAAAAAGGCGATTGATGGAGAAAGCCAGGAGAACGCTACAGTTGGAAGCCGCAGACTAGGGGCCCCCGGATAGTTAGCTACTATCGACATACGAGCGTAAGAGTATTTTCGTTGTAGTATTTCTTTTTTTGTATAATTTATTTTAAAATCTGAATTTCACGATCAATAATAATTATTTCCAATAATATTTGCTGGTGTAGAATTTATTTCCACAAGTGGAACGTGCCAAAGTGTAAGGTTTGGCTCGGGAAGTGGCGTAGTGGGCGAGCACGAATAGTACCCCAGGTGTGGAAGGCTCGAGGGTGCTCCGCCAACACGTGGTGTGGCTTAAGGGTCCGGCAGGACATAAATTCCCCTTAGATTCCACGCGCTGTTTAGGTGTGCGAGTTGGTGTAGGGAGGAATAGGCGACACAGTCGGTACGCGAGCGCGGAAATAACATCGGTGCCGGTACGAGTCTTCGACGAGTCGCGATTCTCGCTTGGCGACTCCCGTGGGGCCCATTGGAAAAGCGAGTGGCGCACGGCCCCTCTTCATTGGGCTAACCGGGTCCGAGGGCCCCAGTCGAAGGTCTCTACCAGAGGCCCAGAGTGCTCCGGGATAGAAAAATTGTAATATTATGGCGCCCAACGTGGGCTCCACAAAATGAAGCAATGCAAAAATTGACAACTCGCTTTAAATCATTGATGAATGATGTGGCGAATCTGACTGATGAAAAGCAACGGCTCGAACACTTAGTCATCCAACTGCAAGGCGAAACAGACACAATCGGTGAATATATTGCATTCTATCAAGCGCAAAGGCGAGCCATGAAGCAACGTGAAATAAAAAGGAATGTACAGCTAATGAAACTGAAATCAGAACGTGCAGAGCTACATATATAACAAAATCACATTCCTGAATCAGCTTATGAATAACTTGTCACAGCCAATTGGTTTACCTACCAGAAATAACAACAACTTTAAATGTGCCCAATCAGCAACCACCAGAGCAACACATTTCACCGGTTGTAAATGAAAGCTCACCATTTAAAACAGTAAATTCTTCCGACGATTAAACACGGATACAGGCAATTGTGATACAAAAATCCAAAGGATGTATAAGATAATTTTTATTATAGCGAAAAATGGGAAATAAAAATTGGGGGAAAGAGTTGCAAGTCAGGAATTCAAACAAAATTAGAGGAATAAGATAATTTGTATCATAACTATAAGGAATAATGGGAAATAAAAATTGGAAAAAACAATTGCAAATATAGAATTTAAGCAAAATTAGGCGGAAAATAGAGAAGAAAGGGAAAAAAAGAAACAAATAATTTTTCAAGTGTGGATGTCTCAAAATGGTTTTGCGCACCATCCGCCTTGAGAGGATTAAAAAACAACCTTGGACATTCAAGAGAACACATCTGTTACCAAAATAGACTAATAATTATTGTAAGATGCAAAGCTATTAAGAAAATTGGATGAAGGGAAAAACCGAAGATTATATCATCGTTAAAAAAATTTTTCAAATGAGATGTTAGGATTATTTTTGAAATGTACTTCATTAGATAGATCACTGAGGAAGAGGCTGGATAAGCCCTGAAACAGCTGTCTGACTCAGAGAAAAAAGTATGTTCAACCTGAGAGGAGGATTTTTTATACCTTGTTTCTATCAATGTTAGTTCATAAGATCGCGGCCGTGGAAATGTTATCGATTAGAAGTGAGAAAAACTGTATATATAAAACAGAAGTGAATAAAAGAAGTGTTTTGAGGAAAATGCAAAAATGGGTTTGGAAATTAAATTTGCAATCTTGTGTGTCGTGGGCAAGGACCGCGCCGGAAAGTGTTCATAACAAATTCCAACAAGATACCCCAACTTTTTCGTGGTCCGCGACCTTCTTCATCGAGGAAAAAACCAGCCCTTATAACACGCAGTTAGGTAATAGGAAAAAGAGGAAGTTGGTTTTATACATTGCTCTTTCCCATCAGTTCCGCCCTAGGCCTAGTTGATTGTCAGTTTTTTTGTAATGAACTTGGTGCTAGGGAAAACTACCCACCCCGTGATACCACAGACGCAAAGGGAAACCAACTCCACAAGGATGCCCATCTTTTTCATAGTCAACTACTTCCTTTGACAAGGAAAAAGTAATTCCCAATCACGCGCGATTTCTTGATGTGCTCCGTAGGTTGCTAATTTCCCTTCCGTAGGTTGCTAATTTCCCTTCCATTCCGGTTGTAATAGAAGCAATTTTGGAAAACGAAAATTTGATTTCTTTTTGAATAAAATTGCACCACGAGAATAATGTATGTGCGACAATCATCCTGAAATCCGGCCCTGACCATCGTTTCTCGTGATTTTAGTTGCAACACATGTCTCTCTATCAGGGATTGTCATATAACCTCCATATGATACATAAAGTGACAGTTCGTAGTGCTAGTTGCGGTTTTTACCCACGGTCGTAGTTAGAGTTATTTTGATTAAGTTTAAGATTAAACTTTTTATTAATTTATCAAAAATCGATATGGCCGCGATTTACCAACCTGTGTTCATAGCGATTGGCGTGCATATTTTCTTCAATTTGTGAATATAATTTTTTCAACGTTCTTATCGTTAATTATATTTTACTGTATTCGTTAAATTTATATGTGAATCCTAAGACCAAATTAATTTCTAAGCTTAATAGGGAAATCTTTCCGCAGGTTTCATTTGATATTTTGTAAATACTCCAAGTAATGATTGTTGTTGCGAGTGGACGTGTTTTGCTCGGGCTCCGTGTACGTTCTATTCTTACCTAGTTTTTATAGAGTAATAATAATTGTGATTTGTTAAGTAAAGTAATTTATTCATTATTCCCGTGTCGTTAATTAGTGAGTGTGACCAATTAGGCCCTAACACCTTCTTGATAAAATTACCACAGACTCAATTACATTATTACATTGACCCAGTTTTATAAACAATTCGTTATCATTAAACGCAAGCATATATTCGCGTAAATTTGTGTCATTTCGATTTACTATTTTTGTTGACTGTATAAATTGTGCAAATTATTTGTTGTCAGATTGCATTTGCATTGATTCGTGATTATTGTTGACTGTGCAAATTGCGTGAAATTGGTTTTGTTTTGGTTTTGGCTTTCACTTGTTGATGACCTTGACTAAAATTATTAATAATCTATGTACCAGTTTTAATAATAGCAGATATATAAATAAACTAAATAAATAAAATATTAAATTATATTTTATCATGGACAATGACCCATAAGTGTGATCTCCTCAATTGCATGGCCTTCGATCATACTTTTAAGTATGTTATATGTAAGAGTTTCTGTTCCCGCAAACTGCACGGTGCTTGCATGGATGCTCCAAGAGACTGTTTTCATCTTTTCTTGGAGTCTTATTTCATTTGCTCAAACTGCCAACGCCTTGAACATAAATTTCGAGATTTATATGATCGAATTACTGATCGCATTGATTTCCTCATCAATGAAAAGGACCAGCTATGTTAATTGCACGCCAGAATGCAAAGTCACGTGCAAACGATGAAAGCTTCGTTGAGATGGCATCTAGTTTTGATGAGATTGCGACTGCACTTTCAGGCAGCAATATCAAGGTCACTAAAGCACTCGAATCTGTCGACTCCCGTCTCATTGCAATGAAAAATCAGATTGCAAATCTTCAGCTCCAACGTACCGGAACTTTAAATAAAAACTGTCTATCCAGTTTACTGAGAACAACTAACTTCAGAACGCAACAAAACGCCTCACAAGGGAAGGGTTAGAGGAAAAATTTGCCACCATGGAGAATATAGTTCATGAATACTGTGCAGCTCAATTAACAGCGAAATGCCCTTCTAGTGTCGTTATACAGGAAAATAGGCAATTTCCATTCAGGCTACAAAGGCGATACGCCCATTGGAAGACCTACGATCCAAGTTCCAGTGGTCTCTTCTATTTTCAAATTGGGCACAACCTGGTCTTTGGATGACTGGAACAAAAGATTAAAGAAATTGGAGTCAGTCAACTCAGCAAATATTCAAAGAACCACAAAAGCCAGCGAAAACTTCTGGGAGATATTTTACCTCAAGAAAGTACCTAAAAATCTAAATGCCGTTGGGTTGCAGCAGAAATTTGAAACGTGTCTGATGATCAAAGGCTGCAAAGTGGAAGACATCCCAAATCGTAAGATCCCAAATCGTTAGGCTTTTTACTACCCTCCGAGTCAAAAACGGCGATTATGTCTGGAAGGATATGGTATTCAGCAAGTGGAAATCAGCCAAATCAATAACCGGAAATAAATACCGAAAAATGTCATCAACGAAACCATCGCATGAACCTCAAATTAAAAATAAGTATACGTTAATCATAACTAACCAAGATCTTAACTCTAAGCCTTCTAGTAACACACTTGTAAACTCAATTTCCCATTTAGTTTCAAAAGACACTACTCCTAGATCCATTGACGTTATCATAAAAACTTCATCCACTTCCCTCATAAGAAATAATAGTGCCTCTAGCAGTTTGCCATCTGTAAGTACCAATGATCTGGTAGAAGAGCGTATTGTCCCCACTTCAATAGCAGAAAATAAGGAAAAGTCCACTGAATACTCAAATTTTGTACATGGAGTTGTACAGGTTTCATCCTCAGCTCATATAATTCAACTACCAGCCTCAACAGTAAACTCGACGAATGAGAAGAGTTCATTTTTAGTCCACCTACTACCACCAGTTGTGAGGGCAACAGTCGACTCTAGCAAAGATCTCGAGTCCAAATATCTCCTATCTAGGCTAAGAGATGACAGAATTTACTATAACGTGAGACTATTCCTAGCCTATCTGCACAAAGCTCCTGATACTACGTGTATCGATGGTAAAACAAAGATAAACATTAAAGTTTCAATCCAACGAAAAGGTCTTCTCATTGAAATAGAGGCTCTCCGTGGACTTTATTTTAAATACCATGAAGAATACAGCATATCTCCAGCCCAAGACAAAAAAGACTGGACACTTATTCCTCACACGTAAGCATCAATTATACATCTTCTCTTCAACGATCTAGAGAGCAACAACAGAAATCTTTTCGTTCCCAGTAAAACCCCACTCAGTTCCAACCGCCTCAGACTCTTTTACCACAACTGTGATGGTATGAGAGGAAAAATCAATAAACTCTTTCTTGACGCCAAATCATGCCATTTTTAATGTTCTTTCCCTGACCGAAACATGGTTGAACAATTCATTTGTAAGCGAAGAGATTCTTGATGGAAACTGGACCGCTAATAGGGACGATAGAGATTATCATAGCACTGGACAGACCCGGGGCGGTGGCGTTCTTATTGCTGTGCATAATTCCTTTTCCAGCAAGCTGGTCAGCACAGTTCCAAATCAATTTTATAAACATAAAATCGTCCGCATCAAAGTGGAGAAATCGGATTTATACGTGGGTGTTTTTTATATTCCACTTAAATCAGGTGAGATAATCTACAATGATGTGTTTAATGTAATTTCTTCCCTGGCTGCTTCCATCAAGGAAGAAGACAAAATTATCATCTCTGGCGACTTCAATCGCGCTAATTTGTCATTCATGGTCGACGAAGCTGATGATGGTCTTCTGCCAATAAATCTTTCGGACGATATTGACTTCGAACTTATTAACACTTTATATGGTAATGATTTGCAGTAAATTGTTTTGACTCCCAACCATTACGGTAATTGGCTAGATCTGATATTTACAAACGCATACGACGAAGTAGTGGTCAATCCGATTGGTGAAACAGAGCACCTATTTTCAAGTGGCCTCCACCATTCTGCACTTTCTGTTGAGCTGTCCACTACCGATGAAGCAAACCGCTATCTTACAATAACAATATTGTATACGACTTCTATAATGCTGACTATGATGGCATAAATAACTATCTTCGTCAAATTGACTGGACTGGTAGTCTTACAACATTAGGTGTAAACGATCCAGTATCTCGTTTTTACAAGATTTCCCTTGGACGCCGTTGAAAGACACGTACCTAGGATAAAAAAGAAGAACAAACTCTCTGAGCTTTGGCTAGATAGTGAGCTCCGTTACTTGCGAAATCAAAGAATTAAGCTTTATAAAATAATTCAATCAAGATCCAATGTGAACTATGAGATGAAATCCAAATATGATGAGCTGGCGAAGGAATTTTAAATTAAATCCCGGGAAGCATATACATCATATGTTAACACAATTGGTGAAAATATTATTCGTGATCCAAAAAAATTCTTTGATTTCGTAAACATAAAACGCAAGTCTCATGGCTTTCCTAAATTCAAGACATATCAGGAATCTAGCTCTTCCAACCCAATGGATATTTGTGAATTTTTTGCCAGCCACTTTCGATCCATTTATTCTACAACCAGCTCTTCGTACTACGCTCGTTCCTCGGATCTAAATTCAGCCGTTTTAATTAAGGAAATTTTGATTTCAAAAGATGAAATACTTAAAGCAATAGAAGATCTTGAGCTCAATAAAGGACCAGGCCCTGATTTACTCTCTCCTTACTTTTTATTCAACTACAGAGACCCATTGATCCTACCCTTATATATCCTTTTTAACAAATCCCTTGCCGCTGGAACTTTCCCTTTATCTTGGAAGTCATCACATTTGACACCAATATATAAAAATAAAGATAAGGGGTCAGTTGAGAATTACAGAGGTATTGCTATTTTATCAGCTACACCAAAACTATTTGAAAAATTAGTCTGCTCCAAATTATCTCCCATTATTGAGCCACGGCTTAACGATCAACAGCATGGTTTTCGTATAAATCGCTCGACCAAAACTAATCTATCCGTCATGGTGTCTAGCATTCTCTGTGAAATTGAGTTGGGGCACCAAATTGACGCGATTTAAACTGATTTTAGTAAAGCATTCGATCGGGTCAATCACGAAATCCTAATACACAAGCTTACAAGATTCGGAATCGATGGTTTCTTAATGCACTGGCTTGGCTCATATCTCCATAATCGGACTCAAAAAAATTTTTTTTCAAGGTTTCATATCCAAAGAAATAAATGTTTGCTCCGGTGTACCAGAAAGCATTTCTGATCTTTCTGAGGTCTTGTCGGATAATCCCCATCTTTTCTATGCCGATGATCTTAAGCTTTACAATGTAATAAAGTCCCAACAAGATGCATTATTCCTTCAAAGCAAAATCAATTCCCTGTTGGAATGGTCCCAAATTAACCAACTCAACTTTTAAAAATGGCAAGTTATAAGTTTTACACCGAAACGCTTAACTTTAATCAACAATTATCATTTTTACCATCATTAACTTAGCCGGTGTCACTTTGGACAGAAAAATTCGTTTCCATTTACACTACGATCATGTCATCAGTAGGGCCAGTAAGCTCCTTGGTTTTAGCAAACGTCGATCTAAAGAATTTGAGAATGTATGGGTCTCTAAGACAATATACCTTTCTTTAGTTCGTCCTATCCTTGAAAATGCTTGTCTAATCTGGGACCCGAGCTTTAATGTTCATACCGACAGAATTGAGTCGGTTCAAAAACAATTCGTCCTTTTTGCGTTAAGATCATTATTTAATCCGAAAAATTTTTCAGATTTGCCATCATATGAGCATAGCCTTCGGATACTAAATATATCAACGCTGGCCTCTAGAAGATCTATATTTGCCTGCTGCTTCGTGTTTGATATCCTTAGAGGCACTATTAAAATACCATTCCTAGCTGACAGAATTAAGGTCCGTGAGATATTGCGATTCACTAGACATTCGCGTCTGCTGATTGAAGAGCGACACCATACAATTACGCGGATAACGAGCCTGTAAACAGATGTTGCAAAGCTTTTAATTCACTAAGCAGACTTTACTCTCCAACCATCTCCAGATCCAATTTCAAAGCTTTATTATTAAGCACCTTATCCTCCGAACTCCATTCCTCAAACCTAGATTATGAATATTTTATTGTACTATTCATTATATTTTATTATTTTTTGTTTATTTATAACGATGCCTTGTTTGGCAATGAAATAAATAAATAATTTACATTATGTGAGAATGTCTTTCGTGCACAGTTCAAGCTACAGGGCTTGTAAATTATCACATTCTTGAATAAATTATCTAATTCGAACAACTTAAAATTTCCGGCGGCACTCCGTTGGATTATCCACTTTCGGTTGAAATAGCTGAGAACGTATTTCAGGCACAGTTCAAGTTTAAATTTTCACCGACACCGTCGATCGGCCCGCGCTGGCATTTTCCAAGCAAGCCCTCCCAAAAAAGTCGAACACACTCCAACCATGTGGTGGGAATTCGGCACACTCAACGGCAATATCTACCGCTTATGCATACAACTGAAGAGTTATGACCAAGCCGCGAAACTGCCGGCGACCTTGAAATAATCACTATATACTCGCCGAACACTCACTGATCACCGCAATTCTTTCAGCAGCACCATTTAAAGGTACATTAAACGTGAGATCGTGGGCTAAATGGGAAATCCGAATTAAAATTTTGTTTTCAAGGAGAAAATCTTCTTTCTTGTTCGCTAAATAACTTTTCCACTTTTTCATTGTTTCATGCCGACGAGTTCCCTCTTCATTTCACCATGCTTGCTGGATCCCTCGCTGTGGCGGTGACGGCGGATTGAGATGCAAGTGGAATGCTCGAATTACTTCGCGCATTCGCGTGCGAAGGCATAAAATTCACGTTACAAATTTATTGCCACGTCGGCCAATAATTATCATTTGGGGGTTGCTTATCAGCAACGCGATAGTGGTGGTGGAGATGGTGAGTCCCCGATGATGAATAGACGAATTGGTTTGCATTCGAGATGATCTGATCGAGTGCAAAGTCTGACGGAGCTCGTACCGGGGCCACACTGACTCTTGCTATTTATTATTAGTTTGATTGCAAATGAATCAATTAACTTAATCTTGATGGCACGCGGATCCAGTAATTTTTATTTTACTTCAAATAGATTTGAGTAATTATGTATATATCTGTCCGGAAATTCTTGATTAGGATCCATTTCTAGCTAGTTTAGCAGGAATAGTGATTATTTAGAGGATTTTGTTTTCAATTATTAGAGAAAAATATGATGTGATGACATTTCATTTGAAGAAAGTGTATATGGAAAGAGAGTTTTGATACGGAGTGCAAAGCATCATTTTAAAAATTTTATTGCAGATTCTCAAAAATTTATCGTAAGAAATTTGTTTACCATACTTTGAAGTAAAATCAAAAATTTAATGCAAATTATATTTCACAGGAGTTGATTTTTCACCACTTTAAATATATTTGAATTTGTCTTAGCCGTTAATGGTAACGTAGAAAGCTCACTCGGAAAGAGTTCTAGAAGGCGAGGCATATAAACCCGATGCAGATTCTTTATTAGATAAGGAATTGAAATTACTAATGGTTAAAATTGTTGAACCCGCCTTGTAGCTTGTGTCCGCGCTGTTATCATTGTTGTTATTGTTACTGTTGCCTCCGAGTACAAACTTGTCATAGTTTTATCATCGATCAATTTTCACAGAGGAGTAGTTTTGGTGTAGGCGTAAAATTTGATTTAACTGTTTTCAGTATAGCATTTGCATTTGCTCCTCGAGCAGTTTGCCTAGGCGGACTGCTCGATTACTACAATTCGTAATCGTAATTTCGTGGCGTTTGCATTAACAAGTTAAAGTCTATTTGGATTTTTTTCTTTTAAAATTGTACTGGTTAAAGTGCCAGCTACAACACCTCAACCAAACCAGGTGTTAGACACTCGTTTGACAAACTACAATTTATTGACTATCGGAACAGTCATGTTTGTGGCCAATACATGAGCGAGAACAATTATTAGATGATAGTCTTACTCTGGGAAACACGTTGAGTTTTTCGGTGAAAGAATGCGATATCATACTTGTCGCGATAGACGGTGTATTTGGTAAGGTATCTGTGAAAATTTTATTCGAGATTCTATGGATGATCAAAGGAGAGGGTGTAATAGATGGATGATTATCGTCACCCCATAACGCCGGGAAGTGTTCTGAAACGTACACGGTGAGTGTGAAAAACTACAGAAAAATCTTTTCTTTTGTTGATTTCGGTTTTGGTGGTCACAGTTTCATTGTTACGGAAGCAGAGTAGAATGGTGCCCACAAAACTATCAATTGCAACTGTTTCAACGTACTCTCGAAGAAGTGTGTAAAGTAGGAATGAGATTGCGAGCCCAGTGGACTGGTCACCAGCAATTTCATAGTAATCATAATGCAATAATTGCGGAACAATTTGATATACAACTTCTTGATATTATTATTACCAACCCGAAATAAACTCCGCCACTATCACCGCTACCATTATCGATAAAAAGATTTCTGATCCCTACTCAATTAGCCTACAAGCAAATTTTAATTCACTAACAATAATGTTGCGAGCAATAAAATCATAAATTTACTTGTACCAGTTAGTCTGAAAAGCGGTCATAATAAACCTGAAACTGAATTTCTAAATCAGTTCAGAAGATCGCTAACAAATAAAATCAATAATAGCAACACCATTGCTACGCGATTTAGCGAAGCAATCGCAAGATTCGACTTGAACGAGAATCTTCCGTTACCGCCATCAAGACGCTCGTCGAGGGAAACGGTAAATGGAATGAAAACAAAGCGGGGAATTGCATTTCGAATGACGAGTGGGACAGCCGTCGCATTAGCGAATTCAGATTTGAAGCTCGTCGAGTCAAGAGGGTACTTAGCTTGTCGTAGCGTTTTCCATTTATTGCTGTATCTTAGCGTGTGTACAAGTGGTGTTGCGAGTTTAAAAACGGCCGTATTTCCGTGCATGACGATCAGAGGAGCGGAACACCTTCAATTGTGACTGAAGAACTTCTGGAAAAAATCGAGATTGCGGTCCGTGACGATCGCAGATTGACGTTAGATGAACTTTCTGTGATGTTTCCGCAAATCTCCAGATCCCTGATACACGAAACAATCACAGAAACTCTCGGATATCGGAAATTGTCTGCGAGGTGAGTCCCAAAACAGCTGACAATGCCAAACCTCACACGGCCAACGCCACGAAGCAACTCCTGGACTCTTTTGGATGGGACGTTTTGAACCACCCCCAGTATTCCCCTGACTTGGCCCCTTCGGATTTCCATCTCTTCACTTCCCTTAAGGTGCACATGGGTGGGAACAAGTTTTCAACGCACGAGGAGGTGAAGTGGGCGAAAGAGCTGGCGGGAGACTTCTTCGAGGCAGGCATCAAAAAATTGATCCCGCGGCTCACCACTTGCATCGAGAGGGATGGTGACTACGTCTACTTGTTCATATGTACAAGTGTAACCAAGTATGTTTTTGTTTAATTAAATTTTTTTTGAACCCTACATAAATTGAGTACACTTAATTTCTGGACGTGCCTCGTACTTAAAACCAAGACGATAAAAGTGAATGTTTTGTGTTATCCTCCCACTCTGCTGTTTTCTCTCAAATTTTCATTGAATCTATTATCTTTAGAAGTAGAGCTGCGAAGGAAAGTACCAAGAAATCTCATCGAGGAATATCGATGTAATGGAGAACACAACGTAAAATTTAAAGAATGACGATGATGATGAAGAAACTCGTAACAAATATTTAAGAGTAGTAAAGTTGGATGACATTAAAAATTAAAGTACGATTTTCGTAAAAGTGTTAATAATTTGTATAGTTAAAGATTGTTATATTTTACATAAGCAAACAAATGAAAATAAATACATTCGTTAAAAATGAAAACAAAGGGAACTATTAAAATTTTAGCGGTTGCAGGCCCTTTACCCCGTCTCAACAACGAGCGCTCGTCGGAGGAGGACTGAGTAAGTACACTTTTGATTAATATAAATCTTAAAATTAAAAGTCTTGTATATTATTCAATTTGAATTATGTATTAGTAATGCATGTTTGTTTCTTTCATTGCTTCTCTCTTTTTCTGGAATCGCGTCCATAATCATTAATTGCTTTAGAACTGACATATTACAATATGATGTTTTCCATTTATGAGATATTTAGTTTTTTTTCGAATAGTTGCGTAATTTATGTTAATGAGGAAAGGATGTATATGGCACTTATAGTGGTAAAAATGAAAAGATAAAAAAGAGAAAACTCGGTATTTATGTTTTACTCGAACCTGGAACGGGTATGGGACCCAACACGTTGGCTGGCCCCTCCACTCATGAGCTAGCCATTCTTTGTTACAGGTGCTCTTGCAGAGTAGAGTGGTCCTTGATTCTTATTTGTGATAAAGTTTTATAGGATTCTGTCGTCCAACACTTTAACATAAATCTGAAAAAGTTTTATTTTTCATTTAAGGGAAAGGTTCATACGAATTACTTTTGTATGAATTTATAATTTAAATGAAAAACAAATGGCCACGTCTACAATGGATCTTGATCCGGATAGGAGAGTGCGAGAGGGCACCGCTTTCATCGTAAATATCAATTGTAACGACGAAATCCTCTCGCGTCCCGCGAATGCTAGTCAGGCTCGCTCAGTCGCGTTTCTTTAGTGGATCCCTTGGGTAGGTTAGCTCGGCCTCGACACCGTCCAACCGAGATACTTGTAATGTCTAATTCGAGAACGCAAATTTTTTTTTTGTAGTGGACCCTTGTGCTGGAAAAAAGAGCCCGCCCCACGACACCGCAACGCTAGCCTGCAAGCGAATTTACGCTTCCTCAAACAAGGCCAATTCCGACGAGCACTCATATCTTCGCTCGCCGAGGTAGCAGACCATTGCTGCGGTCCATTACGGACATTATAAATGAATATAAACACTACATTATGTAATGGTTATGTTTACGATATAAAATAACAAAAAAAAAGAAAAACAAAACGAGTTGAGAAGTGGCTCGTCTTTTGTGAATTTTCCAACTGCACTTGCACGAAATACCGTTCCGGCGCGTGAATGGGAGAGTAAGTTTTGGATTTTGTCGATGACGAGTAGCGGTACGCTTGGCGACAACGGGTTGTTGGAATCCAGCAACCGAGTGCTGTAGTTGTGCTGATCGAGGCGGGAGTTGGAAGTTAAAAGATTTAATTTTTTGAGAACTCTTTTCGTCTCGAAGCGGAGTGCAATTTTGATCCCCCTACATAAGAAGAAAAATTTCACTGGCTGCGAAAATCTCGCTCCCGGAAAATTAGTAAGGCAGTGAAAAGTGTATAAAACAATTTTTGTAGGTTCACAGAGAGATTACCGTGGCGAGATTACCGTTTATGGGTGGCGTAATAGTGTTAGTTAGAATGCGGTATTTGACGGCTGATGCCGTTGTGCGGAGAGGAGGATGAGCTCTTCCTGTCTATAAGGACTCAGAAGTGAAGGGCGTTGAGTAAAGGGCTTCACACAGTTGGTGAAGTTTTGGTTCGGCGCTCGAGAGTATAGTCTTCCAACGACGTTTTCCCGTGTGCGATTTTCGCTGGGTTTGGTCCTAGACCAAATTTTGTGCATGTCTCGATGAAAGCTAAGTGAAGGTAACCATGTCTACTTAATACAGATTGAATCTGAAAGAATTCCAATAAGATCCGGTGTAGAGCTGTCAAAAGATTCTAATGTGATAACAAACATAAATTTTTATTGATAGTGTTCAGTAAAGTCTATTAGCATTTTTACAAGGGGTGCTCCGGTCAGCCTCTTTTCGGCCCCGGATAGCTCCATCGGAGACAGAGCAGGCGCCACTCGTCCGCCCTTGGAGCCCGATTGGAGCCGCCGAACGAGGTTACGGCTCCCCGGGGGCAAAGAGTAGAATCCTACCTACCTCAGATTCTATTCTAGCTAAATCAGAAATAAAAACAGTATAAGAAATAACCGAAAAAAATTCACTTCAGTTAATCTTTTACTTTAAACGTTAAAATGTCTTAAGAAAATGCACAATAGAATATTGAAAAAAAAGAAAAACGGTTGGCCAACACTTTCGACGGTGATTCCGCTGCCGCTGATGTGGGGTCCCCAAATAATTGGTTTTTGCTTTCTTCACTGATTGATTTATTTCCAGATCTTGTATTAATCGAGCAGTCGCACAATCAAACTGCTCGAAAACCTTCCTATATCCTACTCGGAATTTTGTGGCAGATTGGGAAAAAAATATATAATTAATTCTTTTTGTAATCCGGATTTTGTAGAACACTTTTTCTTCTTATTATTTTTTTACTGCAATTTGAGAACAATTTTCTTTTATATTAAAATTTAAATGTCTCCCTTTAATTTTATTCGTCATGAGGTTTAACTTTCGTAACAAATTAAAACTTTCGTTTCCTTACTATACTTAAAATTTCTTCACTTTACTTAAATTTCTTCACACAATTTAAATTTTCTTTACCTCATTTAAATTTTTTCTTACATTGCAAATTTCCTTACATCATTTTTCATTTTTTTCTACGTCAATTAAATTCTATTTTAAAAATTTCCAATCTGCATGTAAAGTTCTGGGTTTGAGGAACGCTGATGTAATACTTCTCAACGGTGTATTACATCACGGAAAGGAAGGGAAGAGAGCTGATGGAATCAGCTGAGGCGATTCATCGTATGTACGGGTTGGATGAAAAGAAAGACAAGTTGGACGGATCCAAAAGCGAAAACGGGGAATTGCTTTGAAAACGCCAGCGCGGGCAGATTGACGAAGTGTCGGTGGTAGTTTAGTGGAATATTAGAGTTTTAATTGTGAATTCCTGATTGTTGTTCCGTATTGCCAATAAATTATTTTCTAATATATTTCAACGCAAGTGAAATTGGTGTTATTTTTCTCCATGAAGTGAAAGTCTTGGACTTTCAATGTAGACTTGTGCCCGCTATATTAAGAATAAAGTTATAACGCATGTTACCGTGAATTAACGAATTCAAGTACAGTGTTTGGAAGTTGCATAGTTGTAAACCACGCACATGTGGCTTATGGCAGTGTTAGCAGTGGAATACATTGGTGGAATATTTATATAATACATTGATGGAATGTTTATATTTATATTGTATTTGGTGGAGTGAAGGGAGGAGTTCGTGCACTAAATAATGCGAATGCGTCAGCGTGGATTTTAGGGTTGAGTGTACCGAATTTTGAACACTTAGTTGCCGTGCGATTGATTTTTGTAAGAAATCCACATTTTTCGCTGGCGTCCCATTTTTTTCAAATAAACACCTTCGCGCTGTAACTTCATAAATTCTGGTCGCAATCAAGAAGAAAGGAAAAGAGAAATTATAGTAGCGATTCTCTTTTGTGCCGAGGTGCATATCTGAAGAGAGTGCATCAATACTGTACACTTTGGAGAAAAATCCTTAGTCTAGCCTCGAAATCTGAAAAAAAAGGAAAAACTTTTCCGTATCCAACATAAAAAAGTCGACCATTTCGTGCAAATAAGCCTTTTATAAGCATTTTCATGTGGAGTATTAATCACAACAGAAACGAAATTAGTCATGTAAATGTTCCTGTAATGATATTGCCAGATGGTTTCCCAGCATCTCAACGATTGAAGTCAATAACCATTTGTTCCAGAAGTTTCAAGCACTTTTAAACCCCTCTTGGGAAACGAATCGGTGGAGGAGCTTAGTTTCGGTTTCTGGTGAACTTTAGAAAACCATGGGTTTGCGGGTGCTTCTCATTTGTGGGAAAGAGTCATACAAAGTACTTTGTATGTTTTTCACTCAAATGGGAAACACATGGCCACGTCTACGTTTGGATCTTGATCCAGTTGGGAGGGCGCGAGGGGGTACCACATCCACGCGGATGCCCCACTCTTTTTTGTGGGCCGTAACGATCGTCGTAATGACGAGGTCTTCGCCAGTCCGTCAACTTTCGCTCGTTTCCACTTGTTCTCGGAACAAGCAATTCTAACCCTTAGCTAGTTACCTCCGTTTTTCGACTTCGGTCGATATTTCTGTGACCCGAGAATTCGTGAATGCGAAATGAACCCGCCCCACGACACTGCAACGCTAGCCTGCCAGCGCATTCACGCGTCCCCAGACAAGGCCAATCTCGGCGGATCTTAACATCCTCTTTCCCCGAGGCAGCAGACTATCGCTGCAGTCCTTCACGGACATCTGTATACCTACTTTCACAACAATTTCTACTGCCAATTTCCTCGATCGCGTTTCTCCGGTAGATTCCTGTCTCCCCTCGCACTCTTCACCAGATGATTTTTACTGCTAGAAAGAAGAACGGAACATCCTTCCGTCCCCCTTTTATTGGATTCTCGGCCAACGGCTCATTCGGGTAGGTCGAGGACCCATTACGTGTAGTCGGCTATGTAGTTTTCCACCACGGGAATCGGTGCTTTTGGGTGCTCATGGAATCTCACTCCCACTAAACGAGTTTGGAAAAATGTCAGTAAGACAATTACTGACAGTTTGGGGTTGTTGCTGTTGTAACTGAAGTTGTTGCTGCTGTTGTCGCTGAAGTTACTGTTGCTGCTGCTGTTGCTGGAGAACAACATTAGCAGCAGCATTTGACGTGTGCTGTTGATTTCGATTTGCTGAACGGACTAGCGGCGGAGGATGTTGCGATTGAGCGCAATTGTTTATTGTTGGAATTTGCATCCCTCGTGGGTTGTAATTTGTATATTGCTGACGTGCCGTCATTAAATTTTGCAAGTTTTGTATGTTTTGAACGTTTGCATTGTTATAAGTTCTTTGGACTTGCTGTTGAGCATCGTTTTGTGCAATCGTCTCACCAGCTCTCATGGCTCCTTGTGCATATGCTAGAGACCAAGCCTGAACAGCTGCTGGTGTTAGAGAGCTCTGAGGTATAGCCATGGAAGCGGCAGCTGCTGTCTGCTGCTGTCCGCTGCATTCTTTGGACATTATTTTGATTTTGCATTCCTGTCTGATAAGCATTCTTTCTGATTTGTTGCTGTTGTTGCTACTGTTGGCCTCCTTTTGGTACAGTATTCAAAATTTTCAGAGTCAACGGTGGCACTGTTGGTTGTATCGTCCAACGAACTGAATTATTGATATTCTTCGACGCTATCAGCAGGTTTGAATCAACTACCTTGCTAGGCCAATAGTCCTCAAATTCCGTTCCGGTGGGAAAGTAACTTTTGATATCAGTCAAACTGATTACTGCTACAGACTCACTAGAGAACAATTCATTACGTATGCCTTGAACCTTGCAGCAATTTCAGGTAGGCTAGATCCTATCCTGACAACAGTTCCGCCTTTTGCCTCAAGTTTTCAGTCTCACCCTCAAAGTAGAAGAGCGGCACAACTTGCTCGTTCCCTCGTACCGTATGTGGCACGTCCGACTCCTTGTTTATCCTTATGAATAGACATTTGTCCGAGGGGCTTTTACTGTCTGTTATCAGCTTTGTGTAGCATATATCCAAGAATAGGTAGAACTTGTTTGCGTCACTCAATCGCACCACAAGGTCCTTCAACGTGAATATTTCCCGCCCAAACTGGGCATCACAGTGCTTATGGTTGATCTCATTCAAGAGCCGACTTTCCGCCTCCGTGATGTAGTAGCTCTGCACGCAGGTACAACTATTGGAGATATGGGGATGCAAGTAGATCAAATATTTGTTCAGTAGCTTCATCTCCACCATCCGGACGACGCAGTACTTCTCATTCTGTCGAACAATGTACGGGATGAAAATCTTTCCGAAGATCACCCAGCCGAAGTGCCTTTTCCCCGAGGCCATCCTCGCTTGCACCCTCAGCTGCTTGCCCTGCAGCAGGTGATGTTGCCACAGCTGCCTTCCCATTTATCACCGTACCGATTTCATTTACCTGACCATTGCAGGCAACGACAGGCGCTGCCACCATCCCAGTGGAACCGATTACTGTTTGGGGACTCTTGCGGGTCAAGTAGTTAAGAATGTTGGTTTGGCCATTTGACTGTGACCCCATTGTGCTCGTCACATTCCCCACCACTTGTCTGCCTGCTAGTTGTTGTTGGCTTTTGAGGTTCGTCAGTTGTTGTTGATGTTGCTGCTTTTATTATTATTATGATGATATTGTAGGCTTAGTCTATCACCGTTCGGATTCGACGTGCGTTGCAAATCCATCGCAACCGAACGGGTTTCTATATGAAGTTCTGCATTTCTGGGTGAGGGTCCGTCACAATGTTGCAAATGTCTCTCCGTTCAACTTGTACTTGGTGTGTGGGTCCGAACTCCGCCAACACTTAAGAATTTGTTGAGTTCACCTAGTACAAATTCATAATACCTAATACATTTTCGTGTACGTTACTTTACGCTTTCCTTTGTGTATGTTGAGTTTACAAGATACAAATTCATAACATCTAAGACTTTTTTGGTGTACATTACTTCACGCTTTCTGCTCGGGGGATTTGCGTTTATTCGCGGCTGATTGCGTATAGTCGTACCAAGATCCCTTCGCGGTCGACGCGAATTTAACCTACATGGCGTTACCCTGTAACAAGTCGTGACTAAAATATTTTTATTGATACTTAATCGGGTCACAGTTAAATGAATTCGATGTTTATGCACTAGAGGACACCATATGCTTTCATACGTATCAAATGTTTAAAGTGAACAACATTGGACAATGTTCCAATAAGTTAAAACAAAAATACGGTGCTTGCTTTAATGATTAATTGGCTTAGGGAAAAGTTTCAAAAAGCCAAACGGGTGATTTCATGTGCGCACCGATTCTCGAAAAATACCAAAAACGTGTAAAGAAAGCTATGAAAGTGCAAAATATTGGTTCAAGGAAATTTATACCGACCTACCAATCAGTTTATCGAATTATATAAATCATAACAGTAGCATCCCATCCACATAAGATTAAAGATTGCAGGTACTATTACCCGATCCAACAAGCGCTCGTCAAATGGAGTGGCTAAGTACCCTTTTGTTTTTACGTGTCATAAATTGTTATTTTTTTTCCTTAGAATTTTTTGAAAAATTATAAAATTATTGTTGGTAAATATTATTCATCTTTTGTAATAATTTTTGTAAATAGTTGGTCGGTGAGACAAAATTTTAATAATTTTGTTATTTTAACGAAATAATAATTAAGAATAAATAATTAAATTCGGAAATTCAGTCTTTCTAATTGAAACCCCGACCGAGTATGGGGCCCGCCACGTTGGCTAGTGCCTCCGCTCATGAGCTAGCCATCGGGTGAGCTCTCCCCCCTTTTCCGTTGTTACAGATGCTCTCGCAGGGCTGCTTAGCCTTCCACAACCGATATCGGCCAAGGCAGCAGTTTTAGATTTCATTCCGGTTGGGATGGGTGCGTGGGGACACCGCCACTATCTGGGTGCCCCACTCTTATGTGTGGGCCGTCACCGTCTTCAGCAAGGACGAAATCGTCTTAAGTATGGTGCGTGGCTAACCAGTTATTCGACGTCACGTTTTTCCCTGTAATCCCTTTCGGTAGATTGCCTCGACCATGGGCACCTTTTCCACCAGCCAATCGGTTTTGCATTTTTTGACTCCGGTCACCTAATAATTCGTAAGGGCGAAAATATTTTACAGTGGGCCTTTGTGCTGTGGGAAAAGAACCCGCTCCACGACACCGCGAAGCTAGCTTGCCAGCGCACTTACGCGTCCCCTGATAAGGCTATTTCCAGCATAGCACTGATTCCGCTCGCTGACGCAGCAGAACACCGCTGCTGTCCTTAACGGACATGGAAAATCTCATCTAAATCACTACAATCCACATATTCGGATATAGTGGAAGAAGGTCGTGCAATATTTGAAGCTCAAGAAGAAACCGTTGCTACTACCAAACAATCAAAAGTGTGGAAAACGGAGAATGACAAAAAAAAGAAATTAACAATTCCCGATAGAAACAAGTTACAAGCTTTTATGTATGAGAAAATCTGAGTAAAATACTCGTAACATGCTCTAGCAAATATATAGCTATAGTACTGTAATGATACGTCTTCATATTCTTCTCTATTTTTGAAATTTGTGATTCATTTCTTGGGAGTATTAAAACAAAGTAATAATTTTACTTAACCAAGCGGCTTAACCACAGTGAGCCTTGGCGAGGATCCTTTTGATCTACTAGCACCATGGTTTCTAAGAGCTGCTGTGTATTGTAAAGGTGTATTACCCCTATAATGAAGTTGGACCTACCGTGGATACGGTGGTTTGAACTTCCCTGTTTTGGGTATGATTGTTAAGGAAATTTATCTAAACAAAAGAGTAAATTTCCTTACCTAACCAAGCGGCTTGCCGCAGATATTTGCTGGCGAGAGCCGGAGCTCACTAGCGCCATTCTTTCTAAATAAAAACACTCCTTTGTCGATCTCGACAAGTCCCTGTGAATATTACCTTACGCGCAGCGAATCACCACGACTTTTGGTTTATGTATATTCGCTGCAAGGCACAGCGTTATTGGTTTATTATATGCTGCAAGACACAGCAAATTCCAAAAATCAAATTGAGCTGCGAGGCACAGCTATGAATTAAACTCTAGGAGTTCTGGTTCGGAATTGCCATTCTTTATTTACAAATCTTTGCCTTTTATACTATTCTAAAGTCTTATTCTACATTTTTCTCTCACCTAATTAATTCCATAAACTCATTACTCGCTATTCTACATTTCTAACCTACTTTGCTTCACACTTAATAAATTCATTCAATATATTCGATACTTCAATTTCAATACCCTAAACCTACTTCGTTTCTCACCTAATTTAACTCAATGGTATTATCCATGACCAACCAATAAATTAGTCATGGTTAATACCAGTGTATCTGACCCCTGTCATCACGTGCATTCAGTCATTATCATACATTACTCATATCATGAATGCACGTGTCCACAAACGTCTTCTTTTCATATTCCCATTCATGCGCTTGAGTTTTATTTTTCTTTCGAAGCGTGCCATAAATTATCAACAATGCAAAGAACACTTGTTGGATTGCATTGGTTTTATCTTACCGCGTACCCATGCGCATGAATGGTCTACGAATATTTTTCTGGGTTGTCATTTGACACCTATATGAAAACAATCTACTTTCGTAGTTGTACATTAATTATTCGTCTTATCTGAAGATGAATGTACATTGTATGTATATTGATATTGAATAACATATGCGTATTTATGTTATTCAATATTGAATGTACGTAATGGTTATTATTTTAGGATGAGTAATTTCTATTGATAATGAATAACATATGAATATTTATGTTATTCAATATCAATAATCAAAATTATGTGTTCGTACATTACACCCCCTTGCAACTATTGTTTCTTCTAAGCGTAACAATTTATTGCGAAGTGACTAATTTAATGCGCCGCTAACCCACAGCGTAACACGCAGTGAAAGATAGGTTTCGCGTTTTAAAATAAACTGTATTTTCTTCTAATTGTACATTGCTATTTATACTATTTCTTAATTTATTACTCATAAGTTCGCTACAAAAACCCAAACGCAAGAACCTAGTGAAATTATTACTCATAAATTTTCGATACGAATCAACATCAATCGAACGCAAACAAATACCATAGGCGATCGCTTGATGATATTCTCAGAAATTCATAATGTACTTTTCAATGCTGATTCGGCCAATGTATCGTTCGAATGGTTACAAATCGAATGCATTGAACATGGGAAAAAATATTGAAATACATCCAGTTGTTTATGAAGGTTATGCGAATTTAAAAGATATTCCTTTGCCGTAAACACCCGTAAAGGAAAACAAACAAGACAAATGAATACAGAATGCATATCATGTATACATTGAAAACCAAACAGCAAAACAAGACTCACCGGACCGGTTTTGGGTGAGCTTGCATGTTAATGGAGTTGCTCAAAAACGGGCCAGGCGGGACGACTTGCTAGGCGGTTGGCGACACCGGGGAGTTCTTGTCGAGATTTTGAAGCGAGAGGATTTGTTGCCTGCCCGGTCGAAACGTGAAATACGAAAGCGAATTCACCGGTAGTGGGCACGTGTGCTTGCGATTTAATAGTAGGTGCAATCAGTAAATTTCTTGACTCGTACGAGTGGCAAAAAGTCGAGAAGCTATCCACCTGACAACGCTTAGTGAAAACTTAATGAGTGTCCCATCTCTGGCTCAACACGTGAGTGGCGAGTAGAGGTTTTCATAATGTATATGAAAAACGGAACATCTGTCTAGTGCGATTGATGACTTGGAGGCGCGACCGCGACACCGCCGTGCATATTTCGCCGAATAGTTAGCGTCAATGTAATAAACGCGCCAATTAAGAGTGTGCACGACACTGTTATTCATCTTTGCCCCCTTTACGCCAGCTGTGCTGGTAAGTTGAAATAAAACTAAGAACAGTGCTCCTCACTATGTATATGAAGGGAAAGTGCGAAACTAACCCGTTGTCAATGCGCAGACGAGGGCTATTAAAGAAAATATGTCAAATGTGATTAATGACGGGTAGATGAATGCGTGTCAATGGTCAAGATCGAAAAAAGAAAAGCGGTTGATGCTTTTTGTGCTGATGAGCTCGGATGTGAATACATTTATCTTCTATTCAGCTTCGGACGGCAATCATATTAAAGCCCAGAATTTTAGACACAATGCAATACATAGTAGTTTATAATTTTTATGAAGTCGTATGCATACTAGTAGAATGATAATTGTAACGTAAGCATAATTTAATAGCGCAATTCATGGAAAATTCTTAAACGGGATCATCTCAATTTTAATTAATTTATATATAAATTGGTGTGCGCTCTGTGATAATTTTGTGATAAGTGGTTATAACATCCCCCTAGCTATGCAGTGTGTAAGATCATCTAAATAATACATGTCGGACATGATCGTCAATATATAGTTTAACATCACCGCTCCAACGGGGACCAGTTTTTTCGCGTTTCGGCTCATCCAACATTTTTTTTATAAATATTTTTCTTTAAATTATTTTTAATTTTAAATAATTAATCTACCCAAAGAAAAAGGAAGCAAAATCGTCTGTTTTCATATTCTTTTCTTTTAATAATCGTTTTTTTTTTTAATTTTCCACACGCGGTGCTTCTCTTTCGTCTTTTTTTATCATTTGAACAGTGAATGGTGATTTAATGTTCACATTTTCTTTTTTTTTTTTTAAATTTTGTTGTTGTTTATATGGAGTTCGAAAAAGTAGCTGTGATGGGTACTAATTGAAATATTAGGTAATAATCACATGGCTGAGCGTGATAATGGTCACCTCGAATTCCGTAATGATTATGGAATGAGATACCCTAGCAATACATCTCAACGTCAAGGTCCGGATTTGGACTGCTGTGCGATGGATTATTATTAACCTGCATATTATACGTAGATGTACAATATAAATAGAGAACCACACAAGAAACAAAACAGACACGTTTATTTTAAGATTCTTATATTTACCATAATTTACTTATGCATAACGTAATCAAATTGTGAAATTAAAGAACATATGATTACATATTCATTTTATTTTTTAAATTTTTATTTTAAAGGCCAACAAAAAGGATATCTCCTATCAGTATTGCGTAGTGTGTAAACTAAATAATTCTAATTTAAGAGATGCTGAGAGAGAAATATTTTTGATTTCTTCAATCTTTCTTCCCCGAGATAAGTGACGGAAGACATTGAAAAAGGCTCAGTAAATTTGCACGCATTGAACGCACCCGAGAGGGGCGACGGAAGACATTGAAAATCCTCAAGATTTCTGTCACGACTCTCAACGTTTAGCGCCAAGGAGGAAATGTTAACAAAACTAAATTTTCTGTGAAAAAAGAGTAGATGTTACAATCGCCGCGAGAATCACAACGAGCCGTGAAGTTGCCGAGTGAAAAGTGCACGATGAGTGTGAAAAACTACAGAAAAATCTTCTCTTTGGTTACTTTCGATTTTGGTGATCACAGTTACATTGCTACGGAAGCAGAGTAGAAAGGCGGCAACAAAACCATCAATCGCAGCTGTTTCAGCGTACTCTTCAAGAAGTGCGTAAAGTAGGAATGAGATTGCAAGCCCAGTGAACTTGTCATCAGACACGAATCAAGTGAGCACCTAGGCCTTATCGAACTTTCTCTTAATTTCTTAAAAATACACATTGCATCATGAAATACTACGCTGCAGAGGCACACATTGTCAATGATTCTTCTGGTCGCCACCGAGGAGAAACGAACTCCGTCATTTGTGTTTGGTGAATGAGTACGGGGTAGCCTCACAGATATTACAGGCGGACGTGCAATTACATTAATAATGGGCTAGGCAGAGGTCAGTGAAAGGACGTTCGCAATTCAAGCTGAACCGGCAGCGTTATCAGTGAAACGGGAAGTTCCTGGACCCAAACCGAAATCTTTGTTCGAGGAGTTTGTTGCATGCATATATTATGGACCGACACTCAACGAAATACCTGTTGGTTTTAACTAGGAGGAGTGCACCATTTGTCCCAGTGAGATGGCAAATCGCATCATGCACAGAAAAGAAGAAAAAAAGGAGCGAATGTGTGGTCGAGATAGACTCGAGCCAATATTGATTACCTTTTATGGTAATTTTTGGAGATGAGCGGCATGACGAATCAAGAGAAGTCGAATTGGCGTCGGAAAACGGGTTTTGGGTTTTTAGAGAAAAAGAAAAGGAAGAATTGAGTTCAGTTGGAAGGTAGATAGGGAGTTGAGAAGCGAACGGAAAAAAATAAATAATAAAAAATACATTTCCTTATTACTAATAGGAATATATATTCTTTTGTTATTGATAAAGTCATAAGATAAAGAATATTTATAATATTGATGATAAGTATATTTTGTATCATTAATTTTAGATTGGATTTACTTTTCTTTCTCCTTTGCCGTACACATGTGAAATTATAACCGATTATAGTATTAACACATAAAAAAATAAATAAACAAAAATAACACGTTTAGTGGACGGGATGTTGTTGGATTAAGTAATAGTATATTTCCAGGAAGGTCGGACACAATACGAAAGAAAAAAAACTGGCAAGTTGAGAAGGTCCCAATTATGTAAATAAAAAAAAAAATATATATATATATATATATATATATATATATATATATATATATATATATAACCACACCTTCGGTGACCTAGCCGGATCAAGAAGAAAAAAAGTGTTCATAGATCGCCATTATGCGGTCGGTAATGGCAGTGGAGAAGCAACGGAATTGACCCTTCGAGGACATTCTTCCTTTCTTCATATTTATATATCCCTGCCGTAACAAATCGAAAGAAATTCAGGTATTACTAATCATTTCCATGTACGGTGATAAGTCTGTTATATCAAAATATGAAAAAATACATTTGAAACAATTTTTTTTTTATTTCTGGCCACACTTAGACCGTGCGGTTCTATTAGACACATATTAACAACAAAGGCATTGAAGAAATCTGCTTCAAGTTTTCCTGTCTGCGTACTAAGACCAGATAATGATATACAGAAAATATTATGTCACGTTTGCAAGAATACCAAATTATTTGACGCAACGACGCCCGGGTGTGGGTATCTGATGACAATCAAGTCGAGAGTGATTACGGTATGAAATATGTTGGAAGTACGCAATGGAGCTCTAGCAAGTTCCCAGTGGCTGTTCGCACACAAAACTCGAAAATCACAAAGTAGAGCTACACGCAATCATAATATTCTCATGATTTTCTCTCGGGGATTTTCGGCAAGTCACAAGGCTTTCAATTGCGATTGTTTCCAATTCGATAAACGAAAATACAAAAAACAAATGCATAGAACATAGATTGCCCCTACTAACACTATTGACTGAATCTCTCGCAGCCTTTATTATTCGTCAAAGACACAATAATCGCACGGTTTCTCAACCCAAAGAACTTTCCGCTTGATCTGTCCGATTTCTGGGCTCGTTCCTTTTTGTTCGCAACGATAATAAAAAACTCAATGCTCACAAAAGTGGCCATAAAGTGTCTTCATGTGGTACTCACTGTTAAGAGAGCAATGTAATACACACAGGGAACAAGAAACCACCATTACATGAAAATCTTGTTATTAAATGTATGAGTAAGGGAGATTATCATATTTTTCTTTAGCGGTAAATTTTCGTACAAATACCACGGCCAATTTTCGAATGTCACCTAACTTCGCCGCAGTATAATTATGTTGCAACCGACGTTCCACAAACTAAAATGGATCCCGTAACACTTTTCATATGTAATAACCACCGATTCGGCGGATCAATATTCCGTAGATATCTGTCACCCCTATACAAATTTCCCAAACCATCTGATAATGTTAGATGACAGATCTCTGCAACTGAACCGGGACTTGACGTCGCCAAGGTGTGGATAACTGCCGGTCGGTTAAAGACGCCATTGCATTGCAATGCCGTCGTAAAATGTTTATTGGACGCTAAAGTCATTCGCTATTATAATTTATTTATTGCGATCGCAAATTTATCTTTCATTACTTTAATTTGCCGTTAATATTTTCTTTCAATGTATTAAGTGTTGAATGTATTGTTCAAACAATATTTAATAATTTTAACCACAATTTAGAGCATCCTGTAACAGCCGCCGATTTCGCGGGGTAATACCCCGCAGATATCTTTCATCCCTAAATAAATTTTCCAACCAGCTGATAAGATTGGATGACAGATCTCTGCGACTGAACCGCCACTGACGTTGAAAAGTCGTGAAATACGACACTTCCATTCAACTGTTCGACTATACTTGCGAGATGCAAGTGGTATCTCCTGTCCAGGTTCCATCTTTGAATGGCCTACTGCCAAGTATAGAGCGTTAATTGAATGGTTTTATTGAAAGTGAAGTTTCAGGTTTCGCGTTTTGTACGTGACAAAACAGGACGTGGAGTGTGGTTAGTGACATTTGAAAGATCAGGAAAATCTGGCGCATAAATTGACAAAAAAAGGTACGTGACGAGAAACGCGAGAAATGAAATGTGGCCCTGTTTACAGTTTTCGACATTTTCAAGGGCCGGATTTCGCTGATCGTTGCTAGCGCAGATGTTACTCTGGATATTAAACAACTACCTGCATCTTTGAGACTCTGTGGTCGGCTCGATGAGAACTATCAAAAGCTTAAGGTATTTGAAGAAAAATTTTCATTATCTAAACCTGAAGGCAATAGGAACTAATGAAGAATGCTTTTGTACGAGAGTAACTGGTGATATCCCAAAATGTCGATTCGATTTTTAGCTTGCTAAGCCATACGAGCTCTGGACTGTTGGCGTTCACTTGAGAAGATAAAGAGCTGGAAAGTTATTTGCATTATTGAAGTTAAATGAAAGGGAGTGAAATGTAATCGTGTTATTTTCGGCTGTATATTCAGTTGTTTCGGCTTTGAGTTTCTGTTTTCCGAGACAGCTAGAACAATTGGCGTTGATGTATTTACTGTGGCGTTGATGTATTTACTGTGGCGTTGATGTCAAGTGGAGAGCTAGAAATAGTTTATTTAAATTAATTTCAATTGTTGATAGCTCCACATTAGTTTAGCAAAGACCATTCCACCTCTATAAAAAATGCCGCCGAGGGTTTTCGGTTGGAGTAGATTGTTTCGGTTTTGGATACGAGTAGGTTATTTCGGACACCGCGTCAGTGAATATTCGGGAGCGCGCATTATTGGTTAACGGTTTTGTATGGTTCTTTTAATCGAATCAAAGGGAAAAGAAACGAAAGTAAGGAAAATTAAAATAGTCAGCGTAAGTTGCTCAACGCGTTTTAAATCGGGCATTTGAACCGGTGGCCGATTTTTGTATTTCGGATTTAGTCTGCTCGCGGAAGACGAGACATAAAATCATTATACATGTACCTCCACCAAATCTCGGCTGCACTTCATTCAATTACTTTTCATTCGAATTATATTTCGTATGCACGTGTAAACCAATTTTCGGCATACTTTAATACCTTTCGGTGTTTCGCAAAGTAATTTCTTTATTATCACTTTATTCCTTTAATTGCTTTCTTTATACTGTTCATGTGGCGCGGTCTGAACTCAACCCGTCCCGATCACGGACTCCCTTTTTTCTCACCTAACTTGTTTCGGGGTACAAGATTTTTCTTCCTCCAAACAATTTCCCGCAATCCCAAACTCGTTCCATCCAACCTCTCTTCTAACCAGTCGAACCAGTCTTCATGTTGGGGACATTCAAAAGCAAAAGCCTCGTCCCCGGCGGTAGGGGTAGTTCTGTTCGTGCATCTTATTTATCTGGAGAATTCAGCTATATCTAATGCTGTCAATATATTCTTGTGACGCTAAAACGAGTTTTTTGCTGTTACATTTCATACAACGACTAAAAACATCTTCTGCTGCGATTAGTACGTTGAAAAACGATAAAACGTCTGCAAGTTGAACTTTGACAAAGTTGAATGGAACCATACGCATGTTGTCAGTGAAAAATTTTGCGTTTCTGGTCGTGAAGCTTTTGTAGTGATCGAGCAGTCACACGAGCAAACTGCCCGAAAACCTTCCTATCTCCTATTCAAAATATTAATGGCAGATTTAGAAAAAAATATTGAATCACTGCCATTCATAATCGTTATTTTATAGAATAGTTTTTTTCTTATTACAATATTATTATTAAATGTAATTTTATATCAATTTTCCTTTATAGTAAATTCAAACGTTTACTTTTCATTATATTCTTCATGAGATTTAACTTTTATTATTTATTATTTTTCTTTACTTTATCAATTTTTCTTAAAAAAATTTTAAATCTGCCAATTAAAATTTAGGATATGGGATCACTGATTTAGTGGAGCCCAACGGTGTATTGCGTCACGGACTGCAAGCGAACCCAGCTGAGCTAGCAGCTGATGCGATTTAGTGGTACACGGGAAGAGAAAAGAAGGAAGACAAGTTTTGGGACGGATGGTGGAGTTCGAGGAAGACGGAAACGCCACGAGGAGGACGGAAAAACAACGGTGTTATTGACTTGGCCATGTTTTAAAGTAGGGAAGAGGAGTAAAACGAAATCAAATTAGACTCCAAAACCGCTGAAAGTTTATAAAACGTACATCAAGGGGATTACACCGTGAGAATTTGTTGGAACCAGAGGCTCTGTTCGCGAGGTGAATCTGGGTGGCTTTCATTATAATTTCAGTTCATTTTTCCCCATTGAATATTTGGGGAAATTGCGGAGATTGTTCGTTCGGTGCCGTCGTGCGAGGATTCGACCTTGAAATTGTGAAGGCATAAAATGCAAAGTGTTGTGCTCTCAGTGCTGCTTCGAGCTTATTGGATTGATTTATTAATTACTAATTCAAGAGGAAATCTAAATCATTTTCCCAGCGAGAATTATGGGTGTAAATAAAGTGCATACGAAGTTAACAGTTTAATAGCACCGTGTTGCTTATAAATATTAGGGCGTGAGCTATTCGGAGGTCCGTTTTGACAGGCAACTTTATTGACGTCAACTTTCCATTCACGTGATACGTATTTCAACGTAATTAAAAAATTTGCGTTTATAAACATTTCATGTGATTGGTCATATAAACCGATTAATTGGATATTTATATCATTTGCAACTGCAACACAATCTAACTTTCAAGCATATCTGTGTAAAGGAGAATGAATTGCAAAATTTGATGATTCCATGTAGGCTAAGAGCCAGCGGCTGCCAGACATCATACGTTGAAGATAAATTGTTTTGAGTGGAATGGTTATGCTTTTGAAGTGTAATCAATCTCCAGATGCCACTCGTAAATGATAGGTTACGAGTGGCATCTGGAGATTGATTACACACTGAGTCCAACATATCGGTTATTTAATTAGTAGTCGAGGATGTTAAGCAATGTTGGGATTGAGTAGACGATTGTTGTTCGAGCAGATTCTTTTTGCATCGGGAGACCGACCACTTTACTCCGGCTAATCGATGTCCTGTTGTCGTTGCGTCATCTTCAATGCGAAAGAATAGTTCTTTGAGGCGGCGATCAGTGCCCGAGAAAGATTCAACGTTAATAAAGAGTGTTTCGCATCGGAAATGCTCAAAAGATTTGACGAGTTGTATTGTCGGCATGGTGGACGTTGTTTTGATTGCACCGCAGCTAATTATTCGCATCCATTGAAACCAATTGTCAATATCTAGTAGAAGTGAAGCATCGAAAAGGCGACCACCCCGGGAGGCGTTAGAGGGAAGGGCTCCAAGATTGAAAAACATAGTTTTTAGTTTATGCAAAACTAATCTTTTTCACTCAAAATACACACCACCCTATAGCCCAAAAACTCGCAGCATACAACAGTTACCTATACAGAATGATGAACACCCCCTATCGCCAAATGATTACATTATAGAACTGAACCCCATAAAATATATAGCACAATAAAACGGTTACAACCCCAAGATAATTGACCAACTACTTTATAAACAGATTAAAACGCAAAATCGCCTACTATGACCCAAACCAGAAACAAAATGCATACCCGCCGAATACACACAAATCATGCCAAACATACTAAAGAGGCAAATGGCCAAAACCAACATCTAAGTATGCTTCAGAACCAACAACACAATACAAAAACAACTAGCCAAAAACGAAAAACTCCAATAGCAGAAAAAACCGGTATATACAATCTAGCATGTAATGATTATAACTTTACATAGGGCAAACAGGCAGAAGGTTCAAAAACCGCTTCAAGAAACACATACCCCCCAAAAACATTACACCAAAAACAAAAATCAAATCGAATTTTTGCTTATACCTCTTAGACAACAACCACACTTACACATGTCTGGAAGAAAATATAAGCTCATACACACATGTATCAAAAGAAGATATTGTATATGAACGCAAGAGAGGAATACGAAATATACAGAGCATTTAAGTACAATCAAGAAAATATTCTGAACGAGCAGCTAGATTTCAAGTCAAATCAACTATACGGCACGGCTATTGAACTCATGAAAATAAACAAACGCGAAAATAATAAACACGAAAACAGGCATACACCAGTTCTAATTAAACTTCCGTACGGAACGCGCGCCATCGATAAAAGCCTCGAAAAAGAAGAACGTACTTAAATCTGTGATATTAATGACAAGCGAAAACGCTTAATTCTCTGAAGATGAAACAAATGTTTCAAAACGCGTTAGAATAATTATCTAACAACGAAGTCACTAGATGGATCAAACTACAAGTAAGTGAATTTCAAAATATACGGTTTTATTGGTCAAATTTTCTTTACTACTTTGCAAAATAATGCAGTAATATTATTTCGAAATAAAATAAGCATTTCATCCTTGGCGAAAAATGACAAACAATTGTAAATTTCATCATTTTCTACAATTTTCTTCGACCTTTTCTCATAAAAACGAAACCCGCGTAGTCATGTTTATTGGTCAAAACTACCTACTCAGTTTACCATAAAACAACGATGATTTGATCCTTTTTCCGGGCAGAAATATATGAAAAGGCGGGCAGGAGGTATTAAAAGTGCTAGTTGCTGAAGTCCATGTGATTGATGAACTGTATTCCTTTCGTATGTTAAGTGGAATATTTTCACAAGTTTTGTTCAATTCTTAAAGTTTTTTGGAAGTTGACATTAAATTACTGTACAAGTAGTCAATTTTTCAACTTTTCAACATTACTACGGTACCAAGAAGGCAATATTAATGAATATTCGAATATTTTCAGATTTCGTAATGAGACGCAAACCTGCTATTCCAGATATTAAAAAAAGTGCAATCGCGAAACTGCGAGTGCATGTATAATGTATGGAATATGGACATCTATCCATCGAACAGAATAAATGCATGTGAATGTAATACTGAATATTGGATAGAAATAATTGGACTTTGGAAATATTGAAACGCGTGAGTTTTTGTTCATGGAATAAATCAATTTAATGGAAAGCATAGGTAGAAATATGTCAGGTAATTAATTTCCGCATACACTTTTAAAAAAAAGAGAAAAACAAATTAGCTGCGTAAGACCTAGGTTAAGCGAAAGAAAATTGTATAAATACTGAAGTGAGATTGAATAAAATCAAGAATTTTAATCGAATCGTCCTGGCGTTTTCATTGCAAATCTTCCTTCCGCGAAGCTATCTTTGCGGATCTAGAAATTGCGGCGTCGTGGACAATGTCCTCGCCATTTTCTCTGCGGAGCGATTCTCCTCTAGCGTAGGTATAGGTGAAAAATTCTAACAAATGTAATAACCGATTTTTCACCCTAGTAACGAAACACAGAGTAATAAGATAACATTTCACTGCAAATCTAAGGGTGCCTTTGCGGGAACTGAATAAAACGGTTTTTGAGGCTGGTGAGTGGCATTTTTTTGAACAGCTGAATGAAATACAGGTTCCACTCTTCTCACTGGCAGCTAGCTTGAAGAGGTAAACAAATTCCTAATCTTTTAATTTTGAATCTCAATTAAACATGAACAGATGTATGAAGTCAAACAAAATTCACTTCATAAGAAGTACTACGATGTTTTCTGCAGACCGTTGTAATGAACCGGCCATACGCCACTGGCGACGCATACATACACACTGCCGCCATGTGGCTTCCCATCTCGTGTCAGTTGCGACGACTTCCCATCCCACGTCAAGTTTTGTCGTGGGATGTCGTCAAGTTGACAGCCACATGGCGAGCGCGAAAAAGTTGGGCTGCCGGTGCAGGACAGTAAAATACTGTCCCTTTTACCAGCAAGCGGTCACCTTGACAGAATTCACAGGCGATCCAGTTTTACCGGTCTACTCCAGGGGACGTATGGTATAGTCTCCTTTATCGGTTTTCGGATAAATTGGAGGCCAAACCGGCGTTGATGTTTCGGGAATCCCATCGAGATTCAGTTCGCGGGATAATCGGGGTTGCTGAGAGTCATTAAGTGCGGTTGCGGGCAGCACTTGCATGGTTTTCGGGTTTCAAGACATTACCTGCCGTTTCTCAGTGCCCCGAACGTCTTCGATCCTATTTACGTTACTTCCCTCCCACTTCGAGCTGCTTTGGAATATTTGGGATCATTCATCATCAAGGTTTGTATAGGAAAAGAACCCTGACAAGTAGGTAACGTTTTGTTTTTCGAAACATAAAATAAAACGGCAGCACATGGGGATGTTCTGAAACGCGTAAAGGGGTCATGCATCGAAGCACTTCAATGCAAATGACAGTAGATATTTATAAAGCAGCAAGTAATAGGACAATTATAATTGATAGTAATTGATTGAGAAACATATGTTGAGTAAATGATGTGATCATCGATGTTAAGTGAGAATTGACTACTCAATAATTTATTATTGTCATTGAGTTTCGCGCGGTTGGCAAAAGGAATAGCTTGAAATATCGGCATTTTTAAAGAATGCGAGAAAAGTAAAGCACCGTTCATCATCAACCAACGCAAAAAAAAACAGACAGGAGCAGTGCATCAAAATGAGAATTTATTTTTTTATAGAAATCAAATACCATGCAAGTTTTGTTAACTTATTTTCAACATTTATAAATGCCACTGTGCCTTAATACCGTCTTCATTTCACCCTTCAAATTTGCCTCGAAACTTCTAATTCAGCACAAAATGGTTACACGTTTGACCAACGACCGTCCAATACATTGTAACCCTCAGAAAATTTCAGTTATAGAAAAACAAATGATCTCTCATACTGTTAACGACCTTCTGGCAAATGTAATCATAAAGAAAGCAAATCGCCATACGGCAGCCGCGTACCCCTCGTTAAAATGAAAAACGGCACGCATCGTATGTGTGCGATTACTGAAAAGGATTCTCATTTGCTCCCAGTGATTGAAACCTTGTTAGAGCGTTCAGTAAACAAAACAGTATTTTCATTGATCGACTTAAAAGACGCATTTTATAATGTACCACGGGTTGTGAGCCATCATTTCACGGATTTGATAGTTGCTTTTCCTGTCGGATCTTTCGTCAATAAGTGAACCTAAATATAATCTTGCGTCGGGCGACAATCAATTATATTGTGTATTACTTAAAAGAAATAAGTGATTTGCCTAAATTTAAGAGTCGCATTTTTTTTTGTGGTAGGGAGGTGAAGACTTTACGCCCGCCGAGTCTGGCAGTCTGGGACTCCCATGGAGGATACCCCTGGACTACCCACTAAACACCTCCCCTATCAATCTGAGAACCTAGCCTGGAACCGTTTGACACATTACTTCGGGCCAGGTCTCGTTTTGTTACGCCGTGGGGCGCCTTCAAGCTGGGGAGTCCCTTTCCTAGCGGGAGGGGAGAGGGGAAGAGGAAATGCCAGAAGAGCGATCCCCCAGCCCCAGCGTCTCCGGCTGCTGTGAGTCCCTTTTATATTTTAGGACTGCCCGAGCATATTGTGCCACCTGGTTCCATTTGTCAACCGATTCGAGCATCACCGCAACTATATTATCCGGGGTGAGCTCTCCCGTCTCCCTGTAGAGCTCCCTTCGCAGCCTGACCCATTTTGTACACGCAAAAAATGTGTGACAGGCATTGTCCTCCTCTCCTGAGCAAAACCGACAATCGGGAAACCGTGACTTACCGATCTTGTGCAGTTAAGACTGAAAACACCCGTGCCCGCTCAAAAGCTGGGTCAGATAGAAGTCAGTCTCACCATGCCTCCGATTTAGCCACGGTCTCACATCCGGGATGAGGTGCGCAGTCCACCTTTCCTTCGTGCAATTCCCCCAAGATTTGCTGCCAATCGTTGAGCGAGCGTTGTCTCTCCTCGCGGACAACCATCTCCCTCGCATCCTCGTTTCGGCGCAGGTAAATAGCGCGGCGCTCTCTAGCAAGGAGGACGACAGGCATCACGCCTGCAATCACTCTCACCGCCGAGTCGGAGACTGTTGGATGCGAAGATGCGATTCTCAGTACTCCCCTTCTCTGTACCTGTGCCAAACGTTTTCGGTATACCTCCTTGCTGAGAGCGTCGCCCCATACCTCTGCTCCGTACAGTAGCACTGACCCTACAGCTCTTATCAAGAGGCGTCTTCTTGATGGGCTGGGTCCCCCTACGTTGGCCATAAGTCGACTCAGGGCCGATATTCCCGAAGCAGCCTTCTCAGCCGTTGCCCTGATTTGCTCAGAGAAACTCATCTTCGAGTCGATCAGTAGCCCCAGGTACTTCACCACTGGCATTGGAAAGACCGAAGGGGAAACGTCAAGCGAGGCTCGCCTGGTGTGCAAAGAGGAATTAGCTGTTTGTTTTGTATGACCTAGTCTGGTTAAATTTGCATGTTTCGCGATTTTTGCGAATTTGCCGCTAATATAAGACGCAAACACTTCTTCGCGTATTTTGTTTACCCCGCGACAATTGTAGAGGTGTCTGAAACAGAATCGACTAAAGCAGAAAAACCGTATTCTAATACAAATTACGAAAAAGTGCTTGCCTAGTGATCAGCATTGCACGCGTTGCACATGTGCTTCTGAGCGAGGGAATTCAAGTTTCACGCTGAAAAGATCATCAGTGAAAATTTGTGTGTAGTGGAAGTATTTGATGAGCAGGAGCTTGAATCCATTCTCAAAGAAATCGAAGAATCAAATGCAGATACAAATTTCACAGCACTTATGCGCTGGATTAAACAAGATACCGCCAATCGTGATGGGGACGCACAAATTCTACTCAAATACGTATCAATCACACATTTATCGCTACAAAATATCCGAAATACAATTCTAACGGGCGATTGTCTAAATAGCAACCAACGGGATGTAAATGGCTTGTTATGTCATTTTGCGTGATAATTCTTCATTTATATTAGGACGACGTAATTCGCTGCTTTACACCTTCTCACTGGGAATAGATAATATGAATTATGAATTGATGTTCAATTGCGGACATTAGTCAAACAAATTGCCAGACCATTTCTATTTCGTTGTGCGACGATTAATTATAAGAATACAATGTATGCAATTGGTGGTAAAAAGGATAGTGAATTGGCAAAATTCGGTTGGAAATATGACGTTAGGCATATTCATATTCAATTGTAATTTGGAAAGAGCGTCGTAAAGTGTATGCTGTATGTGGACTGAACGGAAGTGGAAGAAAATTATTTTCATGTTTATGTTATGATATTGAATGGGATCATTGAATGAATATTGTGGATATGAAAAAGACGAGGCAATATCCAGAAGCAGCGAACAATAATTCATCAATTTATACACTCGTTGGTTATAATGGTACTATATCGGGCACTGTTATTTAACGCTACGATCCACGTGAAGGCATTTGGAGAACATTGTAAAAGTCAAATCGAAAGGGTGCTGTAGTGCAACCGCCGTATCCAATTCGATTTTCTGTTTAGAATATGACACAGATGAACTCATAAACTTCGATTCCAGACCTCTTAATTCTTTTCATGTTAAAGATCGAGCTGGCCTATATGTAACATCCTTGGACGGCTACTTGTATTGCTGTTTAAATATTATTTTAATTGATGTAAAACGTTTCGTTTACACCCTTAGACGGAAAAACAATTTATTTTATATTCGAATATCTTTCTTGTTATGCGGCATGTTGAATTCAAGTTATAAGAAATAACCAAATTAATTTCTTTCGTGATGGTTTATAGCTTAAAGTTGGAAGAAGAAAGAAATATTGAATTATATATTATTGCACTTATGTGAAGTATATTTATCAAAGGTCATGAGATACTTGTGTAAATCGTTACATATGAATTTCCAGAATAATTACAAAAAAAATGCTACAAAATGCAACATTTGGACTCTTTGTTTAGGATCTACGATGCTCACGAATATTTGCTGATTGACGACGATCCACTCACGCGAACGTCAATGACCGTCCAAAGACCAGAAACTGCAACTTTGAGCTAAGCTGGCAGACGATAAAAGCGAATGGGATCTAGTTACCAATGATTGCGAATATGCTATAAGCAACACAGTTAATCAGAGTATCGGCAAAACACCCAACATATTTCATCTCTACTGGCACCGCCTACATCGTCATCGAGCGCTCGTGAGGATGCTGGTGAGTACCTTTTTTTGGTTTATTTCATATAATTTTGTTTGTATATTTTTTATGGTTTCTTTGTATATAAATTCTATGTATATTCTTTTTTCGTTTCTCAACAAAACTACAAAATTTTTCCATATTTAAAATTTTTTTATGAATGAGAAATTTTGGTTCACTTTGAGTAATCCAAATGCCAAATAATTTACGTTTTGTTGTATTTGAAAGAAGTAGCATTTACGGGAGAAATTTCTTTTGGTTTTTTTTTTAAGTCCGGTTAAAGTCCAGTTGAAATAGTACTTTTAAAGCCAAATTCAAAAAAAATAAAATGGAAAGATAAATTTTATAAAAATTTGGTCTTCCCCCTTTCTCTCAACCGGACCGGGTGTAGGACCCGCAACGATGGTAGGCTCCTCCTCTGAAATGGGCGCATCGGGCGCACTTTTCCCTTTTTTTTGCTTAACAGTGGCTCTTTCCGGGTAGAGCGCCCTTCCGCTCGCGTGCCCTTTTATGGTATAGACTTATGTGCTTCCATCGCATAACGCTATAACATAAATTGGCTACGTTTGTATTCCTCATTTGATGGAAAGAGTCAGACAAAGTACGTGGCCACGTCTAGGTTTGGATCTTGATCCGGTTGGGAGGATGCGAGGGGGCACCGCTTCCACCTGGATGACCCACTCTTATTTGTGGGGCCATAAGGATCGTCGGTAACGGCGAAGTCTCTCAAGTCTGTCCGTTTTTGCCCGGCCCAATTTGTTCTTTGAACAAGTCAACCCTTAGTAGGTTACCTCAGCCTCGATACCAGTCGATCGGCATGTGACATGTTTTAATTCGTGAATGCGAAATGTTTTTGTAGCGGGTCTTGTGCTAGGACGGAAAGAACCCGCCCCACGACACCGCAATGCTAGCCTGCCAGCGCATTCACGCGTCCCCAGACAAGGCCAATCTCGGCGGATCTCACTATCCTCTTCCGCTGAGGCAGCAAACCATCACTGCAGTCCTTTACGGACACATATCTATCTACCCAATTCACTACAAACTCTTCACGACAAATATATCAAAAAGTAAACTATACAAAAGTCGCATTTCTGGTATCCAGCCGAAGGATGACCACGTGCAACGATATGGGATTTTCCCATTAGAAGGAATATTTACGATTTCAAACGATTCTTGGGGCTATGTGGATGTTTCCGACGCTTCTTTAAAGGATTCAGCAAATTAACCAAACCTTTGCATGCACTGGAAAGACCCAATGTACCGTTCAAACTATGATTGATGCCATAACTCAATTAAAGGAGAAGTTGTGTAGTCGACCTGTCCTTAAACTATTTAATCCGAACTACTACACAGAACTTTACATGGCGGACGCATCCAGTCATGGTTATGAAGCGATACTGATACAGCGGTAACCGGATGAGAGTATGCATCCCGTAATGTATTTCTCCAACCGTACGACACCTACGGAAGGTAAAATACCATTCCTTTGAACTGGAAACGTTAGCTATGGTTTATGCAATTAGGAGGCTTCACCCAAACGTATATGGTCTTAGTTTTACCATCGTAACAGACTGTAAAGTGTTGGCCCAGACGCAAGAATAAAACCAAACGTGCAATTCGAGCGTTAATGTCTTGCTTAACGCTTGAATAGCGCGTTGGATTTTATTCTTGTTAAACTACGACTACGATGTTTTACATCTTAAAAGCGAGAAAATGCAACATGTGGACTCTTTATTTAATATCTACGATGCTAACGAATATTTGCTGATTAACGACGATCCACTTACGCGAACATTAATGACAGAAGAGTCTAAAGACGAGAAACTGCAACATTTAGTTAAGCTGGCAGACGATAATAGCAAATGGGGTCTATTTACTAATGATTGCGAATATGCTATAAACAACACAGTTAATCGGAGTATCGGCATATCACCCAGTATGTCCAGAAATGTTAAAGTTATAAAAGATATGATCGACTGTTTCATTCAACACGAACGAGATTTCGAATCTATTCGAAAGGGTATAATCGAAAAAAATACGGAGACACAGCACATCAACGAAATCGCCTATAATGCGAAACGACATATGGTACATCACTTCAAGGAACAGAGGTTCTTTCCTAATTAAACGCATCCTTTCCCATGATCGTTTCGTAGTTACAGACGTTAAGGAATGTAAGTTTACACAGAAACCGTTCGAGGCTATCTTAAATCCGAACCAAAACAAACCATGGGTGCACTTGGGCCAACCGCAATATCAGAATGGCCGAGTTGTAGAATGAAATATGACAACCCCGCATCTCACGAAAACATTTGGCAATTGGTAGTGAGAAGCAAAAGAGAACGGTCAATGTATCGAGAAGCGTATAATTTAACTAAATAAAATAAACGAAGAATATTATACTTGAAAGTGTTGTCTTCTTTTCATTTTTCTTTCACTACATACATATGTTGAAAGCAATATTCAATAAATAGTAAAGGTATTTTATACGCATTTCATGGTCTCCTCATGCCTTGCCAAATAAGTACACATGTGGATACACGCATTAAATTGAATTCTTTTCAAGAAATTGATATTTTCAGTAAATTGTTAAAAACAACATATTTTGCATCAAAATAACTTAAAAGCTAAGTTTTCCAGTTGTCATAATTATTATTCCATTAACGTAACAAGTTCCACTTGTAACGAGTACTCAGTAAGTAATACTCAAGTGAAGCTAATCGGTAATCATTCGGTACTCAAAAGTAATCAAATTTCACATTACTATTTCGGAGCCATATCATGACTATTCAATAAATGTGTAAATGAATCGACTTTTATCATTTTATTTAATTCAATCAACATCACTGCTTAAGCACCTGAAAATTCAAAATAATTTGTATCGAACAAAATCCTGTCATTTTGTCTGTTTTAAGTTTTAATGAATGGAGACAAAGTCCTAAGAAGCGGAGAATTTACATAATTGCTGTTCATGTTATATTTATAGAATTCATATAATTGCTGTTAAATTTGATGTTTCTTCTCAAATATTTATCTGCATGCTTAGAATCAAAAAGAAAACTCACCAAATAATACAAAAAATATTTCTTAGTAAATGTATACCTGGATGCTAACACCATTTTGCCTTCATTTTCAATTTTTCAATCCAAAGGAATGTGAAATGTATAGATTAGTCGTCGATGAGATTGCTATAATAGGAGAATGCATGCTTGTTAATGAACGATGTTGAAAAACAAAACAAACAAAAACAAAATATGAGGTATCAAGTCCAGTCAATGAAAGTAAAAATAGGGCATAACCTCCGAATTCTTTGAACCTCCATCGATTTTCATGAAATTGGTGAGTAGGTAGAAGCTGTCTCAAACATCAACAGTGACGTGCGCTTTTTTTATTTTAGGAGTTAAATCACCCCTTCTGAAAAAAAATTTGAATAAAGCTTATTTAAGCATTCTATCAGTGAACATATTTAATATTATCCTTAAATATTTTCAAGCATGATTTATGTTTTCCATCAATTTTTCAATCCTTAGAAACTAGCCCCGGAATCGAAATTCATGGAAAAATTATTGTTTTGTCTCCCTGAAAAATTAAATCGCACATTAACAATACACCAAACGTTTATTTACTTCTTATGATATACTGTTTTTTATGTACGCACATTATTTGTTACAAAATTAATAACTTAAAGAATTTTTAAGAGCCATGTGTATATGAGGAGATATATATATATATATATATATATATATATATATATATATATATATATATATATATATATATATATATATATATATATATATATATATATATATATAGCCAGATAAAATAATAGGTGTGAGCCGTTTTTTTCCTAATTTTCATACTTTTCTTTATAATCCCTGAAAAATAGTTTTTTTTTCAAAATAAACACACTTCATCATTGTATCGAAAAACAAAAGGCTTCACAAACTTTAAAAAAGTGAATTCATTAAATATGCCAATTTTCAAATGACCGGCATAATAGGTGTGCCCAACAAACATCGTAATTAACATAGAAATTTCGATACTTATGGTCCCTTTTTTTACATAATTAGTTAAGACACACTTAATATCCTGAGTACCCGCCATTATTCTTAACGACTTTTTCGATTCTTCCATGCATAGACGATATCAACTTCCAACAAGTTCCTAAAGGAATATTGTACCAAACTTTTTGAATATTCTTCCATAATTGGTTTTTGTTTTGGCAACCATCTTTGAAACATCTTGTTTAAGTTCACCCCAAAGATTCTCAATAGGATTGAGGTCTGGAGATTTACTTGGCCACTCAAGAACATCCACATTACTTTATTGAAACCATGCTTTGACGAATCAAGATGAGTGTTCTGGACCATTCTCCTGCTGAAATGTCCACAACAACGACATATTATCCTCGGCAGGTAGTATTCCGTTTTGTAACCCTAGCATGAAATTGTTTGCCTTTTGGTCGACAAACGTTTCTTTTCTCATCGTTACCAAACAAATCTTCATTTGTTTCATCGCTCCAGAGGATATTGCGCCACTTTTTCTCACCCAGCGATCTGCATCAGATTTTATGAGCCAACGCAAAGTTTTTCCTTTTCCTGAAATTTGCAGTTTTAAGGAGAGGAACTTTTCAGGCAATCTTACCGGGTAGTTTTGCGCTTACTAATCGTCATTGAAAAATTCGTGATGAAGCAACATTCCCAATTTCACTTACAATTATCATGGATGATTTGAACGGGTTGCGTGTAGCTGATGTAACGATACGATTGTCGATCATTGGTGGGTTTTTCGGTGCTCCACACGTTTAAATGGATTTTTCTAGTTTGAGAGCATTTGTTCCAAATATGCAGAATTGATGTGGCAATAACTTGTAGGTTTTCCCTTCATTTCGGAGCTCTCCCCTCTATACTACAGTGAGGTCCACGACCCATCTAATACAATTACAATGCTAGTTATACCTTCAATTAGTATAATTTGCTCAAAATCTTACCCTCTGCATCTAAACGATTCTTTAAATTAATGCACTTTAAACTTTTATCAGTGCACGCCTATTATATTGTCCACCTCAATTTTAAAGTTTGAACAAGGAAACAAGCCGCAATATTTCCCAACAAGTAATTTTATTGCGCGGACTCCTCCCATTCATTCGAACAGGGAGCTACTCACTTTCCAAACTGGTTTTTTGATCTCAGAACATATTGTCTAATTTTTTCTCTACATTTTACTAGTGTTGGGGGTTAACTCCTATTATTCTGTCCGAGTGTATATTTACACATACCTACACTCAAATTTATACATCGTTTGTCAGCATTTTCCTAAGTACAGGGTTTTCCAATAAGAGGTGTTATTTTGATATTACAAGAAAAATGCAATTTTTTAATATAAATGATCGGATGTTTATTTCATTATAAAGAGGGAGATATGCCGTTAATAGTGGAAAATAGCATCAGGCAAATGACCACCACGACCAAGCTTACAGGACCATATCCTTTTCATGAAATTTTCCATAACCAAATCGCAAAGTGGCTGCCCTATGTCCTCGATAGCCTCACGAATTCCATCTTTGAGGTCTTGAATCGACGCTGGGCTATTGGCGTAGACCTTCTCTTTCACGTGGCCCCAAAGGAAGAAGTCGCAAGCTGTTAAATCACAAGATCTCCGTGGCCAATTGTGATCACCTCTTCGAGAGATAACACTGTCCGGAAACTTTTCCCGTAAAAGATCAATGGTGTCGTTGCTTGTGTGGAACGTAGCGCCGTCTTGTTGAAATCAAACGTTGTCCAGATCAATACCATCCAATTCCGGCCATAAAAAATCATTAATCATCTCTCAATACCGCAATCCATTCAACGTTACTGTTGCTCAAGCCTCATTTTCAAAAAAGTAAGGTCCAATGACTCCGCCCGATCATAAACCGCACCAAAAAGTCACACGTTGAGGCTAGAGAGGCTTTTCAACAATAACACTTGGGTTTTCGGAGCCACAGATGCGACAGTTTTGCTTGCTGACGAAGCCACCGAGGTGGAAATGGGCCTCATCACTCAAGATGATTTTTCGATAGATTCCGGATCATTTTCATGCATTTCAAGGACCCAATCAGCAAAGACACGACGTTGTTGATTGACCGGCTTGAGTTCTTGTGTTAACTGAACTTTATAAGACTTAAGACCCAAATCTTTATGCAAAATACTGTGTAATGACGTTTGTGGAATGCCTAATTCCAAAGAACGACGAGGAATCCTGGGTTTTCTTCAACACTTTCGGCTACAGCAGCAATATTCCTGGCTGTTCTTGAGTGACGTGCACGAGTTTTATTCTTCACATGACTAAGTTGTCCCAAAAGCTCGAATTTTTCCACCATTTTCTGTATTGCGCTCCGACCATGTGCTTCACGCCGACCCAAAAAAGTTTGAGTTTTAAGAACCGTCTCTGCCAAATTTTCAGCATTTTTATAGTGAATTTTAATAATTTCAGTGCATTGTTGAAGCGTGTATCGTTCCATTTTTATTAATGGCGTAGTTTCTACTTGTCAAATGTCAAAAAATGACAGCTTCAAAAGTGACATCTACCGAAATAGAGGGCTATTCAAAATAACAGCTCTTATTGGAAAACCCTTCATTTTATAGTGTAATCGATTCAGATAATTTAAGCCTCCATCGTACAAGCTTCGAGTTTGGTTCTTTTAAAGAAAAAAGCCAAGTGAGTGGTCTATGATCTGTCTCGATCAAAAATTTCCTTCCAAATAAGTAAGGGCAAAAATATTTTGCAGCCCATACTATGGCAAAGAGTTCCTTCTTTATTACACTGTAATTGATTTCGTGCTCGTTTAAGGTACAACTAGCATATCTGACTGGGCGTCCTTCTTGCGACAGCACTGCACCAATTGTATATTTACTTGCGTCAGTTGTTAGGACAAAAGTTTTGTCGAAGTTTGGGTATGCTAAAATGGGCATAAGCCGAAGGTCCCAGGTTCAAATCTCGTTGGAAGCAACGTTATTTAGTTCAGGGGATTTTTCGGACAGACTACGAGTGTTCACTCAGTGGTGATATGTACTGATTTAATCAGATCATATCATAACTCAGCAAGCACACGGGAGCATGGTACTGGCCAAACCAACTTCCGAAAAAACAATGGTCATGAAAATGAGATACTCTAACTATCTGTAAGCGAAAGCCCGAGAGGGGCTGTAGTGCTACAAAGAAGAAAGAAAATGGGCTCGTTGGTAAGAAGGGTTTTTATTGTATCGAAAGCATGGATATTATCAGGGTCTAGAACAATTAATTTTGCATCCTTTTTCAGGTATCTAGTCATTTGTTTGATTATTTTTGAGTAATCTCTGATAAATTTTCTATAGTATCTTGCTAGTCCAAGGAACTGTTTGATTTGTTTCGGGGTTTTCGGTATTGGGAACTTTTGTACACATTCTACTTTGGATTGGGTTTTATTCGATCTCTAGTCACAATATGTCCTAGGAAGACAGTTTCGTGTTTAAGGAATTCAGACTTATCTAGCTGGACTTATAGATTGGTTTCTCTGAATCGATTAAATATTTTTGTTAAAGAGTTCATATGTTCTTGTAAGGAAATGGAGAAAATAATGGCGTCATCTAGGTAAACCCAGCAAATTTTGTTGAGGTAGTCTGAAAGGATTTTACGCATAAGGCGTTGGAAGGTTCCAGGAGCTGTCTTCAGTCCGAAAGGCATGCGTAGAAATTCGTTATGTCCACCTTCCACGCTAAAAGCAGTTTTATTCTATTTGATAGAAACCTTTCCCCAAATCTAGCGTAGTGAAATACTGGCTTCTTCCCAGTTTACCTAAGTTTTCTTCGATATTGGGAAATGGATATTTGTCATCGATCGTAACTTCGTTAAGTTTCCGATAATCAATGACAAGTCTCCATTTCTGTTTCCCACTTGCATCCATCTTTTTGGGGACAATCCAAACTGGAGCTGAATATGGAGATGTTCTTGGTCTTATAATTTGTTTCCCTAACATTTCCTTAATTTGTCTTCGTACTTCAGCCTTATGAATGTACGTAAATCTATAAGTTTTGTCACTATTGGGATATTGTTTGTTGTACGAATTTCGTGCTCGATTGCATTTTTGAAGGTCAGGTCTGACTCTTCATTGTAAAATATATCCGAAAATTTTCTAATTAGTGGTAATAAAGTTTGTTTTTCTTCGTACTTAAGGTGATCCACTCTAATTTGATTTAAAATAGGGCAAGCACTGTTCGATTTGTTTTCTATAACGTTGAAGTTTTCAAACGTTACAGGGGTAGTTTTTTGAGTGGTGAATTGAATAGTCTGTGTGGTTTAGTGGTTAGAGCATAAGCGCATAAGCCGAAGGTCCCAGGTTCAAATCTCGTTGGGAGCAACGTGATTTAGATCAGGGGATTTTTCGGACAGACTATGAGTGTTCACTCAGTGGTGATATGTACTGATTTAATCAGATCATATCATAGCTGAGCAGGCACAAGGGAGCATGGCACTGACCAAACCAACTTCCGAAAAAATCAATACGGTCATGAAGATGAGATACTCTAACTTATCTCTAAGCGAAGGCCCCAGAGGGGCTGTAGTGCTACAAAGAAGAACTGAACCTTAATTAAACGATCGCCTAGTACCTTTACTAGTGCGAGCATCTCTCAGTTTTCTACATCATAGATGCCCTCTTCAAGATGGATCTTCTCATTTTTGGAAGTCCTTCCAGGGAAGTCTACGAGACCATTATCTATGTCGACCGGGCACAGGTACTTTGTAAAAGCCAGCCTTATTGAAGAGACAAAATTGGTTTTCGTCCTCGGACTCAAAGTGAATGGGGACAGTTTTGTCACCAGAATGAAGAATTTGTTTTTATAGTCTATAATTACGTCTAATTGTCTTAGTATATTATTTCCCAGTATGTCGTCATAAATTTCATGGAATTGGCATACAAAGAAATCTATTTCTTGCGTTTTGTCCAAAACTGACGATAGATACAAGCCATATGGCAGCAGCGCTTACTACCACACACATGACCATTAGTAGGCCGACTTTGCTGGCTAACTTACATGGCGTTATATGAAGAATTGTGGAGGTGCCAACAAAAATTCGAAGTTTTGTACGGTTTAGAGACGGATTTCTACATTGAAATCCAGATGATCCGCGGAGAACACAATAGCGCTCCTAGTGAAGTGAAAATTATTTCAGTTCTTATACCCGTTTAGTTTTTATCACTATCCAAAGTGAATTTATAGGAGTTTGTTTACATCTCAACGCTAAGCTATCAGTCGAAGGTGCAAAACGTGTGCTTCATTTGCTCGTCTTGGAAAGTTTAGGAGCACAATGGGCTATACAAGATGAATTCATAGCATGCACGGAATGTGTTCCGCACGTTTTTTATTCGGAAAATAGTATAAATTACGAAATATAAGCATTTGCTAATGCCGCAGTTGGGTGACAGCTACCGGAAGCTTGTCCATAGTAGGCCGACTAATACATATGCAAATTGCTACCATATGGCTTGTATCTATCGTCAGTTTTGGTTTTGTCTCCCAATTCCTCAAAAAGAGGGATTCGGATCTTTTCGTGTATTTCTATTGTATGTTTTAAAGTCTTTAGACTTACATTAGGGCTATCGATGTTCCATTTGGGGTGACAGATTCCAGGGTTTATAATGGAGTGTATGGCTCCAGTATCTAGGATAAATTTAAGTGGTCTAGATTTAGTTTTTATAGTTATAAAAGGTAGTCTGCGCCCGAGGCTTGCGCAAACTGTCTACCGCTTCTTTGTGCTGAAGCCCATGGATTCTGGGGTTGGTTGTCGTTCGAACAATCGGGGGTAGTTTGAATTTTCGAACTGGTTATAAAGTGTTCTCCAATAAGAGGTGTTTTTTTTAATAGCCCGCTATTTCGGTAGATATCACTTTTGAAGCTGTAATTTTTTGACATTTGACAAGTAGAAACTACGCCATTAATAAAAATGTAACGATAAACCCTTCAATAACGCATTGAAATTATTAAAATTCACTATAAAAATGGTGAAAATTTGGGAGAGACGGTTCGTAGAACTCGAACGTTATTGGGTCGTCGTGAAGCACCTTGACGGACCGCAATACTGAAATTGGTGGAAACATTCGAGCTGTTGGGACAACTTCGTGATGTGAAGAATAAAACTCGTACACGTCACTCAAGAACAGCCGAGAATATTGCTGCTCTAGCCGAAATTGTTGAAGAAAACCCAGGTTTGTCCATTCCTCGTCGTTCTTTGGAATTAGGCATTCCACAAACGTCATTACATCGTATTTTGCATAAAGATTTGGGTCTTAAGTCTTATAAAGTTCAGTTAACACAAGAACTCAAGCCGGTCAATCAACAACGTCGTATCTTTGCTGATTGGGTCCTTGAAATGCATGAAAATGATCCGAAATCCATCGAAAAATCATCTTGAGTGATGAGGCCCATTTCCACCTCGGTGGCTTCGTCAACAAACAAAATTGTCGCATGTGGGGCTCGGCAAACCCAAGAGTTATTGTTGAAAAGCCTTTCTGTCCTCAACGTGTTACTGTTTGGTGCGGTTTATGGTCCGGCGGAGTCATTGGACCTTACTTTTTCGAAAATCAGGCTTGAGCAACAGTTACGGTGAATGGATTGCGCTATCGAGAGATGATTAATGATTTTTTTATGGCCGGAATTGGATGGTATTGATCTGGACAACGTTTACTTTCAAAAAGACAGCGCTACGTGCCACACAAGCAACGTTACCATTGATCTTTTACGGGAAAAATTTCCGGACAGTGTTATCTCTCGGAGAGGTGATCACAATTGGCCACCGAGATCTTGTGATTTAACACCTTGCGACTTCTTCCTTTGGGGCCTCGTGAAAGAGAAGGTCTACGCCAATAGCCCAGCGTCGATTCAAGACCTCAAAGATGGAATTCGTGAGGCTATCGAGGACATAGGGCAGCCACTTTGCGATTTGGTTATGGAAAATTTCATGAAAAGGATATGGTCCTATAAGCGTGATCGTGGTGGTCATTTGTCTGATGTTATTTTCCACTATTAACGGCATACCTTCTTCTTTATAATGAAATAAACATCCGATCATTTATATTAAAAAATGGCATTTTTCTTTTATTATCAAAATAACACCTCTTATTGGAAAACCCTGTAGTTAGGAGAGTTTTGTTCGTCATTTGGTTGGCCATTATTTCTATTGTTATAGTTGTTGCTGGATCTATTATTATGATTACTATTGTTGTTAAATGTATTATTATTACTATTATTGTTAAATCTAATATTATTACTATTATTATTGTTAGGCCTATTATTATTATTGTTAAATCTATTATTATTATTATTATTATGGTGATTGTTGGTGTGGTACCTATTATTGATTTAGTTATTGTTATTATTAATCCTATTGTTATTAGAGTTATTATTATTGTATCTTCTTTTCTGATTACTGCAATTATTCTTATTGTTATTGTTGGTCCTGTTCTGGTTGTTGCTATTGTTATTTTGCGTCCTATTATTATTGTTCTGTCCATTTGTCTGGTTTTTTTGGGTTGATATATTTGTTTGAACCGTAATAGACATAACCTGCTGTAAATAGTATATCCATGGCAGATTCCAATCTGTCGGGATTTCTACAAAATAATATGATCTTCATGGGTTCCGGAATTTTATTTTTGAATATATTGAGGGCTGTATTTTTATTATTTCGTGCACATTCATTTGTTTCATCTCCTACACCCAGGACAACTAATGTTTTATTGTTAAGTCTCCTTAACTTGCTCTTTATATCGTTGTAAAACTCAAGGGTTTTCGTTTTAAAAGTTACACCTCTTATGTTGTCGTAGAGTTCGTCTATGTTTAGACTATCTCTGAAATTATTTTGGAGGACCTGTTTAATGTCCGGCCAAAGGAGAGCATGACAATTGATTTCAATTTTTTCCTTTGCCTTTCCTTTTAGTTTGCTTTTTATTATATCCCCAAATAAAAGCTGAGGCTTCATTAAAAGCTATTAACATGGGGCTTACACTTTCTATGAGATTTACGAACTTTTGAAGAATCTCGGGTCTATCATCGAATTCGGGGAGACTCCCGAGGTATTTTAGGAGATTTAATGAAATAGCAATGGCTGCTTCGGCTTGCGCCATATTTGAAGTTTTAAAGGACTAGGTTTCGAGAAATCCGAACCACCCTTACAGAGAATATTGGTTTGTTTAAAATTGCAAAATTTGCTATATATATACAGTGGAATCTCAATAAGTCGAACCTCGATAAGTCGAACGTCGATAAGTCGAACGTCGATATGTCGAACCTCGATAAGTTGAAAACCTTTATAACTCGAAGAAAATTGTCATTCTCTTCCTTTAAAAGCATAAAACCTCCGTTACTCGAAATCTAAAACCTCTATAAGTCGAAACAATATATACTTACGAAGAAGGTGTCTCAGCAATGTTTGATGTTATTACCTATATGTTATATATCGAATTTTCACGGATATACCGCCTCTGTAACTCGAAGAAAACATTAATTCGTTACAGAGTTCTAAAATGTTGCCTTTATTGTTCTATGCAGGAACATTCTTCCATGGACGAGATTTTCTATTCCAGAAAACAAATGACCCTGACACGTGTTCTCAAATTGTGTATAGGTTTTGTGTGTTTATTAGTGGTGTAGCTTTTGAGCTGTGAATCCCTGTTAAGCTAAAAGATTAAACGTAAGTAGTGAGTGTAATTAGAAGATGAGTGCCGACATAAGAAAATTGAAAACTTTAAGCCTGTCTGAAAAATTAATAGTGATAGAGGCTGTGAAAACGTTTAAAAGAATTAAAGATGTCACTGATCAATACGGCATACCGATGAGTACTCTCTCAACAATAATTAAAAAAAAGAAAGTGAAATAATGTGCACAACAGAAAATTGCCAAAATTTATCTAGTAAAACAAACAGAGCAGCTGAATTTCCTAATTTGGAAGAGTGCTTTCGCAAGTGGTTTAATATTAGTGTAAGTGGACCTCTGCTACGCTAAGTCACTTGGGATGCAAGATTTCAGGGCAAGTAATGGCTGGTTAGAAAAATTTTACAGAAGATATGATCTTATTTTCAAAAAAATTTGTGGGGAAAGCGCCAGTGTTAACAATGATGTATGCAGCGAGTGGAAAGGTGATTTGAAAAATTTATTATGTGGCTATGCATCAGACAATATTTTTAACGCAGACGAAACTGCTCTTTTCTTTAAACGTCTCCCTGACTAGACCTTAACGTGCAAAAATGATACATGCCATGGAGAAAAGCATACTAAAGAACGCTTGACTATATTACTCGCTGCAAATTTGTCAGGTACAGCGAAGCTAACACCATTAATTATTGGTAAAGCCAAAAAAAACCACGATATTTTTCGGGATGTAAATCCTTACCGTTAAATTATGAAGCTAATACAAAAGCTTGGGTGACCTGTCATATTCAAAAGTTGGCTTATAAAAATTGATAAAACAATGGCTAAGGAAAAAAGGAAAATCGACAATTGTACTTGACATAATGATATTCCACCGGTGAAAGCTATTCGCATACAATTTCTCCCTGCCAATACAACATCAAAATTACAGCCAACGGATCAGGGTATCATTAAAAACTTCAAATCATTTTACCGAAAGGAAGTAGTCAAGAAAATGTTAGATGATATGGAAGAAAACACTAGTTCGTCTAGTGACTTATTGCAAGCGATAAGAATGTTGGAATCATGGCGAAATGTAACTACGACCACAATAAAAATTGTTTCATACGGTCTGGATTTCCATTACCATCAACAGCTGATCCTGAAGTTGAAGAAATGTATACAACAGAGCCTCCTGTCGGATAGAATACGCTTCGGTCTGACATGAAAATTTCTTTTGAGGACTTCGTCACTTTGGATGACGAAGTCGTAACTGCTGGATCATTATCTGATGATGAAATAACCGATTCATTCGGTCAAAATACGGAGATTCATTACGAAGAAAACGAAGAAGACTCAAGTACCATAGGCTCCTCAGGTTTCTATCAAGCAAGCAAGAATTTCACAGAATACGATTTATGGAGCAAAAAAGCAATTCAGAAGATACCGTATTTTCCGCTCTTTACACTATTGAAAATGAAATAGATTCAGCATGTTCAAATAATTTAAAACAAAAAACGGTTACAGACTATTATTATTTTTTTAAGATATTGTTAACATACTTAGTAGACCTAACTTGGAATTGAGTACAGCAAGCTCTAATAATACTGAAATAAAATAAGTTGGAATAATAAAGGGTAATTCATAACAAGTGTACACATTTTTGTCGAAAAAAAAACATAGTTTTTGTGAAGATTGAGCTGTAATGTTTATTTATTATGAAAATTTGGTCCCTTACAATTAAATATGAAACATTACTTCAGGCATATGTGCAGCTCGTGCTGCTTTACAGACTATCAAACGATGATTGTATTTTTCGATGACATTTTCGCACATTTCCGGTGTTATTAGGCGTATGTTGGCTCGAATATTGTTTTTTAATGCTTCAGTAGTCTGGGGAGCATCAGCGTGAACACGATCCTTCAGAAATTCCCAAAACAAGAAGTCACAAGGAATCAAATCACACGATCTCGCCGGCCAATTTATGGGTCCATTTCGTGAAGTTATTCGATATTCACGTAGAGCGCGAAATGTTTGCACTGGCGATTCATTATTTTTGTAAAAAGTTTTAACAATAATAAAACGTTCGGCTGATGTGTATGACGCCATGGTTAGAATTGTAAAAGACCAAACTGTCATAATCTGTCAATATATGGACCTGAAGTTGATGATAAATAAGAGTTAAGGCCCATTCAAATGATACACCTGTTATGAATCACCCTATATTTTAAGTGAATTGAATTGAATTGAAATTCAAATAATACTATGCTCAAGTCAGAAATAAATTTCATATTCACGTCTATAACAGATATTTTCATTTAGTTTTCCTCTGTAGCTCTGCATAATATTGCAACGAAAGTAAACCTCTGTAAGTCGAATCTGTGCCTACAAAAGTTTCTCTAACTCGAAAACCTTCATAAGTCGAAACCTGTACAACTTGAATGTTTATGCGTGTCCCTTGAATTTCGACTTATAGAGGTTCCACTGTATATGAAAAATAAACAATATTTACACTGTAAACTAAATATAATAATGATGCAATGTAATGTATTGTAATGGTAATAATGTACAATTGTAGCAAATGATAAAAGAATAATGAAAAATATTTAGACTATAACTAGGGTACTTGCTGCTTTAACTCTTCGCTGGAACAGAAGCGGGAACAACTAAACCGGAACTTCGTAGTTTCAAACTATTTTCAGGAAGTTTCTTCTCCTTTGGTTTTCAGTTAATTCTTTGGGATTTTTGGTCTCACTTTATTAATACACCTTTTCTCACTTTTTTTTCTTCTATGGCGTTTTCACTAATAAGACTTTTTTTTATTGTAATTTTCCATTGGGGAGAAGATTTCTCTGTTTATTAAAACTTTCACTGTTTATTATTTTAAGATTTCTTTTCAGAGAGGAATTTTCAGTAAATTTGTTATTAGATGATTGTACTTATCACTATTTCGTTAATTGTTGCACTGAATATTATTTCTAATAATTATTTGCACTTATTATTATTTCCAATGATTATTTACACGTATTATTATTTTCAATAATTTTTTACACTTATTCTTTCCAATAATTCTTTACACTTATTATTATTTCGAATTTCCACTGGTTTTAATGTGAAATACTATAAATTTCTATTGTGGAACTGTTTCACTTTTATGTAGCACTTTTTCACGCTGAAGTAATTCGAATTTTCCTATCTTTAGGACAATTTTGCGTAGCACTTTGCGTACGGTATTAGTGTTTGGTTTCGCCGTTCGCGGCACTGTTTCTCCTTAGAACTTTCACTTAACCCTCCTCTTGGGGAGTTTAATTGAATTTGTACTTTACGCGAACGCGATATGTTGATACCCATTAAGGTTTTAATAAACCTAATAGAATCTTTTCTATTTGCGTATCCTACCGACTGTGTCACATTTAGTTATTTTACATTACTCTGCTAATTTACAAAAAACAAAATCGATGAGCACCCCAATGCAGCCTCACATTGGGTGGTTAGGTTATGGGGTTCGCCGTGCTCTTCAAGAGTTAACCGTTTAACTAAAGAATGAACCAATCGAGTTAGGAGTGCTTTTCACTTTTATACTGAAAAGGTGCTGATTCATTGCAAAAATTGTTGCAACGGTAAATTCCAAAGGTGTGCAATGACACCTCAACAACATTCTTGATTCTCAAAATCTAGGGTGCACATGTAGGAAATGCTGATCTCTATAGACAGGGTTCGTTAGAATTTTGTCTGTGGGAATTTGCGAGATCGCGAAATAAATTTGAATTGAAATTTTAGAAGTTGAGTTTTGATGGGAAGCATTTCGAAATTGAAATTTCAGAACCTGGATTTTATGGGAAAAGTTATTGTAAAGAATATATGGCGGGTTCGTGGGAACGGAATATAACATTTAGCCTCGAATACTTGGATTTGAGTATTCACCAAAAAATAAGGTCCCTTTAACTACCTATAACACGCTTTGGATCCAACCTGCATTGTTCATTCAAAAATAAATTGTGGTGAGAACAATATTTTTCGAGAAATGGATAGTTTTGGGAGTTATTTGTGAAAACCCGTTTTAAAACGCATTTTTTCACGAAAAATCAACATGTTCAACCATTAGTAACTCAAAACGTATTAAAATTTGTTCTATCGATTTCTGGAGCTATTTATGACAAAAACACCCCTTAGCAGGGGCGGCATCCATCCTCAAGGTAAAAGTACTATGTCACATTTGATACTTGAGGCACCTTCTAACTACTCACCAATTTTCCTGCAAATCGATGAGGTTCAAAGAATTCGGAGGTGAAATCCTACATTGACTGGACTCTCATATGTAAACGAAAGTCGTTAATCGAAATTTTAGCAATACACACATAGAACCTGTTAAATGACTATAAAAATAATTTTTTGGTTGGAAAAATACTCACCGTTGCCTACATAAACTTGTCCTTTTGAATGCTTTCATTATGTGTCCGCTGTTGATTGTTTTTCCTTCATCCTTGATCTTTTAAAATGTTTTAAAGCCTTATGCATGAGATCAAATTCATTATACCCTTACACCCATTACATTAAGAGAAAACTAACAATTCAATTATTAAGACTGTAAAGATCTTTTATATTCTGCACAGAATCCTTATGAAAAGCGCGAACTGAAGACTACATACATTATAATCTACATGGCACTAATGTTTTCCAAACAAAAAATCACTACTTATTAACCCATGAAACAAGCTAACCAATCTAAAATTTTAAATTTTTAAAATTCAAATATTGCTACATCTATTTCAATTCCTGTTTTTCTGTTTCAAAAGAAAACAACAAAATGCAAAATATTAATTCATTTCAACTTAGTTCATAATCTCTATTTTGAATTTCATTATATTTAATCCGACTTTTAAATAAATGTTATTTTGTATCTTATAAATAGAAACAAATAATCAACAAATAGATTTAGTAAAAGATTTGCAACAAGTTTTTAAAAAAGTACTATAAATAATCAATTATAATCCAAGCAATATTACAAAACAAAACATTCACTAATTTCTAAAATACATCATACACTCATTATAAAAAATAATAGTAATTATTAACCAATATAATTAACAATCAATAATTTCATTTGTAGCTCAACTGAATAAAAATGCAATTTAGACGCGTAAAAATCAACAAATTCACTAAGATGCGAAATATGTTAACTGTACAATACAATTAACACAAAAGATTTTCATATTTTTCTTTAAAATTTATCAACTTTGGTGTTTATATTGGGTTTTCTTTTTTTTTTTTTTGAAAATCAATTCATAATTTCTCGAATAAAGTAGATTTTTTTTAAAGGAGGCACGAAATGGGAGTGTTAAATTTTTTTTTTCTTTTCTTTTAAAGAAAATTTATAGATCGTTCATATTTTTTTTTTTCATATACATAATGATTTTTTTTCATTTTATTTTATTTAGTTTGAATAGTATGTATGCTTGTTTAAGAGTGCATACAATTTTTTTTTCTCTTAACTTGGTGTTACTTAGGTGTTTTAGTTTTCATTTCAATTTCTACAGCTGAAGATAATTAGATTGATTAGTAGTAAGTTGTACGTTGTGATGAATTCTAGGTAGACGTAACGATTCGTGTTGAATTGAAGATATAATATCGACCAAATAAAATAATTTAGAAATAATCGGTAGATAATAATTTTATTTTGGTTTTTAACTTAAGATTGTGAAGTTAGAATAACGCTAAAAAAATTATATTAAAGTAACGTTTCCATTGAAATCATCGAAGCTGGCTTTCTAGTAGATCAACAAGAGAAAATCAAAGCCATAGATCGTTTTGCCTACTTGCAAGGACGACGCTGCTTAAGATAGCATTCAGTGCCGTATATCAACAGCCAATAAAACACATTTTATGTTTCTATCGCAGGCGTAATTTGTAAAATAATTTTTCCTCATTATTATTATTATTATTAAATGTAATTTTATATCAATTTTCCTTTGTATTGAGTTTCAATGTTTCCCTTTAATTATATTCGTTTGAGATTTAACTTTTATTCCTATTTCCAATTCCTTTCATTTTTCTTTACTTCGGTCAAATTTAGTTTCTTTAAGAACACTTCAAATGTGCCACATAAAATTTACAGAGTAGGAACTAGTGGTGGGCAAAAGCAGCACACTATTCTGTACTAGTACATCTCGAACAGCACTCTTAAGTGTGCCGCACTGTGCGTGTAGCACACTGTGCGATGAACATTTCTCTACACTTGAGACTGTACGGCAAGAAATATGCAATGTTGTATGGCACAGTGTCATGTTCTGCAGTGTAGACATTCTTGCACGGGCGTTCGCACGTTTTTAGAGTGAATTTGAGTTGTGAACGTTTTATGCTACTGTGTTGCTTGATTGAATGCTATATTAAGCTGTTATTTAAAAATGTAAAGGTGAGGCTTTTCCGTTTGTAGAATTTTTCATAACTTGTTTTTTTTTTGCTTTCAAATTGAAAAGAAACGATGAATGCCAACAAGAAAAATTTCTGTGTAAAGAACGAGTTTTGTATGGATTCATTTCAGAGAATTAGAAGACAGAGAAGCTGCAAAATGTAACTTTTGCTCCCAAATTCTTTCGATCAAAGGAGGATCAACTTTTCCGCTCACTCGTCATCTAAAAAACAAGCATTATCATGCTTTGGGCTCAGAAGCGAGATCGTTACAGGCAGGAACGAATGATAATGAAAACAATTCCCACAGTGTATCAAACTCATCGCAACTTCCTGCTCCTGTAGGGCCACTGCAAGGTGCCGTGGCCACAACATCAATTCAATCACATACTGCATTACAAGGTATATCTCAACAATCTTCAACAATTACTAGTTTGTTCCAGAAGCCAACAAGTCAAAAAAAAGTTGCCGATTTAAACAAGCTACTAGTCGAAACAATTGTTAAAGACTACTTGCCATTTCAAATTGTTGAGAGTATGCAATTTAAAAAGTTCATCAACGCTTTAAATCCAGTCTATAAAATGCAATGTAGGAAGACTATTTCTAAAGTACTAATACCTCAATTTTACAATTTAAAAAAGGAGGAGGTTGTAAATAGCCTTCAATCATCTAAGGCGATTTGTTTAACCACTGAAAGCTGGACGTCGAAGGCAAATGAAAATTACATATCAGTTACAGCTCATTTTATTAACAATGATTTTAAGAATTTTACATATCTTTTAGAATGCTATAACTATTCTGACAGTCATACAGCAGAGAATTTGGGCGAAGAGCTGCAAAGAATTTCTAAAAAATGGGATATATTTGAAAAAATTGAAGCAGTTGTTACGGATAACGCCTATAACATGGTTGCGGCCGTCAGGAAAACCAAATGGAAACACGTACCTTGCTTTGCCTACACGCTCAATTTGGTTGTTAAAGATGCCATGAGAAAAATACAAGGCTTACAAAAGAAGGCGAGGAAAATTGTAGATCGGTAATCGCTGAAGTAGAAAAATATCTCCAAGAATCACCTCTTATTACGCGCGGCAGATCCTCTTGAATGGTGGCAAGAACATAAAACCATCTATTCACGTATTTTTAAATGAGCTATTAAGTCATTGTGTATTGTTGCGACTCCTAGTGAAATGATTTTCTCAAAAACTGGACAAATTGTCGCAGAAAGAAGAAGCAAAATAAGTGGGGAAAAAGTAAATCAAGTTGTTTTTCTAAACGTGAATTTGTAAATGTTGATTCCAATTACCTCAGTTTGTAATGGTTATATTTTTCTGTCTGTTTTCTTTTATTACAGTATCCTGTTTTAGTTTAATTTAGTTTACTGAAATAAAAATAATAATTTATATATGTGTAATAATTTGCTTATCCTTACATCAATTAAATTTCCCAAACCACCCACAATATAATGCGTTCGATAGTGCACAAGTCATCAGTTTTGAACTGAAGCCACAGAACAAACGATTCGCAGTGATCCACAGTACGATGCACGAACGAACGATACAGTCCATTCGTACAGCCTAGTACATCTCCATAGATCAGTATATTCGCCCATTCGCCACACAGTTTCGCTTTCAGTATGTTCCACGCGGTGCCATATAGCACGAACAATACACAGTGCTAAACAGTACGAATGATGAACAGTGCCACCCAGTGCGAATGGTTCACAGTACACTGTGCTGGCAGTATAAAACTAGTGTGCCGTCTGTACACCACACATTACAGTGTGCGGCACACTTTGTGCGACACGCACAGGTGTGACCCAACACTAGTAGGAACACTGATTTGTACACACTTTACCGGTGTACTAGTTTGGAGAATGAAATGGAATTGAGCGATGCGAGTGACGTCTACGTCAGTTTGAGGGATCCGGTGGTTAGCGGACCGGGTGAATGATAAATTGGAACGAGTACGTGCGTGAGAATAGTGCCCGGTCGTGTCTATGGACACAAATCCAAATGTAGATTCGAAGCGTTGCAGTTACCGTGGCGCGGCCTCCTACAATCGCTCAACACTCGCCGTCGTGTGCCCCATTCTTGCTGGCGCAAAACAGCTCCTGCTTGACCATAAAACGTTCCCACGTCTTGCTTGTGGAAATCTTGGGAGGGTAATCAGCGCTAGATTAATTCCGGGGTATGTGGTCGCCACAAATCAGACTATTGTGGGATTCGCTTTACATCAGGCGCCATGGATCCAAGTATCGCACAGTTTCCGCGTGTATTCTGTCAAAATCAAGTAAGTAGCTGTGTCGATAGCGTTTCCTTAACATTACATTGCCTGCATCTGCAGAACGTAAACGTGAACGTGGCGCGTGGGCGAACTTCTAACAGTGAACTTTGGCCGCTTTCGAACCCGCAATCGAACCATTGGAAATTAACTACTGCACGTAATACTTGGATTCCTGGGACTCGAACCAGTGATCCGAGACCGTTCCGTCACGCGAGCACCATTCGAACAGTACTTCGCATTTTGCTGGTTCTTGAAGGCATTCGTTGTGGAGAATTCGTCTCTAGCCAGTAAAGGGTGTTCAACGGTACAAGTGCACAGTGCATGCAATTCACCGCGACCAAAAGTTGTCTTGACGCGCAACTGTAAACCTGCCGCCAATCGCCAAGTACGGAAATGACACAGAAAGAAAAAGGAATCAAAAGTTAAGTGCCGTATGATACTTCTTTCTGCATTCAAGATTTATGTGCATGGTGCAAAAATTACCAACGAGTTAACGCCGAAAATGAATTTCTACGATGTTGTCAGTGACATACGCAACAAGTGTAATGCAATCGAAGAAACGGAAGCAAGAGCAGGGAGTAGGAAAGTCGATGTCGAGGTAAACTAGGTAGTAAGCGTGTGTTTGTGAGGCGCTTCGCCAAGTGCAGCGAGAATTATGGATACAGCAGCTTAATTATAATCGATGATGTACCACGGAGTATTGATTAGTCAATGAAGTGGATCTTTTAATCTGTCTTTAATTTAAAGTGTAATTGATGGTTAATCGTGTTAGCTGGTCAAAGGACTATACCGCGGAGAGGCAATATGAAAAAGGATTCACTATCCCGAAAATCATAGTTTATAATCTGTGCATCATGATACCTGAGATGATAATTGTTTATTTTTACACCAAGCTTACATAGGCGTTTGCTAATTGCAACTCGGTTTAGGTACTCCAAAAGCGTGACGCGATCAAAAATTGAATGTATCGTAGTTGCCCCCTATTTTAGTTGAATATTTTAAAAGGTTTTTGTTTTTCTGCCAACTCAGACAGGTTAGGAAACACGTACAAGAAGAAGCAAAGTTTTATCAACTTTCCACTAACAAATCTCAATATGTCATCTATATTTTTTGTTGTTAACAGGGGCTCTTCCCGGGTAGAGTGGCCTTCCGGTCGCGTGCCTTTTTATGCTAAAGAGTTATGTGATTCGATCACATAATTCTATAACATAAATTGGTCAAGTCTATGTTTCTCATTTGATGGGAAAGTTCATGCAAATTGTGTTTGTAGGCGTTTTTCACTCAAATGGGAAATATATGGCCGCGTCTACGTTTGGATCTTGATCTGGTTGGGAGGGTGCGAGGGGGCACCACCACCATCTGGATTCCCCACTCTTATTTGTGGGCCATAAGAATCGTCGGTAACGACGAAGTCCTCCTAAATCCGTCTGCCTTCAGCAGGTCCAGTTTGTCCTTTGCGTCAGCAATTTCCGACCCTTAGTTGGTTACCTCCTTTTCGACTTCAGTCGACCTTTATTTGACCCCAGCAATTCGTGGATGCGAAATTCTTTTGTAGTGGGTCCCCAGACAAGGCCAATCTCAGCAGATCCCAACATCCCCTTCCGCTGAGGCAGTAGATCATCGCTGCAGTCCTGCACGAACATATTTATCTACCTACTTGACTACAATTTATCTATTGAATGCCATAAAAATAAGTGGCATCGACAAGAAACTTTTACAAAGAATCTTAGATGATCATTCATAAAAGCCGTGAAGTGATATATTTGTGCAGAACTTATAGCATTTTGTCAGTGATTGTTCTAGACAGGATATAGGTGGTGGAGATTAAAACCCCGTAAAACAAGTGAATCGGTTATTTCAGAAACCTACAAGTCATTTTTTTCGAATTTTAATTTTTATTATAAATCCACAGTCAAGCCGAAAACTCACTATTTTATAGAGAATCAACATTAGCCTAACCTGCTATTGAGCAGCTGTGGATGTTAGCAGTTTCTGTGTAGTGCAGAAACCCGTCACAAACCACAAGTCACTGACTTGGGTTTCTCCTCTTAAACAATGCAGCGCTAGTGGGAACTTGCTACAAAATTATTGTTTTTTGACAGAGGCAGATGCAATTAGTCTGTTGATTTCGTTACAGGATGCTAGTGATATCAATCAACCAAAAAAATTGTTTATAATACTTCTGTTATCGTGACAATTTTCATTGTTCTAATATTTAAACAATAGTGTTAAGAATCTATTAAAAATGAGTGAAAGTGAGACAGACGGTGAAAATAAAATTGATACCCCAAGGCAGAAAAAGAAAGGTATTACACCCTTTGCGGTCGTACGTCTGCCCTCAGCCACCAAAGCCTTTTTACCGTTCCGATTGTACGTCTGCTCTCAGCCACCACAGCAAGGAACTATACGAATCCCATACTGTATGCATTCATCAGTGTGGCCAGATTGGGCGCTTTCGCGCGAATTGGGCTACATTTTGTCGCTTGCTCGCGCGTACGAGGTGTGTTCAAAAAGCATCGCGGATTTTGAATTTTCGCGGGTTACGTATATTCGAATTTCGATTTTTTTGTGGCGTTATGTTGGTACTCATGTCTGTCACTTATGCCGACAAGCTCGGCCATTTTGAATGTTCACTTAATTGGTGATAGCTGCTTTACTTGCACGTGTTTTCAATCGTCTTCGATTTTTACTTATTCAAAAAAAATGGATCAAAGAACGTGTATCAAATTTTGTGTGAAAAACGAAATTAAGTGCGCGGATGCATTTCAAATGTTGACTGTGGCATACGGAGAAGCTACCTTGGACCGAAGCAACGTTTATCGGTGGTACAAAATGTTTTTAGAAGGCCGAGAAGATGTGACCGACGAAGAGCGTGCCGGACGCCCGAGCACTTCAACAACAGACGAAAAAGTTAATGAAGTGGAGAAAATGGTATTGGCCAATCGTCGAATCACCGTTAGAGAAGTTGCTGAGGACCTAAACATATCGATTGGCTCGTGCCATTCGATTTTTATCAACGATTTGGGCATGAGACGGGTCGCCGCGAAATTCGTACCAAAATTGCTCAATTGCGACCAAAAACAGCAACGCATGAACATTGAAAATAGAAAAAGACAGCTTCCTTTTAATTTTGTGTATTATTTTTATCCTCGAAATCGATTTTCGACCGTAATCGTTCGGTCTTCTTCAGCGATTAACCGACCGAACGATTACGGTCGAAAATCGATTTCGAGGAAAAAAATAATACACAAAATTAAAAGGAAGCTGTCTTTTTCTATTTTCAGTTGGAGTATTTTGTGAAGGCGAAAATGAATTCGATTACAAATATTAAAGCATGAACATTGCTAATGAGATACTAAACTCTGTCCGCGACGAACTAAATTTGCTCCAGAGGGTCATAACTGGTGACAAATCGTGGGTTTATGGTTATGACGTGGAAACCAAAGCTCAATCATCTCAATGGAAGCTGCCGCATGAACCAAGACCGAAAAAAGCGCGCCAAGTTCGGTCGAATGTGAAAGTTTTGCTGACAGTTTTCTTCGATTGTAGGGGCGTGGTGCATCATGAGTTCTTGCCACAGGGAAGAACGGTCAATAAGGAATATTACCTGCAGGTTATGCGCAATTTGCGCGAAGCAATCCGCCAGAAACGCCCGGATTTGTGGGAGAACAAAAATTGGCTTTTGCACCACGATAACGCCCCTGCTCACACATCGTTGCTTGTGCGCGACTTTTTGGCCAAAAACAACACACTAATGATGCCGCAGCCACCGTATTCCCCAGATCTGGCCCCCTGTGACTTTTTCTTGTTTCCTAAACTGAAGAGGCCCATGAAAGCACGACGTTACGCTACGCTTGACGAGATAAAGACGGTATCGAAGGAGGAGCTGAACAAGATTAAAAAAAATGATTTTTTGAAGTGCTTCGAAGATTGGAAAAACCGTTGGCACAAGTGTATAATATCTCATGGGGATTACTTTGAAGGGGACAAAATAGATATTCATGAATAAATAAATAATTTTTGAACTCACCTCGTAGTTTATGAATAAAGCGCGAGGCGGACTTTTGGGCTATCTTTGATTCATTTGACTCCCGGTTGGAGTACTTTTCAATCGTTACATTTTGAATAAAGTGTTTGAAAATCACTTAATCTATGATCACTTGAAAAATTGTAAACTCAAAGCCGCCAAATGATAAAGGTACATATAGATTTCATCACGACAGATGTTGAGTGCAATTAGGGCTAACTTCAGGTTAAATAACATTGACGTTTCTATGAGTTGAAATGATATCCCTATTTAATCGAAATTAAGTTTGTTGTTCTGTTAGGTAATTTTCCATATTGTGTTTAAAATGGGTAAGTGGGGAAAGTACCAAAAGGCTTACAATCCACCGTGGGAATTAATCCCAGAATGTAAAGGTATGCAATTGTTTTCTTAGCTTTAAATCTTGAGTTTTCACACAAAGTCTTTTATGAATTCGACATACATAGGATGGTTAAAAGCAAATATAGAGGATTCAAAAGCAGCATTTTGTAACGTAAGGGCACATAAGTCGGATTTAACTCGACATGCAAAAACAGAAAAATATTAAAGGAGTTTTTTTTTTGTTTTGAGCCGTGCCATGTGGGAAGAAATATTGGGAATTTTTGGAGATTCAAAATTTTCCCTGATTGTCGACGAATCTACAGACATAACAATCTTCAAATACCTTTGCGTGTGCATTAAATATTTTTCTGCCAAAAATAATGTGATTATGGCACAGTTTCTTGGACTGATAAAAGTTACAAGCACCACATCGGAGGATCTTTTTCCAGCACTCAAAGGCTACATAAAATCGCATGGTCTTTCCTTATCAAAAATTGTTGGCCTGGGAACTGACGGTGCTAGCAATTTATGTGGAGCAAAGAACTCATTCATCTCATATAGTGTTAATTAAATGTGTTTGCCATAGTCTGCACTTATGCGCTTCGAAAGCTTCAGACGCGTTCAGTAACGAAACTGACTTCATTATAAAGGAAATCTATAATTGGTTCAAAAAGAGTTCGTCAAAAATTTGAATTTAATTCGAGTTTCACAAAACCGTTGGCTTTCGCGTTTTAATGCGGTAGACAGAATTTGCAATCAATATTTGGAGCTGCAAACATTTTTTCAATTAAGTGCGAAAAAAGAACGTTGCCATACTGCATTGCTCCTCTATGAAGCTTTCAAAAATAAAAGAAATCATTTAGTTCTTTTATTTTTGAGACCAATTCTCAAACAAATGAATTTGATAAATATGTATTTTCAGAAAGAAAAAGTCGACTTTTTCCAAGCATATGCTGAATTAAAAAGTTTATTGTATCAATTACATCAAAAATAATGACTGAGAAGGTTATGAGTTACATCAAACATGACATCAATCAGATTCATGAATATTTAAATGATCAAAAGCATTTCAAAGATATCAATGAACTTTTCTTTAATCATGAATTAACAGAAGCATTAAAACAGCTTACGACGGAAGAAGAATTCGAATTATATGAATTTAAATAAGACTGCCAATCATTTATATTGATTCTAACCAAGGAATCCATTAAAAGGCTACCAAGTCATGTGGATATGATGAAATAGGATTTTAGATTATCACCAGAAAAATGTTTAAACCACTTAAGAGCGCCTTTTAGGAGCCTTCCTCTTCATTTCCTTCCAAATTTTGATTTTTGCCAGGCAGAAACCGAATATGATTTGTTGCTAGCAATATCTTGGAAGGATATCTTTAAGGGTGAAACTCCTACCGACAGCGAAGAATTTTGGACAGCAGCATATAATTTAAAAACGGCATCAGGTAACCAGATGCTGGGTAACATCAGCAAACTGGCCCTAATTTTACTGTGTTGACAACATTCCAACGCTTTCGTTGAGCATTTTTTTTTTTCAATTATGAATTTAACAAAGCCTAAAATACGTAAGCGAATGATGTCGGATACATTAAATTCCATAATATGTATAAAATCTTTCATGAAACTCGAAAAGTATGTTGCAAAACATTACCAATAACTTCAAGTATGCTTGCTCGTTTTAGTTCATCCATCTATTGCAGTCATAATCATAATGATGAGACATCAATCGGAGAATCTGATAATTTTGAAAGCCCACTTGATATTTGTGGAAATATAGAGTTTTAATAAGGTGTAATATTGATGTATAAAAGGATACCATTAAATGGTAATTAATTTTTTTATTAAGTTCAATTTGAAATGGTTATTAAGTTCAACTTGAAATGGGATTTTTCGTTAAAGTTGCTAATTTTCTATGATTTTATTGTGGTTTTGTTTACACAGTTTATTTTTCGTTGAATTAAAATACAAACATGCAATACATTAGAAGTGTTTTTTGTAAATTATTTTTCTATCACAAGTGACGTCACGATATGTATCTATTTAGGCGCTTTTGGGCTAACAAATCTTTGCAAAAATATCTGATCACCCTGGCATTCATGTATCAGTTTACACTTTTTCTAAACAAACCTCAATGCCTAAAGAACCACGAAGCAATGCGGTGCTTCATCAACTGGAGATAACGAAATCCAATGTAAACAAATGATGTCACCCAGCGCTCGCCATGCAAGACGCAGTGGCGAGTCAGTCGTCTTTTGAACGTAACGAAATCGACAACCTTCGATGATACCTTGTAGAATTACAAAGAATATTTAATAAATTGTATTTAACAGTGATTAGACATTCTCTCTTCTTAAAATATTTCAAAATAATACCCCAAAATAGCAAAATGAAAGTTACCGCAAGAAGTGTTCTGTAGTAATCGAGCAGTCACACTAGCAAACTGCTCGAAAACCCTCCTATCTCCTATCCAAATTGTAATGGCCGATTTAAAACAATATGTAATTATTGCCCCGGTAATTGTAATTTGTAGAATAGGTTTTCTTCTTATTATTATTATTTAAAGTTTTCATTTCCTCACTTCATTTAAATTTATTTAGTTCATTTTAAAATATTCCTACTTCAGTTAAATTTCGGTTTCTAAAAATTTAAATCTGCCCATTGCAATTTAGGATGTGGAAATACTGATTTAGTGCAGGCCAACGGGGCATTAAATGATGGAATGGATGCGAGTTCTGCTAAGCGGGGGAGTCTGCTTGAGATCGAGAGACATCGCGGACGCCACGAGAAAAGAAGAGAACAAAACAAATTGAAGTTAACTTAAAAGTCTTCTGCAGAATGCCACGCAGGGCGCATGTCGCGAAAACCGCGCCGGGAAAGAAAAGCAAGCTTAAATTTATTGAAATTAGCCAAATTCACTTGGCCATCGTAATTCAAATTACATTTAACCTTTTCGTGTGCTCAAATTGACGTTCAAACGACGGGAGTTCTGGCAGTGGACGTGTGTCGTAGTCCCGTGCAAATTTTTCGGACAATGGGAGAAGAGCTAGCGATTGGCGACAGGGAAAGAGGGAGCACTCGGTGCGTTGACATAACTCTACAATTAAATCGTTTGCAACAATTATTAAATAAATCCGCAGGGGGACAACAAGGAAAATAATGCAAGATTTCGTCAAATAGATACAAGCGATATAAAAAATAAAAACCACAACAAAAATTTACCCGATACAAATACTTTTTCATTCTCACTACTATTACTGGCTAATCTACTCTCTTGTTTTCCTCCTATTTTTGTTTTGATTATAAAATGCCAAATCTAAAATTTTTGTGTTGTAATCCATACAAAGTTCATACATAAAGAGGAAGCCACTAAAACTTAATCAATTTATAAACTTGAGAAAAAAATACAAATTTTCATATCTTCAAATTGCATATACCAAACTTTCAACCCGCCGTATATGGGCAGATGCATCTTGCCTTATCAAACTTCCTATGATAATGGTAAAGTATTTAAAATCCAAGTTTCTTTTTGTGTATGGACTTGTAATATTTCTTCTTTTCATTTTATATTAACAAGTTGAAATAACAAAATGGCCCTGTTAAATGTTTTCGCTACAATTTTGAATAAAATAAATTGTTAAACATTAAAAACACGGTCTTTCCATTCTGGCCCTCTGATCGGGTATGGGACCCGCCACGTTGGAAGGCGGCAGTAACGTCGTCTGGGTTATCACTTTATTTTATTTTTCCGTAACTAGTTGTGTTTTAACATTTCCAACCTGTCCTGACACGGATAAGTGAAAGTGAAAGTTTAGTCTAAGAAGTGCTGCACGTCATATGGATTATCGCCACTCAATTGGAAATCCACCGCGTTCCGATGGCGGTTTTCCAGCTTCAGTGTCGACGTATTTTCCGGTTTAGTCGCGTGTACCGTAAGTGCAACCCTATTTGAAATTGTTTTTTATATAAGACGAAGATTTATTTTATGTGGCGGTACACATTAGAACCCTTGCTTAAGGATAATGTAAATAGAATTATCAGTTGTAATTTTTCGTATTTTAATGAGTAAAGAAAAATATTTGAGTAAATAATAAACATAAAATAAATTGCTAAGTATAACACGACTTTCCTTTCCAGCTAACCCTTCCTTTCCAGCAGGAATGGTAGCGAACGGTAAATATGCCGTGACGAGGGTAGGGTTGTAGAAATCCGCGGATGGCCGGTTTCGCGTCGCGTGCGGTACGCGGTACCATAGTTTGATTTGGTTTTTTTTCTTAGGAGTCGTTTATTTCGCTGTCGAATTAGAGTAAAGATTTTTCGGTACCGCGTCGGTGATACTCGGGAACGCGAATTTAAACCTAGTTTTTGTTGTTGTCTGAATGGAAGTTGAATACGGAATAACGTAAGAATAGGTTTCTCTTCCGTATGTTGTATTGTTATACGCGTTTGAAACGGGCATGTGAACTGGTGGTTGAGTTGTTGTTGCGTAAGACCTTCGACCAAACTCCTCTCCGAACTAGCTAGCTAGCCAGCAGCCACCTCGGAGTAGACTAAGTTATGTCCGGACTTGTTGACTTGTAGGGTACAGTCCGTTGTCACGTCCAAAGACTTCACGTCCAGAAACGGTGAGAAGTCGGTTCCGATTTCGTTCGAGCGTTTTGAACAGAAAATCATTACAGCTTCTTAAAGCTGTTGATCAAAAACAGAAGACAAAAACGGAAATCTGTAAAGATTTTGGTATTGCTAATTCTGCCTTATTAACAATAATTAAAAAAAGAGAGCAAATTGCGGATATGTTCGAACGAAGTAAATTTGCGCCAGAGCGAAAATGAATCAGGGATTTAGAGGCGGCGTTACTTGTTTGGTTTAAACAAACGAGATCTCAGATTGTCCCCATATCAGGACCATTAATGTTAGAAAAAAGCAATGAACTTGCTTAACAATTGGGTATTAAATTTATTACAAATCCAGGATGGCTGGAACGTTTCAAGAAAAGAAATTACATAGCACTAAAAAATGTTTGTGGTGAAGCTAATAAAGTTTTACGAACTATGACAGCATACTTCAACAATATGAAGCGAAAGATATCTTCAGCGCAGAGAAAATTGCGTTATTTTACCGCTGCTTACCCAATAAAACTTTATCGTTTAAGGGACAATCGTGTTCAAGTGGGAAACTCTCCAAACAACGAATTACGGTGTTGATAGGATGCAATTCGGATGGTTCTGAAAAACTACCCCTATTCGTTATTGGCAAAAGTTTGAAACCGCAGTGTTTTAAGACTGTAAGAACATTACAGGTGGAATATGCAGCAAACAAAAATGCATGGCTGGTAGCTACGATGTTCACCCATTGGATTGTAGTCAGATGAGCGATTTTTACGAGAAAAGCGTAAGGTTGCGATGATAATTGACAATTGTCCAACTCACCCCAACGTTGTATTGATCTTTTTACCTCCGAATACAAGTGTCTTCCAGCCTTGTGATCAGGAGATTATACAAAACATGAAATTTTTCTATTGGAAGCAAGTGCTTCGAAAATATTGACTCGCAATCGAAGCAAAGGAAGATTGTTTGATTAATTTATTAGATGCTTTTCATATGTTGCATTCGCCATGGCACCCAGTGACTCCAAGGACGATTCAAAATTGTTTTCGTCATGCAGGATTTTTGAAAGTATCAGATTCTTCAGTGCCAACAAAAATAGGGAAGGAGGATATTGAAACTGAACTAACGCTTAACGAAATGTTTGAGAAAATTTCTGTATTATTGGAGTGTCCTACTGTATCATTAGAAGAATTCGTTGCATTTAGTGCACCGTTCCAATCATGGCTGACAAAGTTATTTAGGAGTTTGTTCAAAGCTGAAAAAATATCTTTGCGGGAGATTCTGATGACGAAAACGAAAATCGAATAATGCACTCCTGTTCCCACATCATCCGAAATGAGGATCATCGTAAAAGTATGTGCAATTATTTAGACGCACATTCCAACTGTGAAATGAATAAGCAAATTAACGACATCAAACAATTTGTTGACAATGCTAATATATATATAAGACAATTTTCCAAAAACTCAATAAATGTTTTGTTTTTCAAAAACCTTGAAAATGTTCTAATTGATTTCATTAAGTTCTTGTGAATATGTACTTTTGTTTTGATTTTCAATAAATAAATCCATGTTAATAAAATTTACTATAATAAACTATTTTTGATGAATATGTAATGAATCAGCCCTACGGCACTGACAATAATTCATAAGTCGTTATTGACGTCGACGGATCGGAACGACCCTTTAACCGCTCGCTGTCACTGAACTGCGTTTGGACAGCTAGCAGGAAAAAGAAGTGCAGTAAGTGTTTCCTTCTGTCAAGACTGTCCACAAAAGTCCAATCGAGCAGTCAATAAAAAAAAGGTGAATTATCGGTTTCACTGTTCACGATGAGTGGTCTCTTTTAACCTCACATCCCTTGGTGTTAGTTACTGTCCAAGTTTTGTGGAATACCATCCAATCGAAGTTGACTGGAATTAGTTGCTAAGGGGTTAATACATGTGGCCAGATCCGAGTATTGATCAAACCGATCCGAAAACCCAGCAATTGAGAGTGGACAGCAACGAAATAAAGGGAGAGCAAAATATTGTCCAAAGGGAATGTCATGTTCTATCAGCGCGAATCAACTTACGGCAGATGAGGATGAAAAATAGCCAGTTCGAGTTCGAGTAGGATTTTTCGGTACCGCGTCAGTGATATTAGGGAACGCGGAATTATATACATTTTGGTTGTTGTCAGGAGGAATACGTGTATAAGAAATACGGAATAAAGTAATGGTAGGTTTCTTTTCCGTATGTTAATGTTTTCGACGCGTTAGTAAATCGGGCATGTGAACCGGTGGCTGAATTTTTGTATTTCGGACTTAGTTTGCTCGCGTAAGACCTTCGACTGAACTCCTCTCCAAACTAGCTAGCCAGCCAGCAGCCACCTCGGGTGTCCGGACTTGTTGACCTGAAGGGTACAGTTCGTTGTCACGTCCCAAGACTTCACGTCTAGAACCAATTAGAGGTCGGTCCAGATATCGTTCGAGCGATTCTAAATGGAAAATCATTACAAATACATATGTTTTTTCCTTTAAGACGAAATTCTTTTAACACGAAAAAATATTTCAGTACCCCCAGTTTCGTGTTAAACGATTTTCGCTGTAGTTACATTTTATATAAGGTGGCAGCTGGAAGAGAGAACAGTACACCTATATAACATTTTATATGCGTCCGAAAATTGGTGGCACAACTGGTAGGTGTTTTTCGTGATAGAGCAAAATCGAAACCAGGAAGACCATCGACCTTCGATAAGGAAGAAAGGCTTAATGGAAAAATGCACTTATTCCGGCGTTGTGAAAATGTAAGATGTAGAGATTGTTGTGAAAATGTAAGATGTAAAGATTGTTGTGAATGTTCAAACAGAAAGATTAGGGGGTGGAAGGTAGCAAACCAATTATTTTTGCGATACATGCACTCGAAAACCAGGCTGCATGTTGGAGAGTGTTTTGAGAAATACCACACGTTGGAGAATTATAAAACATAATTTTTATACAAAAACATATTACTAGATGACAAAAAAATTACTAAATCTTGTTTATCCATCGTAAACTTGCGTGTTATGTATTCCTGCTCTTTCGACGGAAATTAATTCTGACCAGTAGTACAATACCCATGTCCAAACCCAATACGTCCGCAAAGGGTTAAAAGGCCAAATGAATACAGAAGGGAAGTTATTAAAAAATCAAGAGTAAAGGGAGTTGCATATGAAAGCTCTACCGGAAAAAATATTCATGCAATATTACCACCATCGTCTGAAGATTGCAAGTAAGTACTATACCATTTTTCGAAAAGTAAATAGTTTTCAAAATTTACCCATTGCATCCGTCTAAGTGAATATTCTTGTCTTTCAGGTGTAGGAAAAAATGCATGTCAATTTTTTTAGTCAACGACAAAAAGCAGATTTTTGAACGGTTTAAAGATCTAAACACAAAAACTGAGTAAGACAAGACAAAAAGCAGATTTTTGAAAGGTTTAGCAGATCTAAACACAAAAACTGAGCAAGACTGCTATTTGCAAGTGCTCATTCCAGTAAGTAAAGTGATACAACGGTTTAGACGAAAGAACCATGTAGAGTCATCTAAGCCGGATAGAAGTAACAGCTATATTTATTCAATTAACTCACAGAATCGAAAAATTTTAGTTTGCAAAAAACCCTTTTGCTACTTACACGGAATAACTTTTGAGAGGGTCCAGAAGGCTTTGCAGAGTAACCACCAATCGACAAACGAGGGAAGTGTGTCTCTGAAAATGCAATTCCTGAAATTATAATGGATACTATTCGCGAACACATTAAGTCTTTCCCTTCTAAAATAGCTTATTATACCACCAAAGAGAAGGCTTACTTAAGTGAGAAACTTGACATTACCACCATGTACAATATATTCAGACAGAAATTTCCTGAACATGAAAGAGCTAAGTATTCATATTATAGGAAGATTTTTAAGGAAGACTTTGATCTGTCTTACAGTAGACCACAAGTAGATACCTGCTATACCTGCGAGGAACTGTCAGTCAAAATGCAAAGCAAACTATTAAATGATTTTGCAAAGAGAGAACTAGTTCATGTACAATGAACCAAAAAATTTTCCCACTAGATGAATATTGTTACAGAAACAACAAAGTCAAATGAAGAAGTTGGTGCTATTGCGATGAACTATATCCAAAATTTACAATTACCTCATATTGCGGTGTAAGAAGTTTTTTATCTTCGTCAGATAACAGTGAGCGTTTTTTATTTCACGATCTGTAAACTGGACGGGCAACATTCTTTTTATATCATTAAGGTCAAGGTACAAAGGGACCTAATGAGTTGTGCTCATCTCTTATTCGGCATTTCACGGAAAACATGAAGTCGATAAAATACCTCCATGTTTTTTTCCGATTGGTGTGGTGCCCAAAAACAAAAATCATACTATACTCAGATTTTTCTCTGCTTTGGTTTCTTTGGGAAAGTTTAAGACTATTGATCACTACTTTCCTATTAGAGGACACTCGTTCCTACCCTGTTATAGGGATTTTGCAATTTTCAAAAGAGAATTAAAAAGGACTGAATATACACGATGGAGGAGTATGACATTTTAATAAAATCATCATGTAAAAAAGAGCTAAAGACGTGGTCGACTATAAACATTACTGACCTCAGTATCACAAAAAGACAATCCTGTCTGTGGAATCTGCTGGTAGGAACACTCCAAGAGATCGCAAGGTTCAGCTAAAAATCAGCCAGTTTATACATATTTCACACTCTTATATGCACAAAAATTTAGTTAAAGCATTCCGTTTATTAACAGCAAAGTCAGACATACCTCCAGGTTGAAGAATATCAACAGAACACCACTAAAACTTCCCGAAGCATTATCGTATCCCAGTGGAAAGATACCAATCAATCACAAAAAAATTGCTGATATAAGAAAATTAGAATCCTACATGCCGGATGATGAAAGAATTAAATCCTTTTACACCGAAATATTCAACTGGCCAACAACAACAAGCATTAAAATGAGTGATGAGGATAACTGAATGCTGAATTTAACCTTTTTTGTCTTGTTTTATTTCTTACACTGTGGTTAACATTCTTAGATAAATAATACATGTACAATGAATGCATATTTCTAAATTATTTTCGTTTTTTATTTCACTCATTGAATGATAAATATTGCTTTTCTATACAAATTAATCAATGTATTTCAGAAAAAACATGTCATTCAACTTTGAAAATCACCCAAAGCGAAATTAAAGGCCAGAAAAATTCAGTAACTGGTATTTAATATGTATTTAGTCTAGAAGTATATATTCTAGTTAAAATATTTGAAATTTGGATTGAGATGAAACAGTTTTTTTTTAATTTCCCAAAAGTTAAGGTATTTTGATTTATGGGGTTTCTGAAATAACCGGTTCAAGTGTAAGGAACGTGGGAACTCAAATCGTGAAGGGACCCAATATCAGCTATCATTGGATATAGTTGTGCACAGCAACAGCAGTTTGAACCGAAACTTTGAAATTTTATGCGAGGATAAAATTGAACCTCATTATTTTTTTTGAGGAGGATCAATCTCTCTGACTACTCCCGAAAAGTGTACTAAATTTCCAAAACAGATTTCTTTTTCACTATTAAAATGTTCAACCCATTAATGCCCAGTACACACATTTGTGTGCACATCGAAATACATATGGTTGGAGCCCTAATACACATCACCAGCAGCCAGACTATGACGTGAATCATTAAACTAGCATCGCCGCTCCCATTATCAGTATCGCGACATCATTTACAGTATTGGGCAATAAGTCAGCTGCTTTGAAAACAGGTAGGCTACTCCGAAAGTGTATGCTACATCAGGTCCGGCGTTAACCGAACAACAACTTAATTTGGAAGGAATGTCTTGAACCACTGGCCAGCAACATTCACATCCTTAACGAGAAGTATATCGCCACATATCCAAATGCTACCGAAATTTCGTTCAACAAATGTACACCAGGCTTAAACATCGTTTAGAGACCGAAAGTGCACTAACAAGACGAGTTGCGGAGATGTACCGACCGACTACAATATTGTGCATCATTACTGAGGATTGCCTGCAGCTAAAGATTTAGAAGGCGAGTCAAGATCCGAAACTGAATAAAATTCCGGCAGCGATAACGACGACGACGATGACAACGTAGGTGAAAAGGATGAGAAAGCAGAAAACGCGAAAAGCTGATTAAAAGACAATAAAATCACACCATCATTTACATCATGGCTACACGCAGGAGACCAAGCTTCTGCGCGGAAGCTGAGTTTAGTGCGATAAGTCGCACAATATCTAACAATTCCGTCAAAGGAGAACGCGAAAAGCAATGTTTTCTAAAGTAGTAGTTATTTATTCAATTCTTTTAAAGTAAAATAATAAAATAACTTAGCAACATATTCACTTTACCGGATATTCTCCTCCAGGCGTAGTTGACGGAGCGTCGTAGCACTAGTCAAATCACGTAGAATAAAATCCGGAAAAGCACTACCTAAATTCACTCAATTTTATACCGCGATATCACTATTTAATAATAAACAATTTAATCTGACATTGCAAACTGTTAGAGAAGATATTCAGCCGAATCAGCCGTGAATGTGGTGATCGCCACGAGAGTGGTTGAAGGTGGAGTGGAAATCACGCCGAGTTTGAGTGGAACCACTCCGCGGAAACAGGAAGAACCACTCCGAAGAGGTGGCTGAACCCGAAACAAAGAACTCAGTCGGAGAGCGGTAAAGAGGCCGTTAGAGGGAGATTATTTAAGGGCGCGACGAATGACGCGCCTCTTCTTTCTATGGATTGGCGACTCGAAGGTGAAAAGGTGAAGCGACAGCGGATAATACAGAAGACGAGCGTCGGATGTATTTTTGAAATCAAGTGTGGCAAGTGCGTACTAGACGGAGGGTAGATTACGACATTGAGAAACATCAGCGCGAACGAAAGCATCGAGGGAGTAGCCGGAGCAGTAAGTGGTAAAGCAATTTCGAAAACGTCAACGGAAGCAGCGAAGAAGGGGCCCCTTTATACCTTGTAGACCAGTAAGTTTTTCTTTTAAAGATTTCTTCTTTTCCGCTCGATTGCAATTGTGAATTTAGTTTGGTTATTCGCATAAAGAAGTTTGAAAATAAAGATAAGTTTGTATAACTGAAGTTTCTTTTGAAAAGTAATCAAAGGTAAAATCCAGTAAAAATTAAATTCTCCTTATATAACACATTTGAATTTGAGTTTCAGGTTGTAACGGGTGGGGCTTGGGTGTGAATTTGCGGAAAGAAAATTTAGAGTCGAGCGTTAGTGATCAGGGGAGGTGTGTAGAGTGTGGCGAATTCTCGTGACATTAATTTGCCTGATAGAGTGCAGTAGGGCCATATAATTCTCGCGTGGTTATGTCCGATATTTCGCGTCGTAGGAAGTAGTGAAGTGTCCTTTTTCGTGCTGCGAGTAAGGGAAACCGGCAAGCCGTATTCTCGCTTGGCTGCTTATTGAGGCCTTGGTGGACTAGCGAGTGGCACCCCACGCCCGTCTCCGGACGAGCTTAATCGGGTCCGTAAGCCCCGCCGGAGCAGCCTAATTCCTTATGGATGTAACAATATGTTTGCATTATTGTTAATGTTAACTTATATGTTAATCAAATTTGAAGTCGGAAACATGTGCATAATGAAGTCAAAAACATGTTTATAATAGTTGTGATTGTACACATATTTACAATGAAAATTATGTTTCTTACAGATGCACACATTTCTGTGCGCTGGGCACGAGCGGGTACTGTGTTTTTACAGTATTGTTTTCATTTGTGGTGCTAGTAAACCTCCTTTAACGGCTGAGATATTGGCTCTACTTGAAGATGAGAGCGAGAATTTCATAGAAGCGTCGATATATTGTACATTGAGCCACCCAAAAACCACCTGCAAAGTGATGGTAATAGCGACGCTGATGACCTAGAGGCCAACTGCGTGCCAAGGTGGAATTAATCGGCAGGAAACTTGTTGAAGGATGTGTTGAAATTGTTACAGTGAATGTACCAGGTTTCGATATTCCTGAAGAAATTGTAACGCCGTCGTCATTTAGTGATAGCGGTAACAGTAACAAACGGAGAACTATTCCGCCGATTGAGGAGGCTTTCAAAAAACCTAAAGGGTGAGACATATTGCAAAATATCATCACACACAGGCATCGAAGGCCTAAATAATTCAGCCACTCGACAATCCAACAGTGTTCAACAAAGTGATAACAATGGCAAATAAGCTTCTATTGTAAAACAAAAGACAAATAAATACAATTTTCGGTGAGTATTTCACGGAAGTGGGAAGAAGAACAGCGGAGAGGTGCGAGTGGCTTGATAATAATAAGGATCCAGTTCACATGTTTGAACTATTTTTTGATAGCCAGGTAATTTCGCTGCTTGTTAACAGTACAACAAATTACGCTACTCAAAAGGGTAATTTACTTTGTCGGAGACTGATATGAGAGTTTTTATGGCAGTGGCTACTGTCATTCTTCTCGAAGGCGCATGTACTAGGAATCCGCTCCAGATGTACACTACAAAGGCATATCTGACGCTATGAGCCGAAACAGATTTGAAGAAATTTTGTGGTATTTCCACGTTTGTGAAAACTTCCGCTTGAAACAAACGGACAAAGTTCGCGAAAATATGTCCATTATGAGATTTGCTGTAATATAAATGGCGGAAATTTTTTCCGAATGATCCGAACTTTTGTGTCAAGTTTATGTGCCCCTTACATTGGAAAACATGGAAGTAAGCAACACATTCAAGGTAAACCAATGCATTTTGGATATAAGATTTGGTATTTGTGCACACGACTAGAATATACTCGCATGATCCAGGGACAGCTTTATCAAGATGCGTCTACAGGAAATACTATTCCTGACCTTGGTGAAGGGGGACCAGTTGTTATAAACCTGATCAGTCCGCTACCGAATATAGTTTGTATTTTGATAACTTCTTTACTTCTGTAAAGCTTTTGGAGCGCCTTGGGGATAGCGGTCACGATGGAACTGGCACAGTGAGGACAACACGGGTGAAAAAAAGCATCACTGGAAGATCCATCTATTCTGAAAAGAAAGCCAAGAGGTGCTATTCATCAAGTTATAAAAATTAATTCCAAGATAACTCTGGTTCGACTAAATTACAACAACGTAGTAGCAGTTGCTTCTCCATGCCATATTACTGAATTGAACCACTAGGTAAGGCTAACCGTTGGACCAATATCGAGCAGAAGCACGTGCAAATTCATCAAGCTCGATGTGTTGCTCAGTATAATGGCTTTATGATTGGTGTTGATTGCTGGGACTAGAACATAGCTGGCTACCGTATTGGAAGTCGAAACAAAAAATGGTACTGGTCTTTGATTGTATACCTGGAGAACGTCACAATGAATAATGCATGGCTTTTGAACAGGATGACTGACCAGAGAAAAAGGGATGAGAAGGATCTTTTAGGTTTCACGAGATACGTAGTTGAAAGCAATTTTACAAGCCGTCTACTTGATCGAAAAAGACCCGCCTGTGTTTCGTCTAAGTACCAATGTTCAGCATATTTTAAAAACATCTCCCACTATAATACGATGTGGGGAATGCGGTGAAAATTCTCGAAAATTTTATAGTGTATGTAAAGTAGGATGCCACATTCACTGTTATAAAAACTTCCACCAATGATTGGGCAGCTACTACTTTTTAAAATATAAATAATGGATTCTAATAAAGAAAATTAACGGTTATAAAACTATTTTTTTATAGTGCCCACATTTGTGTCCACTAGGCACGATGTTGAAAATGTATATGTAGACACACACATATTGACGATAAACCACCCACTACTATTAGTCTGTCTGCTTGTAACCCTCGCACAATAAACTTGGCTTCCATTTAATCTAACGCGGTTTAATAGTTACACGTGGAACAAATAATACCAACGCTCATCAAATTATGGGCCCAGGTATAAAACTATCGTGGTAAATTATTTGGATTGATCGAAAAATCAGTTGATTTGTGCGGATTTAGATATCTGTGATTTGGTTCATCGCTCTGCACAATGCCGAGAGCAATGCAGTTCGAGAAACTGAAAAGCCGAGAAAATTATAGCAAGTGGGGGCGGTCTATGTTGGTCTTGCGAACGCGAAAATTAGCATAATGTATCGCGGAAGAGGACACCGAGACAGACAGTAGCAAATTCGAGGAAGCCATGAGATGGCTGATTTTAGCAACAGAAACCAACGTGGTGAATCATTTCAGTGATACAAGTAGCCTGCTGGCCATCTGGAAATATCATTCAGCGTGTCCGGAATCGAGAGAAAAGACTCTGCACTAATCGACCTGACAGGAGTAAAATCAGCTGATTGTCTATCGATGGACTATTATATTGGGCGAATGATGGAAGCATGGAAGTGGTGCACTGCTGGGAAAGTGATCATCACAGATCGAGTAGTTGCATTGCATTATTGTTGCTCGGAAAAGTCGGCCCGGAGTATCACCCGGGTCTGACAACAAGTGGCGCAGATATCACGGCGGAGATGTCGATATCATTGCTGCTCAACCTTATGCCGATAAGCGCCATAAAAACTGAATCAGCATTCGTGAGTGGACACGACGGCAAAAAAGGTTGGAATAAAAGCAACCCAAGATGCCTTAACTGCAAAAAATTGGGCATTACAAGCGAAAGTGTCCCAATAACCAAAAGCAACGTAACTCGCCAACAACAGTAAAGTTTGCTAATGCATTAAGTTTAACGATGAGTGCGACAAAGACAGCTGTCAAGATATTTAAGATGGCTTTCAGAAAACATCCCATCCCAATATATTAGTTGCAAATAATGAACGCCTAAAAATAATCGGCGATGGTAGCGCGTACATGAGCATTAACGGAATTGACATTTCGGTGCACAATGCTTTATTAGCTCCCGGTTTAGGCGCAAATCGCCTGTCAGTCATTAAAAATAAAAACATTGTCAAATTCGACGCTTCGGTGTACAACCAAAATAACGAGTGCTCGCCAAAGCAAATACGTACGGTGATGTTTACAAGGTTCCAGCATATCAAATACGTTGTGTATTGGTGAAACAAGTAGATATTGTACATTAGCATCGACGACTAAGAAATCTTGGATATGGCCGTATGTGCAAGCTGAAATCCGCGAGTGATGGATTCGAATTTCGCGGATCGAAGGCATCGTTGGACGGCTGTATCACTTGCACCAAAGGAAAATCTTCCCGGAAGCCATTCAATACAGCGAATACTGACATAAAATCAATTGGTTTAATTGATTTGATTCATATGGATGTGTGCGGACCTATGGAAACCACATCAATAGGTGGAGCGAAATATTGCATGACCATGATCGACGACTTTTCACGAAAAGTGTTTGTCTCATTCCTTTCGGAAAATGGAGCTGTTGCTGAAGAATTCTGATTATTTAAGACGACGGCTGAGTATCAGATCACAAAGAAAATAAAACGCATACGAGCCGACAATGCAACAGAGTTCGTGAATGCGGCTATGACGAATATCTGCAAAACGTTCGGAAATATCCACGAAATAACCATCCCATACACGCCCGAGCAAAACGGCATTGCCGAGCGTATGAATCAGCGCTAATAGAACACGCAAAATGTATACTTGTTTGTGGATGCATAACACGATAAGGAATTTTGGGCAGAGGCGGTCAGCCTCGCTGCGTATCTATTGAATCGATCGGTCAATCGAACTGTAGAAAAAGTACCGGAGGAAGTATGGTCCGGACAACGACCAGACTTGAAAAAAACTTTCGGAACTTTCGGAAGTCATGTGATGGATCGCATTCTTAAACCATTAAGCAGGAAGTGGGATGCAAAAGTATCTGAAATCCTATTCGTTTGTTACGCCGACACGCAAAAGGAGTTACGGTGTTATGACCCGAAAAAGAAAAAAGTAATAATTAGCCGTGATGTCAATTCTGAGAAAGATGAAGCTCCAGTTGGGGCTAGTGATTCGAAAGATAATGACAAATCCGTCGAGGATAAGTCGGAGGATATAACAATGGATGACGTCATTCGTGGTCCTGACTTCGTAGCACAGATTCCAGAAGCAGAGTCATCTCCTGTCGTCAACCAACCAAGAAAAGAACGGATTCGGCGGCCTGTAGACTGATTCGATCCGCTGACCTATTTGGCTTGTGATCCTGAACCAGGAGATCCACAAACTCCGGAAGCAGCTTTGAAAAGCCACAGTGCGATCCAATGGAAGGACGCGATGACAAATGAACTGAAATCCTTACACGAGAATGAAAAGTGAGATCTCGTTGTATTACCAGCCGGTAGACAGGCCATCAACACAAAATGGACGCTAAAAACCAAAAGGGCAGATGATGACACAATAAAACGACACAAGGCGCGATTAGTTGCCAAAGGTTGCGTTAAAAAGTATGGAACAGATTGTATTGAGGCGTACTCGCCAGTCGTCCGGTACACGTCCATTCGACTGCATTAGCAGCGCAACGTCGTCTAAACATTGACCAATGGATTTCAGTATGGTACCGGCCGTGTATGTAAGTTAAAAAAGGCGATTTATGGCCTAAAGCAGAGTGGCAGGCAGTGGAATAGATGTCTGGATGATGCTTTAAAATCGTTTGGGCTTATTTAGGCGAAGTTGGATCCATATGCCTACTAAACGAAGGACGTTAATTTGATGATCGCCATTTACGTAGACGATTTTCTTATATTTTGGAAGTGCGTTCAGACCCGGGATAATTGAATAAAGAAACTCACGGGTAAATTTCATATGAAATATATGGGACGTGCGAAGACATGAACTGGTTTGACAATTCAATACGAAGACGATGGAATTTCTAGCGAACAGTCAACATAGGCAAAAGAAATGCTGGTTCGTTTTGCGATGAGCGAATGCAACGCAGCATCAACGCTAACCGATACAACACATAAGCTATCAGCGACGAATGAAGAAGATGTATTAAACGATGTCTACTATATTTAGTGCAAGGGACTCGGCCAGACTTAGCATACGCAGTCAACAACATGAGTCGATTCAATAAAAAACATTCTTCGCAGCACTGGATAGCTGTCAAACGGATATTACGTTCCCTTGAAGGTACCCTTTATAATAAAATTTAATAGCGTTTTTACTCGACAGAAAACATAAGCGGTTATGTAGATGCAGACTGGGCATCGGACGTCGACAGTCAGCGCTCATGCACCGGATGGGTGTTCATTTTGATAGATGGAGCTGTATCCTGGAGTCAGAAAAGGCAGAAAACGGCGGAGGTCTCGTCAGCAGAAGCCGAATATATGGCCATGACATCGGTAGCATAGGAAGCGTCTTGGCTCGTCCAGTTTCTAAGCCAGTTCGAAACATTCAGAAGCGTGTTGTTACATGCTGACAACCAAAGCGTGCTAGATATTGCGAAGGAGGATGCATACCGACTCCAACACCAAGCATATCAGCATTCGATTCCACTTTGTATGGAGCATGGTTTGGACGGTGCGATTCGACTCAATATGTATCTAATGACATTAATATTGCGGACTGTCTAACGAAAGGCGTCAATGCAAGCAAGCTCTTATTTTGTGTATCTAATATGGGCATAATATGTGCTTCATCATGAAAACAGACATTGAATTAAATTAATGGATTGGATTGTTAGATAAGTATGTATTTCGAATTAAATTCAATGGATTAATGTTTGTTATAATTAAGCAAGTTGGGGTGTTGAAAATTTACATGTAGACACACACATATTGACGAACCTTCCGTCGATAAACCACCCGCTACTATTATTCAGTTTGCTTGTAACCCTTGCACAATAAACTTGGCTTCCATTTAATCTAACGCGTTTTAATAGCTACACTTGGAACAAATAATACCAACGCGCAACACACGAGGGCTCTCGTACCCAGTGCACACAAACGTAGCCTCCTAAATTTGAGCAAACCATGAATGTTGCTGATATTTTCAAGTAATAATTTTCTTATTAGAAACCAAACAAACTAACGGAAACAATAAATCATCAAAAAATTTGCCTCCATATCGTGAGCACTAATGGGTTAAAAAAAAATTTGCTGCGTGAGAAATTGCAATTTTGAATTGTTTTTAATATTAAACAGTGACATGTCACGGACAAGTTCCTTCCAAACCTCAGCACTTGCCTTCCCAATGAGTTTACAAATTTGTATTAAAACAGATAGAATCTCCGCGAGCCAACGTACTTTTGAAATTTATGCAATTATGAATATGATATACACAAAAAAACACCAATTGCAAACATAGCATGTTAGTTAATACGAAAGCAGCCATCTTCACAACCACAACAACAGCAGCAACAACTAGTCGCGGCAGGCATTTAGTCCATAACATGAGGATCAATATGAAGCGAAAAGAAATCGACCTCAAACCTACGTACACGCACAAGAACAATCGAACATCAATTAATCTAGGCGTGCAATTTAATTGACTAGCTCGTTGAAGTGGTTGACTCCAAAACGAAACTTTGTGTTTGGCTGTATTATATGAAGATAGATTTTCCTGTTCATGACGGTGGTTCAAGTAAAACTACAATTAGTTGGAACAGCGACAATAATGGTTGCAGCGAAAGATAAAGAAACCTACCCAGCAGATGTTGGCAAAGTGGAGTAAAGTACAGACGACACCTACACAAAGAAGATGTCCCATTTTTCTCGTTAGGATCACTGAAAGACATAACTTGAAATTGGTGTCGAACACATCTTTTATCCCTGCCCATGGTACAACAGACTAGCCTGGGAAATTAGTCATTGAAGTTGGACAACCATAAATTATAAACAATTCCCTCTAATTATCGAGCCGTATTTAGCAGCCTTCGACTGTAGCCCCAACTAACGCACCAAGGAATCCTGAGCGGAGTTTAATACCAGAGCAGTTTTGATGACCTAGTGCGTTACGATAGAGACGATATTGACGCTGGTCTAGCTTCTTATACTCGGAGCTGCTGGCAATGAAGGACCTACACTAAAATAAAATCACTCCCAAAATGCAAAGCGGAATTTAATTTCAGCTCCAGAACTTGGTACAGCAACGAGTAAACATTAACAAACAAAAGACAATTGACGTTTCGATCATACACTGCCACCAACGTTAAAAATAGAACAGAAGCCAGCTAAATAAAAATAAGAGAAAAAAGCTCGCACTGAACATGTATTACCTCCTTTATTTTGGAGCAAAGAAGGTTGGAGCCACGGATAGTCGAAGGTCCGAAAGTCCTATGGTGGTGGATTTTTGACTGACTTCGCTGAAGGGGATCCTACCCGAGACTAGGAAGGACCTGGCCATGGGGTAGGAGTTCTCTTCTTTTTGGGAACCTAAGTTGAAAGGAGGTCTCGACCAGAGGAATCGATTGTGGTAACACGTGGAGCAAGAAGTGAATGGGATTTTTTGGCGAAATCTAACTTTTGGAGTCGTGAGAACAATCTAGGAAGAGCGGTTGGCGGAATTTATTTTCCGGACCTGTGAAGTTGCAAAAAGTTTTTCAAGGGCCCCTATCGACGACAGCTCAGAGTTAGGGTTAGTTTTGAATGCTGTTGTATATTTCGGAAACAATTTCTTCTATTGTCGATTACTTTTACAAATTAACCTAATTATAAGTGATAGCGGTGTTTTTTTTTAACGATTGTTAACAGCTCGGGAGTGCTATTAGTAACTATTAGGCACAAAGTAGAAGAAAAAAGTGCTGAGGAGGATCAAGCCCTTTTTGGTTTCTATTTCAGCTTCTGAAAATTAATTATTGTGATAGAAAGTTTTGCTTGGTGGTTTTTCTTTTAGCAGGAGATGAGCGATTTTTATAGAAGTTATCTACTGTGAGTCGGTATCTCGCTCGCCGTCTGAAGGGGCGCAGAGTGAGCGAGTACGACGAGCTAACCGGGACCAAGGCGCCCCAATCGGAGAGGGTAACAGACTACAGCGCAATAATTTACACTGTCGTGATTGCTTAGCTAATCAAAATTTGTGACTTTCCTGGCATTTTTACTAAAAATGCTAGTTATGCAAGCCTTCGCTGAAACTAGCCAAGATGAAAATGCAATGCGAAAAGAACGACCTAAATTCATATTCTATCACACTAAATCTTTTAAATAATAGAGCAAATCCGTTACTTTGATTGGTTTACTACAAACAGAATAGGATTTGTGTAGTTGTATTTTACTGCAAACAGATAAGTTCAAATATGTCCAATAGGCAGTGCCGCCCAAGTTTTTCCGCGTTTGTTGAATCTTGAAAGCAAATGTTATGATACTCCTGTGGACGACAACCCTGGGAAAAAGAACGAAGTCAGTCGTAAACGAAATCTCGACACGAGCTGACACCAATGCTATTTCTTGTGATGTAACGTAAATTTACTATGAATAAACGTTATATTGTCATTCTTATTAATTGTCTATTTACTATTTCGGAGCTAGTGTTCCTGGTTTTTATCAAAATCAAAATTGGGATCATTATCCATTGAATACGTAAAACACGATGACGAAAATAGTTCGAATTGAAAATCAAATGGTGAAAAAAATTAAAGAGCTTGTTGGGAGAGCGAGGAGAAGATATGCGTGGAAACAAGAGACAACTAGTAAACAGATTGAATGAAACGGTTGCGCGAGACAAACTACAGGTGGAAGAGTGCGACGAAAATGAGACCACATCGTTATCAACGGACGTTAAAGGTTTGAAGAGTGTTATGGACAATTTGGGAAAAACGGTACGAATACTCGCCCAACACCAAGGAAGTCCACTTGCTGAGAAATACAGACACACATCCACAGAAACGACGTTGAATAAAATGCAACGAATGTCGACCACCGGAACATGACGAAGGTGCCCGATCTAAGTCTAACTAACGAAGCACGCATACATCGATCGCATTCAGGTGCCGAAAAGAGCACGTCATATTTCACAGTACGAGAAATTGTCGATGTTATCCCAGAATATGATCCCTCTCTGACGACGTCACTAACATCTTTACAATTTATAAAACGAATAAGCCAGTTACATCAAGTTTATGAGTGGAAAGAGAAATCACTTATGTGCGCGATGGTAATAAATCTAAAAGGCAACGCTAAAATCTGAGCGGAAGGTGCTGAAATTTAACATATTTCATTTGATCAATTTGCAGGGCAATTAGCAACTGCAGCGATAGGCTTTTACTAAGGAGAGGTTGCTGAAAGCAAAGCCACAGGCTTTCACCAAACATGGGTTGTGCCAATGACAGCCAATCCTGCAGCTGTCAGCTCGAAGACCAAAAAACAGTTGACACTTTGACAGGATCCTTTTGGCGGGAGCGAGCCAGGAATTATGGCCGACGGAATTTTCGGTAATTCCAATAGAAGAATTTAAATTTTTCTACATTTTTCTTTCAAATTTTTAGGATGAACAACGAGCGTACATTGTACCGAAAGGACATCCACATTCCACCTCGGTGCAGTCAAAGTAAAAAAGCTGTGGTTCCTGGGCAGATACACCACATCTTGTACTGGTAATTTATGTACGAAAGAAAAAAAAATAATTGTAAAATTTTTCAATACAATGAGCTAGCCATCGGGCGAAGCTCCCTCTTTTTTTGTTGTTTCAAGGGATCTCGCCTGGGATGATTGGCCTTCCACTCCTCACATGGCCAAGTCATCGTTTCGAACTTTGGTCTGGTTGGAAAGTGTTCGAGGGGGGCACCACTACCAACCGGATGCCCCACTGTTTTTGTGAGCTGTACACATCCGGTTCAACGAAGGATTCTTGTCCAACCTCGCGCGCGGTTAATTTGGAGAAGTCGTCGCGTCTCCTTAATTTAATATCCTTCGGTTGATTACCTCGGCCTTCCACACCTATCGAATGTGTCCCACTACCACGTCACAAAAAAATTGTAAGGGTGAAATTTTTTTCAGTGGATCCTTGCGCTGGCAGAGCGCTAGCTGCCAGCACGCTCACGCGTCGCCAGACAAGGCCATTCCAGTTGAGCACTATTTTTTTGCTCGCTAAGGCAGCATGCTCAAAACCGCAACGTAGACCAAGATGCGAAAAGTGCGGGCAGACGTCGCATAAAACAGAATAATGCAGGACTCGCATTCATGAAATTGTGTGTGACAGTTTAAAGTAACAGTATAAAGTAACGTGTCAATAATGAATCGGAACGTATCAAGCCAATGTAGATTAAGGAAGTGATAAGATCAGGTCAGGTCTTTATGAGTACAAGTACCACCGAAATTAAATTTTTTGACACAAAAAACAACATAAAAGAGGTGTGTCATTTAGCAAGGTGAATAAGCTCATCCTGGCTTCATTAAACGGTTTGATTTAAACAAAACTAAATTTTACATTGACAATAAATAAACAATGTAAACTCTAGGTTGTTTACGACACCATTTCTGCAGGAGTATATTACTGCTTCCTTGGTGACATAATATTTGCCACAAAACTAAATAAAATGCTCTTAAAAACTTGCAAGCAGCTTCAAAGAAACGTAGACACTGACAATGACTCAAAGGAGTCGAAACGGGTCAGCTCATTCAAAGAAGCAAGGCCCGACGGCTTTTCAAGAAAAAACAAATAGACAACATAATTGACTAAAACGTAGATAATATTCTTATTTACGTTCACATTGTTATTTTTTAAATCTCAATAAATAAATACCGAAATTCGATAATTTTAAATATTAATTTCAATACACAAGAATATTGCATAATTCAAATTAATATCAACAAATCAGAGCTAAATATGAAAAATATTAAAAAAAATTTTAAAAAATATGTGGTACCTACAATAATTTAGTTTTCCTTGATACTATCCTCACCAACAACAACGAATCGTTTCGTCCTGAATTCATCACATCGCCAACATTCTATCCCATAACCTGATCGACCTACTTCACTGCTATAAACATTCACTTCACACATTAATATTTAAATTTTATACACATGTAGGAGCATTACTTGTATCCAAAACAAAATCTCTACTACGACAACACATTTCACATATACGTTTTGTATCCGGATTTAAGAAAGTACAAAACCTACAACTCCACTCGCTTGAATGTGTTACAGTAGATGGTGCCGAAGAACTTGATTGTTGGTTACTTTCAGATCTGCTAGCTGCCGGTGAAACACCAGTGGATGATCCTGAATTTCGATGATTTGAAATTTGTGATCGACGGGCATTAGCTGATCCCGTTACGACACCAGTTACCGCTGCATTACCACCACTGGATTGTCTTTCTTCTATACTATTATTATTTGCTGGTAATTTTGTATTTTTTGTTTTTTGCACTGTTACTGCTGTTGAAATTGCAGCCGACGGCTTTTGTACTTGCGTGGATTTCGTCACATGCGCTTTTTGAACTACTACATTATTTTCATTTTTCAATATAGACTTGTCTACACTTTTTGGTTTTTGATTGACTGCATCCTTAGAGAGATCTGTTTTCTCCAATGTTTTCGATTTCAAAGTGGCGGTTGTACTTGGCTCAGTAACAGATGTTCGTTTCTGAATATCCATATTTCGACTGCGTCTTTTTTCACTGGCACTTCCTATATTCATAGAATCTAAATCGAGGCCACGCATAAGCAAATCACCTCTATCACCCAAGTCCTTGGAGTAGCCATGCTTTTCAAGATTTTGGAAAACATAATCCCAACTCTCAAATGATCCAACTCCGTCGTGATCTTTGTTATGAGATCGAGACGGCTCGGCGGTTGATCCTCCGTTTAAAATGCGACCATCATTCTCCTCCATATCGTGATAGCTCACTAAGTCTCGTGCGCGCAATGGCTCTTTATTGTCTATTGCTTTTTCGTACTGTTCTAAAATTTCTGCATTCCTAGAATACCTATCTGAAGATTTTTTCAAGGTTCCCTTTCGTTCTGCATGTCGGGTACCAAAAAGACTATTATTTGTGTGCACATCATCAAATTCATCATAATTCCTATTGTATATATCCTTTGTTGTATGATTACTGAGATGCGAGTGTCCAACTTCATAATTCGGCTGAACTGGTTTTATTTTATAATTGCGATTACTTGACGGATGGTCATAGCAGTCAAAATTATTCAGGACTCGATTGTAATGTAAATCATTCTGCGGTCGGTCGTCAAAGTCAATTAATTGATCAGTCGGACGCCCGTTCGACCCATAAACATACTGACGAGGATTAGGAAGCTCTTTCATGTTACCGCCTCCATGATTACATGCTTCCTGGCTTTTTTTCATTGAACCATTACAATCACCATACATTTGATCCGGCTGTAATTTTCCGTAGAAATTTGACTGCTCTGGAATTGGTACAACCGGGGCCTTATGATTGCACGGGAGAATCATAGCTGGAGGGGGAGCTGGTGGTGGGACCGAATACTGATTAACATTATTCACCCCAGCAGTACATTGAGTCGGAAAATGATTATTCAGTTGATTGGAGATATTATATGGCAACGGATAACGATTGTAGGGATGATTGTAAGCACTAAAATTGCAACTCTGGTATCCATCAACACAATCATAAACACCATCATATTGCGACCGTATCGGATTTTCATATGGTTGATCGAAAGAATGCCGATGAGGCAAACCACCTGGACCAGCTGGAACGCCAACATGTTCTCCATAGTGTTCCAGGCTTTTAGAGTGGGACATTTGAGGGGTCGCATAATTTGATGTCTTATAGTGATGCGGTCCTGCAGGTTGTGGTGGACCTGAAACTGCATTCGGCATGTACATATTTTGCGGGGGTTGGGTATGAATACTACAAACACCCGGATACTGGGCAGAGGCTGGAAGCGGAGTTTGTTGTGATTGTATTGCATGGTGATTGCAAGCATTCGTAACCGGAGGCATTTGGGAAGTTGTATGGCAACCATGCGCACACAAACCACATGGTGGTATAATTGCTGGTTGAGTTGGTTGCTGTTGTTGTTGTTGTTGTTGAATACCCGCGCCATATGAATTTTCTGCAAAGATTTTTTATAGCTGGTTGATTGTGCGAATCAATCCAAGTCGGTGCTTACCCATATTTATTTTCTCTTTTTTATATCGACGTTCGTGTATTGCATAAGTCATTGCACGTATTGCTTGCGATGCACCGCCTGTAAATATTATTTAAATTTCAAAAATATTCCAGAACCAGGAATTCTATATCATGACCCCTGTCTTCGCATTTTATTTAATTTTTATAGAAGCCACAATCTTGAAAATTATAAATAAATAGAACAAATAAATTTTCCAAAAAAATAAATATAAATAAATAGTATAAATAAATATGATAAACAAATATAATAAATAAATATAACACATAAATAAATTTATATTTAAGACCTCAAAAAAATTAAATTATACATACCTATATGTGTTTCCCGGAAATTAAAAATATCTTGCCAGGAGCAAGACAATTCACTTGCTGTCAATCCCAAGAATATTTGTTTCATTATCTGAAATGTTAGAAATTATTCACAACTCACATCATATTGATCAATGAATATTAACAATAAAAAATAAAAGGTAAATCTTACTTGGCATTCGACATATGCAGCCATTGCGTCCCGAGAAACATTTGTAACTTGATCTGGACATATAGGTCCATCAAGCATTAATGTTTGATCCGGCAATTGCTTATATCCCATAGCTTCAAATAATTTATCAGCGTCTATTAAATTTGCACCAATATCATGTGCATAAAATCCAGAATACATCTGTGAAAAAATAAAAAGTATAATTATCTAACATTTGCTGTTGATTTCTATGAAAATTTGGAATAACGGAAACGCAAAGCGAATGCTTGTTCGTACTCTTTAATAATTTTGTTAGTACTACTTCCATGTTTTTTTTTTTTTTTTTTTAATAGAACGATCAATGTCCTTAACTTCGAAGTACATGAAACTAATCCCAGCACGGCAAGACCAATAAGTTAATTTCAAGGGTAAGTTTTTCGTCTACGAGACTCAATTAACGAAGATTATACAGCTTAAATCTAGGAAGTAACCGATGTGAAACTTTTCCATAAAAACGGAAGAGTTAATGTTTCAGTAGCTTTAGAACTGAGAATTACATTACCAGAATCCGCTGTTACACTAAGATGAAATAACTGGAATAACTTTTAATCGCTAAGGCCTTTACGACAGTACGAGTTGCCACAGTCTTTAAATGGACATCTAATCTGGCTGTACGTATTAACTGTAACAGGAAGGGACACGAACTCACAAGTAGAAGTTGACCAGGAGGAAAAAATAGAAGCCGTGAATTTCACTGGGCTATTTGTAGTAATCGAGCAGTCGCCTAGACTGCTGTAATCGACCAGTCGCCCAAACTGCTCGAAAACCATCATAGCGCTGATCCAATTTTAAATGTAAATTTAAAAAAAAATTATCTAAATTTACAACGCTTGCAATGTTAATTGTAAATTTAAAAAATAATTATCTAAATTTACAATTAACATTGCAAATGGCCACCCCTTTGTAACGCATCTTACTACATTGCATTATCCCGCAATGCAAACTACAGTTGATGGATGAGTGGGCTCGGCAAGTAATCACCGTTGCGACAGACAGAAGGGAGTCTATTACCGACCGCCACACAGAGCGCACGCCGCGAGAACCGCGCCAGCAGAAGTTAATTATCGCGTAAATCATGAGCTGGTGTACTCGGCTGTCGATTTAATATCGCAAAGTGCTTGTTTTATGCATGTTCATGCTCACTTTTCATGGTGTATTTTGTCGCGGCGGTGCAGGGGTCTTGAGTGTTTCGCTCGTTTTCTATTAAATATGTATGAGTTCCTAATTACGTTGGACGGTGAAGTGATATATTCTGACGGATTTATTTTGTCCTGCATGCTTGAGTTTCTCCTCCAAGACATCGCCAATATCGTGCGGGATCATGCATTTGCATTAAAAGTCGTGTGTGACGAAAGACAAAATATGCACATAGACGTAACGTCATCTCAGTTGCACTTACTCGGGCCTACCATCGCTCCATCGTGTGCTCCGTCGTTACATCTTGGTGGTGTCTTGGAATAATCCCTTTAAAGCTGTATGGCTGGAGTGTTAAAGGAGCACTTACAACAGAAAAGTCGTGTCGTGCAAAAGTGATGCAAGTTGAAAGCAAAAGGCATAGTGAGTGTGAAAAGACCGCGAAGTTAACAATGCAATAAAACGAAATGAATAGCAATCATAGAGATTTTTTATGAATCTTTAGAGTAAATTGTTGTTGTCGGCAGTTTTCTTTGTGGGCACGGTTTGTTATTCAGCGCTTTGACATGTCATACGTTTGACCGTTGGACGTGTGGCACATAGGAATTTTGTTCGTGCTGGGCGCCAGTGAACAGTTGTAAATTTAAGAAAGAAAATCATGGTGATTTTGATGCAATTTACCTCCAAGTAGCGCATATCTGCTTGGAGACTTCGCTGGGGGTCTGACTTTAGTGCAAGTGCTTTGATACGACCGGAATGAATCTTGAGGCCGCGAATAGCGATATTTTTTGCACGCGCGAATTTTTTCGACTGTTCTGGCTAAGATGGGATGAAAAGTCGTGTCGGGATCATTGTGAAAAATTCACGTGCGTTATCCATTTATAAATGGAATTTTCTAATTTTCGGTACCAGACGACTGGCTATCTAACGGACCACTACATCAATGCGGACAAATAACAGAATGAGTTTTCATGAGATTCATTTGCGTATCTAGTAAAAATAAACTCTTTGCTCAATCCTATTTAAAGAATTCAACTGATACCCCCGAAACAATCCTTTACTTGATTAATCGTCGATAAGGTAGAGAATGTGTGGATACCGAACGCAGAGATGGGATAAAAATGATGAAACGTTTGAGGCTCCTCAATTAGCCACCCAGCACCTTTCCCCAGACATAAGTGAAGGAAACTCGCGACAATTTGCGTGCGGTACACGCTTCGCTTCCGCTTGCACAGTGGCAATTTTAGCCGATTGGCTTATTGAACTGTCGCGTTTCTTATTTTTCGGTAGTAATTAGTAAATTTTATATGACTTTTGACGGAATCAGTGGAACGCCCGTACCCCAAACAGCTCATTTGTCTCCACCGGTAGGAAGTAAGTTAGCTAGGTCGCGTATGAATTCACATAGGCAATATTTGAGTTATAGATGTCTCCGATGAGCCCGCGAAGAAGATGATAATGCTATCAAAGGATTTCAGGGATCAGTTGAAGCAGTAAATCTAACGTATGATTAATTGCACGTGTATCGAAGCCAAAGATTAATTGCACGTGCACATACAATGCCCTTAGAATTCAAATTGAACCAGAACAAGTTAATCGAAAAATGAATACTTCATCAGAAAAGTCGCTATCGGCTGCTCCAATCAAGATTTGAAGTCAAACCAACGAATCGGCTATATGCAATAAACCCTGCTAATACTTTTTCTAAATACATTATATCAATAGCAAAAATACTAAATATAAAGTTCTATGGAAGTGTAATTCGAGTTTTTATAAAAAAAACCAAAACGATAATTTTAAAATTTCGGAAAAGAGAGATCTTCGGATTAATTATATGTACATAACTGTTTCTTATATAAAGTCAAAGTTAAATTTATATATTCAGTGCGCATGCCGTTGTTCTAATATTTACAAAAGCGTTGCCCACTCGTCGACATTATTATCAATTCCCCACACCATCTACGAGCGCTCGTCGAGGATGTTGGGTAAGTACCCGTTTGTTTTTAATTAACTTTTTTTTAATAAATTACTAAGGCAAGGATTTTCCAAGTTTTGACCTCGTGTTATTAATTGCTAAATAATTGAATCTCTTATTTTCCTTATACCCGATTTTATCTTGTTTTTTCCAGATACATATTTCGGGATCTAATTGTCCCCTTCTTCAGTGGGTTTTTTTACAACTAAATTTATTTCCTTACTTCCTAGCTTTTTATACATTTTATTTTTATTTCATTTATTGCTTACAAATTGGTTACAAAATATTTTACAACATGATTTATTACTATAATTACAAAACTCTTTACTACTTTTAGTTACCTACTTATTTTATAATCCTCTCTAAATCCGTTGCCTAAATCGTGATTCATCCGTTTACCTTCTTCGATTCGAGCAATGTAACATATATGCTTTCGTAGGCGTCTAACTGGCTTCGTTTTTGACCATTTTTATGCATTTTGCATCTTCTTGATTAATCGCATGCCTTTCATTGATATGCTTCGCTACAGATGATTTGACTTCGTTTCGCTTCTTCTGGACGGCTAGCTAGTTGAAATCGGTCTTTTCGTTTGCCCAACGTATCGCATATCACACTCGTTGCATTTCACCTCGTATATGCCACTTTTTTCGGCCACCTCGTATATGCCACCATTTTCTCTCTAATGTTGGTTTTCTCACGAGAAGCAACCACTTGAGCATAAATGTGTTTCATTAAGACTTCTAACATCTCCTACAGAGTTTCTTTTATTTATTAACTTCTAACATCTCCTACAGAGTTTCTTTTATTTATTAATTTGTCCCTTTTCAACTAAGGAAAATCCATTTGAGTTATGTCTTCAAGGTTAAGCCCTTCATATCTGTTTTTATTGATAACCGCCCGTGCTTGTCTATTGGTGACATTTAATACGAGCTGACTTCTACTTCATGTTTGTAGTTAACCCATTTGGGACATATTTGGACCGTGGCTACATGCTCATTGGTGTTATATAGAAAACATTTTGTTGTTGCAAGTTCTGTTGCATTCAGTTGACATCTCTGTATTTTGTGTTTATATATACTATGTATGTCACAGTTCCTGCACCGATAGATAGGCTGGGAAGGTATCACCCGAAACCGTTATGTTAACTGATTTTGTCTAAATAAAGTTGACAGCCTTCTCAGGATCTCTTCTGTTGTGTCTCATGGCATTAATTAACTTAATGTCACTGAGTGACATTCCCATTCTATTGCCAGGCCTTGCTTTTTCAATAAGCTCTTTAAGGTCAGTCTAATTCGACATCCCGAATTGCATCATACCTGTAGATGAAGGGATTTATATTCTTTATCTTAAGGACGTCGTTTTTCGTGGCATCGTTAGCTTCCTTACGTGTATCAAAGAAAACTTTAAGTATTTGTCCATTTTGCTTGACATTTGCAACATTGCATTTAGCTTCTTTGTTGAGCATAAAGAATCTTATCGGTGTCAACCTGACGGGTTTACCCGTTGATTTTCCATTGCATAATTACTAGGAAGAATTTTTCTTTAGATTCTGGGCTGTACCTGTTTGCTTTGCTCCAAACAGATGGGATTGACTCTTCTTTGGGCTGATTTGTGTACATGTTGCTAGTGATGTTTTTTTTGTTAACCACTGACACTGGTGGTGTAAAATAGAAGGTGAACTCTGTTGCTATGGAGATTCTAAAATGTTTTTTTTTCTCCTTTACTCGGAACTCGTTGGTGCCCTGCATAATCCCTTCTTTTTTCTAATTTTCGTGTTGTGCACTGGCACTAAATTCATTACTTGATTCTAGGGCCAGGAGGACAGCCCGCACAGATACTATTCCGATAGACACGGTCTACGGATTTAGCTTCATCAATCGACGGTTCAATTAACGCGTTTCCACAAAATGGAAGGCAAAAAAACCTTAGAGAATAATCACTGTGGTCTAAAAAGGGACGTGACTACTAGGTCGTCTGGGATAAGAGAGAAAAAAATGTGAGTCTGGAAAAGATAACAGGGAAGAAATTCTAGCAGCAATGAAATGGCTGCGCTGGATTTGATACTGAATAATGGGATTAAACTTGCAAGCATCATTATCTATGGCGCGACAGCCCAAGCCGGGCCTTGGACTCCCGGATTAATCTACACCAATCATCACGGTTCTGCGACCTTGTGCGCCAGTTCTTCACTCCCAACAAGGATCTGCTGTCAGCTTCTATCGTCTCTTCCTATCGAGTCATCGATACTTCCGCTGGACGTCTACCTTGGGCTCTACCGTTTAATGTTCTTTTGGGTAGCCGGTTTTCTCTCATTCTTTCTACATGGCTCGCCCATTACGCAATTTGACACAGGTGGATCGTCAAATAGTTCATACTTCGTTGTAACGTAGTCTCCGCTCTGTTCTTTGTTTCACTGGGCCGATCATTTTCTTCAGCACTTTGCGTTCAAAAATTTTCACTGCCTTTTCGGATTCGCTCGTCAGGGTCCATGTTTCACTTCCATATACCAGCACAGGTTTTGACTAGTGTTTTCTAAATGCTTATTTCGCCTGTGCACAACTCTGGACCTTAGAATGGGAAGTATGGAGTAGTAGGCTTTCTTTGCGCATTTATGCGGCCTCCAATCTCATCCTTTTCGGCGGCTCTTCTATTCAGGTTAGCTCCGAGGTAATAAAATTATCCACACTTTCAAGGTTATAGTCGCCTATAGTCAGGTTTTGCCGAGTGGAAATTTTGTTCCTCGGTTGGGTCATCAATTTAGTTTTAGTGTCATTAACTCGTAGGCCAATTCGGTTCTCTTCTGGGTGTAGGCTCAAAAATGCTCATATGGCGTCTAAAATTGAACGTGCCATAATATTGACGTCATCAGCATGTGCTACTAATTGTGTGAACTTGAACATTAGGTTTCAGCTGATGTCTTCCTGATGATGTGTTCCAGCGCAATATTGGAGAGCATTGGGACAAATTTATCGCCTTGTTTTAAGCCTGATTTTATAATGTAGCTGTCCGTTAGTTCACCGTTTATCTTGGAACTCTGTGTTTAGCATCGTCACCTTGACCCTGCGGACTAGTTTTGTTGGGATGCCAAAGTCAGGCATTATTTTGTGCAGCGCATTACTGTCCACACTGTCGTATGCTTGCTTGAAGTCTACAAAGAGTTGGTGAACATCGATGTTATATTCCCAGCACTTTTCGAGCACCCGCTTTACTGAGAATATTTGGTCTATTGTAGACCGTCCACTTCGAAAGCCTCCCTGAAACTCTCCTATAATACTTTCATAGTACGGCTTTCATTTTCGTTCTATGATTTTGGAGAGTACTTTTTAAGACCCCCTTTTTGTGTACAGGACATACAGTACTTTTTCGCCAGTCTTCTAGTAACTGCTCCTCTGACCATATTCTTCATATCAGACGATGCAGAAGGTGATTTAGATGGGGACCCCCGCTCTGAAGCAGTTCTGCTATTATTCCATCTATTCCAGGAGCCTTATTTTTTCTGATGTTCCGTACTGCCACCTGTACCTCCTCTCTGGTTGGTGGTGAGACCGTGGTCTCTTACTTTGCTTCCGGAATGTTCCCAGCTTCAGTCGTTCTTGGGGACGCTGTGAATAGCTTCTGGAAATATTGCAGGCATCTGTTTTTAATTTCCAATAGGTTGCCTATGATTGCTCTTTGTACACTTTTTCAAAGACTTGTTTGTGGATTGAAGCCGTCTCTTAGTTGGTTAATAAAAGCATACTCCGATCTGACATCATGTAGGGTCATGTTTTCGTTTTCTTCTTTCTTCGGCAGATTTTTTTAGCTTGACGTCGAAGGGTTTTATATTGTTCTTCTTTGGCTCGAGTCGGTCGCTGGATGTATTCTTTGTGCGCCTGGTTCCCTTTTTTAATCGCTTCCTTGCATTCTTCGTGGTACCAGCCGTTTCTTTGGCTGGTGCCCCAAGACCTCTTCGGCCGCTTCTGTTATCGCGTCTATTACTGTCTTCCATATGGGTTTGATGTCATCATTACTTTCTCCCGCCTGCAGGGATATGTTGATGTGATTTTCCAGCACGGGCATGTATTTGGATGTTACTGAGCTACCATTTAGCGTGTGAATCTGGTACCTCGGAGTGATTGATGCTCCTTGTTTACAGCTCTTGGAGATGCGGCATTAAAACATGACCCCAGACGTGTCGAGAATGCTGATGGCCGCTCGTTTTTGTATGAGATCATGGTCATTCTGGTTTGATATGCGACCGTCTGGGGATGCCCACGTTCTCTTATAGATGTCTCGATGCGGCAATCGTGTGGAGCACACTGTGAAGCCTCTACTAGTAGCGAAATCTATCAGGCGTTGTTCGTTGTTCCTGGTCTCTGTACGGAGGCTGTGTCCTCCGGTTGTTCCTATATGTGCCGTTTCTCGGCCGATTTTTGCATTGGTCACCCAGAACCATTTTAATGTCGTTTAATGGCAATGCACCGACATTGCGTTCCAGGGTGCTGTAAAATTCGTCCTTGATTGCCTCTTCCTTGTCTCCTGTGGGCGCGTGACAGTTGACCAGCCATACATTAAAGAATTTGGTCTTGATACGAATCGCACAGAGCCTTTTGTTAACGGGCTTGAAGTCGGTGATAATTTGTTTAAATGTGTTGTCAACAATGAAAACCACTCGGTTCTCATGGCCCCCTTGCAGTTTACCACTTTCAAACACGTTCGCATTTCAAGTGGTCTGTTCAATTATCTAACATTCCAAGTTCCAAAAGAACAGTCCTTTAAACGTGGCAATAGTTGTTGCCGTTTATCCAACAGCCGTAACTGCTGTTACTGTCCATAACAAATAAGCGAATAAGTGAGACATTACCATATCGACCAATATGCTTTAAATACGATAGAATGGGTAGCTGATAACTTACTCGGCTTTCAAAAATGATGGTCAAAAGTGGGCGCTGTCAAAACAGTAACAGTCTCTCGATTTGGAACGGTATTTTAGACCCCTTGACCGAAAATAATGTCATGCAATTTATCGGCATTTTATTTCGTACATTACGCTATTAATTTGACAACGGATCAACGCCTTTTTCGTTGAACCCTGAAAACGGAGGATTTCATTGTTTCTTTCTGATAGGAATAAGGCAAAATATTACCGCTACGTGGCTGGGACTCGCAACTTTGGAATCCAAATCTCTGCTAATCATCACGAGAATCTCGATATTTACGCGAACAAAGCTGTTTGGAAAATTCGATCATGGCTCGAGTGCGGACTTTCATTTTGCCAATCATAACATTGAAATGCTTCTGATCATCAAAATAAGGAAAAAAGTAATCTTGCAGATAAAATTTGTCCCTAACCTAATTTTTCCACAGCCTATTATAAAGTCCCTTGGCGTATTTCTGAATGACAAGCCGAGCTTAGAATCTCATATGGAGAAAACCAGGAAGAAATCTTTCGTTGTTTATTCAACAATCGCTGGAATACCAGCCAATTTTGGTGACGTAAAGCAAAGCCGCCGTATTTCGCGTAATGTAATGATTAGAGTGCTCGCTGCGTAAGCCGAAGGTCCCAAATTCGAATCCTGTTGGTGGCAGCAAGATTTGTTTCGAGTGGTCCTTCGGACAGGTTATAAACACGTACAGTTATGATGGGTGCTTGTTTAAAATCAGAAAATATGGCAGCTGAGTGGACGAACACGGCCAAATCGTGGTACTGATCATATAAGCTCGAGTACGGATACATTTTATCAAGGTAATGAGATACCCTGACTATTTCTAAGCGTAGCGGTAGTGCTAAAGCAAAAAAAGCAAAGCCGTATGCTATTACTTATAAGCGTGATACTGTACAAATACGACTTACTATCCTCTAAAATTTCTTAGCTTTTCGAACAACATACCACGAGATGATTTATTTTATAATTGGCCCGTTGAAATTTTTACCGACGAAGGGTGTAGACTTTATCGATGAGTCAAATGGTTGAGAATAGTTACAAAACGGGTGTTTGAGATAGAAATTAATGCCTGACATGATTCGATGAACTTCAAGGAGTCACGGAGCAACATGCTTTGAGGTGTCACAATTATACTTTTATCTATTTTAACACGATAGTTCCACCGGATTGACATAACTGTCAAAATGATGTTAAGCACAATTGCAATTGAGAATCTGCAACATTTAGCTCATAGTCGACTGGAAGCACAAGGGTATCAGCGAAAAATATTATAGATGACATGTTAAATTCATAGACTGCGTAAACTGTCGTTGCAGTAGTGCTTTAGGATACGTATATGGAATACTACACAGCACAGAACGAGATAATGAGTGTGTGGAGGTTGATCCACACATTCTAGCACAGTTATGCTATTAATCTCACGAAACCTGATATTTTTTTCAGGGCAAGAGTTCTGTAACATCTTTCGAAAATTACCATGTTTCAACCACCAAAACCATACACGTTTATCTCAATAAAGCGAGGATATGATGAAGAAAACTGTTATCGTATTGGTTTATGCTTTGAAACATAACAAAAAAAATCATCTCGTTCTAATAATTAATCAGGGCAAACAATAATTTCTTGAAAACGTGTCCAAGATAATTTTTTAAGATGTGAAGGGTAACTATCAGCTTGAAAGAATACGTTTTATGATGATCTCTATTATAATTTCTAATAAACATTGTTTCGGTCACTAAATCAATAAAAAACCGAATGAGTCCCAACAGTCTACAAAATATACAAAACTCTATTGTTTCTCTATCATGAAATATTATTCAGCGTTGCATGTTCTCTACTACTAGCCACCATAACAACTGTTACCCATTACATACAAATATTTGCTCATATGGTAACCGGTATCAAAAAATAAAAATAAAAACCACGACAAAAGCATTTCAAATGGTCATACAATACACTAAATATCTTACCTTAATATAACGATATTCTTTTCTCCAAGGTTTTGTAAATAAATTGCTTGCATACTGACTAATCGATTCAAATCCAATCATTGCTTTATACGCTGAAAAATTATCCATTTCTTTAATCGATTTCTTCAGAACGTGTGCCGTTTCGGGTAAAAAGAATTTTCGATCGTGCGGAACTATACTTAGGAATTCTTTGAAACAAGCTGAAATGTGATTAAAACAAAGTGCTTAATACCACCCATTATTTGTATGTTATATGGACAAATTTAAATACCTTCAAGTTTTTTTCTCTCTTCCAACTTTTGCATGCCTTCTTCTGTATCTAGATAGTTCCAATGCCTTTGCAGAATTTCTTCCCACAAGTCGGGAAGAAGATCCCGAGGCATAAAGTCAGACATGTTGTAATCTGTAAAAAAAATATATATTCAAATTTTATCACTGTTTTTTTTTTATTTTTCTCTATTTAAAAAAAAAGAATTTCTTTGCAACAGTTACAAATAAATTGTTTGATTTAGACGGTAGTAGGCTCTATGGAAACTAATTTCATGAACAATTGAGGCGCTTAACGCTAAAATGGCCTAAACCACTAACTGCCCTAACTAGAGCCGAAGTCATATAAAAACCGCATTTTCCAAATTTATAAATTATAAAAGAGCCAAAGCTGTAGTAGCGATAATTGTGGCTTTGGCCGTTATAGCGCTGATCGCAGATTAGCAGTTGGTTTAGGTTCCGGCAATATAAATAGGAAAAGAGACAATATGTAGCAGAAAGAACTTTATAGATATTTCAGACAATATTCTACTTAAATGATTCTTACCACGTCCCACACATGATTCAAATATATAATATGTGTATATGTTATCATACGGGCATTTTTCCCCCTACAGTCTTCAAAATCGACGGTGAAGTACTCGTAAATTTTGGGATACAAAGGATAACATAGTATCACGCAACGGAACACTTGATGTTGACCACCCCTTTATCAAACAGGCAGAAAAAAACATGGAAGAAAATTATATACACATGCGGCAGAACTTCGAAACACTATTTGTAACAAGGAGAAACACTTTTCACTCAAAACACACTTCAAAATCACGCCATCAAAATCGAAAGAAAATATGGAATGCAAGGAAAATAAAACTTGTACCGTCTCACATTTTTCAAGGACCAACTAAAACGAGACGAACAGAACAAAGTGTACAAGATTAGCAGGCCAAAATACGATATGTACTACATCGGACAAACCAGATTGTTATAAACCCATGAAAATAACATTTTAACGAAACAGCAACAGGACGAACACAAATCGGAGACATGCAGACCTCAGTTCAGCAATTCCGAAAAATATTGAATCGGGTCACATCAAAAGATCACAGCTGATATGTTAGGGTCGGCAGCCAGGTACGCTAAATGCGAAGAATGGTGTACGGCAGAAGCCAGGAAATTTTGAGGACACCGTTTTCAGAGTAACGCGTTCTCACCTCTCTATACATTTTTATTACTTCTTGCCGCATTAATTAGCCTTTCTTGAAAGGTATTTTTGTAGTAAATGTTGCAGGTATGTAAATGTTATTTAAAAGAAAGAAATTATTTCTACTAATAATCACTGAAAAAAATCAGTGGGGTTTGGAAATACTGGTATATGCTTATAAAATTAAAATCGATAGTTTAAAGAAAATACTGTTTTTAGGGTTTTGTAAATAGTTTTACAAAATCCTACTAAAATCGCCACCTGTCCGTCCGTGTGTCACAGAAATTTTTCTCGCAAACGATATAAGCTAGAAACATCAAATTAGGTGTAAAGTGGTGCCCTCTTCAGAGTTCAACTACAAAAAATTTTCATAAAGTATTTAACCTTCCAGCGGACGCGTGGGCGGCAATTTGGCCGCCTTTTTAAATAAACACATAAATGATTGCCCATAAGCCAGCGAAGCACAGCGAGGCCCATAGGTATGCTTTAATAAGCACATAAGACAACAAATGGCATGTCAGAAATATTTTTTCCACGCGATCGCCCTGTGTCAGTCAGTTCCAAAGTTGAGTGTGTCAGGTCAGCAGTGTTAAGGCGGCCTTTTTGTGAACAATTTTTTTCTTGTCGTCCAACCAAAATGTTAGTACCTAAGTTTCCAATTATATTGCATATTTACTGTAGTTTTACGAATGGTCGTAGCTACTTTTACAAAGTGTTGTTTTTAATATTTTTTCTGAAGCTCAAACAAAAAAATCTATTATTAGCATTTCCTCTCATACAGGAAACGTTACAGCAGGCCGGAAGATATTCTTCGAATTCTCCGAGAATTGGAGGAGGAGGAGAAGGCACAAGGCGAAATCGAAGAAAATGATGAGGATTCCGACGATCCAGACTACGAGCATGAGGAAATTGAGAGAGACGAGCATGACTGTGACTCTGAAATTGAACTGGATAGAGGAATTGAGGAGACTTTGGATGTTGGTGAGAGCTTTCGATTTTTGATTGGGAAAGATCAAGAAACGTTGTGGGCAAGCGAACCAATTGAAGGTATTACAAAAGCCAAAGCAAAAAATGTGGTGAAAGTTTTTCCAGGCCCTAAAGCGGCTGCTCGTAACTGTTATACATAAATTGACTGTTTCTCAGCTATAATGTCCCCTGATATGATTGATGACATAGTCCGCTATACTAACATCTACATTCAGAGAAAAAAAACGACTAGTTCTGAAAGCAGAGAGAAAGATTTTAGATGGACTGACAAAATAGAAATTCTATCTTTTTTGGGTCCTTATTTTTGTTGGCAGTGAAGAGGGGCAACCGTACCAATCTGGCTGAATATTTTACTACAAATGGCACTGGTTTTACGATCTTACGAGCAAACATTAGCGAAAGACGTTTCCGATTCCTGATGAGGTGCATACGGTTCGATGATGTAAATACACGACCCCAACGAGCGAATACAGACAAGCTGGCCCCAGTTCGAGAAATTTTGAACAAATTTGTTAGAAATTGCCAACAGTCCTATTCTCCTGGCGAGTTTCTGACCGTTGATGAAATGCTCGTTGCTTACAGAGGCCGCTGCAGCTTCATACAGTACATGGATAAAAAGCCTGCTAAATACGGGATAAAAATATACGCCTTATGCGATGCTCGAACTTTTCATAATGTAGGAAAGCAAACGACGGGCCCCTACGCTTCTACAAATAAGCCTTATGACATCGTCACCAGATTGACAAGGCCAGTAATAAAAACAAATAGAAATATTACCACGGACAATTTCTTTAGTAGCTATCTTTTAGCAATAGATTTGTTAAAGAATGGATTGACCTTTTTGGGTACGCTCAAAAAAAAACAAAAGAGAAATTCCTCCGGAGTTCATAATAGGAAATCGTAGGATGGTACCGGGGAGTTACAAGTTTGGTGCTCAACCTGACGTCACTTTAGTCTCCATGGTGACTAAGAAACACAAAGCTGTGCTTGTTCTGTCTACTATGCATGATAGTAACTTAGCTGATGAAGAAACTGGCAAGCCTTATCAGGTACTTGATTACAATGCCACAAAAGGTGGAGTGGACACCGTGGACCTCATGTGTTCGAGGGCTTCCACTTCCAGAACAACTCGAAGGTGGCCAATGGTGGTGTTTTACCGACTACTTGATGTAGCAGGGATCAATTCCTACAAACTTTTCGGGGCCAATAATCCTAACAGTAAGATTGTTAGAAGAACATACTTGTACAACTTAGGCATGTCACTCATGGAGGAAAATTTGAAGTACAGGGCCACAATAAATACCCTTCCACGAGAAATACAGTGCTTTTTAGAGCAGTACAAAGAAGCTACTCCACCGGATCGACCAGAGGGTACTATAAGCACGAAAAGGTATATTTGCTATTTATGCGGTAACAAGAAAAACAATAGGACGTCCTTGTCCTGTTACAAATGTGGACGATTCGTGTGCAAAAAAAAAAACACTCATTGGTGGTAGTTTCATGTAATTCGTGTGCAGAACATGAAGAACATCATGAAAATGTGTAATTTCACAAGCATTAGAATTACCTTGTATATGTACAGAATAAATTGTTTATCTAGTTCATAAGATCATTTTCCTATCGTTCATATTGAATTCCTTTATTTTTTATAAGTCAATTAAATTTGTATTTTTATTTACGCTATCAGATACAAAAGAAAGGCAAAAGATGGCTGAACTACTGTCTATCGATAGTCAGGAATTTTGTTCCCATAAAATTAATAAATAAACAATTTAAAAATATATGTATTATGAAGCTGGTGTTTTCCTAATATATCTGTTAAAAAAAATAACGATAAGTAATATAAATACGCATTTACATACATGAAAACAGAACGAGCTCTGAGGCGGCCAAAATGCCGCCACGCGCCCGCTGTTGTGAGTTTCAACCACGCGCCCGCCGGAAGGTTAAGGGGGGTCTCCCCATACAGCGAAGTAGCCCCGAAAAGAAATCATCGAAGGTAGCCGATATGGGTATCAAATGAAAGGTCTTATTGAGAGCTTTTCAAGCCAGGTCTTAAACTGCCTTTTTTTTCTTTTTTGCGTAGACCTTTGAGCTAAGAAGACGTTTGATTTACATAGTGACTACGTAGTGTTCATTATTCCGAGTTTCACAGTAACTATTCACAGTAACCTTTTCTTTATTGGATACGTTCTTTTGGTGTTAATTCAAGTTAGATATTGAGTTCTTGTGCATCTGAAATCTCCTACCCTGCTCAAAACAGGAAAAGAAGCCGGGAATCTCCCCCGACGGGTAATTTTCTCCGTGACAAGTTTAAAATGGCGCGAATTCCCGCATCCAGCTCATCGAACTCCAACAGATTTTTGCCATTAGCTGACCTTCTGGATAGCAATGAAAGCAATCAACAACCTCGCTCCAATAACATTTACGAATTGGCTCGCCTCACGATAGACGCCATTCTTAAAGAATTGAATATAATGAATTTTTCAATTAAAATAACGTCAATTGGTATGAGGCTTTTCCTTACCAATCTGGAATATTACGAGACCATAGAAAGACCTTTAAAAGCTAAGAAAGTGAATTATTTCACATTCCAATAGGCAGATTTACGACCGCTAAAAGTAGTTTTAACAGGGTTGGATAAAATTTCCCCAGAAGAGCTAAAAAAGCTTCTCAAAACAGAACATAATATTAATGCTATTGATATTAAATTATTCAATCCCAAATTAAGAGATCGCGAAACCACTTACTATCTCTTATATCTACAAAGGGTACGAAAATGACCGACTTAAACAAAATCAAGACGATCATGCACACTACTGTTCGATGGAGCTTCTACACAAGCAGCCGAAAAGGCCCTACACAATATAGGAATTGTATGCGCTTTTGGCATGGGACATCTTACTGCCATCTTCCCACAAGATGCGCTGTATGTAGTGGTGAACATAATTATAGTAAATGCACGCTAAAAGAAGAGCAACGTAATGAAATTCGTTGTAGCAATTGCAAAGAAGCACACTTCGTCAATTCTCTTAATTGCAAGGCAAGAATAGACTATATACAGCTGAAACAAAATCTGAATAGTCGGAAAAAAATTCGAAAAGTTCCCCAATCCCAGCTCAGAGAACTACAACCAGCTTCGATATTACAAGCACAAATTTCCCTTTGCTGACAAAAGCTCCAACACACGCCAACCCTAAACCGAGACAGTAGCGATGCAGCATTCATAGGAAAAAAGTCGGGAAATTTAACTAAGTCGACAACCACTCCACCTATGTCCTACAGTATGGCTATCAAGCAAAACCCACAATCTACAAATAGTTTATGCGACAACCTCGTTTCACCCGAATCTCTTCTGACCATTTCTGATAAACTAATTACTAATTTAAGTAAATGTAGAACAAAGCAAGAACAATTTAATGTCATTGTAGAGCTATCCATAAAATTTTTGTATGGATAAACAATTAAATGTACTAGTTTGGAATGCACAAAGCATTAAAAATTAACATACTGAAGCGTTCAATTTCGCTGTCCAAAATATGTAATATAAACATATTTTTCATAGCGGAGACTTGGTTAAGGCCAAATGATATTACTTATAGAATTCTTTGTAGCTGCATGAATGAGTTGCATATTTTTTTAGGGGTTTTGTACTAAAATACAAAACCCTACTGCAATCACGACTTGTGTCCGTCTGTCCGTCCGTCCGTCTATATGTCACAGCACTTTTTCTCCGAAACTATGGAGGCTACAGCCATGAAACTTTGTAGAAAGGTCAGAATTGGTGACTTATTGAAAGTTCAAGGGTGGAAAAATGTTTCAAAGGGGTTTAAGGGGGGTCTCTCCATATAGGGAGGTGACCTCCCAAAAAAAAAATTTCACCATTGGTAGTCGAGTAAGGTGTCATTGGAAAGGTCTCAATGAGATCTTTTCAAAAAAGGTCTTAAAATTCCCTTATGAGTACCGAGGGGGGCAGGGGAAGGGGAAATGTACGAACTTTTCGCGTACCCCACCCCTCGCGATTGGATACCTTCCATCCGAAAGATCTTTTCAAAAAAGGTCTTAAAATTCCCTTATGAGTACCGAGGGGGGCAGGGGAAGGGGAAATGTACGAACTTTTCGCGTACCCCACCCCTCGCGATTGGATACCTTCCATCCGAAAAATCTGAAAAAAATCATGAATGTAGGCCTTAACAACAAATACGTGAGAAGTCGAAATTCCTTCAACTTTGTTAGTAATAGTATGATTTATCGATTTTATGTTTTCTTGAATAAAATCTAAACGGTACCCTTAAATTCAATAAAATTTAGCAAACAGATGACTATATATAAGATTGATTTTTTCTGAAAGTTTCATAAAGATCGAATAGTATTTACCGAAGTTATAGCGATTTGAATTTTCCTGTATTACTATGGAACAATATGTCCTGTATTACTATGGAAACATATGGCTATGGAGCCATATGCGCTTTTTACAGACTTAGACACTACAGCTTTGCTAGGATTTGCATGAAAATTTCAGGAATGAAAGGTATCATGGAGATGAGTGCATTCAATTGAAACAAGTCGAAGAGGCAGGAGAGAGCTCCTAGCAAAAGGGCTTTGTAATCATTTTAGGATTCGAAAAAATAGGCCATGAATCGATGATTACAGTATAGAGGAGTGGCCCCTGGAAAAAAATTTCATGAAAGGTAGCCGATATGCGTATCAACTGAAAGTTCTCTATGAGAGCTTTTCAAAACAGTTCTTAAACTGACAGTTTTTGCTTCATTGGGGGCAGAGGGGGGGAAATACATGAAAAATGTGTTTCCTCCTTCGCGAATGGACACCCGTGATCTAAAAAATCTGAAAAAAATTTATGGGTATAACTATATCAAATACCTCAGAAGTCAAAATTCGTTCATATTTGTAAATAATAGTATGATCCTCGAATTTCACATTTTCTCCAATAAAATCGTCTTTGACATGTTTCTTGATTTTATTCGTTGGTGGTTACTGCATTTTATAAGTTGAGTGCAAAACCCTTCTGACATGAGCATAGGTCTGTCTACCCAACTTGTTTAATATTTTTTTCTGAAAAATTATTAGAGAAGAAAAATGTTAGAAGAAGGTGGTTTCGACGTGTGTACTAATTCTCATCAGGCCATCACTCTTAAATACACACCGGTGATGGCGACCACCATGCTTAGAGGTGAGAGAGTTATTTTTAATTTTCCTACTTATGCTAACTCAATATGTTTTTGTAACTACAAATTATGTTCAAGTTAAATTTCCTCTTGTATAGATTTACATTAAATTGATGTGAAAAGGGTGAAATGATCCAATTAAAGATTAGCTAAGCCAAATTATAGTTTTAAGCATCCCTATTTTCATCTATACAGATATGATCGCGGTGATAAGATTGGCGGAGGCGTAGCCATAGCCATTAATAGGAAAATTAAACATTCTGTATTGCCTAAAAGTCCAACATCGGTAATTGAAAATATTGGCGTTATTATCGAGAACCAAATATAAAATTATACGGTGTTTACTTTCCTGGGACAAAATTAAGCAAGGAAAAATTCGAAATTCCCAGAAGAGATCTGAAATGGTTTAGCAAAGCTAACCAAAGGTTTCTACTTTGCCGAGACCTGAACGCTAGACATTGGCACTGGAATTGCACACGAAACAACAAATTGGGGCATATTTTATTTAATCTCACCAGAGAACCCACGTTCTACACTCCTCGTGGAGTTGGTTCCACTCTGGATCAGGTTCTTAGTGACCAAAATATTACTCCCTCCGAGCTGAGTGTCTTGCAAGCCCTCTTAACTTCTCATCTACCTGTACTTTTCTCCTTAGAAACGACGAGAAGTAATAGTAATGCACCAAAAACATACTACTGCTATAAAAAAAGCAAAATAGTCTGAATTCCGGAGTTTTAATGAAAGAGTGACCTTAACATCAAGAACGATAGAATTGCTCAATACTCCCTCAGTGTGTGAGGAGCAAATTGAAGAATCCGCAAACACTATCTGGCAAGCTATCGAGTTTAGTGTCCCAAAAGGATCAAAAGCTTCTTATAATTTAGAATTTTATGAAGAAACCTACAATCTAATAAGAAAGCGAAATTCTTTGCGGCGTAAATCGCAAAAAACCCGCATTAGGTCTCTCAAAATTGGTGTCTACTCTAGCAATTAAGAACAAAATTAAGGAGCGCCGGAATCTCCGATGGAACAACATGCTATCAAATCTAGACTACAACTCGCAGAAAGTCTGGTTTTAAATAGAATTGAGGCGAAATTGAGGCGAAATTGAGGCGAAATTGAGGCGAGAAATAAACGACGTGCGAAAAAAATTCGCGAAGTAAAATTATACACGTGCGATGGGTTAAAATGCAAGTTTACTACTATGAAAAAATTAATAAAACAAAAAGAAAACAATTCATGTATTTGTGTATGTGAATGAATAGATGAGAGCGGAGGGAAAGAGTTAAATATATATTTTAACAAATATAATACGACGCATTAAAAAAACTCGGGGTAACGGTCTCTTCAAGTATCTTGCTGATAATGCCCTAATATACCGAGCTTGAAAAAAAATATTCAGGTCCACGCTTCAATCAGTGTTCATTAATAGATTCTCAAGTCTTTTCTTAAATACCAAAAGTGTGTTTGCTTTCTTAACCATTTCTGGAAGATCGTTATATACATATACGCAAAGCATCATTCTTGGAATCGTTTTTAGGGTCTTGTAAAATAATTTTACAAAACCCTACTAGTTTCGCGACCTGTCTGTCCGTCTGTCCGTCCGTCCATCTGTGTGTCACAGCACTTTTTCTCGCAAACTACTTAAGCTAGAAACATCAAATTTTGTATGCAGGTGTAAAGTCATGCTCTCTTCAAAGGCCAACTACAAAAAATTTTATAAGGTATTGAAGGGGGGGTCTCTCTATATAGGGGAGTGGCCCCCGAAAAAAAAATTTCATCAAAGGTACCCGATATAAGTATCAAATGAAAGGCCTTGATGATAACTTTTCAAAACAGGTTTTAATTTGAAACATTCTGCTTCGAGGGACGCGCAGGGAGGGGAATACACAAAAAATTTGTGTCCCCCCCCCCCCTCGCGATTGGACACCCGTGATCCGAAAAATCTGAAAAAATTATGGTGGTAGGTGTTTATGAGTACAACAACAACAAATACCTTAGAAGTCGAAATTTGCTCAACTTTGTTAATAATAGTATGATCTTCGAATTTCACATTTTCCCCAATAAAATCGCATCAATACCCTAAAACTGAACGAAATTCGATATTTAAGTAATCCTACTAAGGGTCCTTAAACTTTGTAAGTTTGATGAAAATCGAATGATATACACGGATGTTATAGCCATTTGAAATTTCTCCAATTACAACAACAATAACACATGATTTTGGTATTTTATGGACTTTCCATCCAATCAGTCACTACAGTTTTAATTTGATCTTCTTGAAATTTTCCAATAAGGTCAATTACATTAATATTTTTGAGAATTTATGATTTGAGTGATTTTTGTCTGTTTGCAACAAAATGGCGACCGTTGAAAGTAGAAAAACAATGGATCCTTTGAACGTGCACATCTGTTTGACATATTTCTTGACGTTATTCATTGCTGGTGACTGCATTTCTGAGAAGTTGGGTACAAAACCCTTCTGACGTGAGCGTAGGTCTGTTTACCCAACTTGTTTAAACAATCCGTTCGGGCAAAGGGTATTACGAATTAATCAAGTGTACGGTCCGACCCATTGGTTATTAAATTTTTGTAGGTAAATTTAGCTTTCTTCATTATAATGATTTGACTAAAGGTTAATGTTTTTGCTAATTGGTAAACCAATCTAGTTTGGGTAAGCATTCGAATTGAACGACAGTTCTTCTCGTAGTCCGAAACACGACCGTTTTCTCGACGAACTAGGTATCCTGCAAGCAGCCGCTAAATTAGTAGAATGTCATGTGGCCGCGCTGCTAACCGTGATGGTACTACTCGTTGCCACTTTTCAAGACTGAAGTTGAGAGAATGAAAGGAAAACGGTTCTGCAAATCATTACGCTCAAGCTGGTATACACATACTCAAAAAATTATGTTGGAATCGTATGAATCAATAATGTGATCTTGATTTAATCATTTCAATAAAAGAGCCTAAGCTGCAAGAAATGTATTGAAGCAGGTTTGTTTAAAAAATTCCCAAAATTATCGAACATATAGTAATTTCAATACTTGGAAGTCTGTGAGCAGCCCCAAAAAAGTCTGCGTACACATCACAAAATTTGGGGACTCCCCGAAATGTGCAATGTTGATGCCTTCATTTTTTCATTGTTCTGCGTGACAGTACTTCATTGGAAAATTGTCTGTGTGTTTTGCGTGAATAAAAGACTATTCTTTAATATGGAAGTAAAAAATAAGGAAATCAGTGTTAGTGAGCGTAAAGTCATAGTAAAATTGCGTGAAAACGGGAAAAGTTTTCGTGAAATCGCAAAATTAGTTGGGAGAACCCATTCCTCGGTCCAAAGGGTTATTGCTAATTACAAAGAAAGCGGTTTGATTATTTCACGGCATCGGTCAGGACGTCCTCCCAAACTTACAGCACGTAACCGTAGGAGTATTATTAATGCTGTGAAACAAAATCCCCGATTAACCACGTTCCAAATTGCGCAGGATATAAGAAAGAAATACAATAAAACTATAAGCGATGAAACAGTGCGCATAATTCTCAGAAAAGGCGGTTACCATGGTCGAGTCGCTCGTAAAAAGCCGTTCATATCGGAACGGAATCGCCGAAAGAGAGTGGAATTCGCCAAAAATTATGTAAATATGCGAAAAGAATTTTGGGAAAGCGTTCTTTTTTTCGGACGAAAGTAAGTTTTGTATAAGTATGGAGGAAACGCTCGACAGAATTCAATAAAGAAAATTTGATTCCCACTGTAAAGCATGGTGGCGGCGGTGTGATAATTTGGGGGTGTATGGCAGCCAGTGGAGTGGGGCAACTCGTTTTCATAGAATCTACAATGGATAAATACGGGTACCTTAATATTTAAAAAAATAAGCGCCGAGAAATTGCGGCTGGGGAACGCATTTTTCTTTCAGCACGATAATGACCCCAAACATACAGCTGAAATAAATAGGCTTTGGTTGGCCTACAACGTCCCAAAACTCTTAGGTACACCTCCTCAATCACCAGATTTAAACCCAATTGAGCATTTGTGGGATTTACTTGAAAGAAAAATTCGAGAGCATGACATAACTAGCAGAGTCATTAAAAAATGTTATTTTGAACGAGTGGAACAAAATAACGGCCGAAGAAACATCAAAACTTGTTCAATCCATGCAAAATAGGCTAAAGGAAGTCATTTATAGGAAAGGCTATGCTACTAGATATTAAGGTTCAAAATCTGAAAGCTAATATAGTGGTTTTCAAATAAAATGAATAAATACTTTTTTGGATGGATGGAAACTTTTTTATTTTGGTTATTCTAAACAGCGAACGAGTGATCAGCTACATATTTTTGTACCAAAGAAAAGATTTTAAGTTATAAACAAATGGCAAAGGTTTTTATATTGATATATTTGCTACGACCAGCAAGTGTACGCAGACTTTTTTGAGTATGTGTACATTCAGAGAAAAACTGCTGTGGCCGACAGATGGATGGACACTTGAGACACCAATAGTTTTGTAAGTTAGTACAGAAACGTAAAATTCATAATTAAACAGTTAATTAGTGTCTAATTGGTCACTAAGATCTCGTCAGGATATTTTTTTCCCACCAGAATAAACCTTAACAGTCCCATAACAAAAAAGGAAGTAAAACAGCTTGAAGAACGGCAGTGAGTAAGCAATGAAATCTCTATCTGCTTAAACCGGTCTACCAAAGTACAGAAAATTTTGGCTATCAGAAATATTGCATTAGCACTTGTTGCTTGAACGTGATTTAAGGTTCAATGACTTAATCAAATAAATAAAATCGAAAAGAACTTGAATGCACCGAAAGTTCGAATAAAACTGCCTTGAGTGAGTTTCAGTCAAGGTCAGATTGGCATACATACATGTATATTAGCATTAGCCAACAACAGCCAATTATTGTATATTGAATTCATATAAGCACACCTAGAGCCATGCTTGCAGCAACATGGCGAATCAATTTTATCGAGCCCCACAGAATTTATCGCTGTTTGCTTCACGTTATAATACACAACTCGAAACTTATCTCTGGGACTTGGCCACTATCGAATAAATCGATCCAGTATGATTCATTGCAGTCTAATCATTCGTAAATTTTGTAAACAAAGCCCATGAACATTTTACGATCCGAACGGGGTCTCATTTGATGGAATATGCAAATTTTACTACTCAAGAATGCGAGATATGGGCATATTTGTTTATGCTGCGTGTCCACATTCATTTGAATCTACGTTGTCTCTAGATTGGAGACAAATCAGAACGATAAACGACGAGGTGAACGACATCGCCAAGATTTCCGCGATTAATAGCATTCAAATATTTCGATCTCGTTAGTTGCCATCGGGTTGAGACATTTATTGATTCTCGACTTTCGGAAAATTGCACAACTGCTTAGGAATATTAAAAGTGAAAATCAATAAGGAGTAAAGCATGCCCGGCTTCCGTCAACATCATCCTACACTCGATTCCGTGTAAAAACACTACTCCCCGAGGACCGTGAATCTACAAGCAATACATCCTCTCCCGGATTTGTCATTCATTCAGAATTGCAATTTTCATCTTGATCGCACGACCGCATTTCCTGCGAAACTGAATCACAGACAACAGATTCGCCGTCGGATGACGGAGGTATCGAATCCAGATCAAAATTTATCTAATTATAAACTACGTCAACTTAGATGTGTGGCTGTGCGGCCGGGATGCATTGTATGTAGTCATCACATATAGAAAAACTATCTTCAAAATAAAATTCATCATTATACCTCTCTCAATGCGGAACCTATATCTCCGGACTGTTGCCAAAAATAGCAAGTTTTGTTTTCTTTGTGCCTGTGTCGTTTGTTCTACTTTAGCTCCCTTCACGAATATCCATTAAAATAATATCCAGATGATAGATTTCGCGATGCACTGGGAAAAAAACCACGAGAAAATCGAATTTCTTTATTCTTCTTTTTTCGCAAAAGTAGAATCACTTGGAGTTTCTGCACGTTTCCCGAACTTATCACAGTTTTATTTACACTATTTGCACATATTTGTATTAATCCACTTTTCGTTCGGCCTATTTTAACTACTAGAAGATATATTCCGCCACCGACACTGAGAAAATATCATTTAGTTTCACACGCGACTCAGCAACATATCAAGACGTCATGTCGCCATGTTTACTTCTAATTTTCGCAAATGTCAAAAAATTACACAACCAAACTGTTATATTGCAGTGTTGAATGAAATTTTTCAAGTGTTATACGTGAAGACAGAGTTGAAAATGCGTTCCGAAATTTCGATAGAATTTCAGTTGTGCTCAAATTAAGAATGTCTCAAATTTTAGAGGATCGTATATAAATTGAACCATCCTAAGTATGAAGGACTATGTTAACCAATGCATTCTTTGTTTTCATGAACTTTTAGAATACCGTTTTAATAATGAAAAAAACATTAAAATGAGTGATAAATTTGTCAATGTTGAGTTGTCTGGCTAGTATTTCTTAATTATTAAATAATGAAGACTTTGTATACTCTGCCAGCCAGTTTTTTTTATTGCATATATACAAATATTTCGGCTACGACTTGCAACCTTTATCAGTGCAAATACAACTGAAGAAATTTACATATTTTGACGTTCTTATACGAGTATTTACTTAACTGATATTTAAATTGGATAAAATTGCCAGGAATATACGTTCCCTTGGTCCGTGTTGAGTAGGTTCCCTCTTCTATTTTTGTATATCGCGACACTTTCCTCCACGTCTAATTTTCTGAAGTCCCTAGTGCTGCATACGATTTCCGCATCTTGATTTGATTTCCGCCAATTTTCCTGATTCAATGTTTTTCTCCGCTCTGTTCGCCTCGCTAATGTGCTAATTTTCATTGATCGTTTTGTCTGCCCGATGTATTTCTTGTCGCAATCTTTGCAGTTGACCCATTCTATGTCTAGCACTCGTTGCGTGTAGACGTGTTTTTAATCGCTCCTGTCATTAATTTTAAAAATTAATTCATTTTTCACAAAAGTCAGTTGAAAATAATTTTTTTAGTTGAAAACCATCACAGTCGAATTATTCGAACATTTATCGAATACCTGAAATTTATTTCCTGAAGAAGTATCAAAAATCGGAAATAAATTCAAGGTTTACCGGTTTAAGAACATTCACTCTAGTCTCGCTGCAAAAGCAACGAGATGGAGGAGCCCGATGACTTCAGCCATCAACCAGAACGATCGCGTCGATCGCCAACGATGACGGGCGAAAAAAGTAAAACGAAGATTCGATAACAATGAAGAGAAACCGCAAATTTTATCGGTCATCGAGATCGAGCAGTTAATCAAAGCTAACGAGAAGGTTGAGAAAGAAAACGAAGGACTCAGACTTCGGATCAAATCACTAGATGCACTCGTTGGAACATTGACGTTCAACAAACCAAAAGAAATCGGCAAGAAAGAAAAAGAGGTAAATATTTAAAAACGACTGAAGATAAGAAATCTAAGAAAACGAAACAAGAAACTGATCAAGAAGATGTCCTCAGCGCAGGACGAGCAATCGTCAGCACGAATTATTATGCAGCGCTAGCTGGACTAGAAGACACCATGAGTATTGAAGAGGATACAGGTAATAAAACTTCTGATCATTGTACTGCTAAGCCAGATAATGGATTTATTGAATTCTTGAAAATTGAAAATAGGGAGAAAAAACCAAAAGTTTTGTCTGCTGGTCCGTCCGTCAAGATTAATCAAATGAAAGAAAAAGTCCCACCAATCAACGCATTTGGGGATACGGGCAAAGATATGGTTCGGCTTTTGGCAGTGGAAAATAAGCTAAAGGGTTTTGAAATCAAAAGAGTCAATGCCGATAAACCGACACTTAGAACTAAGTCATTGGTTGATTTTCAGGCAGCAAAAAGTGCGTTGAATTCTGGAGATGTTCCGCTTTTTACATATACCCCCAAAAGCGAGAAAAACCAGACCTTTTTATTGAAGGGTCTGGACTGCGGAGAACGCAGTCGATCTCCTTCTGGTGCTTAAAGAAGTTGCACCAGAAATATAATTTATTTCCGTAACAGGCTTTGCAACAAGGAGATCGATTGTCGAGCGTAAAAACTTGTCTTATTACTTAGTCCAGATTTCCAGCAAAAGTAGTTCAAGCGCCCAACAAAAAATAAGGTACTTGAATTTCCGTGTGGTGAGGTGGGAACGCTTCCAGAAAAGTCAGGTCAACCAGTGCTACAGGTGCCAAAGATTCAGGCATTCGGCTGCCAATTGCGCCATGAAATATAGATGTGTAAAATGCAAAGATATCCATGCTCCCGGTGAGTGCAAATTGGCACAGGTGGAGCCAAAAGAAAAATTATATTGTGTGAACTGCGGTGTCTTTGGTCATCCAGCATCATATCGAGGATGCCCCCGGTATCAAGATGCAAAGGTAACATTTACTCCAAAACAAAGTGAAGTACGACGCAGTGTGATACCTACCAACTTCGGGGTGTCATTTGCACTTGCTGCGAGAGGACCAGTGGACAACGTAAATAAAATAAATAATGTAAGTGGCAATAATGAGCTGCTCCTTAAAATTTATCAGCAATTAAATTCCTTATCGAAGAGAATCTATAAACAAGATTCTAAACTTAACTTTGTTTTTCAGCGTTTAGAGCTGTCAAATACTTCAAAATAAGTTGTCATCCAGTCACATTCCAATGGAGAGGATTCATCTCATCTCCATCAACGTCAACTCCATTGTGAGTCTACATCGACGTGACTGTCTCCTGGAGTTGCTTGTCAAGCAAAAGCCTGACGTCATGCTTCTTACTGAAACCCACCTCAATTCATGGCAGGAGTTGATACCGAATTGCCAATTTGGTAATCGTGCCAGGCATTCGACCACACATGCAATAACGAAAGTAACCTCAGACATCTGTTGGAAACTAAACAACAGAGAATGTGTTGGAGCGTGTCTCATTGATATGGAGAAAGTCTTCGATACGGTGTGGTTAGATGGATTAGTTTTTAAACTCCTTCAGGACAAGTTCCCCAGACACCTTGTCGCCATGATGTGCAATATGTTATACGGGAAATCGTTTGTTGTAACTGATGGAAATCTGACAACAATGCGTGAATTTAAGGTCTTGAATGGTCTATAGCAGGGAACAGTTACTGTGCCTCTGCTCTTCTCAATATTCATTCGCAAGCTATTGAACGGCTTTGATTTTAACGTCTCGCCAACGCGATCATTGGTAGCGTCTGCTGATGATCTGATCACCGATAAGCTAAAATAGTTTAGAGCAATCCCCAAAAATGTTCAATGATGTGCAGTTGTACACTGACAATTGGCGACTGAAAATCGATGCGCAGAAGGGCGAAACAATTTTATTTCGGACAACGCTGCAGGGGGTCAGTCAAGACCTGAAACGTAATTGGAAGGATTTTCACATCATGGCTGACGAGGGTAGTTCAGAACGGGTTCCACATAAATCCTGTGTTCGATACCTCGGTGTTCATCTTGATCAGTATCTGTACTGTACTGAAAATGTAAAAATCATGCTCAGTAAGGCACAAAAAGTAATCATGGCCCTACGAGGACTCTGTAATATAGTATGATTTTATGAAATATGTCTGTATGCTAGCGACATCTAGCGATGATCGTTCCACTTAAATTAATCATGTGTAACCTGTGCGAGCTAAAGCTCAGATCAAGCCGAACAGTCAAGGCGACTGGTTCGTGTATTCACGTGTAATAAGGTAGTCTTAATGTAATAAAGTATTCTAATAATTACAAGTTGTGATTATTATTGATTAACTTTTATCCTTATTTAATATAATACAATTCTGCCAAGGTGGTAATATATTGCAATTGGCGACGAGGATTAAAACTTTTTAAGTCGTTCCTTTAGTGTTTGAAGTTGAACATCAGTTTTGTACTAAGTGCAGATTAGTTTTTTTGAAATGTTCGTGTAATGACGAAATATGGACTCGACGAGTCTTAAACTGATGAACAAAACACTACTTCAGAAGCCGTTAATGCACTTTTATCATTAGCAAGAGTGCAAGTCAACTAGAGAAAATGCCTGATTTAAAATTAACCGAGACAGAATGGGGCACATTCGTGTCTCCATCAGGTTTAGAATTTATTCGAACCGACGATGGTAATTATATTCTTGGAGCAAATAAAGTTGCTCCACAATCAACGGACAGTGCACTAGTTGTCAATGTTGGGTTTCGAAGCTAATTTTGTCGACGATCAACGGAAAGTGTCGGGCTTAATTACTTCACTAGATACAGAAGTATATAAAACACTTCGAAATTTGTGTAATCCTACTTTACCGAACAATCAGACTTACAAGGAATTGTGTGACATCCTGATATCGCATTACTCGCCGCGCATTTCTGTGCATAAAGAGCGTAGACAGTTTTATCGTTTACGACAAGGTCCCACTGAAACAGTCAGTCAGTGGTTTGCGCGTGTAAAACAAGGAACCGTGGATTGCGAGTTTGGTCAAGAGCTCGAAGGACGCATTAAGGATCAATTTATTAGTGGCATGAAGGAAGGCAAAGTTCTCGACAGCGTTTTCGAGGAAAACCATTCTTCTTTATTGGAGGCTACTTTGGAAACCGCTTTGAAAAAGGAGGCATCGTTATCAGCGTCTACTACGAATGTTTCTGAAATAAACAAGGTCATTCAGCGGAATAAGCCGCCGCCAAAGAACAACGATTCTGTGAAGCAGTCACAACAACAGTCTACAGCAGTGTATAGAGCTTGCAGCGAAACAAAACCCTGTACAATTTTAGTAAGTGTAAATATAAGTCTTATAAATGCAAAATTTGTTTTCAAAAGGGGCATATAGCCAAAGCATGTCAAAAAGATAAAGTGAAGACTTCAAATACGAATAGCGTAGTACAGGAGTCTAATGAGAGCGACATATGTTATTTGGGGATTTACAACGTTGAAAGTTTTTCTTCGAAATCTAAAAATCCACCGACTTGCGTTTAAGTAAAAATCGATAATGAAATTGAATTTCCTATGGGGGTGGATAGTGGTGCAGAAATTTCTGTGGTCCCCGTTTGATGCTTATCAAAAGTATTTAAGTAAATTTGAAATTAAGGAAAGTAATCAATTTTTGAAATATTTTGATAACAGTGTTCCTAAAGTATTAAGCGAATTGAATGACCAAATAACATTCAAGGGCAAAACAGTTTATCACAATCTAGTTGTTACAAAAGAAAATAACAGAACGAGTCTGTTTGGTAGAGATTTGATGAAAATATTTGATATTTTAGATAGATAATATTAATCAGAATTTTGATGTTTCAAAATTAGTTAATAAATATTCTTCATTGTTTGATGGAAAGTTGGCTAGATTGTCTGGTCGTAAAGGTCAATTAACAGTAAAACTGAATTCGAAGCCTATTTTTTTAAAACCCCATACTATTCCATTCGCTTTTAAGGCAAAAGTTGAAAAAGAGTTGCAGTTACTTGAAGAACAAGGCATTATCGAAAAAGTCGATACTAGTGAATGGGGTACGCCGTTAGTGCCCGTTTTAAAACCAGATGTTCATACACGTGTTTGTGCAAACTATAAATTGACTGTAAACAAACACTTAGACGATTACAACTATCCGATTCCTCGAATCGAAGAGTTGTTTGCTGCTCTCGAAGGAGGGGAGGAGTACAGTGTTTTGGATTTAGTGCGAGGTTATAATCAACTTGAGGTTGATGATGAAACAAAAAAGCTTTTAGCTTGGAGTACGCACAAGGATGCTTATTTAGTTAATAGATTACCGTTTGGTACGAAACCTGCTTGCGCTATTTTTCAACAAGCCGTTGAAGAGGTCATAAAAGATATACCTCATAGTAAAAATTATTTTGATGATATTATTGTTACGGGAAATAATAGAGTCAAGCATTTTAAGAATTTAGAGTTGGTTTTTAAGAGAGCTGAGAAGTTTAATTTAAAAAAAAATGCAAATTTTTGCAACCTCAAGTTGAATACCTTGGCCATATAATAGACAAAAATGGTTTGCATAAAATTCCTTCTAAAATAGAAGCTAATGTGCAAGAAGTGCAATCGCTCGTTGGTATGGTTTACTATTATTCAAAATTTATGCCTGGTTTAGCAACAATGTTGATTCCAATTTATGGATTGTTGAAAAAAGATAAAATATTTAAATGGACAAAAGAGTGTGAATCAGCTTTACAAAAAATCAAGAAAGAAATTGTTTCTGACAGAAATTTAGTTCCCTTAAATCCAGATTTGGAATTAAAATTAGCTTGTGATGCTTCTAATGAAGGCATAGGAGCCGTCCTTTTGCATATTTTCCCGAATGGTGAGGAAAAACCTATTAGATTCGCTTCTCGAACGTTAGCTAATTCTGAAAAAAAATTATTCAGTTATTCATGAAGAAGCTCTTGCAATTTATTGGGGTATAAAGAAATTTTTTCAATTTTTAAAATACACTCATTTTATATTAAAAATAGACCATTATTGGCATTTTTGGGGGAAGAAAAAGGTATTCCTCAAATGGCCGCGGGAAGAATGCAAAGGTGGGCGTATTTTTTCAGTGGTTTCAACTATACATTGAAACATGTTAAAGGTGTAAATAATGGAGGTGCAGATTTTTTGTCAAGGCTTCCTATAAATTATGTCTCTGTCAGTGAACCCGAAGCTGATTATTTTAATTTTTTTATTGAAGATAAGCTTCCAATTGATGCAAAAAGTCTGCGTATTGAGACTCGTAAGGATCCAATTTTAAGTAAGGTGTATGAGTACACTAGAAATGATTGGCCAAGTAAAATAGAAAAAGATTTACAACCTTATTTTATCAGAGCTCATGAAATTAGTATTGAACAAGAATTGCTCTTGTGGGGATATCGAGTTTTAATTCCATTAAAATTTCGAAATGAGTTATTAAAAGAAATTCATGTTACACATATGGGCTCAAGCAAAATGAAATCTTTAGCCAGACAATATTTTTGGTGGCCACATTTAGACTTAGAAATTAAGTAATACTCAAAAAATTGTGATATTTGCAATACACTTGCCAGTAATCCTAATAAAGCTGCTTTAATTAAGTATGAACAAGCTAAAGAAGTGTTAGAGCGAGTTTATGTGGACGTTTTAGGCCCATTCAATAATAAAGTTTATTTTATTCTAATGGATTCATATTCAAAATGGCCCGAAGTTTATTATATGATTAATATAACTGCTGAAAATACTTTGTGTAAATTGAGAGATTATTGATCGAGATATGGTTTGCCAAAGAAACGTTTGTCTGATAATGGGGGGCAATTAATCTCAGAAGATTTTGAAAATTTTTGTAAAAAGAATAAAATAAAACATGCGCTAATAGCACCAACCACCATCTAATGGAGCTGCCGAAAACTCGGTTAAATCTTTTAAATTCGGATTGAAAAAACCCTTATTAGATCCTGCTAACAAAGGTATTATAGTAGAAACTTTAGTATCACGTTATTTATTTAGCTATAGAGTTACTCCTCACTGTACCAGAGGAGATACTCCTGCAAAATTAATGTTTAAAAGAGAGTTGCGAACTCGATTTGATTTTTTAAAGGAAAGCAGAGTTGAAGCTAACGTTGACAGACAAATCAAAAATGTTCGTGGCACTCGTGATGTCTATTTTGATGTTGGTCACATGGTCTGGGTACGCGATTATAGAAAAGATGTTAATAAACCTACTTGGGTATAAGCTCAAGTTATTCAATGTTTAGGTCCAAGAAATTATCTTTGTAGAACTATTGTTGATAAATTAGTTTATAAAAGACATTTGGATCAAATAAGAAAAGCAGGTATTTTATTTACTCAAGAATTGTACAAGAGAATGAGAGAGTTGAAATTGATGACAAAACACAGAAAAGTCAGCAATGCACAAGTTTAATACCTGCTTCAATTATAAAATTGCATGAAATTGTGTCTATAATTCCTGAAAGTCGTGTTACTAATGAATGTGAGATCGATTCTGCAATTTATGCTGACGAAAAAGAGTGTGAAAATGAGCAGAATACTGAACGTATTAAAGTTGAAAATTATGATACTGAAAAATTATTGCAAAGAGATGCTGATGAGTCTATTGTCTCATCATTGTGTTTTGTACGGTTTTGAGGCGGATTTCTACAGTGAAATCCAGATGGCCCGCGGAGAACACAATAGCGCTCCTAGTGAAGTGAAAATTATTTTAGTTCTTATAGTTTTTATCGCCTTCCAAAGTGAATTTATAGGAGTTTGTTTACTTCTCATCGCTGAGCTATCAGTCGAAGGTGCAAAACGTGTGCTTCATTTGCTCGTCTTGGAAAGTTTAGGAGTACAGTGGGCTGTGCAAGGTGAATTCATAGCATGCACGGAATGCGTTCCGTACGTTTTTTATTCGGAAAATAGTATATATTACGAAATATAAGCATTTGCTAATGCCGCAGTTGGCTGACAGCTCCCGGAAGCTTGTCCATAGTAAGCCGACTAATACATATGCAAATTACTACCATATGGCTTCCTATCTAACATCAGTTTTGGTTACAAGATTCTGGTTAGACCCGTTTTGACATATGGGTGTCAGATCTGGTACAACCAGAGTGCTAGCACTATGGAAAAATTAAGAGTTTTCGAAAGGAAATGTCTTCGTGCATGTACCAGTTTGTACAGAAAGCTTGAGACAGATTGGAAACAAAACTGCTCAAGTGACAAGAGTCGATATCTTCATACAGAAACTTCTTCGGGATCATATCGCAAGATTTGTAACTGTGAGTGAAAACCCTTGGATTTTACAGCCGTTCCACCCTACAGGTGGGTATATTGCGACTTACCTCGCTACTGGCTTCGTTCCTCCAGAAGCATTCGTGTATTTGGACATGAATCGATATGTTTTTGATTCTGAGGCGTCCCAATCATATATCACATATATAGACGGGCCACCGATAAGAAGATAAAATATCCTCCGAGTTTGAGTTCACGAGACCAACAATTCCAATGGAGATACTCATTTGCTAGATTCGTTGAAGGTGATCGAGCCGAGACGGAGCAATCTAGGTATTGGTGGCTGACTGACTGATTTTCAGTTTTTGTGTTTTTCGTTCTTGGTTTTTGAGTTTCAGCTCATTATTGCTACATTTAGTGTTATTGTTTGTTTGTGTTAAAAATTAAGGGTTAGGTTAGGTATATGTTATGTTTATTATATTAGGTTTAGAGATAAGGGTAAAGCGTAGGTTAGGAATATTGTGAAATTTTTTAGTATAAGATATAGTTTTTGATTGAAATTTATTAGAATTAGGTTATAAGATATGAGGTGTAGGATCAAAGTTCACTGTTGTGTTAAAATTATAAATAATTTTAGGATAGTGTTGGTTGGTTTTTTCTCCTTTTCTCAATCAAATCATAATTACTACATTCTTAATTAATTTGGATTTGCTATAGTTTTTTTTGATGAAATGTGTTCAACTGATAACGTATAATTTAGAGAGCCATTTGGGCCATTAAGTTTTGGTACTGTTATTGTTTGGAATTTAATTTTTATTCTTTTAAAATTTATAACGATTAGTATTGAATCAAGCGCTTTTGACTTTGACTTAGCTCGAAAAATATTAGTTTTACGAAAAAATGTATAGAACATTTTTTACATCGAATTAATTTTTCCATCGATTCCTGTACTTAAAATGTAATTAAAAAATGTCCTGCCCCCGAGACGGGGTGGCAACCACCCCCAAGATTTTAACGTACAGCGGCAAGATGTAGAAAATGACTCTTGGCCTTCTCCCTGCCCTCTGTGAAAATTTCAAGTAAATCCATACTGGACGAAAAAATTGCGAGCCAAAATGCTTCATTTGCTGTACTACAAGTCGTATACTTTATCTTACAAGTCCAAGAAGCAATCAAGACTCCATGCTAATTCCCTTGTGAAACTTTGCAAAATTCACCTCCTGGATAAAAGTCGACTCTAAAAAATTAAATATATCTTGTTATAACTTTTTTTCAGTTTTTTTATTAAGATTAATTATTTGCCTTAGCAAATCGACTCTGTTACAGAATACAATTATTTCTTAAGTCGTAGGGATTGGTTGTGTTCACTTCTCTTCTTCGCTTTTACGTTTAATTCGAAAACAAAAATATTGTAACGTTGTGTGTGTTAGTTGGAAACTCCATGCGTTAAATAGCGGATGGTCTTGCTACTTGGTATTCACTTCTCTCAATTCATTAGATGTTGGCTTGGAATAACTTTTTCTTTCGTTTAAAGGATGTTTGTGTCATTTTAAAAGTCTAAAAAAGTGTTGGCTTGGTTGCTGATGCTTAAATGTCGCCCAAACAAAATTCGAACGATATATTTTCATATTTTATACTTTAAACCGGATTACTTCATTAAAACGACGATGTTGTACATTAGATGCTTAGGCTGCGAATGTTGAGATGAATTTGGTAACGACCTCCTTCAACTTAGCATCAGTAGCGTCTGAGATCTTGCCTTCTTGGGCAATCTGTTGGAGTAGACTTTGTTCGCTAGTCCTAATGTGTTGCAAGAATTCCTTTTCGAATTTGGTGATCTTGGTGGGGTCCATTTTGTCCAAGTATCCACGTACACCGCAGTAGATGACAGCGACCTGTGAACGGTAAAAGTTTTGATTAATTCGAAGGTTTAGTAGATAATTTTAATTATTTACCTGTTCTTCAATGGCCATTGGGACGTATTGTCCTTGTTTCAACAATTCAGTAAGACGAACACCACGGTTCAACAATTGTTGGGTGGCTGCGTCCAAATCTGAACCGAATTGGGCGAAGGCGGCGACTTCACGGTATTGAGCCAATTCCAGTTTCATGGAACCGGCGACTTGCTTCATGGCCTTGGTTTGGGCAGCTGATCCGACACGGGATACAGACAAACCGACGTTAATGGCGGGCCGGATACCCTTGTAGAACAATTCGGTTTCCAAGAAGATCTGACCGTCGGTAATGGAAATGACGTTGGTTGGAATGTAAGCTGATACATCACCAGCTTGTGTTTCAATGACTGGCAGAGCAGTCAAGGAGCCACCACCCATGGCTGGCGACATTTTGGCAGCACGTTCCAATAGACGTGAGTGAAGGTAGAATACATCACCAGGGTAGGCCTCACGACCTGGTGGACGACGCAACAACAGTGACATTTGACGGTAGGCAACAGCCTGTTTTGACAAATCGTCGTAGATGATCAAGGCGTGCTTGCCGTTGTCACGGAAGAATTCACCCATGGCACAGCCAGAGTAGGGGGCCAAGTATTGCAGAGGGGCAGCATCGGAGGCAGTGGCTGACACAATGATGGTGTAGTTGATGGCACCAGCATCAGTCAAACGCTTGACGATTTGGGCGACGGTAGATCTCTTCTGACCGATAGCAACGTAGATACAGTACAATTTCTTTGTTTCATCTTGTCCGTCGTTGAAACGCTTTTGGTTGATGATGGTATCGATGGCAAGGGCAGTTTTACTAGAAAGAAAAGCAATTGGTTTGTCAGATACGGTCCAGCGAATCTGGATTTGATGTTTTACCCTGTCTGTCTGTCACCAATGATCAACTCACGTTGACCACGACCAATGGGTACCAATGAATCGACGGCCTTAATACCAGTCTGCATAGGCTCGCGTACAGAGACACGGGGAATGATACCTGGGGCCTTGATACCCACACGGAAACGGTCCTTGGTGTTGATTGGGCCTTTGCCGTCAATTGGGTTACCCAAAGCATCGACGACACGTCCCAAGATTTGTTCACCGACGGGCACGTCGACGATAGCACCAGTACGCTTGACAATGTCACCTTCCTTAATGTACCTGTCGTTACCGAATACGACAACACCAACGTTATCGGGTTCCAAATTCAAAGCCATACCCTGTAAGTAGAAAACAATTACTATGACGATGCTTCTTTGGATACCTTGAGAAAACTTCTATCGCACCTTCAATCCGGAGGAGAATTCCACCATCTCATCGGCTTGGATGTTCTTCAAGCCATAGACACGAGCGATACCGTCACCAATGCTCAATACACGGCCAGTTTCTTCTAAATCGGCTTTTGGTGCAGCGCCCATAATCCTTTCTTCCAAGATGGAAGAGATTTCGGCACTGCGATGGTTGCTAGATACATGGAGCTTACGTACGGCTAGAGAAGCTGCTGGGTATGCGGCCTTGGCGGCAATCTGAAAATAATGCAATTTGGTTTAGTTGTAGTTTTTCTAATATCTGTAGTTGTTAAAACTATATATTAAGTTTGGAGTCATGGAAAGAATTTCAAGGATGTTAAATAATTGAGTTTATTCCGGCTGAATGAGGCTCCTCATTCATTTTTCTTTTCTAACGAGTTTAGCTTAGCGCTGGTATTGATATTAGTATTGGAACGGGGTCACTGACCAGTGGTAATCCATTTAATGTCCTCATTAATACCAACGCATATTTATTAAATAAACACCCTCAAATCAAAGAATTTGTGGGACTTTTCATATCAAGGAACCTGAACCAGCGAATCACCGCGAATGGTGAAACTCGCATGATTATATAATGAAATATAAAGATGCGGTTCATGATCGTTTGCAGGTTTTTCTGCAAATTTTCAGATGCATACATTTTTTGCACCTCACTCGTGTCGGACTCCCAAAAATTTATTTATTTATTATGTAGATGGCAAGCAATTTGTAGCGACTAACCCTTGATAAGACAGCTACTCATATTACCGGGTAATATTGATGTTTTCAGGTGGCGACCATCAAAATATAAAGATATGAGATACGAACCATACTACAATTTTTTTTTACCAATTTATCGCCCCCATTATCCAATCCATCGTGTTTCGATTCCGTCTTGACAGACGGGCCAACCATACACCTTTCTGTCAACTTAACCTCAATGGTTACATAATTTCACAATTTTAATCCAATTGCAAACCGATTTAAATAGGTTTTGCCGCATCCTAGACCAAATAATGAAGCCTTTCGTCCATTATCAAAGATATTCCTTTGGTTTATGTATAAACCCATCTCATACGGTTACATAACGTCACAGTTTTCGGCCAACTCACGTTGCATAAGAGTTTGTCACCGGATCCAAATAATCACTAATTATCAAATTATCCATGAATTTCACTTTACACGTTCGATCCTCCTTTGATACTCTTCACTTTTGCATTCAGTTAAACTCAATAGTAATAAAAATAAAACGAAATCAAACTGAAGACCGGATTTCTTTACCAAGTTTTGTCGGCTGTCATCGATTTTTCTTCAAACGCAATTTTCTCGATTTCTACCACAGATTTTTTGAGAAATTTTATTAATTTATCAAATATATACCTGTGATGCAGCTTTTGGCAGTGACCGGGCCACAGATGTGGCCAAACGTGCGGATAAGAGCGACATTTTCACGTTACACTTGCTTTAACACTTCCCTAGACTTTTACAAAGATGGATGCCGGACCGACTACACTTTTGCGGGACCGCTCGTCGTATTCTTGCTAGTGCTATTTGCTCCGACAAATTCTTGTATAACAAAATCCAACCCATAGGAATGTGTGGAAATGAAAATGCCGTATTATGTGGAAAGTGGAGAGACGTCGTTCAGAACTGTCGGAAGTGTAGAAGCACTTTGATACAGGGTGGAAATTTTGTGTCGGCTATAATATAATATAACAATTCTAAAATAAATTAAGCGAAAGCTAACACACTAAAATTTTTCAATGTGCTTCGTAGCTCTTCAATCTTTTAAAGTAAAAAATAACATTTTTTTTTAACATTTTCACATTTACGTACAATTCGTTATAAGGTAGAGATTCAATAGTTTTATTAAAAGCTTTATACTATACAGGTACAATATAATTTTTAATGCAAAGCAGAACTCAAAAAATTATATGTTTTAGCATAGTTTATGTGTCAATTAAAGGTGGATATAATGCTTATAAATAAAGAATCACCTAAAAGTGCACATCAATTAATTTTAAATGATCTTAGTCAATTATTTTGTTTATTTGATTTTTCCGCGTATCCCGAATCGATTGGTTGTCTATCACAGCTACAGTGACAAAAACTTTAATTTGAAAAGTTTAATCGTTACTAAAATTAAAAGAAAAATTGTGCTAAAGTGAAGTGTAAGTGAGTCTCAAGGCTCTGATCTTTTATTAATATTGAGAAAGAAAAAACTTTGATAGTGATTGAAGAATAAACATAAAACTCAACTATTCCCAAACTTTCCGCAAAGTGATCCACAAAATGTGTGCACCGGTAAAGTGTTTTGAGTGCAACGAACTCATTGTTGAAAAGAGTGATTCTATTGAATGTATGGGCTGCAAGAAACTCTTTCATTTTTACTGTGCTAGTTTCACTGAAGCGAACTTTAGAAAACTTGCAAGAATCCAACTGTTCCTGCTGTGAAATCTTCAATCGAAATAAATAACGACTTAAGTGACAATTTACAAGCTAGCAGAAAGGAATTCCAAAAGCAAAATATTGAGTTTCTCGAATTGCGTAGATTTCTAAAGGAAGAGTTAGTCGAATACAATAAATCGCTGGACTATTGTTGTAGCAAGATCGACGACTTCAACACACACATTTTAAAATATTGTGAAAAAATTGATAGTCTGAGCTCAACGTGCAACAAGTTATCCTCTGAAAACTCAACCCTAAATGCGCAAGTGAAAAGTTTGTCCGTACAAGTAAATCAGCTACAACAAGCTAAACTGGCTACGGAAATAGAAATATGTGGGATTCCAATAACGCCAAATGAAGACGCGTTCACTGTTGCTGCGAAAATAGGAAATCTGCTGGGAGTGGATGGAAAACAAAACCTGCTGAAATTCGCAAAGCGCAAAATTATCAACCGACAACAAATCAACGCATCTCCATCAATGGTTGTTCGTTTCGCTACGGAAGAAGCGAGGGATCTGTGACTAGTTGCAGCTAAAGCAAAGCGAGACCCACTCATCTGTAGAAATTTCCACGATAAATTTCCAACTAGCAAATTCTACCTAAATGCTCACTTGACCCAACATTTTAAAAGGCTTCTTTACTTAGCAAAAAAATTTGCGAAAGTTCATAATTTTAGGTACGTATGGTTTAAGAATAATAATATTTATATTAGAAGATCTGAAAATGATCACGTTCATAGAATCAATTTCGAGAATGAATTAAACATAAATTTGCTTAAATGAATGTAATTAATGTAAATAACAAATATTTGAAATGTTGGAATCATATATTCCTACAGAACTAATCGATTTTCACGATCAATTAACTTTTGAAGCCGACACAACCTTTTCATGCAATAAGATATTTAATAAGTATTCATTTAATAGTAGCTTGAAAATCCTACACCTCAACATAAGAAGCGTAAGAAAAAACTTTGATGAATTGGTGATATTATTGAATGAGTTAGATATTTCTTTTGATGTAATTGTGTTAAGTGAAACGCATCACAGTAGTTACATTGATGACTTCAGTGTTATAGCCCCGAGTTTTCAGTTACCTGAATTCAATATGCTTTATACAATTTTATGCCGTAACAAAAATGACGGTGTAAGAGTCTTTGTCAAAAATACTTACTTTGCTCAAAGCGAAGAAATTACGTGCATGGAATTCACGGAGTTAAAAATTAATATCCATTTGCCAAATCAAAGGTCATCCACAATATACGCGATTTATAAATCACCTACGATTAATGACTCAGAATTTATTTTGAAGCTTCATTCCATTTTAGGAACGAATAGCAACATACATAGTGATTACGATATAGTGGTTGGTGATATTAATATAGATATTATGGACCACAATAGAATCACAAACGAATATTTAACAGCTATAGGTAGTTTAGGTTTTTTATCTCTTATAAACAAATACACTCGTGTTAATGGTAATCAAAAATCGTGCCTTGATCATATTCTTATTAGACAAAAAAACTTCGATAGTCTTGCAACAGTTCCGATTATTTTGCAGAACTCAATAACTGATCATTATACTATACTGATAAATATAAATATGGATTATCAAAGCAATCAAAAAGTTAAACTTAATAATAAAGAAATAACTAAAATATGCTATGAAAAACCAAGGAGTCAATTATCTAAAATAGATTGGAGTCAAGTTATCTGTACGCAAGATAATGCAAACATATCAGCGAGTAAGTTTTTATCTCTCTGCTCGACAAAACTGTATATTCCCAATAAACTTAAACCACTGAAACCCTGGGTAACCCAAGGTATCATGAAATAATTCGTAACAGAGACAAAATTAAGCAAAAATTAAATAAACAACCATTTAACATGCAACTAGCCCTATATTACAAAAAAAAAATACGCGAAGAGAAACTACTATCAAAAACAACTCGCAATGGCTAATAACAGCAACAAAAAACTTTGGGAAATTGTTAAAAACAACGCCAATAATAAAGAAAAACAAAGCGCACTTCACAAAATAGTGAACCATATGAGGGTAACAGACAACAACTCTATTGCTGATGAATATAATATTGCAAATATGTTCAATAACGCTTTTTTAGGAGTCGGTAATATAGAAGTAAACACCACATGGAACGAACCAAATAACGAGTCCTACGGTTCCGATATGTTGTGCAATTTTCACTTATCCAATATCAGGGCTATAGAAATTGAAAGTATCATCAGTTCTCTGAAAACAAATACGTCGGTAGCTTGGGATGATTTGTCTCCTACAACATATAGAACAATTAAAAACGAAATCAGCAAACCGTTCAGCCTTTTATTCAATAAATGCATTGTCGAAGGAATCTTTCCAACTGATTTCAAGAAGGCGATAATTATACCAGTACATAAAAATGGAGGAAAACTAGAAACTAATAACTATCGACCAATATCTCTTCTGCCGGTAATAGCTAAAATTTTTGAGAAATGTATCAAAAATCGACTGACAATGTATTTGTCTGAAAATGATATTATATCAAGCTATCAATATGGTTTCAGGGAAGGCATGAGTACAGAAGACGCTGTCTTATCAGTAATTACTCAGAAATCGATGCCAATAACAAACCTTTGGCAATTTTTATGGATCTTTCAAAGGCTTTTGATACAATTTCACATCAAATTTTGATATCAAAACTAGAAAAAATTGGTATAAAAGCCAATCCCTTAAAACTCCTTAAATCATATGTGTCTTCGAGACAACAATGAGTCAGAGTGTTAAGTACGCTAAGCGATTGGTGCATGAAAGACAAAGTAGGTTTACCACAAGGGATAGAGCTATCGCCGTTACTATACAATGTTTACGTAAACGATCTTTGCAATATAAAATTGAGCAGCAAATGCAAGGTTGTGGCTTTTGATGATGACACTGCCCTATTAGTTTCATCAACAACTTGGAACGAAACTAAGCATATAGCAGAAATTGCAATGACTCGGATCCATAACTGGTTGCAAGACATAGGCTTCGCCTTAACTCCCACAAAACGCTGGTGTTAACCTTCTCATTGACATCTCTGGGTCAGCCATCATACCGGACTCTTAAACTGCACAAACTAAACTGCCATAACATTAATAAAGGGAATACAGTGTTTAAGCGCCAAGACTTAGTTATTGTTGAGAAAACAAAGTACCTAGGAGTCATAATTGATCGTAACCTCAAATGGAATTCCCATTCTGAATACATGAATGGAAAACTCAGAAGGTGCATATTTCTCTTTATTTCATTACGAGATGTGTTGACAATACCGCAACTGAAAATAATCTATTATGCTCTAGTTCAATCTCTAATCCAATGCTGTATATCGGTTTGGGGAGGTACATTTAAGACCCATATAGAAAATTTAGAAGTTACACAAAAGATTATACTCAAGACAATGTTCAAGTTACCTAAAATATTTCCATCATCAGAATTATATGACTTAACAGGAGTACTTGACATAAGAAAACTATATACCAAATCTGCAGCTATTTACACATTTAAAGCGCAAACCCGTCAGGTTTCAAGCAATGTTTGTAGTACATGATATAATTATTATAGAATCAATATACCTACTTGTAATAAAACACAATTACAAAGATATATTCAATATATTGGCCCAAGAACCTTCAACTTGTTGCCAGAATTCATCAGATGTGCTAATACATCAGAAATCTTTAAACTTTACATCAAAAAATGGCTTCTTAGTATGTCTGGTGAAGAATTTTCAAGAAAATTTAATTATATCAATTGAAAATTTTAATTTTCAAATACTGTTATTACTACTAAATAGTAACTTAATTAGAATAAGGAATTAATCTGTTTTATAATATAAAAAAATCAAAAATTGCGTAGGCAACTAATTTGTTTAACCAAACTCCTCTCTCAAGCCCTGCTTTTGAGAAGTTGACATAGCAAAAATTATTCTTAAGTTTTTATGAATTATCATGTTTCATTGCTAAATAAAGTCAAAGTTTAATTGATAGCCGCAGGCCAATTCACATTTTTCTTGAAAAGCCTCGGGCATTGCTTCTTTGAGTGAGCAGACACGTGTCGATTCCCTTGAGTCATCTTCAGTGTCTAAACGATGTGTGGAAATCTACGTCTAGCATTGGTTGCGTAAAGTCGTGTTTTAAATCGTTCCTATCAAAAGTGTACTGAAATGAGTGTAGATAAAATGTCTGGAAAAGACTGCAGTGATGGTCTGCTGCCTCGGCAAAAGAGGATGGTGGGATCCGCTGAGATTGGCCTTATCTGAGGACGGGTGAATGCGCTAGCAGACTAGCATTGCTGTGTCGTGGGCGGGTTCTTTTCCCCAGCACAAGGACCCATTACAAAAAAAATTTCGCATCCACGAATTTCGGGGTTCAAACAAATATCGACCGAAGTCGAGAATGAGGTAACCTAATATACTAAGGGTCACAAATTGCTGACACTGACGACAAACTGGGCCTGGAGAAAACAGACGGACATAAGAGGACTTCGTCGTTACCGACGATACTTATGTCCCCAAAATAAGTGGGGCATGCAGGTGGAAGCGGTGCCCCCTCACACCCTCCCAACTGGATCAAGATCCAAATGTAAGCCTGGCCATTTTGTCAATTTAAATGAAAAACTCATAAAAACATAATTTGAAGGCATTTTTCCCTTAAATGAAAAATACAAACGTGGCAAATTCATGTTATAGTATTATGTGAGGGAATCACATAACACTATGCCATAAATAGGTATGCGAGCGGAAGGCCACCTTGCCCGGGCAACAGCACCTTGTTGCGAATTTCGGCGTACCGGCTTTCTCCCATTCGCAACTTCAAATTACCGCCGTAACATCTCCACCTTCCTTTGGGCACATATACCCTTTTCCTCAGTAAATTTATTTATTTTTATTATCATTTAACAATTTTCCTATATTACTCATGGAATTGTTTGCAGCGACATGAATGAGTTGAATAATAATTTTTCTGAAAAATTATTAGAGAAGAAAAATGTTAGAAGAAGGTGGTTTCGACATGAGTACTAATTCTCCTCAGGCCATCACTCTTAGATACACACCTATAGTTTTTTTCCCCATCGTCTCAATCCTGCCCTTTTCCCTATTTTCAATTACCAAAAAAAATAGTAACATAATAATAGTTTTTATGTTCCCACTAACAACACTCCATTTATTAATTTTCATTAACAAACTTACATTCGGTACATTTTTCCTAACAAAACCTCATTCCTTCCTTCATACTAACTTATTTTATTTATTAGTTCCCACTAACAAATTTTATTCATTCACGTTTCCCTAACAACAGATTTCATCTCAATGAACCTGAGAAAGTAGCATAGTTGAAATCAACAGAAGGTGACTCCGTTGGTAGCGTCGTGGCTTCTCGACCGGGGGTCCGCTGGGACCCTGGGTTCAAGTTCTCCGGGCGCAGGCAGCACTCTTTTTGGAGTATCGGCAAAAGCAATTGTTTCCGTATATACGAGTATATGACAATTTGCATCTAATCAAACGATTCCATGGTTATGCAAATAGCCATATATGCAAAATGGAAATTGTTGCGTTTGTCGGTACGAAAAAAATGTGTGGGTAGCGGAATAGAAGTGTATTGAACTTCGATTACGTTATCCAGATTCGGCAGCGGTAATTAGGCATGAAATGATTGTGGGATTGGATTTACTGGGTGAGAAATGCTGGATTTGGCAAGGCAGTCAGTTTTAGACTTTGGGAAAAATAAGAGGGATTGCCTTTGACGAGGGAGCTTTGAGCGAGTTTTCGATGATGACGGAAAAAAATAATAAAAGTCTTGATTTTGGAAAATTTGTGTAATGAGTTTTGATATGCAAAATTAGTAAATAAAAAGCCTTGATTATGGTTCGGCAGATTTTGGATTGAATGAAATGATCGAAAAGTTGGTAAAGGAAGTTTGAAAGCGCAGTGAATTTATAAACGAAAAAGTAAAATTTTTCTGGATGTATATGAGAAATGAAATTGCATGCGAGTGGATTTCAAGTGGGCTAAACAAACGAAAAAAAAAAATTAAATTAAGTGGGGGTGAATCCGGAAGAAAACAGTGACGGTTCAAGATGTATAAAAACGAAATCTAAATAGTTTTTGAATTTGAAAGAAAATTGGTACCGAGTAACAGTCGATGCAGGCTGTGGTGGACGCCGTGAAGAAATTATAGAGAAAAAAGATCATTCAGTGTCGGGATTGCAAAAATAATGAAAAAGAGGAAGTCTAAATTAAGAACGAATGTTTATTAATGAAAAAGTGAAACAAAATTAAACGCTAACCTGAATATAACTATTACCGGGATCAGTGAAGGATGAATAAAGTACCAGATCTCCGAGGAAAAGGTTGACCGTTTCTGAAAAGTGGCCGGTTTGGGTTGTGTTTTGAGTAGTGTTAATATTTTAAATTGAAGTTAATTTTCAGTGATCCCCTTCAGTTGCCGAGCGCTCCGAAGCATCAATAGAGGTTAGTAAATTGCACAATTTTTCTTTATATTTTATTTCACTAATCTTTTCGTCATATTTGAAATTAGTTTTTTTTTGTATCTTACCACAATTACAGTCAAACCTGGATAAGTGAGAGTTCAAGGGATGGCAATCTCATTTTCGCTTATGGAGGCTTCTCACTAACCCGAGTTTCTACCTTATAGAGGTACAGATATAACCATTATCACTCATAGGGGTTAAATAAATCATACAGCAGATATGTGGTGAATAAATGTATTGTACATACCCAAAAACACAAATCCAAAAACGAAAAACCAGAAACCAAACAACGAAAACACAAAAACCAAAAACCAAAAAACAAAAAACATTGTCATTCAGCCACCAATACCTGGATTGCGCCGTTTCAATTTGATCAGCTTCTCCATTGGAATTGTGAGTCTCGTGAACTCAAATTCGGAGGATATTTTATCTTCTTATCGGTGGCCCGTCGATATATGTGATATTTGACTGGGACGCCATCAGAATCAAAAACATATCGATTCGTGTCCAAATACGAACGAAGCCAGTAGCGTGGCAAGTCGCAATATACCCGTCTGTAGGGTGGAACGGCTGTGAAATCCAAGGGTGTTCACTCACAGTCTTGCGTTATGATTCCGAAGAAGTTTCAATATGAAGATATCGGCTCTCGTCACTTCAGCAGTTTGATAAATTCTTCTATTCAGGCTTTCTGTACAAACCAGTACATGCACGGACAGTTCCTTTCGAAAACTCTTAATTTTTCCATCTGGTTGTACCAGATCTGACATCCATTTATCAAAACTGGTCTAACTAGGGTCTTGTAACAGATAATTTATCCAGGTAAAACTTCTAAGTTAGAAAATGAGTTTATAGAATACCTAAAAATTAAAAATAGGGAGAAAAAACCAAAAATTTTTTCTGCTGGTCCGTCCGTTAAGATTAATGAAAAGAAAGAAAAAGTCCCACCACTCAATGTATTTGGGCAAACGTACAAAGATATGGTTCTGCTTTTGGGAGCCGAAAATAAGCAAAATGATTTTGAGATAAAAAGAGTCAATGCCGATAAATTGACAATTAGGACTAAGTCGTTGGTTGATTTCCAGGCAACAAAAAGTGCGTTGAATTTTGGAGATGTTCCGCATTTTACATACAACCCCAAAAGCGAAAGAAACCAAACCTTTTTATTTATTTTCGTGCATGTACTGGTTTGTACAGAAAGCCTGAGTTGGATTGGAAACATTATATATCGAATAGAAGAATTTACCAAACTACTCAAAAGTTTCCATAACCTGCCTCCAAAAATATAAGGAACCTTATAAAAATTAGTATTCTTATGAAAAGTACTACAAATTTGTATTTTAGACAAATACGTGTCTATGCTTCCTGGGCGTCATAAAAACTAGTGTTTTCATGCAAATGACTACATATTTGCACTTGACGCAAACTAAACAAACGCAACCATAAGACAAGACCAAAATTTCAACAATCGGATGAAAATTACGGGCACAGTAAGCAATCAAAGCTGAAAAGGATTGTTCGCGTAAACACGATCTTTTGCATAGCCCCATTAACAAAAATCCAAAGGTGTTAGTTCGCAGGATCTTCCCAGCCAATTGACATCATTCAATCTTGAAATGACGCGTCCTGGAAATTTCTCTTGCAAAAGTGCTCGATTAGTCGGTGTTGTGTGACTCCGTCCTGTTGGAACCACATGTTCTCCAGATCATAATCTTCAATTTTCCGCCAAAAACAATCGGTTAACATCCATCCATAGCGGTCAGAATTGAGTGCAATGGCTCTTCCTTGATCGTTTTCAAAAAAATACGGGCCAATAACACCACCAGACCATAATGCACACCAAAAGGTCACTTTTTCCGAATGCAAAGGCCTTTCTGCGATCACCTGAGGATTTTGAGAGCCCCATATGTGGCAATTCTGTTAATTTACGTAACCGTTGAGCGAAAAATGAGCCTCATCACTATAGAAAATTTTCTTCAAAAATCGTTATCCATGGCTTGTTGTTCAATCACCCAATTCGCATACATTCTGCGTTGTGTGTGGTCTGGAGGCTTAATTTTAAATGCAAAATCTACTACGATGAGCCGTAGGATAATCCCAAATGTTGAGCACGTCGAGGAATCGACAAAGTCGGGTCTTCCTCTACACTTTGAGCAACGACAGCGATATTTTCAGCAGAACGAATGTTGCGATGATGCACAGGCCTTGCAATATCAATAACCGATCCAGTCTCTTCAAATTTTCTCACTGTGTTCGAAATTGTTTGCTGTGTAGGTCGATTATGTCGACCGTAATCGGCTCGTAAAGCCCTAAATGTTGATACAGCAGAATCACCATTTTTATAATAAAATTTAATAATTTTAACGCATTTTTCGGCTGTTAAACGATCCATATTTCTAAATGGCAAACCTTCAGCTAAAAGAAACACGCTTTGGATGACACTTAGTTTTGACAAATGTCAAATGGCAGGGTTATACTTTTCCAACCACGAAATGGATAACCCTGTATAACGTTTCAACTAACTCCGCATATAAACAAGTAGGCGAATTGCAATGGACTACTTGGATAGAAAAGATCAAGAAGTACCTACTATTCAAAGAATCGCTTACTACCACATGCATGATCACATGTAGGTCAACTTTTTTCGCAAAAATATATGGCGATATATGAAGAATTGTAGAAGTGTCAACGAAAACTTGTAGTTTCAAGACGGATTTCAACTGTAAAATTGAGATGGTCCGTGAAGAATGTAATAGCGCTCCTTGCAAAATGAAAATTATTTGTTATTACACTCGTTTGCTTTTCATTGTCTTTATTTACTTCTCAAAGTCTAGCTGTCAGTGGAAAGTGTGGATCGTGTCCTTCATTTAGCCGTCTTGAAAAGTGTTGGTGAACAGTCAACGCCTGCTTACTCTGGCCCGAAAGCAAAGCAATTAACGAGCACGACTTCACAGCGGGAACTGTCAAAAGCTGTTCAATTGCTCTAAAATAACAGGTCAATAGGTCTAAAAACATGGTGCGCAATGTGACGTCATGCTTTCGCTTTTCAGCCTGTGTGAGGAGGCGTTGGTACAGTGATTAGTCCAAGGTGAATTTTAAGCATGCAAGAAACTTGTTTTGTATTTTTTTCACATGAAACACATTATACATTATGCCATGCAAACATTCGCCTTTGCCGAAGTAGGCTGACGGATCACGGGAGCTTATCCAAAGTAGGCTGTCTACTACATATGCAGATTGCTGCCATAAAGCTTTTATATTACGTCAGTTCCGCTCCTAGGTCTTGAAATCAGGCGTAAGTATCACATTGGTTGGTGACGACTTCATCTGAAGACTTAAGCCCTATTTTGGTGATGTCACTGTAGATAATGAAACATTTTCAATCAAAAGAAATAAAAAAAGTCAAATATGCACTATATAACATCATATTTATTTACACATAATCATTTTTAGATTTCATTTTATAAAACTGTAAATTCTCTTTGAATAAGTTAAAATAAAAGATGACAAAAATAGCATAATCTTATCTTATAATTCAATATACATACTCAAAACTTTACAGATAACTATCTGAATATACAGTTTCAATAAAAGAATTAAATATACATTTTAATTTTTAATTTCCTTTTTGTTACAATAAATATGCCTTCATAAATTCTTAAAAATTAAATTTCTTTAGCCTAGAAACTGTTTTTGTTTGTTGTTTAGTGAAAAATCTTCAATATGGCAATAAAATAAAAATGAAGATTATTTATTTAAGATGTTATCAAATAGAAAATTTATGCGCGCGTTTACCAATTGTTTATAAAAATTCAAGAAACTATCCAAATGATCATTAGATTTAAAGTATTCTATTTTACTATAATTATATTCTAAACTGCCATGAATATATCGAATTTTTAGATCTTATATTTAATTTTGTGCTTAATTTATGGATTATATTTTTCATAGGGAAACTGCAACTCCAAATTCATTACATATGTTATTTACTTTTTTCTCAGTTTTCTTTTGAAGATATTATTTTGTATTTTGATTATCCTTTTTTCGTGGATTTTTGGACCTTGGTATGTTTAAAGAGCGTTTCGAAAGCGTTTTAGCTTTTAGTTTTTAACTTTTTATAATCCGTTTGGATGAGTTTCCAAAAACTAAATGTGAACCTGTATATTTTGCGTATTATGTATTACCACAAGTATATAGTTTTATTATTGTTGCATTTGTTTTTAATTTTATTCTACTTACAAGTTGTACGTTTCCAGTATCTACTTGAGCTAACAATTTACGTTTCTCTTTTATTTGGTGTCGAAGTTATATTCCATTACAGATGTGTTTGCGTGGAAATAAGATGAATCGACTTAAAACATTATTATTGATTTACGTTGGAGGTGCGATATGAAAAGATTTCAATTCACAGATCGATTCATTGTGGTAGGGAGTCCTAATTAGACTTCTTGTTCTTGTGTTTCACTTAACCTTGTGATACGATTAATCTCAGGTATAAATAAACATCTCTATTATTCCAAGATTCATAACATTATGTAAGTTTTCGAAAAAACCGAATTAAAAAAACATGGTAACAGCTCAAGAGCAAAATGTAATGTATTTGTAATCTAGTAATGTATTGTTACATGTACAAATAATTCTGCGAGCTACTGTCGCAATTGTTTTCACAACCATTAAGAATATCAAAAAATGAATTTACTCGAAACCACGAGAACCCAACAAGCATTATCAACATCTGAAAGTGAGTCACGCTGCTGGAATGTTCCCGCTAATTCACCAATGTACGAGAACTGAGTTGAATGATTAGAGACCCTACATAAAGGCGAGCTGAATGAATGGGGGGATCATTCATTACAACCGCGATAGAAAACTGCGATACGCGAAGTAGATTGTTTGAGTGTGAAGTGATTTTAGTAGACAATTGCGATAGAAATTTATGGACAAGTGGAAGGTAGAATTTTAATAGTGAAAATTAAAGTTGTGACATTGTTAGTGAAGTGATTGTGCATTTTTGACGAATTAAATAAACTATTTTAATTTAATTTAAAAGACATTGCGTTTTCACTGTCCCGGAACATTAAATTATTGGTCACGAACCAAAAACACGCGACAATATGAACAATTATGGAAGTGCTGTCATCTAACGGTGACTGGATGTATAGAATAGAGATATGGCCAGGGGCTCGGCTAAAGTAGATCATATTTGAATCTCGAGCTGTCAACTTGCATCCATATTTAAGTATTCTAATAAAGCGTTCTTTATACTCTTACTTCGTTGGTGTCGTTAATCTCACATAAAAGGACAATAACTGGCGACGAGGTGAAAAACCTATGGTTAAGTATTATTGTGAAGTGAAATGCCAGATGAATACGATAGGTTGAAAGCTGAATTTTTAAAAAAGCAACAAAAATAGTATCTAAGAGAGTCGCAACCCACAAAAGAAGCTGAAGAGTTGAATGTTCTCCGTGCAAGTTTATCGTCATCGGTGGTAATACCAACGACGATGGCTTTTTCAGTGATTAATCGATCCATTCAACCTTATCGAGATAAACACAATGGTCATCATCGGTTGAAAGACTGGATCAGTATTTGATACAATGATTAATGGCATTATAGAAGAAAAAAGTTGACACTCTAATTGCAGTTATTGGACAAAGCCATCATCTTCGTAATATAATGGCCGTATTCATAGTTGATCAAAATCTCAGCCCCTTACACTTAGTAATGACGTCATCACAATTTTTGCTTTCTTTTGATCAGCTAAATGCAGTGACATTTCGTTCTATCGCTAACTTTTCGACTTGCAAACTGCCGATTAAAAATAGTTTTGCCGTGGAAGTCGTATGTTTTATATATCAAAACGTTGGCGACAACGTTCAAAGTTTTTCGCTGGTGATAGCGATTTGTTTCATAAGCCTCCATTTCGCGCCACTACATTTTTCATCTTTTTAACTTATGGCACCAACTTCAGCGAATTATGTCGAATGTTTTAATGCACGTACACTCAACGAAATTTAACAATTCAAATCACATGGTTTCCACTTGCAAAACTATTTTTAAACTTCGTAATATAATGACCGTACTCGTAAATCCGATGACGTATTGAATATGGGCTAAAATCAGCTGTGCACTTTTGATTTTGTCGAAAAGTGATATTTCTTCGACTTAGCAATGCTACGAGTTTAGTACAGGAATTGAAAAATAGGTTTAAACGGGAAAACCGTGTGATTTGAATCGTTAAATTTCGGTGAGGGTAGCTTAAAGAATTGCTGTAGTGAAAACAATTATGCTCACTAACCGACATGCATTAAATCATTAAAACTATTTTTAATCGGCAAGATACAAGTTGCAAACTTAGCGATCTAAAGAAATGTCACTTCATTCAGCTGATCAAAAGAAAGCTAAAACCAAACTACGTGATTATTGATTGTAAGCAGCTGAAAATTTGATCAGCTGTGAATACGGCCATCATATTACGAAGGGGATGGTTTTTGAGTCGAACAAATGTCACTTGTTGACAAAAGCAAAAGTGCACAGCTGGTATATCGCCGCCGTGTTATCATATTTATACATCATTAATTTTATGAATACTGCCATTATAGTACGCAGGCGACGGCAAAGTGGATTTGACTTAATGAAAAGTTTATGCTCACCAGCATCAAAGAAGTTTGACAATTACGAGTACTTATACTTATGAAGGATCATCTTGAGCCAGCACTGGCAGTGCGTGGAGAACGTTATCGTTTTTGGATGGCTGTTCAAGAGGAAAATGAGAATATTAAGCAATTTTGTGCAAAACTGAAAGGTCTGGCAATGCATTGTAATTATAGCAGTAATTTGAATAGAAAAACCAGGAAGAGAGAACACTATGAAAATTTCAGAAGAGTAGCGAAAAAGATAATTATAATTAAGAAAAGAAAATAGTATGACGACTTATTGAGAAGTATCGAGGTAAGTTTAGCGAGCAACAACACAAGACAAGCATACAAAGTAGTGAAAAGCCTGAAACGTGGTTATCAGCCCAAAACCACGCTCAGTCATGATGACATATCATCGCTGATGAAACCAAGATTAAGGAAAGATGGGCATCATATTTCAAGAACCTCCGTAATTCTCCGCTTAGTTTGAAAACATCGGAGTCTATAGATGAGCTTCCATTGAACCCTACAACTCTATATGAAGTTTCTTCCATCATCAACGCCCAAAAGAATAATAAAAAGCTGGACATCGATGAGATTCCAGTGGAACTCATCAAATATGGTGGCAGCAGTGTTCATAAAGCTATTCACAAAATCATCCAGTACATTTGGAAAGAAGAACATATGCCGAAAGAGTGAAGCCAGTCAATTATATTCCCTATCCACAAAAAACGTGACAAGCTACAGTGCGAAAATTATAGAGGCATATCACTACTTTGTACAGCGTACAAAATACTTTCTAAAATCTTAGAAAATAAAACCGGATCATATGCCAACAGTATTATTGGGGAGTATCAAGGTGGTTTTAGAGCAGATAGATCGACTATAGACCAATTATTCATAGTCAAGCAGGTACTTGAAAAATGCTGCGAGTTCAACATAAGCGTACACCAAATCTTCATTGACTTCAAGCAAGCATACGACAGTATTGACCGTAACGTACTGTGCCAAATAATGCTTTGCTTTAGCATCCCAGCCAAATTTGTCCATCTTACCAAAACAACAATGACGTCAACAACCTCCCAAGTCCGCATCAATAATCAACTCACCGATGCCTTTGACACAAATATCGGACTAAAGCAAGGAGATGGGCTGACCCCATTGCTATTCAATTTGGCTCTGGATAACGTCATAAGGAAGCTACTTGTCGATGAATGAGGCACGTTACTATTCAAGTCGAGCCAAGCAATAGCCTATGCGGATGGCATCAACATTTTGTCACGGCCGTTAACAACTGCCAAAGAACTCTTGCTGAAACTCGACAGCGAAGCAAAACTAGTAGGGCTACAAATCAATGAAAATAAAATAAAGCTCATGACGCAGTCGAAGAAAAATACTTCAAATACACAAAATATCACACTTGGTGAATACATCATTGAAAATTCGAGCAAATTTGTGTATTTGGGCGCCAAAATAATGAGAATCAGTAATGAGAAAGACGAAAGACGCCGCAGAATACAGCTCGCAAATAAAATATTTTATTCAGTTTTGACGATCTTGAAGACCAGCTGCATACACAGGAAAACAAAGCTGCAAGTATAGAAATCTCTGATAAGACCTGTGTTATGCTATGGGTATGAAACTTGGACCCTAACAGAAGCATCCGCAAATATATTGAACGCCTTTGAGTTCCTGATGCGAATAATCGGAGCCAAGCTAGATGGGGACCAATGGTGCATTTGATACAACCATGAGCTGTATGAAATTTTTGACGAGCTGGAGGTCCTAATGATTGTAGGACTATGAAGGCTGCAGTGGGTTGGACACATGAATCGTATGGAAAAATAACGGATGTATTCGTTTAGAGAACTGAAGGGAAACCGAGGAAACGCTGACTCAGTCAATGAAGACAGTTCATCGCTGCTCAGATTTCGAAATTGGAGGACGCGGTCAATGGACCGAGCCAGCTGGAGGCACTATTTGTAGGAAGCGAAGGCCCGATAGGGGCTGTAGTGCTACGAAGAAAAAGATACAAATCCAATGGAGCAATGTCTTCTAATTGTCCGATCCATGACTGAACTTCTCACCGATCTAACTGGCCAACAAGCAGCTGCCAACTTAGAAAACTGTCGAATATCCGAACTGTTTAGCATTATGGTACGGTTTGTTGTCACGCTTTCTATACTTAATGTCCTCGGGTTATTGTGGGGTAGATCCGTCCCACATATAGAAGAAATGTGATACAAACAGTAAAACATTACAGCAGTTCGATTTCAAGAAGGCCTACTCACCTGTGGATGTATTATGGTACGTACGTACGAGTAGACAAACAAATGTACGGATAGACAGACATATGCCTAAGAAATAACACGCGAGCTTGAAAACCTTCCACTACCATTCATCAGTTATAACCATCCAATAATATCAACCGTTATACGGGAACTATAGAAATTATTAACTACCCGAAACCATCTCAAATCCCTTCCCATTTAATTTAGAGATCCCAGAAGATTCTATATTGTTTGTATTTCTCTTTAACACATTCACCCCTTACTTGTAGGTGCTAGTGTGGTGATATAAACATTATTAGGCGTCGCACAAGGAGCATATACCCCAGCAAAATTAAGTTGATTACCAGATTTATTTGGGGGTGGTTTTCAATAGTAAAGCATCCTTCAGTGCCTTCTCGTCGTCGTTGTCTATGGCATAACTGCAGGTTTATGCCTCAAAAATTGGTCGCCTCCAATTGCCGCGGCTCTACGACATCGTTTACCAATTTTAAATGCCGGTAAGGATCTGCTGCTGAAGCCATTGAGTCTTCTGATCATTTTCTCGGCTTCCCTGCTGAATGTTCCCCTTTGACGTTAATTTGGATAGCCTTTGCTCGTTTATACTTTCCACATGTCCAGCCCACTGTAGTTTTACGTATGCACTACAGCCATTTTCGGGCCTTCGCTAAGATAGTTAGAGTATCTCATTATCATGATTGAATTTGTCGGGAATCCACAAGGTGATTTGGTCAGTATCACGCTTTGGAAGTGTGTCCGTCCACCCAGCTGCGAAACGTTCTGATTTTTAAACCAGTACATATCATAACTGAATGGGCTTATAGTCCGTCTGAAGAATCACTCGAGCTAAATCACGTTGCCGCTAACGATAGTCAAACTAGGGACCTTCGGCTTAAATGATGAGTGCACTAACCACTACGACACGCGGCCTACGTATGTAAATTATAAACATCATGTAACTCGTCGTTTGTTTATTTCTCTCTATTTAACAGTTTATGCCCAATTACATAATAGAGTGAACAATAGCACAACTCGGAGAAAGAGGAGAAAAAAAACATGAAATAGGAAGCCTGATGCAATAAAAACGGCAAAAACGAAAAAGAAAAGTTAAGAGAGTTAAGTTTATAGACCAAATACGAGAGGGGGAAAGGTCAAAGTTGAAGGTCATCATGATTACGTGATATTCTAACCATGAGTGAATTCGACGATCTTGTTGAACGCGTTACGCGCCTCACTGTAACCTGGTTGACAAAACGAGTATCGAGTAAACCACGGCAAAGCCTATAAAGAAAACATTCATCAAGGTAGATTCGACGCTTTTCCAGCGAAGGAATATTATGATGTATATTGGATATGCGTAATTCATAATAAATGTAGCGAATCCTGAACTTCAAGAAGGCGATTCGTGAATTTTTTTCAATGCAGCTTCTAGCGTAGGCTTCAAATGCTTTGACTGTGGTGACCAAACTGGCGAACAATACTCAAGGATGGGACGAACCAAATTAGAATATAATTTAACCAGGATAAAAGATCGGAACGAAATAGGAATTTCTTAAAATCAAGCCAGAAATGCGAGAGACTTTGACTATAACCATCGAACTTGAATTTAGAGTCGAAAGTGACACCTAAGTCCCTGAAATGAGCTACAATACTTAGATACGTTCTACTCCATAGTGTACGGCACCATTGTCTGCAACTGGATATCGCAATTTTCCAAGAACGTCTTCAATTCCGAGTTTATATATTCGCACCCATTGTCTACTCGAAGTACTTTCACATTCCGGTTAAACTTATTCGAGATCCCCGTTACAAAGACAAGGAAGCAATCGGGTTTCTCCGACTTATGTTTCACAAAATAAATGTTTCTGTAGCCCGATGCGTCGTCCTTAAAATAAACGAAAAACCTCGCGCCTTTTATCGTGGCCCCTCAACGTCCGAATGAATAAATTCGCTGGGTTCGGTATTGCGAATATCGCCATCTTTCTTAAACGGAAATCTATGAGATTTCCCTAATTGACAAGGCTCGCAAAAAAATCCCCGCTTGAGGTCCGATTCAATCCCATCACTTGATTTTTGCAATATCGTGTCGGTATTAAGATGCCCGAACCGCTCACGCCACCGTTCGACTCCGTGTTCGAATTCGATTTCGTCTCAAAACACAAGTGGTAAATATTGTTCCTCTGTCTGACTCCCAACGCTACATTTTCTCCATCGCGTTGAAGGTGGACGAATCCGCCTTTGAAAACAACATTGATATTTTTCGAAGTGCACGCTCCAACGCTAACCAGATTTTTCTTCAATTTCGAGTCGCAGATCACTCCATTCTCCATTAACAAACTTACTTCGAGGATCCCAATGCCAGTAACTGGACACTGGTTGTTGTCACCGAGCGACACACTCTCCCCCAACACTGATCGGAACTCCGTGAACCACTCTCGACGATACGTAATGTGACGGGAGGCTCCCCTATCCAATAGCCACACGTCGGTAACATCGCGTTTCAACCACTCGTCGAGCACCTTTTGTTCAGATTTCTTGCGGGTCGCCCGCGGCTTATTCGACACCGCCAATGCACGATTCACACCGTCTTTCGCTCCTTTTTCGACGAAGTCTCTCTTTTTCTTCCGGCACTGTCGGGCAATGTGCCCCTTTTTATGCCAGTAAAAACACTCTTGCGGCTCTCACGTCCCAGACTGTTCTTGGGCAGAGTTGCATCGCCAGGTTTTGGACTTAGGCTGTGTGCGGGACCATCGAGTCGTTTGGTGCCATTCTATACTCATGGAAGCGTTTCGTCAGCTTCAAATTGCTGGACTTCGATTTTCGTTCATACATTGTGAAGAGCTTTCGACATATTGCACACAAAAAGAGTCTGCATAATGACTGGATCCACTGCGGCCGAGATCATGTACATAGCTTTCGCACTTTCCTTGACCCTTTTCTGAATTCATTCGCGGTCGCGACATCTCCTTCGGGTTTTACGCGAGATCCATCGTCATTTGAAATTTCCACGCCTGGAAATTCTTTCGTCGAGCTTCGTGCCGTATTTCACCGAAATCTCGTCCGCCATTTTATTTATTCACGGTGACTTCGCAATCTCGCGGATTTCTCTCTCGTTTATTCGAACGCGATAGCTGGGCCCATAACCTCTTGGATATAAAAGTAGGTTTACGCAGAAATAAAACGAGGAATTACGTGGCAAAATGAAAAACGCATTATTCTCCAAGGGCGTACTTTACGGAATAGGTTACTAATAATATTGACACGAGTCTCAGGGATGACAGATCGGTCACCGAACTCCTCTCGTACAGCAGCTGTCAAAAAGATGAATGATTTTACAATTGTTCTTGATTGTTGAGCTATGAGAGTAGTTACATAACTTTAGAGCTTTGAATATGTTCGCATGGTTGGCATACATAAACGAAAAATGCAACAGTGCAAATTAAAAACAAAAGCTATTCATAGCGTCCCCAACAACGACTGAAGCTTGAACATTTGAGATGCAGAGCAAGAGGTTCCGGTCTCACCACCAACCAGAGACGAAGTACAGGCGGCAGTACGGGACCTCAGAAAAAAGAAGGCTCCTGGAATACGAGAGTAATTCAACAAGTACCTAGCCTACAGAAAAAAAACGAAAATTTTGAAAAGGTGGCAATTTATTTTTCCACATAATCTCCTTCAAGCTCGATACACTTGGCCCAGCGATGCTCTAACTTTTTCAACCCGTCCAAAAAATACATTTTCTCGAGGGCTGCAAAATAGGCCTCCGTGGCGGCGATGACCTCCTCATTCGACCCAAATCTATTCCCGGAGAGTAATTTTTCCAGGTTTTGAAACATAAAGTAGTCACAAGGGGCCAAATCTGGAGAGTACGGTGGATGGCGCAGCAATTCGTAGCGCGATTCGACCAATTAGGCCATGGCGACGGCGGAGTTGTGAGTCGGCGTGTTGTCGTGGTGGAACAGCACTTTTTTCTTCGCCAAGCGGGGCCGCTTTTTCTTCAATTCGACGTCAAATTGGCCCAATAAGTCTGCATAGTAGTGCCCTGTGATTGTTTTATCCTTCTCAAGGTAATCGATGTGGATCACACCTTGTGAATCCCACAAAACGGTGGCCATCACCTTTCCGGCCGATCGAACAGTCTTCGCCTTCTTTGGAGCACGTTCGCCGGGTGAAGTCCACTGTTTCGACTGTTCCTTGGTCTCTGATGTGTATCAGTGAATCCATGTTTTGTCGACGATCACGAAACGATGCAAGAACTCCGCCGGATTGCGCTGAAACAGCGCCAAACACGTCACCGATGTGGTTTCACGGTTGCGTTTGTTTTCCGGTGTGAGCAAACGCGGCACCCATCGCGCTGACAGCTTTCTCATGCCCAGTTCTTCATGTAGAATATGATGCACCGTTTCTTCTGCGATGCCCACAGTCTCAGCTATCTCGCGAACCTTCAATCGACGGTCTGCCAACACGAGATCGTGGATTTTTTTAACGGGTTCCTCCGTAGCAGCCGTGGCCCATCCAAAACCGACGTGCGGCCACGAACAAACTCGTTGAACCAATTCTTGACGGTCGCCATCGAAGGAGAAGAGCCACCGTACACAGCATCCAAGCGATCTTTGATTTCGCTGCGCGATTTCCCTTCCAAAAACAAGAATCTAATCACTGAACGATATTGTTCTTTTTCCATTTTTGTACAACTGACCGACACGCTCGCTTCCAAAAGCTATCAAAACAAAACTAATAAACGGAATTGACTGAAACTTTGAGAGTAGGCTACTAAAAGAATGTACTGTGCGATGGTAAAACTCTTTTGTAATAGCAGCACCATCGGGTGGTGAGGTAAAGTACTTTTTGAATGAGCCTCGTATATGCAATACCAGCAGAACTGCTCCAGAGTGGGGGTCCTTATCTAAATAACCTTCTGCATCGACTAATATGCAGAATATTGTCAGAAGAGCAGTTATCAGAGGACTGCCAAAAATGTATATGTCCTGTTCACAAAAAGGGGGACAAATTAAGGTATGAAAATTATAGAGGCATCACTCTACTATGTACGTCTTATAAACTGCTCTCCAAAACTATTGAAAGAAAATGAAAGCCGTACAATGAAAGTATTATAGGAGAGTATCAGGGAGACTTGCGAAGTGGACGGTCTACAATAGACTAAATACTCTCAGTAAAGCAGATACTCGAAAAGTATTGGGAATATAACATCGATATGCACCAACCCTTTGTAGACTTCAAGCAAGCATACGATAGTGTCAACAAAATTGCGCTGTACAAAGTATTGCTTGAATTTGGCATCCCAACAAAACTAGTCCGCATGGTCTAAGGTCACGATGCTAAACACAGAGCCCCAGCTTAAGTAAACGGTGACCTAACGGACAGCGTCACAATGAAATCAGGCTTAAAACAAGGGGATAAAATTGCTCCAATGTCATCAGGAAGGCATCAGTTGAAACCTCGGGAAGACTTATGTTCAAATCGACACAATTGTTCGCATATGCTGATGACTTCAATATTATGGCACGTTCAATCTGAGCCTAGAATTTAAAGCAAACCGAGTTGGCCTACGAGTTAATGAAACTAAAACTAAATTCATGGCTCAAACGAGGAGACAACTCCAGTTCGACAAAACCTGACCGTAGGCAACTATAACCTTGAAAGTGTGGATAATTTGTTCTACCTTGGAGTTAATCTGAATAGAAGAGGCGCGGAAAAGGACGAGATTGGACGCCGCACAAACGACGTAAATAAAGCCTATTACTCCATACTTCCCATTCTAAGGTCCAGAGTTGTACACGGGCAAAATAAGCTCCGCATTTACAAAACTGCTGCTGTTATATGGGAGTGAAACATGTACCCTGACTAGCAAATCTGAAAAGACAGTGGACGTATTTGAACGCAATGTGCTCCGAAAAAGCTATGGCCCATTGAAACAAGGAACAGAGTCGAAACTAGGTTACAATGATGAGTTGCATGAACACCTTTTTCCTCTTGCGTAAAGTTACGTAAATTGCAATGGGTGGGCCACGTAGAAAGAATGGAAGAAACCCGTCTACCCAAAAGAACATGAAAGAGAAGAGCATAAGGTAGACGTTCAGCGGGAAGACCAAGGACTTGATGGAAAGACACGATAGAAGCTGATATCAGATCCTTATTGGGAGTGAATAACTGGCGGACAAGGTCGCGGAACCGTGGTGATTGGAGTATACGAATTCTTGAGGCCAAGGCCCGGCTTGGGCTGTCGCGCCATATATGATAATGATACATCGTTAGAAAGAGAATAGGATACAGCTAGATCCTTCAGCTTGGATCTTAAACCCCGAATATTTTGAAAGGAAATAGTTAATTTACTATTAAGAGGGTTATTGTGTGTTTTTAGGAAGAACCGATGTTACAGCTTTGGCATCCCTATGGTGATCAGGAGTGGCTGCTCCTGAAGAGATAAGGTAGACACCCCGTCGAAACTGCTTAGTTTGTTGTTTTACTAGTTTAAAGTAAACTACATCCGTCAAGCTTCCATCCTTTAGGCAGAGATGAGTGGTTCAGTTCAGCCACTTTAACATCTTTAGGTTTGACATTTCCCTTGTAATGCAACGCGCTTCTTCGGAGAAAGTAACGGTTGTGTTCGTATAATGTTTGCGTTTGTCTCAAGTCTCCGTGTCCACTGACTTTAACGAGGCAAAAAAAATGTTGAATTGAATTACTGTAAGGTAGCTTAATTGACACATAATAGAACATTTCTAAAGATAATAAAAATTGATCGGTACGTCTCGTAGAGTAGAGTACGCATGATGAATATTTTGTAGTGTACTCGTAGCTTCGTGGCTCGACAAGAACCCACCTCATATGATCCCGCAAATGATAGTCACCATGCACGCGTACGCGGTCGTTAAGCGAAGCTAGTTAGCTGAGCTCGGTCTTGTTTATAGCTCGCTGACACTTGTGTCAGACAATTGGCACCCGTGTCCTCCACGGATTTATGAAAAAAAAAAAATCATTAAAGAGCTCGGTAGAGAACGAAATTTTTTTTCTTTGAAGTTATGATTTTACAAGCATTCCAGGCGGCCAGCAATCAGGGTTCAAAATGAAATCACACGACACCGGAACGGCCAGTTTAAAGGAAGCTTTTACTCTGTTGATCAAATTGTCCCTTGCCAAATTCTGGCAACTAATTATAATCACAAATCAACCGAATTTCTTACTTCCGTAACCTAAGGTGTCTTTGGTATATGTATTCAATGTAATCCTTGATATAAAGATTTGTTTCGGTGGCGCCACTATTTGGAGCAATGGTAATTCCTTAGGAACATGTTGAATTACGATGTTTTTTGGAATAGCTAACCGATAAAATGAAGATCTCTGGGCCATACTTCTCGTAATGATGGTTGAAGCAGGCAGTATATAAAGCAAAGCATTTGAATCATCACTATCCATTAGAGATGCGTTGCTTGATGATGATGATGATGATGATGGTATACTCTGCGGCAAGCCCCCTGTTGTGATGGTCGTTGTAATGAAGTCTCCACTCTGTCCCATGGTTCACTGCGCTGAAGCTTCTCCTAAGTTTTTTGCACTCAAATTATTTAAGAAAGATTTGTAAGAGTCCAGGCTTAGTATCCTTCGCATGTCCCGCGACATTAAGATAGGAAATACCGTAAAGTAAACTTCGATGATAAGGAGAAGTAGTGACCAATGATTATGCTCCAAAGCAGAAGCAGATGGCAGCTTGCTCAACTGGTAAACAAAGGAGAAGTGAACATACGTTTATTTCTTATACGTCTACATCTAAGTATCGAAAGTTTAAAAAAATAACGTGCACATATTTGGATTGATATTAAAACGCTGAATTGCTATGAAAAATTTAGATTCAGTATAAATTATTTGGCTTTTTAGGGCTTTGCACTATTTACAAAACCATATTGTAGTCCGCGTGGTGTAGTGGTTAGCGCACTAAGCCCGTAAGCCGAAGGTCTCTGGTTCGAGTTTCGATGGCGTCAAAGAGATTTAGTTCGAGTAATTCTTCGGATGGACTATAAGCCTGTTCAGTTATGATACGCGCTGGTTTAAAATCAGAACGTATCGCAGCTGGGTGGGCGGACACAGCCAAAGCGTGATAATGATCATATCACCTTGTGGAGTGCCGATAGATTCGATCATGACGATGAGATACTCTAACTATCTCTAAGCGAAGGCCCGAAAGAGGCTGTAGTGTTACGAAAAAAAACATTGAAATCGGTTTTGTCTGTCCGTCTGTCTGTATGTTACAGCAGTTTTTCTCGAAAATTATAGCAGGTACAGACACCAAACTTTGTAGGTGGATCAGAAGTGATTATTCCTCGAAAGTTTGGTTACCACTGAATTTTTGAACGGTTTTTAATGGGCTCCCTCCAAATTGGAAGGGGAGCCACAAACATTTTTTTACCTAAGTTAGTTATGTGGGTTGTCAAATGAAAGGTATTGATGATAAGTCTTGAAACAGTGCTACCAGCTTCTGGGAGTGCAGGGGGAGGGAAAATACAAGAAAAATTTGTGTCCCCTCCCCTCACGATTGGACATCTGCGAGCCGAAAAATCTGATGAAAATCATGGAGGCAGGTCTTTATGAGACAAGGGGAACAAATACCTAAGAAATCGAAATTCGTTTAATTTTGGTAATGAAAGTAAGATCTTCCAATCGCATATTTTTCCCAATAAAATCGTATGAGTACCCTTAATTTTAAGGAAATTCGGTATTTAAGTAGTTTTACGAAAGTTCTTAATACTTTGTAAGTTTGAAGAAATTAAAAAAACAACACAGTTCTGATATGGACTTCCCATCGAGATATTTTTAGGAATTCATGATGTGAATAATTTTTCCTAAATTACAACAAAATGGCGACCGTAGAAAATGGAGCAACAAAATGGCAACCGTTGAAAATTGTGTAACAATGGATTTTCTTTTAATCATGTACATCTCTTTGACGTGCTTCTTGACTTCATTTGTTGTTCGTCAACAAGCGGAGACACACGAGCACCCAGGATACCGCAGATGCCGGTCGCAAAACACACAAGTGCTCGAGGATAGACAGGAAGTGTGCCGCCTTCGAAGTGAAATCGAAGAGCTAAAGGCAAGAATTCAAACGTATGAAGAAATGTTCAAGACGGCAAAACAAGTTCAAGAGAGTGGTCCGATACGAAAAACAGAAGAAAGCTGCAACTCCAATAATAACTGAAGAGGTATTAAGTGCTGGTGGCACGAACGGCGCCACAAATCGAGTTTATCTCAGTGAAAACATTCGCGACAAGAAGGTCGACGGTAGAAAAAAAAAACTTACCACTTTATTTGGTACAAATAACAAATAAGAGCAGTCCAAGCGCTCTTCAGCAAATCAGGTATTTAAATTTTCGAGTGGTGAGGTGGGAACGCCTCCAGAGACGAGAAATCAACCAGTGCTATCGCTGCCAACGATTTGGGCATTCGGCTGCCAACTGCGCCATGCATTACCGATGCGTTAAATGCAAAGACGTGCATGCTCCCGGTGAGTGCAAATTGGCTCAGACGGAGCCAAAAGAGAAGTTATATTGTGTGAACTGCGGTGTTTTTGGTCACCCGGCATCATATCGAGGATGCTCCCGATATCAGGATGCAAGATTGAAATCTGCCCCAAAACAAACACAAATACACCGCAGTGTCTTAGCTCCGAACTTCGTCAAGCCCGGAGTATCATTTGCACTCGCCGCTAGAGGACCAGCAGAAAATGCGGAAAATAGGGTAAATAATGTAAGTGGCAATAATGAGCTGCTTCTCAAAATTTATCAACAATTAAATTCCTTATCAGAGCGAATCGATAAACAAGATTCGAAAATTAACATTGTTTTTCAGCGTTTAGGACTTTCAAATGGCTCAAAATAAGTTGTCATCCAGCCACATTCCCACGGATAGGATTCGTCTCATCTCGATCAACGTCAACTCCATTGTTACTTTACATCGGCGTGATTATCTCCTTGAATTCATTGCCAGACAAAAGCCTGACATCCTGCTTCTAACCGAAACCCACCTCAATTCATGGCACTTCATGACATTCAAGGATTTTGAATTCGTAAGAAACGATAGGGTAATAGGTGATGGGGGAGGTGGCACCGGGATATTGGTACGAAGACCCTATTGTTTCCAAAATATTGAAAAAGTCGAATTCAAAAGCTTTGAATCTCTTGAAGTGTCCGTTATCAAAATCTCACTGCCAGGTGGGGATAACCTCTTCGTTATCTCTGCCTATGCAACTGGTGGAACTGTTCTCAAGCTCAAGGAGGAACTCAATTCCTTGTTCGAAATACTCGAATTGAACAGGCTGCATAACTATTATATTCTTGCTGGTGACCTGAACGCCAAGCATACATCATGGCTGAACGCCACCAATAATCCAAGAGGTGTATTCCTGAAATCGCGGATAACAGAGAACAAAATTGAATACAGGTGCAATCTATATGGGTCGGAGTTCCCAACATACCCTAGGACAAATTCATATTTGGACCTTTGCATTGCTGACACAAGACTCGAATTCAACTTTAATAGTCCTCAACGGAAACTGCAGGTGCTTCCTTATGATAGCGACCATAACGCAATCGTAATGGAAATCAATCATCACAGGGATGATTTCTTCCTCATTCCAGTTCAACATGAAAATCATCGGTTGAATTTCAAAAAAACAGACTGGGGAAAGTTTCAAAAGAAGTTTAATCGGGAGTACCAGAAGCAATGTCCCCCTTCTGATGGCGGCAACTCTTGCTCAATGGTTCCTAATGACAGAAATCTAACTAACGATGAAATAGATGTCTATTTGTCGAAGTTAGAGAAGCTGACGTTGGAAACGATTGAGAAAGTAGTTCCCAAGATTAAACATCGAAACAATATGGAAGGATATGAAACACCAACCATCGCAAGGTTGAAAAGATTGAAAAGCCTCCTTCTCACACGCGTCAACAATATTTATCGACGATTTTTGGACTACAACCATCCCTCGTTGACTTTGTTGAAATTACATCTGAAGAATGTCCGGAACTTAATCCGGTCATACTTCAGGAGTGAGGTCAGCAATCAATGGGCGGAAAAATTGAGGGGTATTAGCCCACAGGACCCAGACGGCGTGTTCGCGAAAGTGAATAGCATATTCCGCAAGAAGTCTCGAGTGAAGGTATCGAATCTTGAAGTCACTAGTGATGAGATAAATCTTCTCGATAGGGCTGGTATCGAAATTGATAGTACGACTCCGGATAGAAATGGAAACAGGATTATTTGTGAAGGATTGGATAAACTTGCCCTGATTGGAACACATTTTGAATTGGTTCATCTACCAAATCCTGAGAGAGGGAACGAAATATTTTCAGAGGTCGTTGAAGCAAAAGTTTCCGACTTCAAATCAAGCCTGAACGGCCAATCAATTCTTCATTTCAATGAAACATTAACATCTGACCTCATACCGAGCTTGAATCTTATTGATTATTTTGTCAGCTATGAAGACTTGTGCTTCATATTTCGCAAGATAAACAACAAGAAATCATGTGGTACTGATGGTATTCCAAATGTAGTTCTCCGACATTTGCCTGAGGTTGCTATTAGGAACTATTGCATATTGTTCAACAACATGTTGAGCAATTCATATTTCCCAAATGAGTGGAAAAAGGCTAAGGTATTTCCGATCTTGAAGAAAGGAAAAGAATCTTTGTGCCCCAAAAGCTATCGCCCAATCAACTTGCTGCCTAACATCAGCAAGGTGTTTGAAGTGATACTCAACAGAGCATTAAACGCCCACATTGAGGAAAATGAGTTGATGCCGAATTGCCAATTTGGTTTTCGTGCCAGGCATTCGACCACACATGCAATAACGAAAGTAACCTCAGACATCTGTTGGAAACTAAATGATAGACAATGTGTTGGAGCATGTCTCATTGATATGGAGAAAGCCTTTGATACGGTATGGTTAGATGGACTAATTTTTAAACTCCTTCAGGACAAGTTCCCCAGACACCTTGTCGCCATGATGTGCAATATGTTATACGGGAAATCGTTTGTTGTAACCGATGGAAATCTGACAACAATGCGCGAGTTCAAGGTCTTGAATGGTCTACAGCAGGGAACAGTTACTGCGCCTCTGCTCTTCTCAATCTTCATTCGCAAGCTATTGAACGGCTTTGATTTTAACGTCTCGCCAACGCGATCATTGGTAGCGTTTGCTGATGATCTGATCATCTATACGGCAGACCGAAAAGCTACAATAGTTCAGAGCAATCTCCAAAAAATGTTCAATGATGTACAGCTGTACACTGACAATTTCCGAATGAAAATCAATGCGCAGAAGTGTGAAACAATCTTGTTTCGGACAACGCTGCAGGGGGTCAGTCAAGACCTGAAACGTAATTGGAAAGATTTCCACATCATGGCTGGCGAGGGTAGTTCAGAACGAGTTCCACATAAATCCTGTGTTCGATACCTCGGTGTTTATCTCGATCAGTATCTGTACTATACTGAACATGTGAAAATCATGCTCAGTAAGGCACTAAAAGTAGTCATGGCCCTTCGAAAGCTCTTTCATTCCAGATACATTGATCAAAAGGTCAAAATTATCTGTTACAAGACCCTGGTTAGACCAGTTTTGACATATGGATGTCAGATCTGGTACAACCAGAGTGCTAGTACTATGGAAAAATTAAGAGTTTTCGAAAGGAAATGTCTTCGTGCATGTACTGGTTTGTACAGAAAGCCTGAGACGGATTGGAAACATTATATATCGAATAGAAGAATTTATCAAACTGCTGAAGTGACGAGGGTCGATATCTTCATATTGAAGCTTCTTCGGAATCATATCGCAAGATCTGTGACTGTGAGTGAAAACCCTTGGATTTCACAGCCGTTCCACCCTACAGACGGGTATATAGCGACTTGCCTCGCTACTGGCTTCATTCCTCCAGAAGCATTCGTGTATTTGGACATGAATCGATATGTTTTTGATTCTGACGGCGTCCCAGTCATATATCACATATATCGACGGACCACCGATAAGAAGATAAAATATCCTCCTAATTTGAGTTCACGAGACCAACAATTTCAATGGAGGTACTCATTTGCTAGATTCGTTGAAGCTGATCGAGTTGAGACAGCGCAATCCAGGTATTGGTGGCTGAATGACAATGTCTAAATTATTCGTGTTTATTTTTCAGTTCTGGTGTTTTTCGTTATTTCGTTTTTTGAGTTTCAGCTCATTATTGCTACATTTAGTGTTGTTGTTTATTTTTGTTAAAAATTAAGTATAGGTTAGGTTTATATTATGTTTATTATATTAGGTTAGAGATAAGGTAAAACGCTTAGGTTAGGAACATAGTTATAGATTTTTTTTAAGTATAAGATAAAGTTTTTGATAGGATTTATTAGAATTAAGTTAAAACATATTAGGTGAAGGATCAAAGTTCACTGTAGTGTTAAGATTATAAATAATTTTAGAATAGTGTTGGTTGGTTTTTTCTCCTTTTTCCAATTAAATTTAAAAAATATTTAATAATCTTCATTGATTGGAATTTGCTATAGTTTTTTTTTTTAAATGTGTAATGATAACGTACAAATTTAGAGAGCCATTTGGGCCATTAAGTTTTTTATTGTTATTGTTTGGAATTGCTTTATATTCTTTTAAAATTTATAACGATTAGTATTAAATAAAGCGCTTTTGATTGATTGATTGAAGCCTTTGTTTATATAATGGATGAAATCCTAATGGGAGACGACAAAAGCAACAATTTTTTTTTTATTTTTCCAAATTGAAGCCACAGTTTTTTTTGCTTTAGCACTACAGAAGATGGTATGGTCAGTATCACGCTTTCACCATATGACCGTCCATCCAGCTGCGGTACATTCTGATTTTAAGCCAGTACGTATCACAACTGAGCGGGATTCGAACCAGAGACCTTCGGCTTACGCAGTGAGTACTCTAACCAATACACTACGCGGACTACATAGCGCACTGTTACACACACACTGTTATTAGTGGAGTGGACTCTATGGAATTTATTTCCTACTTTTTAATGCAATTGGAAGGTGATTATAATTATCCTGAGAATTCTTTATTTTATATTATTTTAAATAAATAAAAATCTGGTTGACCCATAGTATTATCAATTAATAGTCCAACTAGCTACTGGGTTAAGTGATATTGCCGCGATATGATTTTATAAAAAATAGGAACTGTTTTATTTTTTATGCTACCTCTTTCTGCCTCTGCTTCTATAAAACTATAAATATTTATATTTGCCTGAAAAGATGGTACTTTCAGCAAAATATGGAAAATGAGAACAACGGCCTATTGGTGAATACCGATGAATTAAAGTTAAGTTACACAAATTATTAAATGTTGCATTATAAGTTAATCATTCCATAGTGTAAATGATGAGCGAAGATTATTTCTCTTCATTGAGCAGGACATGTCAAGAACGTTTGAATGAGATTTGATGGTATGATGGTATAGAAACAACCAATGTGCAACTATTGAGTTTATAAATAACCCCCCACTTTTATAGATCATTTCACATAACCTTACTAATTGCAAACACATCTGATTTTTATATAGATCAAAGTTCAACAATTTCTATCACACATATATGAAGTTTACACCTAATCAATGCTTGTTCATTTCTACATTTCGTTATACGTCATTAAAATTTCCTAACGTCACAACACTGAAATTAAAGATTGTATTTTATTTCTTATCTTTTTTCTCTTCCATTCCATTCGATATTGTTTTCATCAAAATATGGCAGCGATAATTACTTTTCTTTTTTCTAAATAGAATACAAGTGAATCGTATTTGTTTTGTATTTGACTTCAATATCATTTTGTTTGTCTATCTTTAATACACAATTTTTTGGTTTATTCGATTTTATATATTGTTCCAACGTACACACACACATTCTTAACACACCTGTATATTTTCACAACATTACGTTAAGCATAAATATTGTTGCTGTTGTTTATTGTTTGTTTTCTTAAATTATATATATATTCTATTTTATCTTTGTAACGTTTGCTTGGTTTCATTTTTCATGGATATTGTTCATGCAATTTTTTTTGCTGAATTTGTTTTTTCATTACCATATTTACTTTTCATTTGTTGCTACTACATTGATCCAATTTATAGAGATAGTTCGAAATTTTGTATACAGAGCATACTCTTAGACTTATTTTAAGAGGGAAATTATGAACAATAGATAAAAACAATTCAAAACAGATAACTAATAACAATATCGAATATATCTTACTATTACAATGTTCACTCACTACATTTAAAAACGATTTGAGCGTCATTTTACACTTTCAATGTGCTTTTTGTTTGTACGGAAAACGGAAGAAGAGAGAAACGGAAAACGTTCTAACAAACGAATTCTAGTTACAATAAATTAAGTAAAAATTCACAGAGCATAAATAGGATTTCCATACTAGAATATAAATGAAATAATTTGAATAGTTTAGTTTTTTGTTTTCTTCGTTCTCAGTTTTTTTATATAAATATGACTAACAAATTGCTTAACAATGTATAGTAAAAATATGTACATCTAGAAAATAAATTCACGGGATAATTAGTCAGGAAGCATGTGAACAAAACTAACAGGAAACATTCCGCGTCTAGATGGATCATTTTCAATTACTCCTTCCATCCAATTTTCATCATCAGTTCGTTCGTTGAGGACTATAAGAATTTCACCCTCTCGAAATTCCAGCTCATCGTCATTATCGGCTGCGCAATCATAGAGAGCACGACACCGTCTGTAACCAGCCTGCGGTTTCGTACAAAAATGTGACTCATGTAAATTTTATCTTAAAGATTTCAGAAAGATGCTTTACATTTCAACTTACATAATTATTATATGAATTTTTCGATTTCATTCCATCACTCATTTCAAGACGATCACTATCACTAGCTGTAAGAATATTCGATTCAGCTGAACTATCTAATGGGCCAGATGAGTCCAATTCGGCATTCCATGATTCGTAATCTCCATAATTGGATCCAGGCGATTGTGATAGAATCTTGAAATATCAAATAAAATAAAAGAATGAAATTACTTACAACATTGACTTAAAAGAAAAACATAATAAAAAAAACATTTAAAAACATGTAATGAAATGTCAGGAACGAACATAAACTAACACATGGATTAGTAACGAGAAAAACAGAGTGAACATCTCAAATGCTGCCGTGTTATAGATGTGGAAATTTTGAAATATTCATAATCTTTCATTCAATCCGAATAAAAATGTGATGTGTTGCTATTATTAATATTTATTTTAGAAACGATTGAAAAGCAGGACATTTACGAAATCAAAGTGATCACGCCACTAATAATAAATACCCTTTCAAGTTTTGCAGAAATCAACAACTTTGCTAGCCTACGCTGTAAAAATGATGGAATAGAAGAAAGTTTATATTGTTTGTATGGTTTGAGTTTTGTTTTTGGTATTATTTACTTGAATGTGTATTATTTATAATGATGAAAAATTATTTTTTTATGTAGCAGTGAATACGTTGAGATCAACTTTTTAAAATAAATTACGATAAAAGCTATGAATTGTTGGAATATCAAAACACTGTTATTTGTGCTTATCTAAGGTACATTCTTTAAAGCTTCCCCAACTCTGAATAAGATTTGGAAATTTTTTTTAGGTGAATCAAACAGTCATACCCACAACTGTGTGCATTTATCATACCAGTTTAAACTAATTATCGTTTTTAGGGTTTTGTAAAAAAATATTTCACATTACCCTGTTAATATCGGTACCTGCCCGTTCGTCCGACAGGCCCTTCGATGCGTTATAGCAGGCTCTCGCAGGAACTAGAGAAACTAGAGCCATACAATCTTATGAACAGCTCAGAAGTTTTTGGCTACTGAAAGTTTGACACTCGAAAAAAATTTCAAACGATTTTAGGTGGGTCTTTCCATATTATGGTACGACCCCCTATAGGTTTAATATCCATTTTTAAAATTACAATAATAATAACGGGGAATGAACACGAAAAAATTGGCTCCCCCTTGCGATTGGCCACCTTTGGACCGAGAAATCTAAAAAACAAATCATGGGGGTAGTTCTCTGTGAGCACAACAACGAGAAATACCTCAGAAGTGGAAATCGCTAAACTCTAGGGCTATCGAGAGGGGGGAGGAGATGGGGGCAATCCTCCCGGGCCCGTATTTTTTCCTCCTGAACTTCTTACCACTTGAAATTCTTAAAAATCGTAAATTAGCAAATAATAACTGAATTAAGAACCGAAAATGAGAAATTGTCTAGGATTTTTTTCAAATTTGGCGTGTTTATTTTACCGTGCTACTCGTGCCGCAGTTGAATGGGCGTGTTTACACGTGGCCGCAATCAAGTTAGCGACCAGTTGCCGCAAACAAATTAGCTGGATACTGTCTCAGGTCTACCGGGCTCAACATGGTACTCATATTCATTTTCGATACGATACACATTTTATCTATGTATGTGTATCATACTCATTCCATTGTCATCCATCGTCAAATGCAGACGACCTACGCACTGCCACACAGCATTGTCACGGGTGTCTCGCCAGGACCAAGCACACATTTCTCATCCTCCATACATGATCTTTTCCCTTGAACTATCGATGGATGAATGATTGCCTTGAGCCTTCTAAAAATTTCTGAGACGAAGCTGATGGGCATGCATTTGTTGTAAAACGTGCTGCTTGGTTGTTTTGATATGTGCAAACCTCTTTAGTATATTTTGGCTTCTCTCGACGTCGCGTCCCTTTCGTCTAAGAAAACTTGATTAACCTGTTTGCAACTGGCAGCACGCTGAAGCATGTGAACTTGCTCAATCTAGGCGCTAATTATGATTATTGGCTAGGATCGCTGAGCATCTGACATTCTAACAGAAATTGCGACCCAGACTGCAACACTTTGTAATTGTTTGTCGTTTTCACAACTTTGTGCGAATCAAAAAAGAAAACAGTGCAAGCATGAAGTATGCACGTCGTATCGCTGTGTGCAATTTTCGAAGTTCTTATTCATATGGTCATGGCGAAGCTCTCAATCTCCAAATAGTTGTGCACTATATTTTTTTCATCCACGAATGTTGTTTGTTGACGTTATGTCGAAATATCAAATGGCAGATCAAGAGTTTTGATATAATTGACGTTGACAGAGTAAAATAAAATCTCGTAATAGATCGAATTCCACTCTCCTTCCATAATACGTCAAATGTTGGATTTTCCATTCGCGAGTTGTAAGAAAAAATTTTCTTATTATGTCTTTCATCTCTGAGTTGTTATTAAATTTTGTAGAAATGAAAGTGGTTATTGGTAAGAAATTTTTTCAAACTTTAAGACTACAGAAATTACAAATTTAGCAAATTGTTAAATATTTCATAAATCCTCTAGCTATATATCATGGAGCAAAATCGAGAGTACTTAAAAATAAAATTTTCATATTAGATGCATTATGTTCAAGCACAAGTCTGGAGCTCAAAAGCGCAAAGCGCGCTTGGAGCGAGACAAAAAATAAAAGGAACATTCTAAACAGCAAAGAAACCTGTTCGGATACAATTTCGGACCGAAAAACTCGATTGTTAGAACTGTCAAAGGTTGTCAGTATGCTGATTATATGATTAACATTCAATAGTATTGTATGATTTATCGCTTTTAGATCTTGCGCATTATCTTAACTATAAAAACAAGGTTCTACTCGTCTCTTCAGAAAGAGACGAATCAACGGAAGCTGCAAACAATGACGTAGTTATTCAAAACTTGGGAACTGAAAACTCTGAAATCGACATTGATCATGGTTCATCTTCAATGGAAACACAATCCCAGCGAAGGACCCAAGAAGAGCGGCTGTATCGTTATGATTATGATATTGGCTCTGTATGTGCTGAATTTGTCCACTCCGACGTGGTGAACGATATAATTCGTCGAGGTCACCAAAAGATGCCGTCTTCTATTCCACGTGATCATAACGATGAGCCATTTCCCGGTTCGTTTTATCGAAGACTATGCCAAATAGAGAGAGGGTGGAGCGAGATTGGTTGGTGTGGAGTAGCCTTATGAACGCTTTGTATTGCTTACCTTGTCGTTTGTTAAGTATCAACCCTTTCAACCGTCCAAAACTTTGCTGTCCTACAAGGTACTCAAAAAACCAAGTTTGGAAAAAATTGTATGATAAGTTATCAGCTCATGAAAATAATCCAGGCCACATTCAGTGCTACGTTCAATCGCCCTCGTTGCAGATTCAACTTCGAGAGGAAACTTCAATTGATACACTTCTAAATGAACAAATCATCAGTGAAACTAGAAAATGGCACGAAATTTTACGTCGAATTCTAGACACGTTTCTTGGCAAAAGGGGCCTATCATTCAAAGGTGCTAGCAATCTTCTCGGATAACGGAACAATGGAAATTTTTTGGGGATTTTAGAACTGGTCAGTCATTACAACCCGATACTTCGCGAAAATTTAAAGAAGGTTAGGATTAGTCAACAACAACACAAACGTTTGCAGGTCCACTATCTTTCGGTTGAGATTCAAAACGAATTTGTTCAAATCTTTGCTGAACACGTTAAATCGGCCATATGAAAGAACATTAAAAGTGCCAAATACTTCGCTATCATCGTACACCTGATTCGAGCCACGTCGATCAAACTACGTGTATTTTGCGGTACAAAGAAAAAGATATTTGCAATTCAAGAACAATTTCTCGCTTTTGTCAATTGTAACCAAAAAAATGGCCAGGCGATTGCTGGTTTAATTTTAGATACTCTAGAAGAGTATAAAATTCCTTTGGAAGACTGTCGAGGACAAGGATACGACAATGGTGCTTATATGAAAGGATCATATAATGGGGCACAACGTCATATTCTGGAGAAAAATCTAAATGCTGTTTATTCACCCTGTGCAAGACATAGTCTCAATTTCTGTGGTGTTGACTCTGCAGAATACTGTGAGGCAGCAATCACTTTTATCGGAGTTGTTCAGAAATGCTTTACCAGTTTCAGCAGCAGTCCACAACGTTTGAAAATTATCAAAAAAAGTATAACCGGTTCCCTTCACAAACTTTCCGATACAAGGTGGTCTGCTAGAGCTGAAGGAGTTAAACCTTTTGACAAACATAAATATTTCAGGAACACATGAAGCACTAGAAGGTTTAACTAAACTTAATCTGACTGCGGAGACTCGTAGTGATATCAACGGCGTTCTGTAATACATGCAAAAAATTGAATGCATCCTGATGTCATCAATTTGGTTTAAGATATTGACAGCTATCAATGAAACGAGCATCATTCTTCAAGCCAGAGACGTTACTATCGACATCGAAGTTTAAAATCTCGAAAGTTTGCTGTCTGACTTGAATTTGATTTGAAATCGATGGGATGACAATGTAAGTGAATGCAAAACGGTTGCCATTCAATTGGGGATTTTATCAACCTTTCCTAACACTCCAAAGAAAAAACGCAAGAGGTGTTTCGATGAAACACCTGACGATGGCACAAATGCAGACGATCAAGAGACCAATTTCAAAAGGAACACTTTCTACGTAATCATCGACTCGGTTATTGCGGGAATATCCAATAGGTTCAATGCCATGAAGAATTTACACAACGGTTTCTCTTTTTTATGGTTATTCACAGCGATGGACGAAACCGAAATTAGAAGCGATAACAAAATTTCGTCCAAAAACGCAAATTGGACGTTTCTGAAGATTTAGGAGATGAAATGATCCATCTGAATCACATATACAAAGGCAACTTCTGAGAAGAGTTATCACCCTTTACATTGCTAAATGCGGTTTTTGTTCGAAATCTGGAGGCGATTTTTCCGAATGTGTGTATTGGCCTCCGTGTATTTTGCATTATACCTGTTACCTTGCTCGCATTAAAAACTTTCATGGATCATTCTCTTCACAAATGCACTCTTTGCATTGATTTCCCATTTGCTAGGGAGTTAGATTTTGATACTGTGATAAGAAATTTTGCAGTCAAGAAAGCGAGAAAAGCTAATTTACAATTATAATTGATCATTAAATATATTAACTTGACATAACAATAAAACTCTTAACTCTGAAAAGTGGACTACTTGCTTTCTATATTTCTATTCAAAAATTTGATATACCAACTTATATTTATATAGCTTGTTATTGAACAATTTGTTTCAAAAACAATGTTCCGAAGATTTTGTAACCCTTTTCTTCATAGAATCTACATGTACATATTTCATTTAGCATATTCTATAGTTGTGTTTCATGTGCGGGGTTTAGGGCCCGTAATTGTCTACCCCCGGGCCCACATTTTCTCTCGACGGCCCTGCTAAACTCTGTTAGCAATAGTATGATTTATCAATTTTACTTTTTCATGAATTAAATAAATAGGGTACCCTTAAATTTATTGAAATTCAATATACAGATGATTATTTATAAAGTTAATAAATCATGAAAATTTCAGAAGGATCATTAGTATTTATCGAAGCTAAGCTGGTTTGAATTTTCATTCATTGCAATAACAATAATGTATGGCTATGGAACAATATGGACTTCGACTCAGACAGAGCCAACGAAGGTGGAAGTTACATCGGGTGTTGCCCAGGGGTCCAGATCTGGGGAACGTGTCTTACGACAGGCTACTAAGACTGGAGATGCCAGAAGAGTCGCGCTTGATCGGCTATGCGGATGATGTTGCGGCTCTAGTCGCTGGACACACCGTTGAAGAAGCACAACTTAGGCTAAGTACGAGTATGCTAATGCGCCGAGTGAGAGACTGGCAAACTGATCGTGGGTTCAGTCGAGCACTGGAGCTAACCGAAGTAGTCAGCTTGATAAAAAAGAGAATCCCTAGAGTAAGGATGATCAGTATTGAAGACATACTAATCAGGTCGAAGCCAGCGATGAAGTACTTGAGGCTAATGATCGACTCGAAGATGAGTTTCTCTGAGCGAATCGGGGCAACAGCTGAGAAGGCTGCTTCGGAAGTATCGGATCTGAGTCGACTTATGGCCAAGGTAGGGGGACCCAACCCATCAATTAAACGCCTCTTGATGAGTGCTGTAGGATCAGTACTACTGTACGAAGCAGAAATATGGGGGAACGCTCTCAGTAAGGAGGTATACCGAAAACGATTGGCACAAGTCCTGAGAAGAGGAGGAGGATTGCATCTTCGTATCCGACAGTCTCTGGTTCGGCGGTGAGAGTTATTGCAAGCGTGACACCTGTTGCCCTCGTTGCTAGAGAGCGGGGCGCTATTTACTTGCGTCGATGTGAGGGAGGCGGTTGCCCGCTAGGAGAGACAGCGATCACTCAACGATTGGCACCAGTATTTGGTGTATTGCACGAAAGGAAGGTGGGCTGCGCGCCTCATCCCGGATGTGAGACCCTGGCTAAATCGAAGGCATGGTGAGACTGACTTCTATCTGAACCATCTTTTGAGCGGCATGGGTGTTTTCAGTCTTACCTGTACAAGTCATGGTCCCCTAGTTGTTGGTTTTGCCTCCTCTCCTCTCCCGCTAGTGGAGGGGTCCCCCAGCTTGAAGGCGCCTCACGACGTAACAAGATGAGACCTGGCCTGAAGTAGTGTCAAACGGTTCCAAGCTGGGCCGTCGGGTTGAAAGGGTTAGTGGGTAGTCCAGTTGCTTGCGAACATAGGAGTCCCAAACTCAGTGCGTGAATGGCATTCACCTCCCAACCATAAAAAGATCGACACAGACAATACGGGCTGGTTAAGATTTGTATGAAAGTTTCAGGAAAAGTATATCATGCATTTCTTTGAGAATTCATTCAATGAGTGATATCAGAAATTTTAAAACAAAATGGTGGCCGTTTTAAGTGAGAATATTGAATAAATTTTTTGCTATTTTTTCCAGATTTTAATATTTAAAGTACAGGTTATTAACTCCCTGATGAGAGCGTACATTTTAAAGGAGACAAAGTCATGGTCGAAGGTTTTTACGATTACAACAGTAACAAATACCTTAGAAATCGAAATTCACTCAGCATTGTTAATAGAATTTGTAAATATATTGAAGACATACACCAGATTTTCGTTGACTTTAAGCAAGCATACGATAGTATTGATCGTTACGTACTGTACCAAATAATGCTTTGCTTTGATATCCCAGCCAAATTGATCTGTCTTACCAAAATGACAATTACGTCGACAACTTCCCAAGTCCGCATCAATAACCAACTCACCGACGCCTCTGCCACAAATATCGGACTGAAGCAGGGAGATGGGCTGGCTCCATTGCTATGCAATTTAGCTCTGAAATATGTCATCAGAAAGCTACCTGTCGATACAAGAGGTACGTTATTATATAAGTCGAGCTAAAAGGTAGCCTATGCGGACGACATCAACATTTTGTCACAGTCGCTAACAACCGCCAAAGAACTTTTCCTGAAACTCGACAGCAAAGCAAAACTAGTAGGGCTACAAATCAATCAGAATAAAACAAAGCTAATGACGCAGTCGAGTCACAATATCTCAAATGCGAATTTGTATATTTAGGCGCCAAAATAACGAGCACCAGTCATGAAATAGACGAAATACGCTGAAGAATACAGCTCACAAATAAAATGTTTTATTAAATTTTGACGATATTAAAGACCAGCTGCATACACAGGAAAACAAAGCTCCATGTATACAAATCTGTGAGAAGATCTGTGTTATGCTATGGATGTGAAACATGGACCCTAACCCAAGCATCCTCAAATATATTGAATGCCTTCGAAAGACGGGTCCTGAGGCGAATAATGGGTGCCAAGCTAGACAGGGATCAATGGCGAATTCAATACAACCATGAGCTGTATGCAATTTTTGACGACTGTAAGACTGCGGAAGTTGTAATGGGCTGGCCATATGAATCGTATGGACGAAAAACGGATACCCAAAAAGGTATTCGTTGGGAGAACTGAAGGGCGTAGACCAGTGGGGAAACCGAAGAACAGCTCGTCTGCCCCGATCGACGAAGACAGTTCATCGCTGCTCGAATTTTGAAATTGAAGGATGCGGTCAATGGACCGCAGGAAGCGAAGGCCCAAGAGGGGCTGTAGCGCTATGAAGAAAAACAAGAAGTAATATAACATTTTTCTCAGTAGTTTTGCATGGGTACCCTTAAATTCACAGAAATTTAGTATTTAGGTAGTTCTATAAAAGAGAAGCAGCCATCAGATGACTGTCGGAAAAGCATATGCCCCTTACATAAAAAAGGGAGACAGGCTACGCTGCGAAAATTACAGAGGGATTGCTCTGTTGAACACATCATATAAAATGCTGTCTATAGTAATTGAAGAAGGACTGAAGCTCTATTCTGAAAATATCATTGGAGAGTACAAAGATTATTTTCGAAGTGGGCGGTCTACGATTGATCAGATATTTTCAGTAAAAATGATGCTCGAAAAGTGCTGGAAATATAATATCGATGTACATCAGGTCTTCGTAAACTTTAAGCAAGCTTACGACCGTGTTGACAGAAATGTCCCGTACAAAACTGTGCTTGACTTTGGCGTCCCCAATAAACTCGTCCGCATGACCAAGGTTACAATACTAAACACCGAATCTCAGATCAAAGTTAACGGAGATTTGACTGAAAGTTTCCCATACTTATGAGTCCGTCTTGATGGAAAGGGCATAGAAGCGAATGAAATATGGAAAAGGATAAACGCAACAAACAAAGCCTACTTCTCATTACTTCCTATGCTAAGATCTAAAGATGTTCACAGGGAAAATAAGATTCGCTTATACCAGTCACTAATAAGACCTGTGCTGCTGTATGGATATGAAACCTGGACTCTTACAAATGTTTCCGAAAAGGCCCTGGATGTATTCGAACGCAAAGTGGTCAGGAGGAGTAAAGGGTGGTCCAACCAAAACACACGATGTTTATTGTAAATACAACAAAAAGTTTTCAAAGAATTATGTTAATATTTTTTATTATATTAGAAAGATATATGACAATTATGTGTGAAACAAAATATTGCCCAAATGCTTGCCACGGCTACGGTAGCATATTTCTATCCGATGGTCAATATTTTCAATGACTCTGATACATAATTGAGGTTCAATGTCGTTAACGTGCTGAATCATCTCATCTTTTAGCTCTTGAATTGTTCTTGGCTTATTGACGTACATTTTTTCTTTTAAATATCCCCAGAGAAAGAAGTCCAACGGTGTCAAATCACATGATCGTGGCGGCCAATTAACATCGCCACAACGTGAGATAACACGGCCATTGAATTTCTCGCGCAAAAGAGCCATTGTTTCGTTGGCTGTGTGGCAAGTGGCACTATCCTGTTGGAACCACATATCTTCAAGGACCATAACCTCAATTTCTGGCCACAAGAAATCCGTTATCATCTCGCAATAGCGGACACCATTCACGGTAACTGCTTGGCCGTCCTCATTTTCGAAGAAGCACGGCCCCATGACGCAGCCAGCCCATAAACCGCACCAAACAGTCACTCTTTGTGGATGCATCGGCTTTTCAACAATGACTCGTGGATTATCATTTGCCCAAATGCGGCGATTCTGCTTGTTAACGAATCTACTGAGGTGAAAGTGTGCCTCGTCGCTGAAGATGATTTTCTTTGTAAAGTCACTATTCCCTTCTGTTTGTTCAACCAACCATTCGGCGTATTGCCGACGCTTGAAATGGTCAGTAGGCTTCAGCTCAATTGAACCTTGTAAGCGTGTAAATTCAAATCTTTATCCAAGATTCGCATCAGTGATGGTCGTGAGATGTTCAATTGTTGGATACGACGACGAGTCGAGGTTGAAGGCTCTTCTGCCACACTATCGCGAACAACAGCAATGTTTTCCGCAGAATGAACTGGGCGAGCATGCACAGGTGATTTCACTTTTCCTACAGACCCGGTTTGCTGAAATTTGCGCACAGTTCTCCCGATTGTGGACACATTTGGTCTATTATGCCGAACAAAAAAATCACGAAGTGCACGAAATGCATTTTGATGTGAACGCCGATTTTCGTAAGAGGCTTCAACAACCTTAACGCACTGCTCAATTGTGTACTTTTCCCTGGTTTGTCAAACACTGAAACAAAGAAATGTCAAATTAAGTTGGGCGAAAAACTTAACGTTGAGGTGTGACTAACAATTAACATCGTGTATTATGGTTGGACCACCCTTTAGTAATCGAGCAGTTGCCTAGGCAAACTTCTCGAAAAACACCATTATAAATCATCCAATTTTAATTGCAAATTTAAAAACAAAAAAAAAAACAATACATGTTTCAGTAAAAATATTAAATAAAAATCTTTAAATTTACAATTAAAATTCGATGACAGCAACCCCGTTGTAACGCAACTTAGGAAAGTGAATTGCGTTATCTCGCAATGAAAAATACCCGTTGCCGGCAAGCAGAAGGCTCACTAATGGAAGGTAACCGGTGACGGGGGAGTCTTCTTGCTATCGCCAACCAGGTTGGACGTCGCGAACTGCTCGTGTCGGCATTGATTTTGAAGGACAGGCATTGGTAGAAACTAGTAGGTCATTTACAAAGCTCTGAACACTCATAAAAGGGCAAGATCGTGTCAATTGGAGGCAAGTGCTGTTATAGCAAAATTGTATTTTGGCTCACTTTTTAGGATTTTGTAAAGTCATTTTACAATACCCTGCTAAAATCGCGACCTGCCTGTAAGCCCGTGTGTCACAGCAAGATTTTTCGCAAACGACTTAAGCAGGAGTGATGAAATTTTGTGGGTAGGTTAAAAGTGGTTCCGCGTACACATTCTCTAAAAGTCCACACAACTAGTAGCGTATGATGAGAATGTCAACATTATGGATGGATCAAGGAAACCTTAGTCAGAAGCTAACATAAATTAAAAGTTAATGAAACTATTGTAAATTCATAAACCAGACGACAAGTAAAGACACGTTAGTCGGACAAAACTTAACCTTAGAAGATTGTAGCTTCCAAAATTTGGATAGCTTTCTATACTTAGGGAGTCCATCTTGACATAAAAAACATAGAGAAGGACGAGATCTGTCGAGAAGTAAACGCAGCAAATAAAATCTTCTTCTAGTACTTCCAGTTCAAAACTCCAGAGGTGTGCACAGGAAAGAACATAGCGCATATACAAATCACTCTGAAACCTGATCGACGCTAGAGATTGACTACTTGGAGGTTAGTCGCTGACCGAGGTCACCCCGTATAATTTTCATTAAATCTAGCAAACGAATGCACAAGCATCAACATCAGGTTTCCAGGCAAGCTAAATGTGAAGTTAAGTTTGAATTTCTTAATTGGATATATTTCTTTATGATATTGGAGTAAGTCAACAACAATAACTTCATTGAAACATATTCTAGTGGTCATGGTGTACCTGAAGAAATAGCGCAAAATATTGTATATTTTCACAATATGTGAAAACTGTTCCATATCCCATTATGAAAATATTTTTAACCCAGATATTTTAGATTAAATTTCTTTATAATTTTTTTTCTGAATATTGCAAATTCTACTTGGGGCGCTAGCCTGACACTACTTTTGCAGAACTATTAACTATAAAGTTAAATTCTTATTTAAGAAATAATGAGCAAAGTTATATCCTTTTTTAATGTATTGTATGCACTATATAATGTAATCAATGTCAAAAAATAATTAAATTTTGTGGAGATTCATACTACAACCACAACCACAAATCGGGTTTTAGATGACAAAGTGTATTTGATGTAATGAAAATAAACCATTTTACTCAATAAGCAATACTAATAATTTTTTTAATTAACAAAACCAAAAATTCTTACCTTTCGTGGAGGAGCAATTGGTCCTTCATCCATTGAACTAATACTTTCATTTGATTGTCCATTTGATATTCCTCTTTCTGTAGTTGAAATAATGAATGTATTTATTATACATAAACCACACATTTAATATTTTCTATAATTTTTGATAGCTACAAATAACCAAATAATTTATTCTCCTAAATTAAAAACTAATCCAAATTGAATTCAAATCCATTTATAACGTCTACATAACTAAGTTAGATTCAATTAATATTCTTATCTGCATTATCAATAGAACGTGCATGCAAGTAGATAATTGTTTCCAAATCATTCGCTGGGCACCTTATTCGGTGTTAGTTAGTATGCAGAAGGTATGCCGTAAACAACTGTGCATACGATAATTTTAATGAAAGTTAGGCAGCAATTGATTTGAGAAGAAGAAAGAAATGTACGTATTTGGTTCCCAGTAAATTATGAATATGGCTGTTACTAGCAAATAAGGGTTGAATATTATAGCCATTTTAATTGTTTTTTATAAGTGCGATATGAAATGTGGTCATGTGGAATAGCAAAGTAATGGTAAATATAATTCAAAGGGTGAAGTTTTAGGTATATATTAATTTATCACAAGATATTTCAGTAATGAATAAATTTCTTCAAGGCATTTCTATGAAATATGTGGTATAAAACAGCCCGTTACAAAATAACGCAAACATATTAGCTGATTTTCACTGTATATACGAGTATTAGCAAAGAAATTATCCAAAAATGAAAACAAACATTGCAAACTGATATAATATAAAACTTTATTTTCTCTTTTCATTACCTGATGGTGGACCGGGTGGCGGTAGACGTGGTCGTGGCAAAGACTTATCAATTGGCTTTAATACTGGTATCTCGCCAGCTGGTGGCAATACCAACTTAGCTCCAACTAAATGTACATTACGATTCAGGGAATCACCACTTGGTGATCGCTTGTGTCCACCAAATGTAGTCATCATATTGTCACCGGAATGTTTATCAAATTTACTAACAATACTCTGTTGCTGTTGTGCCGATGTCGGGATAATCGCTTCGAACCTTTCGTATATTTTATTATCACAGTGAAAATTACGTCCGCTTTCTGTACGCAAGTGAGGTAGTGTACTATACGTTTCTGTTTGATTTTTATGAGTAGTTATTGTGCGCATTTCATTTTGTTCATAGTTGGGATTGTGTCTTGGTGCATGCGGAAGCGTACCGTAAATTGTAGGATTATTAGGCGGTGGTGCTGGAGCTGTACGTTTCTTCAGTGAATTTACATTTACTGTAGAAAGAAATTATAAATATCTTTTAATAATTGTAGTAATTAAATTTATTTTCTAATTAAATTTTTAAATTAATTTTCTAACTAAATTTTTAAATTAAATTTCTAATTAAATTTATTTGGACTCTAGAAATACATATTCCAATTTTTTATTGGAAGAAGTGAATAATTGAATTATTCGGAATACAATTTTTTTTGTATAATATTTAATCATTCAATGTTAAGGTTGACGTTGAATTTTTTGATTTGATTAGGCAAGGATTCTGTAAGAATGCTGAAGAAAGAAGAGGAAGACTCAGACTGATAAAATTTCCATTTTAGAAATGAAATTTTCAAACTGGCGAATAAAATTGCAAGACCGCGATGGGCCCTACAACTGGGGACCAAGAACTGACATGGGGCTTTGATCCATAAATAGGGTGGCCACACGTCTTGTTCTGAATGGGACAGCCCCGTTATTTTTGGTCTTTGGCGGTCATGCCCCGCAGGAATAGCGGGTTGAGTGGGTAGCTAGACCCACTCGAGAAATCCCGAGTAGGAAAATTATCAACTCAAAATAATCAAACACCGTATATCGTCAACTTTGTCCATTTATACATTTTAAGTTTCACGCGGGAAATAAGCGCGCTCCGAGCATGCGCATGGTGTACGTGGACATATAACACACATTTATGCCAACGACGGCTGTACCTATATAGCCATGTAGATGTACTATATGTGCCTGAGTTTTTTATGTTCATGTTCGTTTTATTCTTCTATTCGCTCGTGTCGTGTGTGCTTGTGTATTATTCCTGAGTGAGAAATTGCAAGAGAAAAAACAAAACGAGCGTGCATGCTATATAAAGTACAAAAAGCCGACAGATGGATAGATTCGTCGTTAACAAAAAGAATTGCGGAATTGGCAACGTCTGTACTGAAGCGTGTGAACGGTAATTGATCGCTAACTTCGACTTGCATACTCTGAAATCAAAACAAGCCTGGGTCGATGATGGATTTTCAAACTGGAAGCATGGGTCAGAGCGGATGAAGAACCATTCGTTAAGTGTTCTACACTACAATTGCACAGAAGCACTGGCAAACCTGGGAAAAGTGAACGTTGTACGAAAATTATCGTCGGCTCATTCGAAACAGATGATGGAGAATAGAACGGCGTTACTGAACATTTTCAGCACCCTGAAAGCATTGGCAAAACAGGGTTTGCCTTTAAGCGGAGACAATAATGACGAGAATTCCAATTTCATGGCGTTATTGAAGGAAGACGTTCCACAACTGAATTCCTGGTTGCAGAGAGATGGATACAGATGGCTCCATCATGAAAGTCAAAATGAAATACTCGATCTGATGGCGACTAGAATCTTGTCAAAAATCATGGACGAGACAAGAAAAGCGGAGAATTTATCGATTCTACTAGATGAAACCGCAGATGCGTCACGAATAGAGCAAGTCTCCGTTTGCCTTAGAACGGTTTCCGCAGATTTAGTTACAAATGAGAATTTCATTGGGTTCTTTTCAACGCCAAACACTCAAGATGAAACTTTATTCGATCTTGTTGACAACATTGTCGTCGTAATCTCGTTGCTTCTCTCAAAACTAAAAGGCCAGTGCTACGATGTGCCATCAAATGTTTCTAGGAAAATCTCAGGATTGCAGGCGCGTATACGTGAGAAAGAACCTCGAGCTTTGTTTGTGCACTGTAATGCCCATAACCTGAATCTTGTTGTCCAAGTTTCAATTGAAAAGGTATTACCAGCCAGAAAATTCATTGGAACAATCAAGGATTTGATTAACTTTGTCCGCGATTCGCCAAAACGCGTTGCACAATTCAAGGAGTTGCACACTGAAGCGATGGAAAAGAATGACGAAGATTTACCTTTTATCGCAGCCGACAAGGTAAACTCTACGATCGAAAATTCCGTCAAATATTGTATCAAATTTTGAAACCTTATTAATATTTTTCAGATGGGCGATGGAAAGACGGCCTCTAAAGATAATCAAGGCGAATTACCTCGCATTTCTGAAATTTCTCGATGATCGATCGGTGGACAACCAAGTCGATAGCGCGATCTCCGTCAGAGCTTCGGAGTTTTACGATTACATGGAGTCTTTTGAGTGTGTATTCTATTTAACAATGATGATTGAAATTTTCGAACGCATGGCTATATTGAACAAAAAACTGCAGAAGTCGAGCTTTTGTGTTATTGAATCGCATGAAAATGTAAAAGCAGTTGCTGATGTGTTGAATGCGTGACGTGTGATTTTGAACTCAGAGAACCTCAATTTCCCCGTCAGCGTAAAATTCCCAAATGTTTTAATCCAGGTTCAACAGAAAATTTCAAGTTTCTGACTCCCAAGGATTATTTTAAACAATTTTATTGTAAAGTTTTTGATCAGTTGATTAGATTGTTAAAAAGTCGATTCGAAACAGACGCAGCAAAATTTTTCGAGTTGCTAGAGCGATTCACTATCGGTCAGACCGCTGATGTTGACAAGATTGTCAACTTTTATAAAGACGATTTTGACAGAGCGAGGTTGTTGAGCGACCGTGACATGTTTTTACAACTTTTGCGCAGGCAAAATGAGCAAGCAAACAATTTGGAGGGAGTTGTGAATTTCTTGAAAAGATACGAATGGGCTAGAGGGCTCATTCCAGAGTTTGTTCGTTTTGTTCATCTGTTAATGACAATTCCAAGGTTATCCTATTCGAATGAACGAAGTTTTTCGGTACATCGTCGATTGAAAACATATCTAAGGTCAACAATGTTACAAAATCGGCTCAACAACGTCGCTATTCTACTATTTATTCGAGTATGACCGACGTGCTCGATCTGGAAAAACTTCTAAATGAGTTTATTTCGCGTAATTCGAAGCGTACTAGTATTTTTGCTTTGCGAAAATAAGTTTGTTTTAGAAAAATTACACGATACCCTGAAAGCATTGGCAAAACAGGGTTTGCCTTTAAGAGGGGACAATAATGACGAGAATTCCAATTTCATGGCGTTATTGAAGGAAGACGTTCCACAACTGAATTTCTGGTTGCAGAGAGATGAATACAGATGGCTCCACCATGAAAGTCAAAATTTGATTTATTAATATGAACAACTATGAAAATTATCTCATCAAAATTATACGAGTATATCTTTTAACAAAATTATTTTGCATCATAAATCTTTACAATTAATTGTATCGTATAAAAATTCAATAGTGTGTTTAGTAATAAATCGTAGTAGTAGTAGCGGCTGCAGAAGTTTATTATGCTAAAGAAGGGGCTAAGAGAGGCCTTTTGAAATACACTCACTTGGAGCATGATTATATTATGGATATTATCGCTTTAAGCATTAAACGTGACTGCAGAAATTGTTGCCTAGACAAAGGACGAGGGCTTACGGAGTGCATCTGGAAAAGAGCGCACCACTTAAGAGGCGAAAAGCCATGGCTCCTCATTGCGCACAGCAGCTCTGCAATCAATTCCATAAATAGAATCCTGGTCAACAAAGATTGCAACAACTTGAGGCAAAATGCGTAGACTCAGAAATATTCAGGGACTGCAATCAAGTGGACGACCTTGATGACAAATTTTTTTAGATGTGATACATACAAAACAAATAGAGACGTGTTAGGTTTCTTTCATAAATTCAAAGGAATTGCCACCGTAAGGGACATCCTGGTAAAAAATGACAGAAATTAGATTGTCGAGTTGGGACTTACATTGACACTACAAAGATTAAGATTTGAAAAACAGCACGGTATTTGGGAATCAGCGCAAAACAGAATTATAAGATGGGAGCTTATGGAGCTCCTTGGTTTTCTTTTTGTATTTTTTATATCTTTATTTTATTTTGTTTCTTCCCTTATTTTTAGTTTTTGACACCCACTGGCTTACATCATAGACTTTCTTAAACTCTTGTACAGACAATAGGCCCATGCTCTGCAATTATAGGGGTGTTTTTCCTTTTTATTCGAAACAAGTCGCGCCAATGCGTAGAGACACAAAGAGTGTTCACTTTATAGGCCTTATAAGTTTAACTACGATACTAAGGCTTATGTTTTTAGCATGTATTTTACCCTGGCTTTTCGCCCAGAAGATTATATTTGTTTTGTTTTAAGCACACTTAAAAGAGGGTCACAGTCTTTCCTTTGCAAGGTCCTCTAACTATTATACTAACATTACCCGAGCCTCACCCTTACCACTAACAAGTTTTTTGGACGCCTGTGTTGTTTGGCTCAGTATGTAAACCAGTCCCGCAGCAGTCGGGAAAACGTATCGAACCCGCTGGCCAGTGCCTTGTACTTAGTCCAGGCCATTTTTCGAACCGGACCTTTACTGGGTCTACCACGCAACTTAAAAAAAGTTCAAGTATGCCTGCTTTAGAGTACGGCTTGTGGCTTAAAGGGTCCCTACGTGGCGCTACCTCAAGAGATGCATACGAGTATATCATGTGTGGATGTGCGTTTTGTTGAATTCATTAGTTTGGTATCAGTGTTTTCAATGAGATTTTGGCAAGAGAATTTAAGTTTATTAAAATGATATGTCAACAGCAGACAGATCGCGTGCTTTGTAAAATGTTTGGGGTCAACTTTTCTGTTACTCTCAGGGGAAGATCAGAAGAACAAAGATGCCGAAAAAGATATGAGAACTTCGTTAAATTTACAACCTTTTCTTTTAAAGAAGAATGATGATGAAAAAGTACTACCCACACAGTTTTTAGGTCAAATGACTGTTTAAGCTAGTGAAAAATTTTTATGAATATGTGTTCTTCAGGTAAACCTCGAAGTGATGCAATTGTATGTACGGTTTCGGCTCCACTTTCAACAAGCGTAGTAACCAAAAATTTGAGCTCATGCTGCTCAGTGTCGCTGAGCATAGCCGCGTCGAGCAAAAAAGAAGAAAAATGTTCTCATGATCGATTAGATAATTTTTACCTTTTTCTTGCGTTCATGTTCATATGATAAGTTTTGCTTTTCTTCACAACGAGAAATCGGAAACTCAAAGTAAAATGCTTAATGAATTGATAAAGAATAAACAACTCAAAATAAAATTATTGCATTGTGGGCTCATAATACTGATACAAATTTCAGGGGTGCCAATAGAAAAGGGTGAAACGCTGGTTTGACTCGGTCGGCGAAGACAGTTCATCGCTGTTCGGATTTCGGAATAGGAGGACGCGATCAATGGACCGAGAAAGTTGGAGGCGCTATTTGCAGGAAGCGAAGGGCCCCGAAAGGCTGTAGTGCTAAGAAGAAGAAGAATAGAAAAGGGAAGTACAAAGTATTCAGGTATGGTGTCAGATTCAAGACTATATGGGGAAAAAATTATCGGAGTAGGATGTGGTGCTCACATAGTGCATAACTTCATATAAATGACCGTAGATTACCTACCATTCGGCATTCATACCCGAGCCAAATGGAAATCTAAGCCCAGCAGCCAAACGTGGCTGCCTAACAAAAAAGAGAGGATGCCTCCTATAGTTTGCTATAGGCTTGATTTGAAGACTTTCAGGAATTGCGTTAAAAGGGCATGTACAAGAAATTCTGCAAAGGGGCCAGCGTTCAACGTGAAGGTGAACAGCTCCTCACGAACTTCGCTCCACCCTAAAACGGAGAGAAAATATTGACTCTCCTTCTCAAAGGCGTGCACAGTTCATACGACGAGAACGATACCGTGGCTGAGCTGAAGGAACATCTCGGAGAAGATATACTATCAGCAAAAAGATTCTCCACCATAACCTCTAGGAGGGAAAAAAGGACGCTTTTCTCTTTCTTTGTCTAGTTCAAACCGGACTTTGAAGTGAAGAAATTGATGGACATAAAGTTCCTACTGTATTAGAAGATACAACGGGAACGTCTATAGAAAAATTTCACTTCTCAGTGCCAAAGATTTGGCGACGTCGCTTCTAAATGCGGACTTGAAGTTAGATGCGTAAAATGCGACAAGCAACACAAGTCCATTGAATGTCCAGTCTTGAAGGACGAGAAAAAGGAAGAGATCTTTTTCGTGAACTGCTAAGAGACGCCCTGCGCGTTTCAGAGGTTGCCTAAAGCGAAAGAAGTTAAGGAGAGGAGGAAGAACCTCAAGAAAAAAAAGAGGAAAGGGGGGATTTCATCACCGCCTCTATAAAAAATACTGTAGGAGAAGGGGTCTCGTACTCTAGCCTTTTGCAAGGTGCAAATAAGGAGCCTGCAACTCAAACAGCAACCAATGCAGCAGAATGACCAAAACACGGTTTTGAGCACTGACTGCCAACAATTTTTTGGGTGTGACTTGTTCACACTCATCTGAAAAGTAGACTTATTCATCCCCTACAATAAAAAACTCACTAACCCTAATGAGAAAAAAGGTGCGTACTTAGAATTTGCCTTTAAAGTACGTTGTGATGAGTTCCATCAAGCTCTCCATCCTCAACATATCTTCACTAGCGTCACAATATAAAAGGAATTTCGTTCAACTATACTTGAACGCCCATAGACCAGGCTTCTTGTATACAGGGTCTGAATAATAAGTAACCGGACTGACCACAGGAAATTTTTTATTGGCAAAATATGTACAATTTTTCTTTAGAAATCTTCAAAGTAGTCCCCATTGGAGTCGATAACACGCTGATACCGGATTTTCCAATCCCCGAACGCTCCCTGGAAGTCGGCAACCTCGATACTGTCTAGAGCCCTCGTCGTAGCACGTTGAACGTTTTCCAGTGTCCCGAACCGCGTCCCCTTTAGGTGTCTCTTGATCTTGGGGTACAGAAAGAAGCTGGTGCCATATCCGGGCTGTAAGGAGGCTGTGGCAACGTTGCCCTCGACTGTTTGGCCAACTGCTAGGTGTCGAGCAGGCAGGTGTGCGACGGAGCATTGTCGTGATGGAGGATCCACGAATCGGCAATCTCCGGACGGACTCGGCGAGCCCGGGCGGTTAGTCGACGGTGCACCTCTCTGTAAAACTGGCCGTTTACAGGTTGGCCGGGTGGCACAAACTCTTTGTAAACAATGCCTTTCACGTCAAAGAAAGCAATGAGCATCGACTTCACCTTCGATTTGCTCATGCGCGCTTTTTTCGGTCGGGGTGACGCCGGTGTGTGCCACTCCGAACTCTGCCGCTTCGTCTCAGGATCGTATTCGAAAACCCACGTCTCGTCTCCTGTAATAACGTGGTTAAAAAACTCTGGTTCGGTTGCTCGATCGTACGCTCCATTTTCACTCCGACGACGTAACTGAACACGCACTCCGCTCTCGCTCGATGCTATCTGTCCAAGAGCTTGGAGGCAACTGCTGCAGCCCGGTTCCCTTTACCTAGACCCCCACCACCACTACAGCACCAGATACCGGTTAGCAGATGCTTTGACGGCGCGGGGCAGGCTTAGTCCGGTTACTTATTATACAGACCCTGTATATCGGAAACAAGACAAAGAAAGACACAGAGTGCATCTGGGAAAATACAAGATCATCAGGCATGATGATCCAGAAGGAATTCTTGGAGTTCCTATAGCTCATAAAGATCACCTGAAAGTCCAAAGGCACTGCTTTACAAGTCTGAAATGTATTGAAGCAGAGATAATAAGCTCCATAAGGGGAGGGCGCACCTTTGCATTTGTGGGGATCTATGCTCGACATGGATATCCGGTGAGGGAACTCATTGACACCTTGGAAACAGTGCTTTCTCTGTGCAAAAATTCGATTTCTATGCCATGGAAGGTGATTTCAATGCGAAGCATCCCTCATGGGGAAATATTACATCGAATGGCTGATTGCCCGAAAGAGCCTACCTTCCGCCGAAGCTCCTCTATTATTGACTTCTTCATTGTGTCTGCCAATCTGGTAAATCTCGTCCACAGTTGGAGGAATTTCGAGTGAGGAGTTCTTGACGCCGAGTTTGACCATCTTTTGGTTGAGCTAACTTTAAGAGTGAAAAAGGGTGTGAGACTTGAGGTTACAGATCCTCAGCGGTTCATTCCATACAAGCGAATCGTTAGGGCAGCAGTAAGTGCTGACCTTGACCGAAAATTGAAGGGAATTTCGATCAATAGATCGTAAAATCTTTCTATTCCTGAAATCGATCAGGAAGTCGCATATATAATTTCAACCCCGGATAAAAAAAAAAAATTTGTGAAAGTTCTTCAAGGAGAGAAAGCAAGTGAGGACTCTTTCGTTACTTCGTTAGTGAGTAGTATCACAAGGAATTTTGACAGGGACCACGAGCAATTGTGCTCAATTTGGGTTCACTCTACGTAAGATGCTATGGCCGTGTTCCAAGCCGATATAACGAAAAGTTGGCGCAACAATAAGCTTGTTGTAGCTTGCCTGATCTATGTGGAGAAAGCCTTGCACTCTGTATGAATCATGGGCTTCTCTAAAAAATGATAAATATTGGCTTTCCGACCCATATTGTAAAAATTATAGACAGCTTCATGAGGGGACAAAATGTCTTTGCGATGGCTGGTGAAGCTAGGTCAGGCCCATTTTGTATTGACTCGGGGGTCCCACAGGGGTCTATATTAGGCCCATTTCTTTTCAACATATTCACCTCTGATGTTTCGGGCGTAAGAGACGGATATAAACCCGGAATCCAGTTGAACCTCTTTGCTGACGACTTGTTAGTGTTGTCATCTGAACACTATTTGCGCTTTGCTAATATGAGCCTCCAAAACTATTTGGAATCTCTTACTCCATATTACCGCAAATGGGGAATCAAGGTAAAAGCAAAGAAAAGTGAATTAATTGATCGTCGTACAAGAGGCATCTGTGACTCCAGGATTAAGTTGAATGGGTAGATGGTCCACTGGCAAACTAGGCAAACAAAGCACTTGGGGGTAGTTTTCGTAACAAAGCACTTGGGGGTAGTTTTCGAAAGGAAAGCTACCTTCAGTGCTCACGTTGACAAAAAAAAAGTGACTTATGTGTACCATCTTCTTATACCTCTTTTCAGGAAACAGTCAACAGCGAGCAAGCGAGTCAAGGTTTTGGCCTATAAAACCCTGATTCGTCCGATCATCACATATGCGGTGATGATATGGAATGGAGCTCCGAAAACAAAATAGGGCAAAATAGGATTAGTGGAGCGAAAAATCCTTCGGGCTTGCACAGGCCTATACAGACGGGAGGATGGACGGTCTTACCCCAACGACGCGCTGTACCAGGAGGCAGCAATGGAGCCAATCAAATATTATACAGAAAAGCTGGTGGGATCAGGAATCAGAAGAGTCAAGGAACACAAGGCCGAAGTGGTCAGGAGAGCGCCGGATAACCACTCAATGGAGGCAGCAAATGAGTAGTTTTAAGGTAGTCTTAAAGAAATAATGTACTTAATTTTAAGAAATCCAATTTTTAAAAAACTGTATTTGTTAAAGCTAATGAATTTTACACCAAACTTCTTTTTTAATCTATTAATGTTTGATAATGTTGTGGGTGTCGACATTTTAAAATTTTTCTTTTATCGCAAACATTAATATTCTAGTCTAAGTAAAGTAAATTATTATTGAGCTCCGGGAAATGCCCTAAGGCACAATCCGCACGAATATTGTAAGGTTAAGTTATTTATGAATTGTATATTCGTAAAAATTAGAAAGAATCATCAAATAAAGATCTTGAATGTTGAACCATTCGGCATTGAATGCTTGGCCGTTAAAGTGTATAAATATTTTCACATTTATATAGTACGAACAGAGGAATTCAAGGAATTTTGTGTTTGTGCAGGGGTCAAGCATTCTAAATCGTTAAAACATGGAAATACCAGATTCTTGTCTCCTGGCCCATATACTTACGATTTTTGAAGTCCTTAAGTCTTACTTCCTGACCCAACAAAAGTGTCCTGTGTTTCTTAAAAAGCTCTTAAAAGCACTTGGGGGTAGTTTTCGAAAGGAAAGCTACCTTCAGTGCTCACGTTGACAAAAAAGTGACTTATGTGTACCATCTTCTTATACCTCTTTTCAGGAAACAGTCAACAGCGAGCAAGCGAGTCAAGGTTTTGGCCTATAAAACCCTGATTCGTCCGATCATCACATATGCGGTGATGATATGGAATGGAGCTCCGAAAACAAAATAGGGCAAAATAGGATTAGTGGAGCGAAAAATCCTTCGGGCTTGCACAGGCCTATACAGACGGGAGGATGGACGGTCTTACCCCAACGACGCGCTGTACCAGGAGGCAGCAATGGAGCCAATCAAATATTATACAGAAAAGCTGGTGGGATCAGGAATCAGAAGAGTCAAGGAACACAAGGCCGAAGTGGTCAGGAGAGCGCCGGATAACCACTCAATGGAGGCAGCAAATGAGTAAATTTAAGGTAGTCTTAAAGAAATAATGTACTTAATTTTAAGAAATCCAATTTTTAAAAAACTGTATTTGTTAAAGCTAATGAATTTTACACCAAACTTCTTTTTTAATCTATTAATGTTTGATAATGTTGTGGGTGTCGACATTTTAAAATTTTTGTTTTATCGCAAACATTAATATTCTAGTCTAAGTAAAGTAAATTATTATTGAGCTCCGGGAAATGCCCTAAGGCACAATCCGCACGAATATTGTAAGGTTAAGTTATTTATGAATTGTATATACGTAAAAATTAGAAAGAATCATCAAATAAAGATCTTGAATGTTGAACCATTCGGCATTGAATGCTTGGCCGTTAAAGTGTATAAATATTTTCACATTTATATAGTACGAACAGAGGAATTCAAGGAATTTTGTGTTTTTGCAGGAGTCAAGCATTCTAAATCGTTAAAACATGGAAATACCAGATTCTTGTCTCCTGGCCCTTAAGTCTTACTTCCTGACCTAACAAAAGTGTCCTGTGTTTCTTAAAAAGCTCTTTAAAAATTCGTTTTCCAAGCTATCATTGATGTTTGCTGCTTCCCAGATTTCAAAATTAGAAGAAATCATTATTAAGACAGAAAAGGATACAGGTATGATTTCCGCAACTGAAGTAGCTTGGTGTGAAAATGCATGCAAAAGTGTCATGAAATCTAGAGGTGTCAAATTGGCAAAATGCAAAGTGTGAAATATATAAACGTACAGAAATGTCGCTACATTACTCCCCCTTTAGTGAAACGATAAATTTTCTAGTCCATGTCAAATTATGTATTATTTGATAAATGGACTAGAGTGCTGCTCGGTTATGACAGGTTCAGCTGCATAAGGCGGCAATGCTAGGAACTACCAAAAATATTAATTTAAAATCAAAATTAAAAATATTTCTGCTACTTGCTGATACTGTCGATAAAACTCTTTCGCCACAGAAATTTGTCAGGTATCATTATTAAAGTTGACGTAGAACCGTAAATTGTTGTTAGAATATCGATTTCCGTTAAGGGCCTAGTAACAGCCGTTGTGGTGCTTTCGGTTGAAAACTAATATCCCTTAGAATTAATGTGGCTAGTGCCGATAATGATGTCAGTCATGTTGAAGCTGCTGTTGAGATGCTTCACGCCGTATTCAAGTTAACTACGGGGTCACCAATTGAAGAGTATGGAGTTGCTATATATGCAAATACTTCTTACTTTTATTTAATATCGACAGTTGCACGGAGCTTCTTGTTATACTTAAAAATAAATAGGTTAATCAATAATAATTTAATTAAATTAAATTTATTTGAAATAACGGAACATTACATGACTTTTAGTTTTAGACATTTGTTAAACATTAAATCGTTACTGATGAACATCAAATCTGAACTGAACTGAATGAACTGAACTAACTGAACTGAATGAACTGAACTAACTGAACTGAATGAACTGAACTGAATTCTCCACAAAAATTCCATGCATTTATATACAATTTCACTCGTCATGGCAAACTGAAACTATACATTGCCAGGTGTCAAATTGGCAAAATGCAAAGTGTGAAATATAAAAATGTACAGAAATGTCGCTACAATATCAACCAATCTTACAGAAAATTTATTCAGATCCATATTGATTATTTAGGTCGTTAAGCTATTGTGCAGGGTCTTCGTTCCAGTAGGGCTCATTTTAATATGTCCACCAAATCCCATTGCGTCAAGATACTTTACAGTTACTATCAGTACTTGAGCTTTTTTCTTACTTACACCATTTTTTGTCGACCTTTGTCCGCATTTCTCGTCCCCGTTCAGCCTTGGTGCAAAAAGAAACGCAAATATTAGGATCCCTTGGTATCCCATAGATTTTTACACCTTTTTTTTTTTCTTTTTTCTTGAAAAGCCTTTAGATCTTGCTTTTTTGAGCGAACAGACGCATTTTGACTCCTTTGAGTCATCTTCAGTGTCTTCTTCAGAGACACTAATGGTCGTGTCCTTAACTAAAGCAGAGAAGCTGTCCCAACATCTTTACAGAGTTCTATTCTAAAGGAACTCTACATGCACCGTTTTAGAGCTCGTTTGCTTATTGTTTACTCTCCTTCTGAATGAATACCTTATAGTTATCTTTAAGAGAATTCATACCGATTATGCAGGACCAGGCGTTGGAACGATGATATTTGTTATATAAAGTGCGTGCAGCAAATAGCTAAAAGTTTTATGCACAGAAAAACAATTCAAACTTTTTAAGGTATTGTTTTGCATACTTTTATCAATTTAGTAAATTTATTTCGTGGCAGGAAAATCAGTCTTTAAAACGAATCTATATGCCCTATGTGTTGGGATTCTTCGGAAGAAATTTTAAGCGTTAAATTGACCAGATTCGCCTTTATTTATAAGAAGTCGTAATATTTACATCGAACAGATAGAAATACAACTAATGGTGACTAATCAGCGCATAGATGTCTGAAGCAGTTACTCTTGGAGCGCAATCACGATTCGACTTAATAAGCCAGATTTTGAGCTGGCATGCTACAGGCTCTATGAAACAGCTATCCAAAAATACGGAGATTCCGAAAAACGAGTCCAATGCCAGACAATTTTTGCCAGCATTATCAGCATTCGCATACCTAATTCCGTTCCCCGCTCGCCGGAAGTATACGATCTATACGTAATTTAAATTGAGTGAGGTACGCTGACGTTAGTAAAGAAAAGCCTTCTAAACAAGGAGAGGAAGAATATTCTGTTTCAAGTTTTCCCACAATAAAAAAAACCACAGGTAATTTTACCACAAGTTACATTTTTGCGGCACCGTTTTTTTCGGGATTTTCTTGAAAATTCATTAAAGATGTACTTCTTACGTATCTTTAAGCAGCCATCATACAAAGCCCTCCTGGTAAGAGTATCCTACTGACTTTTAAATTCTTTTCTAAAAAACTTCTATATCCCTAGATTGAAATTTATTCTAGAAGGAATTCAGCATTTCTATCTCAATAACCCTGACGACAATTTTATACTATCTGAATTTGAGGGGACCTCACACATCATTTTTGACAGCAAGCAGTTTGGAATAATATTATCATTGTTATTTTTTTATCTCAAGTAGTTATTTTAATTGGCCTTACTGAAAGTAAAAGCCGTACTTACAAATAAGCCACTAATGTTATATCTTTTTGTTTTTTAGTTTTATTAAAATTATGAAATATAGCAAAATTTTGACGTATTATTTAAAAAAAATTTTCAAACAAATCAAGAGTACGGTAATACTCACACGTTGTTGATGACTTTCGAGTACTTTGGTTATTCACGGATGAACTCGACGCTTTCGTACCACTTGACGTTGAGCTAGGACTAGAAACATTACCGCTTACATGTTGAGCAATTGGTATGTGCTGTTTGGGACTTGTGCCCGGTTGTGCATATGGCATTGTTGAAGGTAAAGTAAATTGCCGATTCGATGGACAACTTGAACTTGGACTAGAACCACTTTGAATAGAATCACATGTTGATGATCGAGAACGGATTGCAACGGGTGAATCGCCACCAGCAAAACTCGGTGGGCGAGAACGCACTCTCTGTACGAAACAGGTTTAAGCAATTGTCGGAGCATATAAAAATTATATTTAATATAATTACCCTTTCATCGACCATTGTATCGTCGTCAGAAAAGTCAGTCGAACCTTCATCATGTAAATTCCAATCGGTATTGATGTGATCGAAAGCACTTTTCTCTTGACGCATGGCACAGTGTATCTAAATTGGATCAAATTTATTGGATAATTAAAAGCAAATGAAACTGCTAAATACTTTTCGGCAAGAAAAAGGGATAAAAATTAACATCTGCACTTACCAACTCCTGACACGCTTCATGTCCCATTTCTTTGGCAATATCTAGTGGAGTCTTATTCTCTGAATTTTTCAACTCAAAATCGGTACCAGCTCGTAATAACAATTTCAGGCACTCCCGCCGATCATGCAACGCACATAAATGCAATGCTGTATTCTTTCCAACCGTATCAAATGGTCCTGGGGGATTTGTCGCCTTATTTAAACCTTGTGCTGGCATATTTTGTATAAGAAAATCAACTATATGCAAAGATGAACCCATTTCGCGAAGCACGGCCAAATGTAGTGCAGTTTCCCCAACTTCTGACGATGGTAGAACACATGTTAAATCTGCCCCCTCCGCCCACGCTTGTAACAATTGTCCGATTTCGGCATTGATTATTGCCTGTTCCAGTTCACTTCGTAAATCATTTTCATCCGAACACATTCGCAAAACGTAACGTTTTGCAACATATTTTGCACGAATGAAATCGTAGCGCTCTTCCCTGTTTATGAAATATTTATTCAAATTAATTTGTAGGCCATGAAATTTATGGATAATTTATGCTTACATCGAACTTTCCGGACTAAGTTTTCGCTTTCCCAAGGTAGCCTCCATGACATCATTTAATAGGAGATTACCCATGGATTTGGCAATTAACAAATTAGCTGTTGTTAAATTATCTAGCGTCAGACTTTGTATACGTGAGTGATGTACGCCTAAATCACGATGCACTCCCGAGCATTGTATGCAAACCAGTATTCCGAAATTTAGACTTATCCATGTAACATCTATGCAAAAAGGTTTGTATTAACAACTAAAATAAATTCTGATTATTTATTAAATACCATTTGTTGATCCACAATCACAGCACTTATCATTTCCTGGAATTTTTTGGACGTATCTGAAATTAAAGGCATTACCGGTTTCAATATACATACGCAAATTATTACGAGGTAAATTAGAATAAAAGTAATTTACTTTGATGTCAGTTACAGTTCCCACTTAATTCGTGTTATTCTAAATTTAAGCATAATGTGAACGACAAGGCTTTATTTTCTCACCTAATTTAAAATGTTTCGCTTTTTCAGTAACTTTTAATTACTCATTTCACTACGAGTAATTTCTAAGAGTTTCAAAACAAACTGAAGAAAAATAACATGCAACTTATTTGGTTTTGCAAATATTTGAAGTATTCGCAACTCAAGATGTTTTTTAATTAATTCCTCTTCTTTTACCTTTCGTCGAGAAATGAATTTTTCCCTTTAAACCAGATTCTGGAAAAAGCTTCCGGGAATGAGGTGACACTGAAATGTCTTTAAAAGGATTCTTTGATATAAATTTCAAAGTTTTAGACACTTCTCTACATATTCTTTTGTGCAGCTTTTATCATCCTTGACTTCCTTTGAGGTAGACCCGGATGTAGGTTATGTTTCCTACAAAGTTCTCGTCTAATAACTGGGTAACACATTTTCCTGGATTAGTTTACGTTTATTTATCTTATCAAACAGAAGAATCAGAAGTAAATTTGGAACGCATCAATTAAAGTATGTTTTAATAATAATAATTAACATTTTTCCTGAAAAGTCGTAAGACCGTCGAAACGCGTCTGCTCACTTAAAAATGTGAGCAGACGCGTTTCAACTCCTTTGAGTCATCTTTAGTGTCTAAACGATGTGTGGAAGGGAATGATTGGGTTAAACAGGTAGGCTCTAGGTTAGGCCAGGTAGAGGCATATTAGGTAGGAGTCGAAACGCGCCTGTTCACTTAAAAAGGCAAGACTCGACGGCTTTTCAAGAAAAAAGAAAATTATAAGGTGCGTTCCAAAATAAACGAGACTGAGCTAAAATAGAAACGACAAGAGCTTTGTTCTGATAAATTCCAGTTTATTTATTCAAATAGTCTCCTCCGGCCTCGATACACTGTCTTGCGCGATACAAAAGCTTTTCGAAAGAGTGTTTCGGGTCATTGAGCGGAATGTCCTTCAGGATGTCGGTACAAGCCTTTTGGATGCCTTCTACGGATGCACAGCGTTTTCCTTTCATGGGCAAATGCAATTTTCCGAATGGGTAGAAGTCACAGGGAGCCATATCAGGCGAATGATGGTATCATGCAATAAGCGCCAGCTTCCTCCTACGCGGTATTCTGGCCAAATTCGACGAATGCGATGCAACAAACGCTTCAAAACGCCAAGATAGAAAATTGCATTGACGGTTTGGCCCGTTGGCACGAACTCCTTGTGGACAATTCCCTTGGTATCGTAAAAACAAATGAGCATCGGCCGGCTTTAATGTCGCTGGATATACCAGAAACAAAAAAACCTAAGAAGATACTAAAAGGCAAGTCGAATGGATTTGATGCAACCTGGAGCCCAAGCTCCAATTTACGCTACAACGACATCAAAGAGGATGGTAGTTAAACAATATTGGAAAAATGATGTTTTTATCAATAGTCAATATCTATGCATTTCAAAGCTACTTGCGAAGTGGTCTATAGACGTTTTCTGTCATCATCTTTTCTACAAAAAATATATTTTTTATTCCCAAATACGATGACCATCGATCATTTATTTTATATCCACTAATCATATTTCCAAACAAATATTTTCATAACTTTTAATTCAATCTTGAAATTCAATTTGAAGTAATTGAAGTTCAATTTAACATTCAAGAATTCATGAATGTTTTTCTCACTTCAAAATTTCCAAGCTGATCTCGCATTGAAATTTCCAATTTATATTGCAAATGAAGCTTTTACATCAATTTGCAATCCATACGTATTCCCAGTAAATACATACATTAAAGCCAATTTCCGTTTACCCGAATAAATGTCTGGTTCTCTGGAATATTTTCGAGGGATGCAAAAGTTCAATGGAGAAATCAATCAATCATTTCCTTTTGAAAATTTCTTCGAGCTTCATTCGTTGCCATTGACGTTGAACTACCCTTTCCGGTCTTATTTCAATACAATGACAAACGACACATGTTGGATATTCTCAATAACATGTCCTTTGAAGAATGTACACCCAGCGGCTTTTTTTACATGAAACGGCGGTAGTTTTCTCCATTATAGCCTTTCTTTGACTTCGTTGAATACAATAATTTCTTTAATATCAGCATACAAAGCGTTTTATTTGATAAGAAATTCTGAATATGACGTTTCAATAAGGAGAATATAGTAAGGAGAATTTGATTCACTTCAAAGGAGAAAGGAATAGGTCTGTTTTAAATATTGAATTTGTTTAAAGATAGTGAAATGGGTAGGAGAAAATCACTTACTTTATAACAGCCTTTTGTAGCTCTACTAAACTAGGGCTCATTTGCGGATTAGCATGTTGAAAAGCTTTCGTTAACGCCTTTTCCTTACAGTTTACTAGAACAGCCATCCAAGCCTTTTGGTCGGCTTCGTCTTCTGCTTGAAAGTGGTAGAGCCGATTATCTGAAAATGAATTCAAAGAAATTGTTATTTCATGTCCAACTGGATTCAATTTCGGAAGGTGATTGACATCGTTGAAAGGAGTAGAGCAAAAGGAACTTACAGCTTATCAAATCAAATCCCCGTTTGTCGTCGGGAACATGTTTTATTTGGCAAGTAAGGAGATTAACTCTGGTAGGAGGTTTCGTTTCGTCCGCATGACAAATATCCAGAAACCCATCCGGTGTAACTCGACACCTTCGCTTCTGCCACACGCGCCGCACCTTGCCCTCGCTCTTCTTTAGTAGATGGCCCGAACGCGTAATACCATGATGTTTGTCACCTTGCAATTGATGCAATGAATAGCCAGCGCCTTTGTCTGTTACAACATTCTCCACACGATCAAAGTCAGGAGTGCTTCTCAATAAGGTTCGTAATTCTAAAAGCTGTTTTCGTTCCTCGTCTTGTTTTTGTTTTATCGATTGTAATTTTAAACTTAAATCTTCTATATATGTGCCAAAGTGTTCTATTGTCTTCAGACCGTCCTTGAAGTAACTGAAAAAGGGAAACACAATTTAATGGTGAACGTGACGTTTAATTCGAATGTGCTACTTACTTATTCAATGCATGATAGTATTCAATGAAATGCTGTAAGAGTTCAATGCCAGTTTTCGTTTTGATTTCCTTATATTTTAATAAATACTGAAAAAAAAATTTCAATTGAAATTGGAAATTGATTATCAAGATGCTGGTGGTACATTTAGGGTCGATTTAAGGAGCTATGACTTATCCTATTTATAGCAATGTTATTATATTCTTGCTCAATCGTTATTAATAGAGATCTGACGAAATTCAAGTTATCTTCTAGCTGCCAGGAAATAATTTTCAGACTTCGATTACCGTTTTAGAGTTTAATCACTGCTGATAATCAGTGTAAAACTTTCGATAGGGCTTATCTATCTAATTTGGTTCAGAAGCAATTTTAAACTCATAAATTCCACATCAAACAATTCTGATAACCGTTCTTCGCATGAACTCATACCAACCCTTCATGCATATCACATCCATTGATTATAGTCACCTCGCATGTTTGCAATTGGTAAACACGACGTTCCTTCTCCATCTCGTCAGCTATTTCCGCCGGACTAACTTCTGTCCGTACCATTCCGACTTCCTTCGCTTGCGCCTTCTTTTCCTTCTCAATTTTAATATATTTGGATTCATAATCTTTTGCTGCTTTCTCGAAGGGTCGCTTCATTTCACCCTTGACACCACGAAGTTCAGACTTTAAAATTGAATCTACTGGGAACATGACTATATTGCTAATATTTTGCATCTGTAAAAAAGGACAAGTCGAGCATCCACATTAGTGCCCACTTCATTGATTTTATCGACACATACGAATTTGCATATGCACACTCGTATGTTCGTATGCATGTTTGTTTGTATACTTACTAAAGTTTTCATTAAAGCGCTCAGTTCTTTTGTAACAACGGAGAACTTCAGAAATGCTGCTCCAATATCAGGCTCCTCCTGGGATAATGTGATGGTGCCTAGCCTTTCTAGTGCCCGAACTAAGCACATTTCATTATCGACATGAACTAGAACGGGGATGGAAAAACGAAAAAGAATTATGTATGTGGATACGAACTTTCATTCAGGAATTTATTGATTTAGAGAAAGAGCGATTAATATGCTTACCATTGCCGGAACTGTGAATAGCTTTTACAGCCTTTTTAAGCTTTGTTAATCCTTCCCGATCCAACTCCAGCCTCTGTAATAGAAGGGCGTTGTTTGAGTGCATATTTGTATTTAAGAGGATATTTGTTATGAGGAATATTGTCTTTGGAAGGAAACTAAAAATTCTATGAAAATTACTTTTTGTATGTACTCGTATTAATGTTAGTATAAAATATTTGAATAACTTGGAAAAATAGATAAGCTGTACTTTTTTGGTGAAAAAAATAATTTTTGATGTCCCTGAATTTTAACAGCTATAGAATATTTGCATGCATCCATTTTGAGGTTCTCCCATTACTTGATCTCTGATGATGGCATATTTTCAATATTCGATCAGATTTACAATGTACATCAATTTAATTTGCAAATAAAAAGACGGTAATTAGGTGGCAACGTTGGAAGAAGAATGCGTTATGGCTTAGCGTAAAGAGTCCATAGCCAGGCGTATGGAGGTCCCTTGATCGAGTCTGGCTCAAGGTAAAAAGTGTTTCTGTTCAAATGCATGGCTTTTGCTACATTCGCTGCTTTCGTATAAAAAGTAATAGACTTTGGGAATAAAGTAATGGATTTTCCATTAAGAACATAACAATTTTATCTATTAATAAAACACAGCAATATTTGAGATATTCAGTTCAAATTTATTGTGGGTGTAGTGCAAGCATTATATTTTATGAATGAAATTCGATTTCCGACCACGAGCCCGTTTAAAGCGGTCGATTCTTTGGACCCAGTTTTCCACCACTCTGGCACACATTTCGACCGGAACGTTGGCAATTTCGCGTCGGATGTTGTTTTTGAGCACCAAATAGGAGATAGGAAGGTTTTCGAGCAGTTTGTGTTGTGTGACTGCTCGATTACTACAGGGCAGCTAATTTTCTCGCGACCCAAAGGCGACGAGGGTTGCAAAAAAGGAACTGAAGGATCTTCAGCTGTATGTATGTAAACTTTACGCGTGGGTGAAACTGAGTACGGACGGACAAATAGACGTATATGTGTAACTATCGACACAGATCTTTTGCGTGATATATCCCGACTTCTTTCCCCGATAGGTCGGTTTCGAGGTAACGATTGGATCTTACAACCTCCTGTACACGGCTTTTCCGGAAACGCCGGTTCAGCTTGGCGTTGCAATTCCCAGCGGCGTCGCTTTGGCGGAAATTGCGACGGAAAACTTCATCTGCTTCTTTAAAATCGGAAGGTCGGGACCTGAGGTTGTAATGCGCCTCATTTGCACGTCCTGCGGCCTTTATCTTTCGTCCAATTTATTGGCGGAGGTCTGCTAAACGCTCGTGGGGCTCCTGCGCAACGACGGGATCTGCCAAACACTTTAATTGCCGTAGTAGCCTGTATGATTTGCCATGGCAAATCATGTGCTGTCCGAAGGCGGCAAAGTAAGGCGAGACACCGGTAACGGAGTGAGAAGACGACCGCAGAGCGCAAGTGATGGCGGACAATCTGCGGTCCAAATCCTTCTGAGTTGGATGGACATAAGAACGGATCGCGGCTAACAGTGTGCGATTCAAACGTTTAGATGCGCTAGATTGAGGAGAGTATTTGGGTGTCAGTTGGTGTTCGACAACGTAATGTTCGAGTAGACCCTTAAACTGCCGAGATCGAAACTGTAGTCTGTTGTCCGAGTACACACTTTCTGATACCCCTGGTCTAACACAACGATAGCTCCGATGTGAAGAACGAGGATATGGACCGAGTGGATCTATATATAGACGTTGGAATACGCGCTCCGGAACGTTGAGTTGACCTATAGGAGGTCGAAGGGTGCTTTAGTGCTTTTACAGGTCTCACAGGCGCTCACGTAGTCTTTGACCTGGGATGACGTTTTAGGCTAAAAGAAGTACTTCTTAAGTCGCCGAAGTGTCCGACCGTAACCACCGTGGGTACTTAAAGGATAGTCGTGTGCGCGGAGGATCAGATTGTGAGTCATTTCCTCCGGCGCCAAGAGTTTCCAGGACTCGTCTTCCTGCCATGGATCACCAATTGCGTATTCATTACGTCCATATACATAGCCTTCTATCACTTTCAAATCAGGCAACTGTGTTTGTTAGGTTACGATGGTTTGCCTCAACTCGTTGTAGCTGTCTAAGTCTATCTCAATGGGATCATCATCATTCACTGTCAATTCTGCTCCCTCGCGTGAAAACATTCGCGAGAGAGTATCGGGCACGATGTTCTGGGTCCCTTTTCAGTGTTTGATGGAAAACTTGAACCCTTGCAGTTTAAGGGCTTATCGGGCCAGACGTCCGTGTAGTTTCCCTTGGTTCATCAGCCATTGTAACGAAGCGTGGTCTGTGATGATTTCAAACTTGTGGCCTTCGATGTACGCTCGGAATTTTTTTACGGCCATCACCGCTGCCAAACATTCTTGCTCGGTTACGGTGTAGTTCCTTTGGGCCGAGTTCAGTTTTATGGGAGCTTCCTCTCCCTCTACGGTCAATTGCACCAGCACGGCTCCAACTCCATGTTGACTTGTGTTACAATGAATGGAGAAGGGTTTCTGAAAGTCGGGGCTGTGCAAGACCGGAGCAGATGTTAAGGCTTGTTTGAGCTCTTTCAAATGCCTTTCGACTGAGTTCGGTCCAAATGAACTTCCCTTTCCAGAGCATGTCCGACAGAGGCGCTGAAACTATGGCGTAATTCCGAACGCACCTTCGGTACGAACCACACACTCTAGAGAAACGTCGTAGCTGCTTAACGGTCTTCGGTTAGGGAAACTCATCAATCGCCCGAGTTTTGTCCGGATCCGTTTTGATAGTACCATGTCCTAGATATCGGACTTCCCGCCTTACTGATATGCAGGGCTACTTCTTCTAACAGTTGAAGATGGTGGTCAAACGTCAAACGTTTCCGTGATGAGTAGACGGTCATCCAGGTACACGAACACTTGATGTTTCAGATGAGGTGGAATTACTTTGTCATCTGCCGGGTCATCATCTGCGACCAAAAGGAATTGTGTTTTATCCCTCGACCCCTCATCGAGTGGAATTTGCCAGAATGCATCTTTAAGGTAGATACTTGTAATGTAGTTTGCTTTCGGCAGTTTCCCAAATATACCATCGATGAGCGGAAGAGGGTAAGCGTCTCTAACGGTCACTATATTGACTTTCTGGACATCTAGACAAAGACGGATTTTACCTGGCTTCAACACCAAGGTTACCGGTGAGGACCAGGCGCTTTGGGAATCCTCTATAACCCCCAACTTTAGCATCCTGTCCAACTCTGCGCACACTAGCTTTTCCATGGCCGGTGAGATGGCATAGTGCCTCTGCTTTATTGGCATTGATGACATGTGAGACCAGAGTGCAGCGGCCAAGGCCTTGCGTAGCGCAAGATGAAAAAGCAGCAATGGATGCTTCTAGACGTTGCCGTTGATTAGGCGTTAATTCATGCCTGTCGGGTATGGATGCGAGTTTATTGACATATCTAGTACTTAAGGGTGAGTCGGTGAATAAGTCTGGGGCCAAACCAAATTGAAGGACGAAATCGACGCCAAGGTACACGTTCTGAGTCAGAGAAGGGATAATGAAGAAGGGAATATCCTTAGTTTGAACTCGGAACGTCGCGGGTGTGGCCAATCTTCCCTGGATAGAATGTTTGGTGCCATCAGCTATGCTGATTTCAGAGCGCTAGGGTTTTATCACAGTAGGATGTTGATGGAGTACCTCTGAGCTGAGGCTCGAGGCAAGGCAGCTGATACTCGCACCCGTGTCAATCCGTGCAATAGCGATTTCGCCCAACACTTTGATTAGTGCGTAAGGCCTGGTGTCGTTTTCGGAAACTTCCGAGATGTTGCATAAGTTTAGGGTTTGACGGCAGGTGCGCACTCTCTTGTATAAACTTTGCCAACGACGAGTTGACCATTTTACTTTGCGCGAGCGAAAGGTTATTTCTTCAGAACCAAAGATTCGCTCTCGAGCTGCACGGTATTCCTGCAGTCGAATATGATAGGGCTTTAGTACGTGAATTCGTGGCTACGAGGGTTCTTCAGGCAGTAACTGCGGTGGTAGCTTCAACAGTGTCGTTGGAGAGGCTTCCGGAAGAGAGGGAGCCCCTGCAGTCATAATTGTCAAGGCTGGTGTGTTATCGTCAATATTAGGGTTTTCAGAAGACTTGCAACCTACTGTTGGGCTTTGGACTACCGCTGAGGTGGTCGGGTACTCGCTCGTTTGTTTTTTGAAGTGGCGCAATCTGGGCAATCCGGGAAGTAAGTGTCAGGCTTACCGCATCCGTAGCAGGAAACCATACGCTCTGCCCGACATGCAATAAACCCATGTCCGGTTTGTTTGCAGTTCCAGCAGGTTGTGAGGTTCCCAACCGCGGCTACCGTAAGTTCGTCTGACTCCATGTCGGTATCTTCCAGATCTGGACTGATGGGCTCTTGTACCACTTCCGCAATTCCGCGCCGCAGACCCGTTCTCGCTAACAGGTATGGTCGTTCTCGGAGGCCTTTCTCGACTGCCTCCTGTCGACTGACGATTCTCTTAAAAGCGATTCCATGTCCTGGAGGGTCTGATTTCGCGACATGGCGGCGAAGTTCCGGCCTCAAATTTCATTTCAACACCCACAGCAGTTGTGTTTGTGTCATCGGCTCAGATAACTGGTCATTCAGCCGCAAGATGCCGCCTCGATACTTGCAGAAGGGCTCCTCTGTACGCTGCCATCTGGCATGGATCTTGTCCAAAACCCTCTCGTCCATGTTAACTGTGGGATAATTCATACGGAGTACCTCCTTCAACCGTGACCAGCGTTGAGATGGTGGAGTAGTATGTGTTCGCCAGTAGGTTTCTAGCGCTGCTCCCCTAAGTAGCATCGGCAAGTAATCAGCCAGCGCCATGTGGCCTCCTGCCAAGATCTGGTCTATCAGGGACTCCACCCGAACAATGAAGACCTCCACGTTGAAAGAATTTGGTTCCCCGCTAAAATGGAAATTTCAGCCCTGAACGATGCGGGGGATCTGCGTCGGCTTCAACCGACACGGTGTATGTGAAGGGCCACGTTAGTCCAGAGGAGCCAATTGATCCAGAGTCGGTGGTTGCACTTGGCTCAGCCTGGGCCGGTACACTGGAGCTATGGGATCTATGGGTCTATTTCGCTCGGTCTCACGTCTCGAATCCAACGCAAAATCCCAGGGGTTTAAGTCCGAGTCCCACATCGGAGGCGTTCGTGGACGTGCTAAAGGTGGGTTTTCCTGCTTGCTCTCCTGAGCGGCTACCCAGCAGGTCAAGCCCTGCATTAGGGCCATCAGATCCTGCAGGACTGTCGCGTCCACGGGTACAGTTCGGCTCTGCCCTTCAGCAGGTGGCACTGCTTCGGCTCCTGCCATCGTGTCAAGATCGTCCGGTATTGGCGAACCTCGTTCTCGGCGATCATTATGTTTGGGCATCGCCCCTTGTGCACCTGGTGTTTCAGTGTAGCTGGACGGTGGCACTGCAGATGTTGCCGGTTGACGACAAAATGGACACGTCCGGTTGACCATGAGGTGTTGAGTGACGCAGGTCTCGTGGAACTGATGGCTGCACGGTAGCGTTTGCACCGCCGTGCCATCACGCAGAGCGTGGTCGGTCCCGCGTCTGACCGCAAACGCCGTTTGTCTGGAGTGTGTCTCGTTGCCATTTTCTGCAAAGAACTTAGTCCTAACGTATATATTTATAATGATATTAATTTTTTAAAATACATAAAATATTTATTTTAATAAAAAATATTTCTATGTAATAAGTAAATATATAAAAATAACAAAATTGTTTAGTGGCCGAAAGTGACGAACTATTCAAAACTCTATCAAAAAAAAAAAATGCTAAAATGGTAACTATATATTTATCATGAGAAAATTCGGTCTTTCCATTCTCTTCCCCTTCCCAGGCAAATCCTTCCTTTGCGTTACAGGGACTACTCTGTTGAGGCACCATAAGAATTCGGGTTCGGAAGTGCTCTCTGATACGCAAGTTTTGACAAAGAGCAGTTTGTTAGCCTAGGGTTGATTCTGACCCACAATCAGCGCCTGTCTTATCATGGATAGTCACGGACTAGCTAAGCAGCCAATCACGTGAAATCAAAATCCATGTTATGGAAGATACTTGGGTACCGCTTGGTTAGGGGTGCAGATCAGAATCCGCCGCAAAAATGATGTTGGGTAACAACTTCCAAACACACAAAAGGACTATAATATGATCTGGCCTTGCTAGTCATACAATGGTGGTAAACTATCAAGGTATAAGTCAAAAGCAGGTCCAAACGATATTGACGTCCGAGGACAACACACGTCCGGAAGTTATTAAGTTGCCTAGTAGTTACCTACCCGGCAAAAATCTGGACACCTTGTAGAGTCACCTAGATACGATGGTCTGTCTCATGCTCACGACTGTTGACATCGCTGGGCTTTTCGGGCCCCACGATGGGCGCCATTTTGTAGTGATTTGGGTAGTTATATGTCCGTGAAGGACCACAACGATGGCAGGCTCCTCCACAGAAATGAGCTAGCCATCGGGCGCGCTCTTCCCTTCTTTTGTTTTATAGGTGCTCTTGCCGGGTAGAGTGACCTTCCGCTCACATGCCTTTTTATGGTATAGTTATGTGATTCCATCGCATAATACTATGACATAAATTGACCAGGTTTATATTTCTCAATTGATGGAAAGATTCATGCAAATTATGTTTGCATGATTTTTTCGCTCAAATGGGAAATCTATGGCCACGTCTACGTTTGGATTTTGATACGGTTGGGAGGGCGCGAGGGGGCACGGCTTCCACCAGGATGCCCCACTCTTATTTTTGGGCCAAAAGTATCGTCGGTAACGACGAGGTCTCCTCAAGTCCGTCCGTTTTTGCCCGGCCCAATTTGTTCTTTGAACAAGCAATTTCAACCCTTAGAAGGTTACCTCGGCGTCGACACCGGTCGATCGGCATTTGACATTTTTTAATTCGTGAATGCGAAATTCTTTTGCAGTGGGTCGTTGTGCTGGGGAAAAGAACCCGCCTCACGACACCGCAATGCTAGCCTACCAGCGCATTCACGCGTCATCAGACAAGGCCAATCTCGGCGGACTTCACCATCCTCTTTCGCCGAGGCAGCAGACCATCGCTGCAGTTCTTCACGGACATATAACTACCCAATTAACTACAGTGCCTTCAACATGCATTATAACCCCATCTCATTTTTTAACAGGGACTTATGCTGTTCTTCAATCGCCTGATCATCGTAGTGGTTCTATAAACGAAGATATCCGTCAAAAATGGATTTCTCGACAACGTTCTATAAACTTCATTGGAGAGAGGAATATTTGCTGCAGCTAAGGTCTGCTCATGTTTACAAGAATGCAGGTTCTTCAAACTTGGCACCGGGAGATGTTGTCCTGGTTCACGATTCATCTTATCCTCGAGTTTTATGGAAACTGGCGTTAGTTGAAACTATTTTTCCTGGACGCGATGGTAAAATTCGTTCCTGTGTAGTAAAGATGCCAAATGGAGAAAAAATGAAACGATCCGTTCAGCTCTTGTATCCGCTATAGGTAACCGGCAATTTTTCCAAACTGCGCCCAGAGGATGTTAAAAATAAGTAATTTTTTGTAATCCATTGCTGTTACTGTCATCTTTTCTATGTAAATGTAACGTAATATAAGAGTCGAAATAGCGAGTCTTGATTCCAACGTCAACTCGGTCGGTTGTGAAATTTTTGCCTTCCGCACGTTTTAAAAAGCTTATTCATTTTTATGCGCAACATAACGAAATATATAAACTAATATTACTCATCAAACGGGACAAAGTTTTATTTAGTTAAAAGCGTAACATTTTCACATTGCATGTACACTTGGCCGTAAAAAAAAGATTGTTCGCGTTTGAACCCTCATAATTTGACAATCGCTCGAAAAAAAGGCTCCGTGCATCAAATGACGTGAATAAGATCGTCACAGGTGAAAAATCATGGATATATGCCTATGAGCCAGAAACAAAACAGCAATCGGCCGTGTGAGTGTTGCAAGAAGAGTTTGAAACTTGTTCGCGCTCAAAGGACTGTGAAACAAATGGTCGCCTGTTTGTTCGACCAAATGTGTCATGTGGCCACTATTCCACTTTAGGAACATAGGACGGTCAATTTTGAGTGTTAGACGACCATTTGTTTGCCAGAAATCTTCGGGAAAATTCGCAAAACGGACAAGAGAAGACGAATCATTCTATATCATGACAATGTGGGCTCTCACACATCAGCGCAGACTAGCGCATATTTGGCCGGTTTAAACATAGGATTGATGAGCCATCCGCCGTACAGCATTGATTTGGCACCCAATGATTTCTTTTTGTTCGTACACATCAAAAATAAACTACGTGGTGAACATTTTTCTACGCCCAAAGCAGCTGTTGAAGCGTTCAAAAGCCATCTTTTGAAGGTGTCTCAATCGGAGAGGGAAAATTGCTTTGAAAATTGGTTTGAACGCATGCAAAAGTGCATAAATGCTCATGGAGAATATTTTGAAAAACAATAAAACCAAATTTTGATATAAACAGATTGCTTTTTTATGCTTAATAAACTTTTGTATAGTGACCCTCGCAAGCGTTCCATTTTTGCATTTGGATGTACAGAACCCTGAAATGAGGAAATGTTAAGTTAAGCAGAAAGAAGCCATCATAATAAATTTCAAGTTAATTTTTTCTATGGTTGATTGGTATAAATTTGGGCGATTTACCTAAGTATCTAGTATAAAATAAATTTATTCAAATTTTTTTGCAACTTGCCGTAGACTTTTACTAGCTCAAAAATGCCTAAGAACTTCTGTCAACACTGGAGAAACTGGACAACTGGCAACAACGGATGCCAGTCGTGAAATGCAGAAGTCGAGCACGCCAGCGAAGCCGAGTAGACGTTTGTTACTTACGGAGAGAAATTCATTAAATAAAAAAGCTAAATTGGTTGAACTCGATTGGTTTTATTGATTACCCATTCTGACAGTTCAGTCATCTACGGGATTAAAACGAAAACAGAGATACAAGACTTGTACCGCGAGCGTGGGCTGCCGACGTCGGGGAAAAAATCCGAATTAATCAAAAGGTTAGTGCAATCAAATTTCCCAAAAGCAAGCAGCACTCCAAGGCAGATGACCGAAGTTCAAATTGTGCGAGATTTAAGTGGCAACGCGAGTGGTCATGACGACGAAATCACCCTAACGGAGGAGACGGGCGCACCCCGAGAAGCCGAGGAGGTGATGCATGAGCATGAGGCGCCACGGCGATTAAATCTTCAACAGCGTGAACGCACTTTGCTGGAAAGGGAGCAGGCATTCCTAAAATCAACATATCGACAAACGAGAACGTTTTCTCCGTCCGCGACATTGCGGAGATGTTGCCAAGTTTCGACCCGAACAAGCGAGACTGCACGACAGAACAGTTTATTAAGCGCATATGGGAGTTGAAGGAGGTATACGATTGGGACGATAAATTGGTATTGTTTGCAGCACAATTAAAACTGTGCGGATATGCAAAAATATGGAACGACGGACAAATGCAAGTATTTAAAACTTTCCCAGAGTTTGCGAACAAACTGGTGATCGACTTTCCTACTCGAATTGACGAAGCCGATGTGCATTTAAAGTTGATGAGAACGATTCGTGCAAATTCGGAAAGTTTGGACGAATACATTTGTAAAATTACAGCAATTGGGCGACGGGAAGAAGTGTCAGACGCCGCAATCATAACGTATGTATATCCGACGAGGCCTCAGTCATCCAGCACTGCAAAATGCTCTTGCGGGAAGTACATTTGCAGAACCACAAGAATTCCACATGGCGATTAGCCGCTTCGAGGAGAATGTTGTACCGGCTATAGATCCGCATCAGATGCGTGCTGCACATAGTGAGTTTGTGCCGCTACGCGACCAGTCGGTACGAGTGTCGAATAATACGCCAGTCGAAATGCGCGAAACCGGACCGACATGTTTCAATTGCCGTCAGCGAGGTCATTTGGCAGTGCGATGTCCGCATCTACAACGACGTCCGCGTTGCGATCATTGCCGTCGTACGAGACATCGAACGAGCGGATGCCTCGACAGAGCTCAACAATCGAGAGGATCTCCTCCACAGCAGTCAGATGTCGTATTGCGAATACAGGAGGAGGAAAATTTATCAATTGTTTCTGGACCGCTATTGCCGCCGAAAAAAACAACTATCAAGGGAAAAAGTATATTCGCAATAGTAGATTCAGGAAGCACACGTTCATTATAAGCTCGATCCGTTGCTGATGCCATTGGGCCAGTCGAACCGACTGAAATCGATTTTGTGGCGTCGGTGGAGGAAAATATCGCCTTACGGGAATAATCAAAACGGAGATGCAGTTTGATAATAGGGATTTTTCCACACATTCTATATCGTGGAAGATGGAATGTTGCCTTGTGCTGCTCTGGTGGGAGCCGATTTCCCAAAAAGCCAACGTCTAAACCTAATCATTGGAGATGGAGTTTGTAAAATCGAAGACAAAAAGAAGTTGAACGAGGACGAGTATCGCAAGTTAGATGAACTATTATGCGAGTTCAAAGATTCGCCGAGAATCAATCGGGGATGGGGAAGTGTAAACTGGAACAGCTGAAAATCAGCTTAATATGAGACAAACCCATTTACCACAGATCTCATCGCATTGCTTTTGCGAAAAGACATGAGGTGACAAAAATTATAGACGAATTATTGGAAACAAACATTATTCAGCCGAGTGAATCGTCGTATGCTTCTCCGGTGGTACTTATAAAAAAAATCAGATTCAAAAGATAGACTACCGAGGACCGTGGACTACCGAGAACTGAATAACATTACGGTGAAACGTCCCTTATTGATGCCTGTAGTGGATGAGCTGCTAGCACAACTTACAGATGCTGAGTTGTTCACAACTCTGGACCTGCTATCCGGATACTACCAAATCGAAGTCGAGCCAGAGTCACGAAAATATACTGCCTTTATTACGCACGATGGGCATCTTGAATTTCTAAGAATGCCATTCGGAGTTGTAAACGGACCAGCTGTGTTCCAGGAAGTAATGAAAAAAATTGAGCGTATGTTGCCAACTGGGATACTCATTACATTTTTCGACGACTTAATGATCAAAAGCAAAAATTTTGCCGAAGGCATGGAAAAGCTACGGAAGGTACTCGAAGTGATTCGAGCAGTCGGAGTTACTCTCCGCCGCTCAAAATGCAGATTTTTGGAAAGTGAGATTAACTTTTTGGCCACCGATTGAACGCCAGCAGTATAGCACCTGGGGAGATAAAAGTAGCAGCGATAAAAGATTTCCCAACACCCGAAAATGTTAACGACGTTCTAAGATTTTTAGGTTTAACCGGACTTTTTTCGGAAGTATATTGAAAAATTTGCCGAAATAGCACGACCAATCACCCACCTACTGAAGAAAAATGCAACTTTTCTATGGGATGCTGATCAAGAAGCCGCATTTAGCCGTCTGAAGGAGATGTTATCCAACGAGCCTTTTCTGTGCTTGTACGATCAGACGAAACGCCATGAGATCCACACAGATGCGAGTTCCAAAGGGCTGGCCGGGGTGTTGTTCCAGGAAGAATCTTCGGGTGAGATTAAACCGGCTTGCTACTATAGCCTTTGTTGTAGCGAGGCAGAGAACAATTACCATTCGTATGAGCTGGAAGTACTTGCTATCGTAGAATCGTTGGAAAGGTTCCGAATCTATGTGTTAGGGAACCCTTTCACGATTGTAACAGCAGTTACCACGGTGCGACTAAAGAAGCCCCTACCTCCAAGGATAGTACGATGGTGGCTGAAGATATCCGAGTATGATTTCAAACTAATTCGCCGGGACAGTCGCAGGATGCAGAATGTGGATGCCTTAAGTCGTGCACCTACCGAAAACACCACTGAAGTTGTTGAGAGGATTTTAACAGTCAGCATTTTCAACGAAGACTAGCTGGTTACAATGCAACAACAGGACGAGGCATTACGAAATATCACGCGGATAATTCGAGGCGAACAGTGCTCCGACCAATTGGGGCAGTTACGGGAGGATTACGTACTGGAAACCAACCGACTATATCGGAAAGTGTGGCGAGAGCTTCAATGGGTCGTGCCAAAAGCTGTACGCTAGAGAGTTGTGAAGAAAGCTCATGATGACCGAGGACACTTTGGGGTGGACAAAACGTTAGAACAGGTACGAACATATTATTGGTTTAAGCGAGCGCGAAATTACGTTAAGGGATATATCGCTGCCTGCATCGAATGCTGTTATTTTCAAAGGGCTGCTGGGAAGTCAGTTGGGAAACTGTATGTTAGCCCGGTTGTCCCTATCCTTTTTGAAATGATACACGTAGACCACCTAGGACCCTTTCCTAAAAGTACCGCTGGAAACCAATACGTGCTAGGAATAACTGACTCATTTTCGAAATATATTGTGGTAAAAGCTGTAAAGTCGGCGAGTACGCTCGCAGTAATTCATGCGCTGAATGATCTAGCTACCTTTTTTGGGCTTCCGGGACGAATCATATCAGACCGAGGCGCAGCCTTGACTTCCAAAAAGTTTGAAGGTTATTGTGCTGATAACGATATCAGTCATGTTTTAAATGCGGTTAGGACCCCCAGGGCAAATGGCCAAATCGAGAGAGCGCATCAATTTGTTCTTCTATATTTGCGAGCTTCAACAGATAACGCAAATGGGACCGAAATCTTAAAAGGCTTCAGTTTGTTTTAAATTCTCAAGCAAACTGGACTACCGGTCACACGCCGGATGCGATTGTATTCAGATACCACCTACGTGACATTCTTCCGAATAAGCTGCTCGAAGTGCTACACGAGTTGGATGGAACTAAATCCACGGAAATTTGCTATGACGAAATCGCGAATAAAATTAACATCGAAAAGCAAAAATGGAAGAACATTTCGACAAACAACACGGGCAACCAAAACAGTTTGCGGTTAACGATCTGGTTCTGGTTGATAGCGTGCCTTCTGCGACTGGAGAACCTCGAAAATTACAGCCACGCTACAAGGGACCGTATGTAATTAATCGGGTATTGGATTGCGACCGATACCTCATTGGAGGTTTAGAAGATTGCCAACGGAATCAACGATCGTTCCAATCTGTATTCCACGCGGAGCGGTTGAAACCCTGGTGTTCCTTGGGACCAGAACCGAACAGCGACGATGAATCAACGGATGACGAATCAGAAGTTAGTTCCGATCCCGCCTTGGTTGAAGATGTGTCTCGGGACGAGTCACTCCAGGATGGCCGAGCTGTCAACACTGGAGAAACTGGACAACTAGCAACAACGGATGCAAGTCGTGAAATGCAGGAGTCGAGCCCGCCAGCGAAGCCGAGTAGATGTGTGTTGGTTACGGAGAGAAATTGATTAAATAAAAAAGCTAAATTGGTTGAACTCAATTGGTTTTTACCCATTCTGAAACTTGTAAAAAATTTGGATAATTTCGTTTAACTTTTCACAAGTTTTATTCTAGGATTAGCCTCAGCTTTTGGATTTTGACAATTCTACTAATAACGGCTGAGGCCTTTTCGGCGTGACAAAATTTTCTTGGGGTAAACGGGTCTACTTCTCCACTCACACTCATAACCAACCCCCACATTTGCTGGCGCAATAAACGTTGTTCGACGCGAACAGCTATCGATTAGAAGCCCCCACTAGCCTCACCTCTTTGAAAGCTATTTTCGAATTTTGTGTGCTTTTGGGAGCATAGTTTACAGAATTCTCACTCCAGCAAACTATTGAGCAGGATGCTACCTCCAGCAAACTACTAACAGTGCAAGTTCAGTTATTTTACAAAAAGTATTTAACTTGATTCTTCTGGCAGTTGTTCATTATTCTCTATATTATAATGAGATATCTGAGATACAATTCTACAAAGTACACACTTCTATCCGATCAAAAATTGATTGCCCCCGGTAAACATATTTAGTTGGTTAAAATTTAATGAAGTATTCAACGTGAAAATTCAATAAATTTTTATTCCATAAAGAATTCTGAAAATTTTCATATGTTCATTTCGATAAAGGTCTGAATTTTCATTCTACATATTCCTTTTCTGTGTGTACTATAACATGAATTCTGCAGGAAGCTCCGATACTAAATATTCTCAATTTTCTGCCTCTTCCTCACATTCAATGCTCTTGAACAATTTATAATTCATAGCCAGACAACTTATGGTATGTTCTTTTCAATTTATCCTCACCTGCTCTCGGTTTTGGTCTCTCTCTCTCTTTCGTTCTCTTCGTCTCTTAATTAAACCTATTTATATTTAAATGCTATACGTTCAAATTAAGAGCCATAAAAAATATAATCAAGCAACAAGAACGGTGAGTAGAGTATACACACTTCTTGTTTCCGGTCTCCCTCCTGCTGTTCGAACTTTGGCTTTACATAAATTCTTTTCCCTTATTTTTACCGGCAAAGATCTCTACCACTTGCACCTCATGCAAAACCCTCAAATCTTGATTGTGTCAAAGTACTCAGGTTAGAGTGGATTTGAATAGGGTTGAATTGAATGGGATAGTGGGTACGATATCCTTAGACATCTTTGTTAGGTTTGTGTGCTTGTAGTCCAGATAAATGAATTGTGTCTGCATTTTATCCGAAAAGGGTGTAGAACAGTGTGAGATATTTTGATAAGCCCGGATTAAGGGTAAAAATTAATAAAGGGATAAAATAGGGACCTCGTGCAACATGTACTGACCTAATTTGATACGCTAACAGGATTTGATATTTTTCAAAGGTTATGAAAATTAAACAGCTTGAATAAATTCATAACAAGCAAAGACTACTTGAAACATAAGCGTAATTACCTTATTTTACTACTGGTTACTACGAAAAAGGAGTATTGGTAGTACTACAAACAAGTAAGAAGTTAACTTGGGTCAGAAGTACAAGTGCTTTTTCTTAAGCCACCGAAAAGCCCCAAATACTTCAGGCTACATGACCATGGACCACTCCCAAATCAGAATAAGGACTGACTTGAAAACAGTTAATCTTCTGCTCACATACTTCAAACCTTATGTCACACAACTCCGCTTAAGAACTAATTTTTTCTTGGACATTATAACCAAACCGAAGGCGCATTCCTTCTTTCCCAGGACAAAGAATACTTCGATGTTATCTTTAACGGAATTATAATGTTTGAATGAATTTACTTGCAGAGTATATATAATATACCGCATGAGCCACACATGCACTACTAATTATGAATTCATTCCGTTCCGCACGGCCTGACCCAAAGTGGAAGTGAGGCAAGTGTTTAGGTGCTCTTCGTGTGTTTTCGAGTAGAAGACACTTGAGAGGCACGACACGATAAAAATAGGAAAGTTGTCGTTCATTCATCGTTTCCAGTGACGACGGTGTTATCATCACTGTCGTCTGCAATGTTTCCTTCCACTTGATGAGCCGATGAATACTACACGACGACCCAGCTCAACCCCATCCACCCATGCAGCCACAAGAGGACTCGATAGAGTTCTTATTCCGTACTCGATCCTCTTATGTTCGGAAACTATGTCATATACATATTTAATCAGGTCTATTTAAGCTCGCTAACAGCGAATCGAATGAATGTTTCAAGATATTTTAAAGACTGCTTTGAACGAGACTCTCCATAATGCGATGAAACGGTGAAGGATGCTGAAAGGACATTGGAAAGCTGTTATACTCGCACTCAAAGCATCTGTTGAGGCGTGCACGTGAAGGAGACGGAGGAGCACGCTGAACTGGTGGCATCAATTTCAGGCTTGATGGACGGAGATGAGGAAAAAACCGCTTTTTCACTTTGTGGACTTTACGGACTCGAAACGGATAATGAAGAGGTTGAAATGATTGTTACACTCTTTCAATCTGGCACTCGAGAAATGTAGATGACGGTTGAGTAGAAGGAGCTTATAATTGGACGACTAATAAAGGCAAAATATTTTCATTTATGTTAAGTCTTTCGTTTCGCTACATCCCTCTTGGTTGTCGTCCTTCAGTGGTTGCGTTCACGGTCTATGACGCTTGGTGGAACGTGGAATGACGTTTGTTTGAAATTAAATGGAATATCGCATTTCCTGGTTGAAATGAGAAATTTCTCTATTCCCTATCTGCCTCTCTGTATGCAGTCGCGAGATCTCCTTATTCCAAAAGTGCTTATGCTATAGCAAATCACAGTTGGCGTAGTTTCGCGATTATTATGAGATTTTCCCTCTTGATATTTTCCATGGAAATTGAAAGTATGAAATTAGTTTTATTAATCTAAAAGTTTAATTGTATGTGGAGGTCTTAGGAGCTGTGTTGGCAAGATAAATTAATATTCCAAAGGAAATATATTGCGTTGATGACATTGTTATATTTGATGAAACGGAAGAGTGACATAGAAATCACTAGCATTGGACGAAGATAATAACAGCTTCGTGGAAAATGAGAAATAGAGCAAACAACGCTGGGCGATAATCATAAATACTAGAATTTCTAAATTTCCAAATTAACTTCAAAATCAGCGGACGCTGGCAAAAATATAACAGCTTCGGAGAATGGAAGAACAGATTAAACAACTCTGGACAACGCTTTTAAATACTAGAATCCCTAATTTTTAAATTAACTTTAAAATCAGTATCAAAGGGATAATTTCTCAAGTTAATCGAAAGATTCTTGGACTTGAAATCAAACATGGAGAGTATGAACATTTTTTTCAGGATGAATTGGAAAAAAGATATGCATTGAACTCACTTGAATTATACAAGAAAATGCGTTACGCAGAGTATAAGAATGAATAAGCTTATCATTAAATGCTGCGATGCGTAAAACCTTAGCGCCTATATGCCTTCGACGCATGTTACTTAATGGCCTTTATCCAGCTGCTTAGTCTAAACATCAAATTTAACAACATCTACGAAAAAAACATGGTCAGCGATTCCCACGAAAGCACACCAGAGACCGACCAGTGCATTTTCCCACATTCGCGGAAAATGCAATTCTGCAATAAACAATAATAAAAGTCCGCAAGCATCGCCAGCGCAGTCAGTTCATTTTTGGAATCATTTCTAAACGCGACTCAAGATTAAATTAATAGTTTTTGGAGATTAAAAAGTAAACTTGTGAAATTTAAATTGGAAATTGTTATTTATAAAGTTTAAAAGAAATAAAATTTAATTTTTTAATTCAACCCTATCGAATTTTAACTGGCGTCCAACGTGGGGCTGCATCGAGCGCGTGGTTTTAATTGGATAGACCAAAATTATCACAAGATAATTAAGCCTGTGTGGTCTAGTGGTTAGAGCATGAGACGCATAAGCCGAAGGTCTCAGGTTCAAATCTCGTTGGTGAACAACGTGATTTATTTCAGGGGATTTTTCGGACAGACTACGAGTGTTCACTCAGTGGTGATATGTACTGATTTAATCAGATCATATCATTGCTGAGCAGACACACGGGAGCATGGTATTGACCAAACCAACTTCCGAAAAATCAATACGGTGATGAAAATGAGATACTCTAACTATCTCTAAGCGAAGGCCCGAGAGGGACTGTAGTGCTAAAAAGAAGAAGAAATTAAGCCTTAATCGGTCTTAAACATTGAGGCTGGCCAATGGTCCATTGAATCAATCGAAAACGGGATATTAGTGCTGTGAATCAAAAACCTAAAGGATCCAGCTCTAAGCTCACACCGGTACAACCAAGTGCTGAAGACCACGCGAATTCGGGAAGGCCCCCCAGTAGCTTCACCGAAAAAACAAGGCGGAGCAAAAAGGATAGCGAAACAAGCAAACCCGAACCGAAATACGATTGCAGCCTAGGAGGAACTCAACAACTACGAGGATGACAACATACATAATGATGTAAGTCTTCCACTTTTGTTTCTCTAAAAATTAAAATATTGTTAATTATCGAGTTAGAAACCTTTTGAAAAGAAAAAATTCATACGAGTAATTTTGAATTAATTTGAACATAAAATAAAGAGTGAACTCTTTTGCCCATATGAAGTGAAATAACAAAGAAAATCGCAGTATTTTTTTATGAAAATATTCGAAATACATTTAAATATTTAGTGCGAAACTCATATCGTGAAATTTATATTTTTTATGATAATATCGGCAGTGAAGGAAAAACAAACAACTAAGAATATTATATTTTGCATGGAAATATTTGAGACATACATATTTGAAAATACATCTAGTGAAACTTATATTTTTTATCTGTAATTTATGAACATAAACATATTACATACTATTTCAGAATAATTATATATCCACAAAAAATATTCAAATATTATTCTGACTAATACAAATCCTATTGTGTTTCAATGAAACAATATACTCATTATTTCTGATATATTAAAAAGATCGTGGTTGGTTATTGCGAAAAAGTTTTTAAAAGTGTGCTTTCTGAATTATTTTGTGTGAAAATTTGTGTGAAAAGTGACAAGGTTCTCGGAAGTAACTCGTTTTCCGAAATATTAAAGCAAAACATCGATCTGGTGCCCTCGTTCTGTAAATTTAATTCATTATGGCGAACCCCAACAATCTCCTTAGGTCTCCGCATCTGGAAATTGATGCCCAAAATGCACCCGCACGGCCCCAACCTCAACAGGGGCCTCAACCCTTTGCCCCTAATAATCTAACGATTGGTGAAGATATTAGGAATATTATAGCTCAAATTGTCACCACAACGCTTCCAGCGCAAGGCAGACAGATGTTTAACTCTCTCATGAACCCAGCGGCCGATATCAACAATGATGTTGATATCCCAATCAATATAAATAACGACGGTAATCTTGCCGACATGGACAAGATACCTGACATCGTTAAGAACCTGAGGGATTTTTCCGGCAACCCAGGAGAATTAAGTTCCTGGAAGAAATCCGTTGATCGGATACTAAAAATATACGGTCATTTGCGGGACACACCGAAATATTATGGTATCCTGTCTGTGACCCGCAACAAAATTGTAGGGCACGCTGATATTGCCCTAGAGTCAAATAGCACGCCTCTAAACAGGGAGAAAATTTCGAAGTGCTAACACTTCACTACGCCGATAACCGTGACCTGGGAACTCTAGAGTACCAGATGACGACGCTGGTTCAAGGATCAAATACAATTTCAGAATTCTACTAAACACTATACCACCATCCCTCACTAATCCTAAATAAACTTGGGCCAATGGATATGTGCCAAAAAGCACGAAATATTATGACTCAGGCATATAGGGACAAGGCATTGGACACCTTCGTTCGGGGACTTAGAGGTGACCTTTCTAGTCTGCTTAGCATGAGGGAAACTGATGATCTACCGCAGGCCTTACATTTGTGCCTTAAATTAAAGAACATCGACTATCGAAGGCAACACGCGAACAACACACATATCCGTACCAATAGATCAAACCCCCAAATTTGCACCACCAGTACCTCTTAGAAGACAGTTCTCTAATAACCATCAACCAGCGCCTGTGCCCGCACCAAGACGGCAATTTTATACCGAATTAGTTAACAACCCTCAAGCATTTCGACCTCTGCAATATCACAATCAACCACCCGCATTCTTTCAAACTCTCGACAATTACCCCGAAAACCAAATAAACCCGAACCAATGGATGTCGATCAAAGTATGCGTTCTCGGCGCAAGAGAAATGATTTTTTTTTGTGGTAGGGAGTTGAATGCCATTTATGCACAGAGTGTGGGACTCCCATGCTACCCACTAAACACCTCCCTGTCAACCTGAGAGCCCAGCCTGGAATCTTCGGGCCAGGTCTCGTTTTGTTACGCCGTGAGGCGCCTTCAAGCTGGGGGATCCCTTTCCTAGCGGGAGGAGGGAGGGGAAGAGGAAGTGCCAGACAAGCGATACCCCAGCCCCAACGCCCCCGACTGCTGTGAGTCCCTTTTATCTTTTAGAACTACCCGAGAATAATGTTCCACCTCGTTCCATTTGTCAACCGATTCGAGCATCACCGCGACTATATTATCCGGGGGGGGGGGTACCCATTTTGTGCACGCGAAAATCGGGGGATCGTGACTTACCGATCTTGTGCAGGTAAGACTGAAAACACCCATGCCCACTCAAAAGCTGGGTCAGATAGAAGTCAGTCTCACCATGCCTTCGATTTAGCCACGGTCTCACATCCGGGATGAGGCGCACAGTCCACCTTGCCTTCATGCAATTCACCCAAGATTGCTGCCAATCGTTGAGCGAACGCTGTCTCTCCTCGCGGACAACTGCCTCCCTCGCATCCTCGTTTCTCGCTCTCTAGCAAGGAGGGCGGAAGGTATCACGCCTGCAATCACTCTCACCGCCGAATCAGAGACTGCCGGATACGAAGATGCAATCCTCAGTGCTCCTCTTCTCTGTACCTGTGCCAAACGTTTTCGGTATACCTCCTTGCTGAGAGCGTCACCCCATACCTCTGCTCCGTACAGTAGCACTGACCCTACAGCACTCATCACGAAGCGTTTTCTTGATGGGCTGGGTTCACCTACTTTGGCCATAAGTCGACTCAGAGCTAATACTCTTGAAGCAGCCCTCTCAGCCGTTGCCCTGATTCGCTCAGAGAAACTCATCTTCGAGTTGATCAGTAGCCCCAGGTACTTTACCGCTGGCTTCGATTCGATTCGTAAGTCGCCAATACTGATCATCCTTACTCTAGGGATTCTCTTTTTTGTCAAGATGACCACTTCGGTTTTCTCCAGTGCTAAACTGAGCCCGCGAGCATTCATTCAGTCCCTCACTCGGCGCATTAGCATACACACCCTAAGTTGCGCTTGTTCGACGGTGCGTCCAGCGACCAGAGCCGCAACATCATCCACATAGCCGATCAAGCGCGACTCATCTGGTATCTCAAGTCTCAGTAGCCCGTCGTAAGACACGTTCCACAGGTCCGGACCAAGGATAGATCCTTGGGCAACACCCGATGTCATTTCCATCCTTCGTTGGCCCTGTGTCGTATCGTAGAGCAGGCTTCAGTCTTTCAGGTAGTTCCTCAAAGACCGCATTAGATATTCTGGAACTTGAAAAGAGTTTTCCAGCGTATCCAGAATATCGACCCATCTAGCGGAGTTGAAGGCGTTCCTGACGCCTAGTGTCACCAACAGGACGATCTGTCGCTTGGTGCGACTATATGCCTCTGCCTTTTGGACCACGTTCACCACCTCTGCAATCGCATCAATGGTAGAACGTCCTGCTCTAAAGCCGTACTGCCGAGGAGATAGGTCCCCAGCAGCACGAATCGCGTCAGTGACTCTTCCCTTGATGAGCTTCTCTAGCACTTTCCCAGCCGTGTCTAGCATGCATAACGGGCGGTATGCAGACGGCGATTCGGGATTTCCCTTCCCAATGCTGATCAGCACGAGCCTCGACACCTTCCATCGTACCGGGAAAACCCCGTCTCGTAGGCGAGCGTTGAATGTGCTGAGCAGCAAGTCAGGACAATGGTGAAAGGCAAGCCACAACACCTCAGCTGGAACACCATCTGTACCGGGAGTTCTTCGCTTTCAACGAGAGGACTGTCTCCTCCAGTTTCAGCTGTGTGAAGAGTGGGCATTCGACTGCTGTTTCACCGTGGACAGCGTCAACACGGACGGGATGGGTGGGGAAGAGTGCCCGCACTATCTCGTCCATCTTTTCCGCATCATGTATACAAGGTTTCTGTAGGGCACCAAGCTTCCGCATAACTAGCTTGTAGCCAAGGCCCCACGGATCCTTGTTCACATTGTCTACTAGATCTTGCCAGCAGCGAGCTTTGCTGTTGTTGATCAATTTGCGAAGGCATTTCCTGGCCGACTTATATGCTGCTGCGCGGTTGCTTGCCTTGGCCCGGCTCCGTGCCCGTTGAGCTTCACGCCGAAGCTTGTGACACTCCCTTCGCTTTTCAGCGATTTCAGTTGACTACCAGTACACTGGGGGCTTGCCGTGCCGGGGTCTTCGACGGGGCATAGAAGCTGTGCAAGCAGTCGTAATGATGCTCATAGTTGAGTTCACCACGTCTTGAGCTGCCAATTCTTCCATCCCCTCCGAAGCCCCCTGCAGCGGTACACCTCTGTGAGAACCTCGACGAACCTTTCAACGTCCATCCTTCCGATGTTCCATCCAATTGTAGAAAGCCAAGAGCATGGACGTCGGGAGAAAACATCGCTCATCTCAAGCAGAATGCACCGACGATCACTGGCTGAGTAGTCCTCTAATACTTTCCAGCTTTATATCCTCCGTACTAAGGACTCCGAGGCGGATGTCACGTCCGGTATGGTTCCTTCACAGCCAATACGGCGGAAAGTCGGCGTATTTCTGGTGTTTAGAACGACGAGCGCCGTCCTGGCCACCATTTACAGGATTCGCTTTCCCCGCGGATCTGAGGCATACCCCATTCGATTGCTTTCGCGTTGAAGTCTCCCCCAACGAGCACGTTGCCCTCTGCGTTCGAGACAGCGCCCTCCAAAGCATTAAGCTTGGCTTGGAAAGATGATATCGATTCGTTCGGCGTTAGGTACACACTAAAGAAAGAACCCACACAAAACCATCCCCACGTCCACAAACTGCTCAAGCAGATTTTGGGCGGTTGAGCTGCGGAGTAGGTTTAGCTGCAGGATGCGGGTCATCTAAGTTCTAATGTTGCCTTGGCTAGGGTTTCCTGGAAAACCCGGCATTTTCCTGATCCCAAGACGTGCCCAACATCAGGTCTTGGATCAGCATCCTTGCAAAGAATACAGTGTGCCTCCTTTATACACTCCTTTCTTTTATGTCCCATTTCACCACATTTGTAGCATAGGGAACTCCTATCGGGTCCTTTGGATACTTGTAAGGTGTGACCATAACCAAGGCATTTGAAACATTGAAGATGCATTGCTCTTCGCCGTATCCTACAGACAACCCACCCTATTCGCACTTTGCCCTTGTTCAAGAATTGTTCGGCGTCCTTTTCGGTCAAGTAAACTATGGCCATGCGTTGTCCCTTATTGTTTTGTGATGTCAGTCTCGCTTTGATCCTTCCCATACTAGGGAACTCCCTTTTGATTGCTTCTTCTACCTCGGCCAGATCCGTGATGCAGTCAATGTCTCTTATTTCTATCATTGCCGAGGACTTTCTTTACTGCGACGCAGAATGCTTCCTTATTGTCGGCCTCTGTTCCAAATTCGACCAGTATGGGGCCCGACCGCGTTGATCGTACTGCTTTAATGGTTTTGTTGGTGTCTTCGGGCCTTACGTATCCCCTGATGTCTCGCAGCACCTCCGCGTAGGATCGGTTATCTTGGACTTTTACGAGCAGTGCCTGCTGCCGGGGTCTTCGTCGGGGCTTCTGTCTCTCCTGTTTTGCATCAGGTCCTTTTTCTGATTGGGCGTCCATGCCAACTTTACTTTCTGGCACTTTTTGAAGGAGTTTCTTTGCGACTTCCTTCGCTCCCTTTGTAAGCACTGTCTGGAACCCGTGATCTGATGCTCCACGCCCATCAAGTGCCTCTTCTTTCCTTCTTTTATCCCGCTCTCTTTCGATTGGGCTAGACGCCATTCTTTTATTGATTTTTACTGATGGAGCTATCTGCATGTGGCCTTTAGATTTCGCCCCCAGCGCTTCTTTATCCTTCTGCTCGTCTTCGGCCTTTAACCAGCTCCTCCGATAGTGCCCTATGCGGTCTAGGAGCTCCTCTAGTTCAAAGAGCCCAATCTTTACTGCCTTGCTGATTTTTGGGGAGTCGCATGCAGATTATATTCTTTTCAGAACATCTCCCGCTTTTCGGAATAGCCTTTGTTCTTCGTGTCGCTGGGCGGCAATTGTACTTTGCGACCATGCTTGGGAGAGGTTATCGCTTTCCGTTTCCGAATGCAGTACTTTCGCCACATTTTCGACGTTGGCGATGCAATCACACAACATCGTTTTATTTGCCTGGCCACTCGTTTCTTTTCCTGCCGTAATCTCCTCGTTTGCTTCAGGGTGATTCTTTATTATGTCGGGGTTTACGACTCTTGCACCGGTCGCTTCAGTAACGATCGCAGCAGTGACCATCAAATTCTCAATGTTCTTTATATTTTCTTCCACCGCTCGAACACCTGAAGCGTCCTGCAAGGTTTCCCGCGTTTCCTTTATAAGACGCTCTGGCGTTCGCATAATTTTTTTGCTGCGCCCGAACGCCGCAGGAAACTCTGTTTTTGCTAATCTCCGTTTTTCATTCGTCTTCACTGTCATTGTCTTTATCGTCGTTTTTGTCATCGTTAGTACCGCTCTCGATGTACTGTGGCTTCAACCGCTGGTTGCGTCGTCAGTATTATCGTTTATTTCTTTTTTTTTTGGGGTTTATTGATCTTTTTTATATTATTTTGGTTGCTCCAGTTTTATTGGGTCTCCTTCGGTGCCGCTATCTCCGTTTGTGTGTGTAGTCGCCTTTTTGGTCCCATGGTTATCTTTGCAAAGCAGGGAGGCCATGAGAGGGTTGGCACAGGCCCTTATGGGGACAAGTGCTCAGAGCCAGACCAGCGCTAATTAGGAGTCCGTCTCAACCGAACCTACACCACCAACCCAATGTTGTGAACTTCGAACGTACTCCGAGGCCTGCCAAGGTTTTACCGGGACGGAGACGGTGTGATAGTTGAATTGGAGCCGTTCACACTCGAGTATCACCTCGGCGCTACTGTAAAAAGCAACTAGGTCCAAACCATCATATCCCCCAGCCCAAAGCATCAATTTGAGTTCGTTGTCCAAAGCGTGGTCCAGATCCAATCAGGGTCGTTACCTGTCATCCCAGGAGGGAACCTCACGGCACCCCCCATATCCTCGGTTCCGTGGGGGCGGCGCTCCCCAAAAAATGCTAGCCTCTAAGAGTGCTCTTGTCGAACGGCATACCCCCTGCGGGAATTTCCTCGGGGACGTGGGGGTGGAGCCCCCAAAGAATGCTAGCCTCCAAGAGTACTCCTGTCGACCAGCATTCCCCCTGCGGAAGACGTCCGTTGGAGACTAGTAAAAAGTTGTCATGACGATGCCGGTCATTATGGCGTTGATAAAACGGCCCACGGATACAAGAACTGTTCTGGTTTACTCGAATGCGTACATTGCTTCATGTCCGGAATATTGTCTAAAAAAGTACCAGCAGGAAAAACCGAAGGTCACTTGATTTATGAATTTATGATCACTTAGGACCATTTCCTAAGAGTAACAAAGGCAATCTATACATAATCGCAGTAACGGACCCTGTTGCAACCACAGAAGTCACCGCAGTTACAGACATTAAGAATTAGCAGAGGCATATGTAGCCCGCGGTGGCATACTGAGGCCAGCTAGCGCTCAGTCGTGTCATGGGTCTTCCGGGACACCCTCTGCTCTTGCTGAGCCACCTTACATAAAATAACTACCACAAAGGGAAAAGGATGGGAAAGGTGAGGTCACATTGAGAAATGAAAGATGATGAGTTTAATCTGACATGGCCGTTTTTTATTTACAAATTATAATCTAAATCCAAGGTATACAAAAGAAAATCAATTAAAACAAAACCACTAAAAACCCCTTTCGAAATTTGAATAATTCAAGATTATAGAGAATATAATAATCAAACTACTGGACAATGTATTTAAAAAAAAAAGAAAAAAACCAAAATTGTACTCACTTCTTTCCCCGTAGAGCTCCGAGCGCCCGATGCAATACAGCGAAAGAAGCGTGGGGTCGCTGAAAATTAAATTGTAATTTAAAATCACTAAGCCACAAAAAAATGTAACGGCCACTTTTATCCGCGCTAATTGCGTCCTCCACTTCGTCTACTATCGACAAATTTTCCTTATTCTTTTTATCGATAGTTAGTAATGTTTTTCTAAATTCATTCCTTGCACTTCTGATTTTTTGTGTTTATCTTTTTTTTCACTGAATTTCAACCCAAAACTTCTGACAACAATTTTCGTCTTCCCGCAATCCAAATTAGCAAAATCTTTTTTTTTTTCACACAATTTTCGTTTTCCCGCACTTCTAATTACCAAAAATTTTTTCATTTTTTCACACCGCACAAAGTCAAATCTCTTCTCTTCCCAAAATCCAATATTCACCTCACTTTTTCAATCCTTCCACTCTCCTCCTTCGTCACTAAAACTTCAAAAAGTCTATTCAATTCCCATTCACATTCTACCCCCAAAAACTCCCTTCTTTCCCAATTTTAAAACCCCCAAAAATCACTTTTATCCCGAATCGAAAACTCCCTTATCTTCACCTGCCAAATACTCACTGCCCCGCATTCAGGCACCCTATCCCGCATTTCACTTTCCCAAATCAGATTCCGCAATCCTTTTCATTTTTAAATTACCGCTGCCGCATCTGGGTAGCGTAATCGAAGTTCAATACACTTCGATTCCGCTACTTACACATCTTTTTTCCCGTACCGACAAACATAATAGTACCCATTGATTTGCATATATGGCAATTTTACATCATCCAAGAATCGCTTGATTGAATGCAAAGTGTCACATATACATTACGGAAGCTATTGATTTTGCCGATACTCCAAAAAGAGTGCTTCCCTGCGCCCGGGGGAACTTGAACTCAGGGTTCCAACAGACCCTCTGTCGAGAACTCGCGCCGTGACCAATGGAGCTATGACTTATCAATCTCCCATTCATCAGTTTAGCAACTTCAACTCTTTCTTGATGGGCAAGATATGGAAATTTGTTAAAAGGGAAACATGAATAAATTTTTGTTAGTATAAAAATATGAAATTTGTTGGTGGGAATAGAATTAGTTAGTATGAAGGAAGGAATTAGGTTTTGTTAGGGAAAAGGTATTGAATGAAGTTTTGTTAGTGGGAATTAATCAATGGAATGTTGTTAGTGGGAGAATTGAATTTATTAGTATATATATATACATTTTTTTTGTGGTTGGAAATAAGGGAAAAGGGTAGGATTGTGATGATGGGGAAGTAAAAATTATAGGGAAATTGGAAAAATATTAATGAAAATAAATAAATACACAAAGGAGAAGGTAGGAGTGCCCAAAGGAAGGTGGAGAAGTTGCGGCGGCAATTTGACGCTGCGAATGGGAGAAAGTCGGTATGCCGGAATTCGCAACAACCCTTTCAGTAAATTCACAATGGTTCGACAGCAGCCAACAGTCGACCAATAGTTATCATGTTGAGGGATATCACGTCATACTTTGAATTACCAATCCGTATTATCAGCGATCGAGGGTCGGCATTTACATCGAAAGAATTCGAGGATTACTGTGCGACGTATGATATCCATCACGTGAAGGTGCCTGTGCGAACTCCACTTGCTAACGGCCAAGTTGAGCGCGTTAACCAATCAATATTGTCATATCTAAAATGTTCGATGACGGATTGTAAAAAATGGGACGAGCTTCTGCCGAGTTTGCAATGGGTACTAAATTCTCAAATCAACTTGACGATCGGATTCACACCTAATCAGATAGTTTTTGCTTCCCATTTGAGGGATGTAACAGCGAGCCGTATCATCCAAACAGTACAGGACGATACGGGTGACAATAATCAACTGTCGAAAAGCGAAATTCGGCAGGAGGCTGCACAGCGTATTATGACCGAAAAGGAAAGATGGAAAATAAGATTCGACGAGAAACATAAGACTCCTGTTTTATACGAAGAAGACGAGTTAGTTACCAATAGAAGCCAGGGAGTCCCATAAATTGAAACCAAAGTATCGAGGGCCATATGAAGTGGCCAAAGTTTTGAAAAACGACGGTATGTTATCAAAAGCCTCGAGGATGATCAGAAACGAAAATTCAATTCCGTGTTCACGAGTGATAAAATGAAACCATGGTGCCGACTCAGCCCAGATTTGGATACCTACGACTTTAATGACGATGGCGAATGCTACGAAGAAATCGGGCCGATTTCTGGCCAGGAGGGCCGAGCTGTCAACTCCAACTCAGTAACACCGTAGCGAGGTACTCAGTTAGTCGAGTCGAACCAAGCAAACGGTTCGTAGGAACAACGTATCCTATGATATGAGGGTAAAAGATATTTTTTAACGTGAATTTGTGAAGGATAGTTAATATTCATTACTGAAACAAAGCGGTGCTATCTTTTAATTAAAGTAATTCCCTAACATCCACAGTCCTTTTATTCCTGACACGAGTTAGAAACCATAAGTTATAAGAATTCTTTATAATAATATTGCGGAAGCTTCTGTGGGTTAGCCAAGAAGCGTTGAACCGTCTTCACTGATGAGTATTGCTCATAATCCATAATTGGAGGGCGTGGTGAAGGGCCTCCAGAGTCTGGAGGCTTTGCAGTATGTCCCGATCGGAAAGAATATATAGTGCTATAACGACGGCAAGGTAAATATTCAACTTTGTATATTGCGTTAATTTTTTGGCTTAAGGAAAAAAGTATACACGCATAAATTGAAAATCTGCCTTTATATTTTTAAAAACTTCCGAAATTCAAAATCAGAACTAAACTTGTACAATCTACATCCGTAAGTTGAACAAAATAAGCTCCAGGGTTTTAAATTTGTCGTGCATACATACGAGAACAGATATAACTTCCCGACATGAGAACAAAAGATTAGAAAATCATTATATTAAATATTTGCATAAACGTTCTCTACCTTCGGTAATCTCTAATTCAAATGCAAATACAACACATACCAAATGAAATGCATGTTCTACTTTTTTTCATTTAAAATAGCAAATGATGTCACCGCGCGTTTCTCTACTACAAAACTTCTATTTCTGCAACAAAACTCTTCAATTTGTGTTCATAAACTTTTTATTTTTGCTGCTTGCATATGTTATAGGAGTAGCTATGAAAAAATGTCCACATACTAGACAAATGACTCGACACATGTGTTAAAAACTTTTGCCTTAGAACTTAACGGTTCAACCGGTTTTCAATTTGTTCGCACAACGTAAAAAAGAAAACAGCCAAATGGCTTTTACACGTAATATTGCCAAAACACGCTTTTTCAATTGGCATATCTTCACAAATTTTATTGGATTCATTCATTAATTTCAGAGAGATGTTTCATCAATTCCGCCGAGACGCATCGGTCGCCGTGGTGTGATTTCGCGAAAAAATACATCCGAAAATAGCAAAAAGAAAAGACGATAATTAAAATGCTAATTCTCCAATCTCTTATACGTTTTTCTTAAATTTACATTTTTTTCGGGAAAAGTTAAGAAAAAAAAAATTCAAAAGAGTACTCGTATCTCAAAATTTTGTTTGTCATGAGAGTTAGAATTTTAAGTGCACTTGCCCAAATCCAGTTTAGTAATGTTTGACGACTTGAATTTCGTAAAGGAAAAAATCTGACCTTCAAGGTCTCTATAAAGATTGTTTGGGGATTGTTCTGAAAAATTATTGCCCATATACAAGTTTAGTTGGAACAAGTTTTACAGCGAAAAGTTTTTGCTTTTTGTTTTTCTCACACTCGACATTCCGCATGACTGAGTCGTCTTAAGGTTTCTTCGACCTGCGATGCGAGATCTTTTGTGTTGATCTTCACCTGTGATCACATAAAGATGCTAGTGATTCATTATCGTTCGGGTGCAATCTTATGCCAACCTTTCCCAGTTACAGTATTAGTGTCGAGCCTTGTAACGACTAGCAGTGACTAATTCATTTGTTGGAGAAATTATCAGATATACATACTATACTAATGATGATAGAATTTGATGAATTTTTATCTTGATTTCTATGAAAATTAGCGATATTTAGCTGAATTCTCGAAAAGTGGAATTGATAGAGTCATAAACAGTCTTTTAAATATGTTCGATGAATAGCATGATGCTCTCATTATGATACATATGACAATTAGCACAAGCATGCGAAGTAATGTGTGCTAAATATCTGACTCAGATATTTAAGCGTACGGGAATGTGTTGAGAAGTATTTGTAGAAATACGCGTAGTACCCCATATTATTAAAAAAGAAAGCTCGATTTGGTACTTATATACATTTTTAGATTCAATGTGTCTCACGAGTAGTTTTACCAGATTAATTTTTCTAAATGTCAGGACTTAAATGGAACAAATTGGGTAGAAAGCCCTACGCTCATGTCAGCCCCACCAGCAACGAATAAAGTCAAGAAACATGTCAAAGAGATGTGCACATTTAAGAGAAAATCCATTGTTTCTCTATTTCAACGGTCACCATTTTGTTGCAAAATAACAAAAATCACTCAAATCATGAATTCCCAAAAAAATTTACTCGTATATTATCGATCTTTTCTGAAATTTTAAGAAAATCAAATCAAAACTGCAGTATCTGATTCGATGGAAAGTCCATAAAATACCAAAATCATGTGTTATTGTTGTTATAATTGGAGAAATTTCAAATGGCTATAGCTTCCGTGAATATTATTCGATTTTCATTAAACTTACAGAGTACTAGGATCTACTATAAGACTTTGTAAATATCGAATTTCGTTGAGTTTAAGGGTACCCATACGATTTTATTGGGGAAAACGTGAAATTCGAAAATCATACTATTAACAAAGTTGAGCGAATTTTGACTTTTGAGGTGTTTGTTGTTGTTGTACTCATAAACATCTGCACTGTAGTAATCGAGCAGTCGCCTAAGCAAACTGCTCGAAACCCAGCATAACACTGATCCGAATTTTAATTGCAGATTTGAAAAATTTTATTATTCCAATTTAAAGGTTTATATATTATAAATTTTTTTTTGTTTTGTTATAAATATACATTTTATATTATTTTTTTCTATATTTAAATTAAATTTTTCTAAATGTTAATATTCTTCATGATATATTATTTAAAATTTTTCTACATTATTATCTTCTATTAATTTAATAATTCAAAACTGCAATTAAAATTTCGGACATGGGAACACTGATATAATACAGCCCATTCACGGATTGCATTGCCGAATGCAATCTACAGTGGCTGAACGTGAGGGTCGTCTCAATCCACCTTTGCGGTATAACGATCCGGTGGACGACGAACAAGAAAAGCGGCAAATCTGCTTGAGCGCGAGAAACCACCGTTGCGGCATGATGATTACGCTGGAACGGATCGAGAAGTCCGTTTCTGATCGCCACATGTACCCGATGTCTGCAAGGATCGTGCCGGCAACCGGGGATTCGGACGCGGAAAAGTGGGCGCGGAGCGCTTGAGTAGTACGCGGAAACTATCAAGACGATATTTTGCGCGGATACTTTTGTTCCTGTTCGAGTTCATTTTCCAACTTCGCGAAGTGATAGTCAACAATTTTTTCTGGTATTTTTTACCAGTAGTAGAGCAGTCGCTCAAATGGATAAGATTCAAGAAATCCATCCTGTGAAGTGCAGAATGATATTCGGAAATTTCTTCTGATATTAATTATCAGTGGAGAAGATTCAAGTAATCCATATGGAGAAGTGCCGAAGTTAACATTACCGAAAGATTTACGGTTCTTTAGTGCAGTGATTGAACAGCCATTTGTGCTAAAGAAATCCCTCCCCCATAGAAGCCAAACCCAAAGAAAAATGAAAATTTTGGTTGCAGAAACACCACGCAAATTTGTTTTGCTATCTATTTCGTGTTCTGGTGTGTACTGTTCACTGTCCGAGGAGAAAAGCGTCAATAACTATGCGTCGCATCATCAATGAGAACAAAATAAAAGTGGTTGATTCGGTTTGTGCTGATGCGCTCGGAAGTTAATACAGTTATTTTCGATTTAGCTTCTAACTGCAATCATTTAAGCAAGGAATCCGTAGATTTTTCGCAACACTGATTGTGAACAAACTCTGGCTCTGATGAAGTTATATAGTAAAATCGGCTGTCTTGAAGTTTTCTGTGGTAGCACAAAGACTGAATATCAGAAAACCGTGCTGAACTGCCGGTGAGATACTTAGCTGGAAAAATTCGGTCAAAAACGATTGGTCCTCGTCTCGCCTTACAACTTATTATGTGCGGAACCTACCGAAGAAAACGAGTGTACGGCTGTAACTTGTGAACGACATCAAATGAGAACATTAGAAAATGTTCCAAAACGCATGTCTAGTCACTTTAGCTACGAATCCTAGTCTGACATCAAAAGCATAAAGTGTATTGCTGAAAGTTTTCTATCCCGGTTTTGAAATATCGGATAAAGCCTGCTTATTTTTCAAACTCTCAAATCCGACTAGAAAAATCTGAAGGGGCTTCATCAATACTACACACTATTAAAAAAAACGTTTTAATATTTCAACTGATGCGGTCTTGGTTAGATTGAAGTGGAACTTGTCACTATACCGTGTCAGTCCTCCTCAATATATACAACGGATCGCGAAGCTGGGAGCTCAAAATCAAAACCCTACACGGAACCACTTGTTGATGTAGTTGACTCAAAGCAGCTTGTTTCGATATCATATTTGATTAAGGAAGTTCATTTATGTACAGTACAAACGTGTGATTTGGAATTTTCCTAACTTTTTTTCATTAACTGGAAAACGTAAAAATTTTGTTCAAGCACTCGTAACGTTCTGCAAATGAGCTTTCAGGTATCATCCACATCATCAACCGGCGCTCGTCGAGGATGCTGGTTGAGTACCCGTTTGTCTTCGTTTATTAATTTTTTCATATATTTATATTTATTTACATATTTTAATACCTAATAAGAAATTTGGAGCTTTCGAAAATCCGAATGCTGCTATGAAAAGCAAATTTATTTTTTATTTGAAATAGTACCCTTTTGGTTTTTTTGCATATAAGTTTATTTTATTTCTTTTTTGAATTTTTTTTAAATAAAAAAAACAAATATTTAAAAAATAATTTTAATTCAATTAAAAATTTATTAATAATTTTAATATATATTTTTTAGGTCTTTGTAAATATTTTTTTCACAAAGACCTACTAGTTTCGCGAGCTGTCTGTCCGTGCGTCATAGCCAGTTTCCTTAGAAACTATAGAAGCTAGAATGATCAAACTCGGTGAAAAGTGTAATGTTTATTACAGGACAGTCTCTTCGATGCCGACCCAGACATGGAGAGACTGAAAGATTTCGCTCTTCACTAGTGAAGAAACAATTGTTTCCGCAATGGAGAGATGGTTGTTATAATTTTAGGCCCCTCTCCTTGAATACAAGTCCCTGTCTTCTACGAAAGTATGCTAATAAAAACCGCTAACCAATCATAAAAACAAATCGGGTGTCGGTCAGGACTAATTGATTATGCGGATTTTATCACTGCCGGTCATCAGATTAGCTCCCAGCAAAAACTGAGGCAATTCCAAGCAGTGTATTTGAAAACCCTTGGCACCATCAGTTTGTTCAAAATTAGAACTGTCCGACTTCAAACTGTATAAAAATGTGCAAACCTTTCTTTTGGCAACATTAAGGGACGCACTACTCTATAACATCATCGGCATGTTCAGGCGTCAGAGCCACCACGAACGAAGAACTCCAGAAGATGCTATAGACCTTATTATACCGAAGACAAAACAAACAACACCAAAAGAAAGTTTATCGGTGACTCTATCTTTACTTTACGGAACCCTCCAAAGTATGCTACGTTAATATCAAATGGTGAGGGCGACAATAAAAATTGAATCGGTTCCTCTGCCGACAGCAAAATTAAAAATGTGAGAACTCGAAAGCGAGTGGTGTTGTTTCCGCTTCGGGCCCAACGTTGGGCGCCATTGTAATGATATTTTTCAGTCTAAATTCGCGAACGAAGTCGGAACCGACCTCTCATCAGTTTTAGACGTGAAGTCTGAGTCGTGCCAACGTATGGTACCAATCAGTCAACCAGTTCGTAATCCATCTCGCGGTGACTGCTTATCGGCCAGCGGGAAGGAGAATGCATGGTAAGTATGCCGTCGCGAGGGTAGGGTTTTAAAAATCCGCGGATGGCCGTTTTCGCGTCGCGTGTGGTACCTTAGTTTGTCTTGTTTTTTTTCTTAGCGTAGCGTCCTTCGGGATTGAGTTAACGTAGTGCATTTTTTGGTACCGCGTTGGTAAAAACCGGGAACGCGAAATGGAACTTAGACTTTTGTAATTGGCTGAAAGAATGAATGAATACGGAATAACGTAACGTAGGTTTCTCTTCCGTATGTTTGTGTTTTCGACGCGTTTGAAACGGGCATTTAATGGTGGCTGAAATACGTAATTGAGCGTAATCCATTTTAAGACCTGCGACCGAAATCCTCTCCGTTCTAGCTGGCCGACAAGCAGTCATCGCGAAATGGATTACGGGTGCACGAACTGGTTGACTGATTGGTACCATTCGTTGGCACGACTCAGACTTCACGTCTAAAACCGATGAGAGGTCGGTTCCGACTTCGTTCGCGAATTTAGATTGAGAAATATCATTACAGAAGGTCAGAAGTGATAGTCTCTCAAAAGTTTAGGTCCTACCAAAAATTTAAAATTTTTTTAAGGGGATCCTCCTTATAACGAATTAGCCCTGATAAATTTTTTAAATTCAAAGGTAGTCGAGTAAGATATCAAATGAAAGGCCTTGTTTAGTACTTTTAGAATCTGAAATAAAAAAAATCATTTTGTGGATTAGAGGGTCCAGGGGAAGGTAAAATGTACCAAAAACCTTTGAGCCGAAAAATCTGAAAATTATCACGAATCTGGGCCTTTATGAGTACAAAGGCAACAAATACCTCCGAAATTCACTCAACTTTGATAAAAATAGTGTGATTTGAAGATTTGACATTTTCGCCCATAAAATCAAAACGGTACCTTTAAACTTATTGAAGTTTTGCAATTATATACACTGATATAAGATATTTCCGTTCTCAAAATTTAATCGAGATCGAATCATAATCAAGGGAGTTATAGCCATTTCAATTGTTATGGAATTACAACAACAATAAGACGTGTTTATTGTTGATACATATTTCAAATTGACCTAGGCACTGTTATTTTCTTTCAGTTTTCATGAAAATTTAAGGAATAGTATTTAATTTGAATATGTTCAGTCGGCCAAGCATTCAGAAAAAATCATTTAAGCTGGATCAAAATGGCGGCGGCACTGTGCTTATGAAAGAAACTGTGCATCTTTTGCATAAATTTGAACGATTTTATATCCAAGTATTGGATGAATAATTCAAGTTATCGATTCACGCTATTAGAAAACTTGTTTCTAACGCTAGGATGTTTACAAAGACCTTCTGGTAGGAGCACTCTCCAGCTTACTCAACTTGTTTTACATTTGTTACCGAAAATTTACGGTGAATACAATTTTTTGTCTATTTTTTTTTCTTTGAGTTTAGATACTTTGCCTTCATGTTTTGTCATTTGGTTATTGAAAGAGTTGGTAGAATAAAAAAGATGTTGAAATAAATAGTAACCACGGTCTTTCCTTATATCAAGCATCTGACCGGGTATGGGACCCGCCACGTTGGCTAGCCCATCTACTATAATGAGGTAGCCATCGGGTGAGCTCAGCCCTTTTTATGTGTTAACAGGTGCTCTTGCAGGATATAGGGTTATGTGATTTCCTCACAATAATACTATGACAAAAATTTGCCACGTTTATATTTTTCATTTAAAGGAAAAATCCATGCAAATTATGTTTGTATAATAGGTACTGAAAAAATAAAAAAATTATAAAATTTCCTTTAAAAGCGCTATTTATTCTAAATCTTTTTAACCAGATACCGGTATTTCGAGGACAAGTTATCCTCTTCATCAGTGGCGGTATTCTGAAGCTCTTCTTATAATCATCCGAGTATTTAAACCTTTCACATTTAATGGTAATAAACATGAATATCCTTAAGTACTACTACGAGAAATAACAAACAATTATAATGCAATTAAGGGTATAAAATTAACAAAGAGCTTAAAGGTAAATTTATTACAGGGAATAAGGAAAATGGTAAAGTAATTACGGGTTAGCTAAGGCAAGTAACATAATTGTGGAGATTTAATTACAAAAAAATTACTAGTTAATTGATGATTTTCATTAGGTCACTGTTTCCGTTCCCTAGATCCGTATTTAAACGTTGTTCACTGGGGACTCTCGAGATCCATAAGGATTCGCAAGCATCCAACTTTTTCCAGTCCCGGACTTCCTGTACTATGTCAAGATTAGCCCATTGAATAGTATGAGATTCCTCAATAATATGTCTGGCTAATGATGATCTTGCTGTATCTATTCCACCTCTTCTGATGATTTGTTCAGCCTCCTTAATATGTTCTTGGAATCTAGTTTTTGCCAAGCGTTTCGTCTGTCCAATATATACTTTATTACATTCTGGGCAACTGATCCTATAGATTCCACTCTTTTCCTCTTTTTTCTTGCCATCCTTAGTTGATCCAAGGATTGTTTCAATGCTGTATTTTCTGCTCGCGCTAGCCGTATTGCATCCTGTCTTTCTCAAAATGCGTTCCAATCTTTTGGTAGAAGATGAATGAGTGATTGGCATCCATTTTCGTACTTGTCGTCGTTCTTGTAGAAATAGTGAAGTGAGCCCATTTCTTCTATGTTGTTTCTCCATTTTTCGAATACGTTGCGCGATCAAACTCCTCCTATACCCAGTTTTGCTAGCCGTGTCCACGATGTACTGTTTTTCTCGTTCCAGACGCTGGTTATTCAATGGTACTGTTAACATTCGGTGGATTTTACAATTGTATGCAGCCATTTTCTGTGCATAAGAATGGTTAGAAGAACAGGGGATTGTTCTCTGGGTACTTGTGCTCTTCCTGTAGATATCAAATTCTAATCCACCTTTGGCCTTTATGATCAAGATTAAGAATAAATAGCGCTTTTAAAGGAAATTTTATAATTTTTTTATTTTTTCAGTATCATTACAGGTGCTATTACTGCCGAAATGCAAATCATATTTGTATATGTTTTTCACTTAAATGGAAAATATATGGCCACCTGGATGCCCTACTCTTATTTGGGGGCCATAAATATCGTCGTCGTCGTTCAACATAGACGTACACCGAATTTTCGTTGACTTCAAGCAAGCATACGACAGTATTGATCGTAACGTACTGTACCAAATAATGCTTGGTTTTGGCATCCCAGCCAAATCAGTCCATCTTACCAAAATGACAATGACGTCAACAACCTCAACGTTCATGACACAGTCGGGGAAAAATACCTCATATACACAAAATAACACACCTGGCGAATACAGTATCGAGAATGTTAGCGAATTTGTGTATTTAGGCGCCAAAATAACGAAAACGGGCAATGAAAGAGACGAAATACGCCGAAGAATACAGCTCGCAAATAAAATATTCTATTCAGCATTGACGATCTTGAAGACCAGCTGCATACACAGGAAAACAAAGCTCCAAGTATACAAATCTGTGATAAGACCTGTGTTATGCTATGGGTGTGAAACATGGACTCTAACCCAAGCATCCGCAAATATATTGAACTCATTTGAGCGACGGGTCCTGAGGCGAATAATCGGAGCGAAGCTAGACGGGGACCAATGGCGAATTCGAAACAACCATGAGTTGAGCGCTGAAGTTCGTCTGTTTTCTCCAGGCCCCGTTTGTTACTGGCTTTAAGCAATTTTCACCCTTCGTAGGTTACCTCGGCCTCGACACCAATCGATCCGCATTATACCCTTTCAATTCGTGAATGCGAAATTTTTTTGTAGTGGGTCTTGTGCTGGTGAAAAGAACCCGCCCCACGACACCGCGATGCCTGCCAGCGCACTCACGCGTCCTCAGACAAGGCCAATCTCGGCGGATCCCACCATCCTCTTTCACCGAGGCAGCAGACCATCGCTGCAGTACTTTACGGAGAGTTTAATCTACTCACTCCATCTTCACTACACCACCCATCATTTTTTTCAGATCACAGGTGTCCAATTGTGAGGGAGGGACACACATTTTTCGTGTATTTCCCCTCGCTGTGTGCTCCTGAAGCAAAAAATGTCAGTTTAAGAACTGTTTTGAAAAATTCTCAAGACTTTTCATTTGATACCCATATCGGCTACCTTTGATGAATTTTTTTTCAGGGGCCACTCTCCTGTACTGTTATCTACGATTAATAGCCAATTTTTTCTAATCCTAGAGTTGTTACAAAGCCCTTTTGTTAGATCGCACACAATATTCAAAAGTGGGAAGCCTATTAGAAAACAAGAATTCAGAGTGACCTTTATTGTGGATAGGGAGTTCAAATCGCACGTTATTGATTTTGAGGCAGTTAATGAACGGTTGTGCTTATAAAAGCGAAAGTCTTCAGAATCTGGCTGATCAACGTACACGCTCCGACCAAAGAAAAGGACGAAGCAACCAAGGAAACGTTCTACAATCACCTAGAAAGACTAGACTCATTGCCTACAAACGACATAAAAATTCGTGATTTCAACGCTAAGGTTGGCAATCAGATATCACATCAGGGAACAACTGGAGGATACAGACTCCACGATGAAACAAATGACAACGGCCAGCGTCTGATTGACTTTGCATGTAGCAGAAATCTAGTCATACGTTCGATTTGATTCCTCATCGACGCATTCACAAAATGTCTTGGGTATCACCGAATGGCAACACAGAAAATCGGATGGACCATGTTCTGATCCAACAACGATGGGTCTCGAGCATACTTGACGTCCGTGCATATCGAGAAGCTAATTGTAACTCAGATCATTACTTGATCAAATTAACCTTTCGATGTCGTACGTCAAAGACGTATTCAACAAAAACCAGCCCGCTACAAAAATTTTACATAGAACGGCTCCAAACGGCGTCTGTGTCCAAAAGTTTCACGGAGACCCTCGACAAAAAGCTGATTGCCATCTTATCAGAAACATCGCTAAAGACAAGCAATGAGCTCTGGATGGAAATGAAAGTGGTTATTAAGACTGTGGCAGAACACACAAGCAGACATCAAGCCCGGCGCAAAAGAAATAATTGTTTGATGATGAGTGCCAGAATGCGTTAGACAAAAAGAATCAGGCGTACAAGAAATACGTAGGAGGGAAAACCAGGAAGAAGGAGAACATTATGAAAATCTCAGAAGAATAGCGAATAAGATCATTAGAATTAAGAAAAGAAAATACTATGACGAGAAGTACGAGAAGTATAGATGTAAGTCTAGCGAGCAACAACACAAGCCAAGCATACAAAGTAGTGAAAAGCCTGTAACGTGGTTATCAGCCCAAAACCTTGCTCTATCGCGATGACATCTGTAACATCATCGCTGATAAAACCAAGATTAAGGAAAGATGGGCATCATATTTCAAGAACCTGTTTAGTCCTCCGTCAGCTCTAGGACATCGGAGCCTATAGAAGTTTCTGGAGAGGTTTTATTGGTCTAACTTACTCTGGATGAAGTTTGCCCTACCATCAAGGCCCAAAAGAATAATAAAGAGCCGGGCATCGATGAGACTCCAGTGGAGCTCATCAAATATGGTACCAGCAGTGTTCAGAAAGCCATCCATAAAATCATCCAGCACATTTGGCAACAAGAATATACAGGATGGGCCATTAAGTAGTTTCTTTTTGAATCACATGTTAGAAAAGAAAATAATATGACAACCAATTGGAAAGCATCTAGTGAGCAACAATAAAAGACAAGCATACAAAGTAGTGAAAAGCCTGAAATGAGGATATCAGTCTAAGACCACGCTCTTCCGTGATGATATTGGCAACACCATCGCTGATAAAAATAAGATTAAGGAAAAATGGGCATTATATTTCAAGAACCTCTTTAATCCTCAGCACAGGTATACCCGGAGAGCTTTCATTAGCCCTTCCAACTCTGGATGAAGTTCATTCCACCATCAAGGCCCAAAAGTATAATAACGCGCTGGGTATCGATAAGATTCCAATTGAGCTCATTAAATATGGTAGCAGCGGTGTTCAGAAAGCCATTCATAAAGTCATCCAGCACATGTGGCAACAAGAACCTATGCCAAAAGAGTGGTGCCAATCAATTATATTCCCTATCCACAAAAAAAGGTGACAAGCTACAGTGCAAAAATTATAGCAGCATATCACTGCTTTGTACGACGTACAAAAAAATTTCAAAGAACTTAGAAAATGAAATCAGATAAAAGGCCAACAGTATTATTGGGGAATATCAAGGTGGTTTTAGAGCAGGTAGATCGACGATAGACCAATTGTTCACTGTCAAGCAAGTACTTGAGAAAAACTGGGAGTTCAACATAGACATAAAATAAATTTTCGTTGACTTTAAGCAAGCATTCAACAGTATCGATCGTAATATACGTATCCCAGCCAAATTAGTCCGACTTACCAAAATGACAATGATGTCGATAACCTCCTACTCATCAATAGCCAACTCACCGACGCCTTTGACACAAACATCGGACAAATCAATGAAAATGAAATAAAGCTCATGACGCCAAGTGTCCTAATACACAAAATATGACACTTGGCGAATACAGTATCGAAACGTGGGCGAATTTTTGTATTTAGGCGCCAAAATAACGAGAACCGCTAATTAGAGAGGCGAAATACAGCGAAGAACACAGCTCGCAAATTAAATATTTCATCAAGTTTTGGCGGTCGTGGAGACCAGCTGCATACACAAGAAAACAAAGCTCCAAGTATACAAATCTGTGATAAGACCTGTGTTATGTTATGGGTGTGAATCATGGACCCTAACCCAAGCATTCGCAATCATATTGAACACCTTCGAAAGACGGGTTCTGCGGCGAATAATCGGAGCGAAGCTAGACGGGGACCAATGGCGAATTCGATACAACCATGATTTGTATGAAATTTTTGACGAACCGGAGGTCTCAACGATTGTAAGACTGCAGTGGGTGCAATGTGCTGGCCACGTGAATCGTATGGATGAAGAACGAATACCCAAAAAGATATTCGTTGGGGAAACTGAAGGGCGTAGACCAGTGGGAAAAACGAGGAAACATTAGTCTGACTCGGCAGACGAAGACACTTCATCGCTGCTCGGATTTTAAAATTGGAAGAAGCGGTCAATGGGCCGAGACAGTTGTAGGCGCTTTTGCAGGAAGCGAAGGCGCGAGAGGGGCTGTAGTGCTGCGAAGAAGAAGAAAGCGCCAAGCTTGATCTTCAAATACAACGTAACAGGAAATTGCAAGATCGCAAGCAGTGCGTATCCTGTCCCTGATAGTCGCTGGGTGGCTCCACAACCAATCCATCGCAATTCAAAATCAGTGTAATTAAGGACATACAGACATTGCTGGTTGGTTTAGTTGCAAACATTCAGGGATTCTAATATCGGTCACACTTTCCTAGCAATGCTCTGACGGAGGCCTGCCAAATGCATGACTCAAAGGAAAGATTGATCGATATTGATGTCTTTACATTTTAACAAAGCTTGGAAATTCGTTTGTAACGCAATGCTCTATCAGTTCTAATTTGTCACGCCCATCAAACTTTACAGGGAATAACTACCGGTTCGCGTACATACCCGCAAAACTTCCGACACTTGTAGGGTTACCCTGATGTTCACCTCACGAATGATAGTGTCGGCATGTAAGTTAGCACTAAGTCCCATCGGTTAGTCCTTTGTTTGTCGTCGGCATCGTCAGTCAGGCAGTAAGTAGTAGTCTGTCATGTCGTAACATTTGAAAGTTTTGATCAGCGAACTTTGAAAATAGCCTAGCTCGAGCTGACTTGGCCTGTAGGGCCCAACACCGAACCGTCTTAATATGCTGTATAAACAACGGCTATGTCACAGGAACAAACACAAGATGTCGAGGCGAGAAGATACTGTGCAGGGAAAAGGTGAAATGATGCTAGGAAACGGCAGCACGCAAGATTCTACGGCAAAGTGAACAACACTAGAGTCTGTGCTTTGACAACAAAATGACCCCAGAATCGATTTGAGTCCAGAAGTGATCATCGCTGGATATTTTTAGTTTCAACCAAAGCCTTACTGCAGTGTAACAAGCCTTGTACCGGAAATTCCTACAACTACATACATGACCATATGTAGGCTGATTTTGCTTGCTAGTTTACAGGTATATGAAGGAGAAATCTGGAAGTGCCGACGAAAATTCGAGGTTTTGTACGATTTCAAGACGGATTGTGAAATCCAGATGGTTCACGGAGAACATCGTAGCGCTCCTTCTGAAGTAAATTTCGTTTCATTTCATACATCCGTTCATGTTTTATTGATGTTCAAAGTTAAAAGAACAGGAATTTGTTTACTTCCTCAAGCTAGCTGTCAGTGTGTTTCAAAAGGTTGTTCCAAATGGTGTAGGTGGACAGTGCAAGGTTAATTTTTAGCAAGCAAGGAATGTGATTTATATCTTTTTCATGTGAAACATCGAATAAATTACGCCGTACAAGCGTTAGTATTCTGCCAAAATAGGCTGACGCTCACGCCAGCAGGCCAAAAGTAGGCTGACTACTACAAATGCAAATTTCTACTGGAAGGCTTGTTACACTTACGTTGATGTTGGTTACAACGTCTCTTTTGCTGTCTGCCATGTAACTCCCGCTCTGGCATGAGTTTAGTACCGCCGACCGACCGGTTTCGATTAGCAACCAACCCCGTGGTAATTAGTGGATTACAGAAGTTCAAAACAAGGTTCAGACGGGCATATTTACAGTTATACTAAGAATTCTTTGCCAGATTAACTGACCAATTTCGCACATTTGTTCCATTTAACAGAAAATTTGTCCAATTACAACATTGTGATAATTATAAAAACAAAAGCGAATAGAAGGTAATAATGAAGTAACATCAACAATATGAAAAATTTAGAAATATATTCTAGAAAATTATGCAGGTTTGTTAAGAATAATCTATACATCTACTTGATATGGCAAGAATCAATAAAAAAACCAAGCTCCAGGTCATTATGCTCTGGCGTATGGAACCTCGAGCAGACTGTTGGATCGAGTCGGACACACGATCTGCTTGAAGTGCAACAGGTCTCTTTGATTAGAAGCAACATGATTTTTGTACAGTTTATCCTGGAAACAGTGATCTGAAAATATTCTATGAGTTGACAAAGAAGGGAGATGACGTACATATAAACAATGCTCATGGGATTCATATGTCAAGTTGAATTTGAAGAACAAAAAACGGGTGAACTTACGTTGTACAGCTTCTAGGGAGGAGATTAGATATGAAAGCTATAAAACAGTACTCAAGAAGAGGGCGGACAAGACATATAAATAAGCGAAACGCAGCGACAATGTTAGAAAACTTATCTGAGTCCTGCGAAATGTAGCCACTGGCTTTTGATGCTTTAGCTATAGTAATATGGATATGGACATCGAATTTAAATTTGGGATCAAAGGTCACGCCAATGTCCTTGCATGGTCCCACTGCGGAAGGGGGAAAATCAGACAGGATGTAATTAAACGATAAAGGGCTAAACATTAGGGAAAAGTTCATTCTACAACCTTTATTAACATTGAGACGGAGACAATTAGAGTTGCACTTGCAAGATAAGTTGATCAAATCATTTTGAAGATGTTCATGATCTTGAATAGACCTAATAACGCGAAACGCTTTGAAGTCATCTGCATATAGGAGGCAGGAAGAGGAGATTACAGAAGGAAGATCATTTATAAGTAGCAAGGGACCAAGAATAGAGATACCCGATATAGGGCGAAATACAGAAGTTGATTTGTGAAATGTAGCACGGGAAATGCAGCTAAAGAGATAGGATGATATCCAGGAGAGTAGATATCCAGATATACCAGGAGTTTTAAGTTCCTGACATAGAAGGTAGTGGCTTACAGAATCAGAGGCTTCAGTGAAATCTGTAAAAATCACATCAACTTGAAGTTGTTTGTCTAATGCACATGCAATAGTCTGTAAACTGAACAAAGTTTGCAGAAGTAGTTATGAAATTGGGAACGTTGGGCGCCCGTTTACACACAAAGAATGTAGAAAAAGAAAAGAGTTTAAATCAATTTTGTTTCAATTGAAATATCTACAGTGCGGATATTTTTATAACTATCGTAATACTTACTACTATGTTTGTATAATAGCCAAAGACTCACCTGAAATAAAGAGAAAAGGTTAGTATATAATATGAAAAATGATTGAATATATTTTTAAAATTTTTGTAAAGAAGATAGTTCCAATAATATTGAGAAACATAAGAATCAAAAAATAGTATCACAGGATACTGCACTCTAGCAGATCCTTAGCAAAACAATTTCATTTTATTAAATTTCTTTTATGCTCCAAAAGAAACTAATTCACACGCAGCTCGTGTTTGATCAAGTAATAAAGTCCATATTGAATTAAATGCCATTGTATCGTGTTAACAAGCGATAAGAATTTTTTTTATATCAAAACCGACCAACCACAAACTTAATGATAAATATTTAACCGTGTAATAAAAAATAATACATACGAGTACGTAACTATTTAATATTTGTATAGTTTGCTGAAACATGTACTCGACACAGGAAGATATGCGTGGTAATAATAATTAATATCATTCCATCTCTTAACTCTTTTTGTGTAAACAAAAACCATTAAACTAGCATATTATCGAAGTGTACCAAACTACATGGCAATTTACCATATTCAGTTTAACCGCACACCACTCTCTTGTCCTCTCGATAAATCGACATTGGAATATACGAGTACCTATATGCAATGTCATTTGAATAAATATTCATTTTATCTGCACTTATCGCTAAAGTAAAAAGGATTGGGCGTATTCAACGGGAAATATTTTTGATATATCTTTTAGTGGAATTTATTTCGGAATGTAACTCAATCTTATCGATAAAAGATTGAAAGTGGTTGCGTTATATTTTTCCGCTGTTGGTTTTTGATATGTGTGTGCGCAAACATGCTTGTCGATGTTTATAGAGTACTTGCACATTTCAAAGAAAGATTTAGATAGCAATAAAAATTTCAAGTAGGAAATAAGGAAAGAAATCAATGTTAGTAGTCCTCACTAAAAATTACGAAGGGTTTTACTCGTATTTACTATGATCGGTACTTGGAGTAAGGATCAAGAAGAATCCTTTGGATAAGGGATATGTTATGATGCATTTTTAACTGACTTTCAAAGGAGAGATGGTTATCATTTTCACACGTACTATATATTTTGGTTGTTGCTTTTTAGTATTTTGTACTACTTACACAGTCCTATTGAAATCAGTTTTGTCTGTCCGTCCATCTGTGTGTCACAGGAGTATTTCTCCGAAACTATGGCAGCTAAGAAACCCCTTGAAAGTCTGGGTATCAATAAATTTTTCAACGAAACTTTCAAAAATTTTTTTATCGTTAATGATCACATTGCCGAAGAGATTCAATATGGCGTGTTCGGCGCTCGAGACTGTACTGAAATGGGTAGATGGACAAATGTCCGTAAAGGACTGCAGCGATGGTCTGCTGCCTCGGCGAGAGAGGATGGTGGGGTTTGCCGAGATTGGCCTTGTCTGAGGACGCGTGAATGCGCTGGCAAGCTAGCATTGCGGTGTCGTGGGGCGGATTCTTTTCCCCAGCACAAGGACCCACTACAAAAAAATTTCGCATCCACGAATTTTTTAATACAAACACGTATCGACCAGAGTCGAGGCTGAGATAGCCTACTAAACGTTGAAATTACTAAAGCAAATGGCAAACTGGGCCTGGCGAAAACAAACGGGACTTGGGAGGACTTCGTCTTTACTGACGATACTTATGGCCCCCCAAATAAGAGTGGGGCATCCAGGTGGAAGCAGTGCCCCCTCAGCACCTTCTTCCGATTTCACACTTGTTGTATTTTTCGAGAAATTCACGCACAGTTTTGGCTGATCGGCCAGTTACATTGGCTTTCCATTCGTAGTAAATGCCCGAAGGCTCAATTTGATACAGATGAGGTGTAATCAAAACCACCAATCAAACACGATATGCCGAATGGACGTCATCCATTACTCTGTGTGTATTTTGTTTAAGGCCAGCGATGAATCTGGTTATATATTCCAATGTGACGGGATATTCAACTTGAGCCCGATTTATTAAAATTCGAGCATCGCTCGTAAGACCAGAAAGGCTATCACTACATGACTATCTAGCGGGCAATTTTTTGTCACAGTGCGTTCTTCCTGCAGTTTTCCGACAGATTTCTTTTCCATGCCAAGTACAACAACGTCTTCACCGTTTGCGGTCACCCATGTCGAATTTCAGAGTCTACCTTCACTTATGGCGACGAAAAATCCACAAATTAGTTACGCACAATCATCACCAACGCCCATTATCCGGCGCAACCCTAGCATTACAACCTTGTCCACTAGTGTCGAACTTTTCCCGCTAGCACAGCACTGACACCGACATGAATTTTCAACGAAGAAAATTTTGGGGCCACTTAGAATTGCAAATTTCACTCCTTTCCAGCTAGCACGGTCACTTTCCAGATAAATCACTTCTTGCCTCGACAGAAAAACCACCACGGTAAAATTTAGGCTATGTTCAGAAAGGGCGAATTCGCTGCGAGTCGTTTCGCGCGAATTCATACGCGCGTTGGCGAGGTACTAGTCACCAATACATTGAGTCCACGAGCATCGCGCGAATTTAAAAATACGCGCGTGAATCGCGTGCACTACGCCAGACTCTCGACTCGCGCGTTATACGCGCGTATTGCGCGCGAGTCGAAATACTAGAGACTCTTTGCTGTGTCCAGTTTACGCGCGAACTACAGTGCGAGTACACGTATCGAGGAAAAATGGAATCGGAAAATTTTTGATACGGAATTGTTCATTGATCAAGTGGAAAAAAAACCGGCGTTATGGGATATGGAATCCTCGGATTATGCCAACAGGATTTTAAGGCGCAGAGCTTGGGAAGAATTAGCATTGATATTTTCCGATCAAGATGACTCCGAAGAGAAAAAGAAAGAAATTTGTGAGTACCTATATTCATTTAGTTGAAGCAAACATGAAAATTAAATCATTTTATCCTACCATGGCAGTTGACCCACTTTCATAAAATAATCAAATAATGTATCCCTCGTATTTCGCGACCTGACGCTTGGTCGAATTTTAGAAATACTGAGACCCTCTAGGGTTGTTTTGAAAAATGTTTCTTCATATCTGTAGCCATCTCTTAGTCCCACGTAATTGTGAAAAACGCAACAAGCTTTTATTATGTTTTGGGCAAATTCAAGATTTACATTGAGTGGTTTGTGAAATATTCGCCATTTGTTTACTATGATTCCAAAACAACACTCAATATAACGTCTTGCTCTGGAGAGGCGGTAATTAAAGATTCGTTTTTCTTTTGTTAAATTTTTTCCGCAATATGGTCGCATAATGTTTTCGGATAAGCTAAATGCCTCATCCCCAACTATAACAAGAGGTAAACTTGTTGTAGAAAGTTCCGATATTCTTTTTGGTTCCGGAATATTTAAAGACTTTTCCACAAGTTTTTTGAAGAATATGGAGTTTTTAAAAACCATCGAGTCATTGCTCTTCCCACATGCTCCAACCTCCACACATATAAAGCAATAATTTGCATCACATACGGCAAGCAGGACAGTCGAAAAAAATGCTTATAGTTGAAGAACATAGAGCCAGAATCTGAAGGTTTTATGATTCTGATATGTTTTTCATCGATGGCTTCTATGCAATTAGGGAAATTTGTATATTTTTCGAATCCTCTTGCAATCTCCTCCCACTCTTCTGTCGAAGGTTCCTTCATTACTGTATCTCTTAAGTTTTTCCATATAACGTCGACAGTTTTTTGAACGATCTCGATCACAGTTGATTTCCCCAATCTATAGGCATAATGTAATTCAGCAAAATAACACCCAGTAGCCAAATACCTGAAACAAAAATAAAACTTATTAAAATCTGTAATTCCAGGTGATACCCTCCAGAAAAAGTGGAAAGGTCTTCGCGACATATTTTTTCCGCGAAATGGAAAAGACAAAGAAAACACCGTCAGGCTCTGAAGCTTTGAAGATTCACTATGTGTATTTTCAGAGGCTTATGTTTCTCGAAAGGTCAGTGCAGAATATAAAGAATGAAAGCAATATTCAAGACAATTCGGAAAACTCAGAGACAGGCGAAGAATTACAGTCTATAGGAGATCCGATGGAAGACATAATGAGGCCACCGAGTCAAAACATAAAAACAAAGAAAATGACTGCCGCTGACGCCGAATTTCTGAATATAATTAAACACAATATAAGCTCTCGGAATCAACAACAGCCACAGGCTTCTTGCGTAACGGAAGGTGATGATAATAAACTGTTCTGTTTATCTTTACATAAAGAATTGCTAAAGGTACCTGAGGACAATCGTATAGCAGTAAAAATAGAATTAATGAAAATTTGACAAGCGGCCCAAAAATCTTCCCAATCAACTCCCTATTCACACCATTCATATTCGTCTCGCAGGTAAACGCCTTTATCACAAATTTTTCTACCGGTGAAACAACATCCTGACGCGGCACATACTTTTCACATGGCGATAAATCTTCTTTAATTAATAACAGTAAATCATCAAATGATTTTATGGACATACGGAAGTAGTTAAAAAATTTTGCCTCATGTTGTCTTAACATTGGATTCAAAGTTACAAACATACTGTGTGTCAGTCTATCGTTAAGGATTGGATGTACTAAATACTTTCTACTTTCTCTTCGTTTGCGTCTCTTCCAGCGACAATAAGCTAACCACAGTGCGACCGCTTCTTCTAACTCCAATTTATCTACTGACTTTTCGTCCCCAAATGCTCGCACGTGGGTACGTACGCGCACAACTTGCGCGACAGATTCGTTGTGTATTCACCCTTTCTGAACGCAACGTTCGCGCGTAATACGCGCGATGGGTTCGCGGCGTATTCGCCCTTTCTGGACATAGCCCTAATTCATTCACAAAAGAAAATTTCTCCACTAGGTCAAGGAATTTGCACAAGACTTGGGACAACTGCCGGCGCGTAGAATGGTTACTTTGATGGCGAAATTCATTCATTCAACATTGAACTGAATTACAAAGCATTGAACTCTTCTTTTCATACCGGTTGTCATGTGAAAAATTGTGGAGATCTCTCGATCCTCTTCTTTCTCAAGTTATAAAACTGATAAGAAAAGCTTATCAAAAAATATTAATTACGTGATAAATCTTGCGAGTGAAATAATGAACCAGGTGAAAATAAGTTCATAATTCAGTGATCATTAAAACTAATTGTCTTTTTCTTCTTTGTAGCACTACAGCCCCTCTCGGGCCTTCGCTTCCTGCAAATAGCGCCTCCAAGTTTCTCGGCCCATTGACCGCGTCCTCCAATTTCGAAATCCGAGCGGTGATGAACTGTCTTCGTCGACCGAGTCAGACCAGCGTTTCCTCGGTTTCCCCACTGGTCTCCACTCTTTCAGTTCTTCCAACGAATACCTTTTTGGGTATCCAGTGTTCCTCCATAAAATTCATGTGTCCAGCCCATTGCAGCTTCCGCAGTCAGACAATCGTTGAGACCTTCGGCTCGTCAAAAATTTCATACAGCTCATGTTTGTATCGAATTCGCCATTGGTCCCCGTCTAGCTTCGCTCCGATTTTTCGTCTCAGGACCCGCCGCTCAAAGGCGTTCAATATATTTGCGGATGCTTGGGTTAGGGTCCATGTTTCACACCCATACCATAACACAGGTCTTATCACAGATTTGTATACTTGGAGCTTTGTTTTCCTGTGTATGTAGCTGCTCTTCAAGATCGTCAAAACTGAATAAAATATTTTATTTGCGAACTGTATTCTTCGGCGTATTTCGTCTCTTTCACTATCCGTCTTCGTTAGTTTGGCGCCTAGATACACAAATTCGCCAACATTTTCGATACTGTATTCGCCAAGTGTGGTATTTTGTGTATTTGAGGTATTTGCCTCGACTGCATCATGAGCTTTGTTTTATTTTCATTGATTTGTAGCCCAATAGTTTTGCTTCGATGTCGAGTCTCAGAAAAAGTTCTTTGGCAGTTGTTAATGACCGTGGCAAAATGTTTATGTCGTCCGCATAGGCTACTACTTGGCTCGACTTGTACAGTATATATCTGGTGTATCGACAGGTAGCTTCCTTATGACGTACGCCAGAGCCAAATTGAATAGTAATGGAACAGCTCATCAGTACAGTGCGTTACCATCAATACTGTCGAATGCTTGCTTAAATTCAACGAAAATTTGGTGTACGTCTATTTTCAATTCCCAGCATTTTCCAAGTACCTGCTTGACTGTGAACAATTGGTCTATCGTCGATCTGCCTGCTCTAAACCCACCTTGATGCCTGATGCTGGCATGACCTCGTGGACGATGTAAATAAGGATCCGTGGGGCCTTGGCTACAAGCTGGTCATGGGGAAACTTGGTGCCCTACGGAAGCCTTGTATACATGACGCGGAAAAGATGGACGCGATAGTGCGGGGACTCTTCCCCGCCCATCCCGTCCGTGTTGACGCTGTCCATGGTGAAACAGCAGTCGAGTGCCAACTCTTCACACAGCTGGAACTGGAGGAGGCAGTCCTCTCCCTGAAAGCGAGGAAGGCTCCAGGTCCAGATGGTGTTCCAGCTGAGGTTTTGCAGCTCGTCTATCACCATTGTCCTGACTTGCTGCTCAGCACATTCAACGCTTGCCTACGGGACGGGGTTTTCCCGGTACGATGGAAGGTGGCGAGGCTCGTGCTGGTCAGCAAGGGGAAGGGAAATCCCGAATCACCGTCTGCATACCGCCCGTTATGCATGCTAGACACGGCTGGGAAAGTGCTAGAGAAACTCATCAAGGGAAGACTCACTGACGCGATTCGTGCTGCTGGGAACCTATCTCCTCGGCAGTACGGCTTTAGAGCAGAACGTTCTACCATTGATGCGATTGCAGAGGTGGTGAACGCGGTCCAAAAGGCAGAGGCATATAGTCGCACCAAGCGACGGATCGTCCTGTTGGTGACACTCGACGTCAGGAATGCCTTCAACTCCGCTAGATGGGTGGATATTCTGGACACGCTGGAAAACTCTTTTCAAGTTCCAGAATATCTAATGCGGCTTTTGAGGAACTACCTAAAGGACCGAAGCCTGCTCTACGACACGACACAGGGCCAACGAAGGATGGAAATTACATCGGGTGTTGCCCAGGGATCTATCCTTGGTCCGGACCTGTGGAACGTGTCTTACGACGGGCTACTGAGACTTGAGATGCCAGATGAGTCGCGCTTGGTCGGCTATGCGGATGATGTTGCGGCTCTGGTCGCCGGACGCACCGTTGAACAAGCGCAACTTAGGCTAGGTATGCTAATGCGCTGAGTGAGGGACTGGATGACTGCTCGCGGGCTCAGTTTAGCACTGGAGAAAACCGAAGTGGTCATCTTGACAAAAAAGAGAATCCCTAGAGTAAGGATGATCAGTATTGGAGATATGCAGATCGAAGCGAAGCCAGCGGTGAAGTGCCTGGAGCTACTGATCGACTCGAAGATGAGTTTCTCTGAGCAAATCAGGGCAACGGCTGAGAAGGCTGCTTCGGGAATATCGGCCCTGAGTCGACTTATGGCGAACGTAGGGGGACCCAGCCCATCAAGAAGACGCCTCTTGATGAGTGCTGTAGGGTCAGTGCTAATGTACGGAGCAGAGGTATGGGGCGACGCTCTCAGCAAGGAGGTATACCGAAAACGATTGGCACAGGTACAGAGAAGAGGAGCACTGAGAATTGCATCTTCGTATCCAACAGTCTCCGACTCGGCGGTGAGAGTGATTGCAGGCGTGATACCTGTCGCCCTCCTTGCTAGAGAGCGCCGCGCTATTTGCCTGCGCCGAAACGAGGATGCGAGGGAGATGGTTGTCCGCGAGGAGAGGCGGCGCTCGCTCAACGATTGGCAGCAGTCTTGGAGGAATTGCACGAAGGGAAGGTGGACTGCGCGCCTCATCCTGGATGTGAGACCGTGGCTAAATCGAAGGCATGGTGAGACTGACTTCTATCTGACCCAGCTTTTGAGCGGGCACGGATGTTTTCAGTCTTACCTGCACAAGATCGGCAAGTCACGGTCTCCCGATTGTCGGTTTTGCCCAGGAGAGGAGGACAATGCCTGTCACACATTTTTTGCGTGTACCAAATGGGCCAGGCTGCGAAGGGGACTCTACAGGGAGACGGGAGAGCTCACCCCGGATAATATAGTTGCGGTGATGCTTGAATCGGTTGACAAATGGAACCAGGTGGCACATTATGCTCGGGCAGTCCTAAAATATAAAAGGGACTCACAGCAGCCGGAGGCACTGGGGCTGGGGGATCGCTCTTCTGGCAATTCCTCTTCCCCTCTCCCCTCCCGCTAGGAAAGGGACTCCCCAGCTTGAAGGCGCCCCACGGCGTAACAAAACGAGACCTGGCCCGAAGTAATGTGTCAAACGGTTCCAGGCTAGGTTCTCAGATTGACAGGGGAGGTGTTTAGTGGGTAGTCCAAAGGTATCCTCCATGGGAGTCCCACACTGCCAGACTCTGCGGGCATAAATGCTCTCACCTCCCTACCACAAAAAAAAAAAAAAAAAAACCACCTTGATACTCCCTAATAATACTCCTGGCGTATGATCCGATTTTATTTTCTAAGATCTTTGAAAATATTTTATACGCCGTACAAAGTAGTGATATGACCCTATAATTTTCGCACTGTAGCTTGCCACCTTTTTTGTGGATAGGGAATATAATTGATTGGCTCCACTCTTTCGGCATGTGTTCTTTTTGCCGAATGTGCTGGATCATTTTGTGAATAGCTTTATGAACAGTACTGCCACCATATTTGATGAGCTCGACTGGAATCTCATCAATGCCCGGCGCTTTATTATTCTTTTGGGCTTTGATGATGGAACAAGCTTCATCCAGAGTTGGTGGGGCCAATGGAAGCTCTCCGCAGACATCTATAGGCTCCGATGTTGTGGAGCTGTGCGGAGGATTAAGGAGGTTCTTGAAATATGATGCCCATCTTTCCTTAATCTTGGTTTCATCAGCGATATTGCCGATTTTATCACGACAGAGCGTGGTTTTGAGCTGATAGCCACGTTTCAGGCTTTTCACTACTTTTTATGCTTGTCTTGTGTTGCTGCTCGCTAAACTTACATCTATACTTCTCAATTGGTCGTCAAAGTATTTTCTTTTCTTATTCCTAATTATCTTATTCGCTACTCTTCTGAGATTTTCATAGTATTCTCGCTTCGTCCTGGTTTTCCTACCTACGTATTCTTAGTACGCGTGATTCTTTTTGTCTCATTTTGGCACTCATCATCGAACCAATCATTTGTCTTGCGCCGGGCTTGATATCCGATCGGTGGTTCTGCTACGGTCTTAATAGCCTCTTTCACTTCCATCCAGAGCTCGTTGCTTGTCTTTAACGATGCGTCTGACAAGACGGGAGCCAGCTGGTTGTCGAGGGTCTCAGTGAATTTTTTGGCCACAGACGCCGCTTGGAGTCTTTCGATGTCAAATTTTTGTAGGGGGCTGGTCTTCGTCGAATATGCCTTTGACATACGCGTGGCTTAGTGGTTAGACCAATTAACCCCGTAAGCCGAAGGCCTCTGGTTCCAGTTTCGTTGGCGTCAACGAGATTTCGTTCAAGTGATTCTTCGGACGGACTATAAGCCTATTCAGTTATGATACGCGCTTGTTTAAAATCAGAATGCATCGCAGCTGGGTGGACGAAAACATGGCCAAAGTGTGATAATGATCGTATCACCTTGTGGAGTGCCGATACATTCGATCATGACAATGAGAAACTCTAACTATCTCTAAGCGAAGGCCCGAAGGGCCGTTGTCATTTGTTTCATCGCTGGCCGTTGTCATTTGTTTCATCGTGGAGGCTCTGTCCTCCAGTCGTTCTCCGATGAGATAGCTCATTGGCAACCTTAGCATTGCAATCACCCAGAATTATTTTTGTGTCGTCTGTGGGCAATGAGTCGACCAATCTTTTTAGTTGATTGTAGAACATTTCCTTCGTTTCTTCGGTCGGGGCGTGAACATTTATCAGCCAGATTTTGAAGAATTTGGCTTTTATACGGATCGCACACAATCATTCACTGGCTGCCTTAAAATCAATAACGTGCGATTTTAACTCCCTATCCACAATGAAGGCCACTCCGAATGCTCGGTTTTCAGTAGGCGTCCCACTTTTGAATACTGTGTGCGATCTCATGTCTTGGATATCATTTCGGGTCCAATTCGTTTCCTGGATTGCCAGTATTTTTAATTTATGACTGGCCTGTTATAAAATGTCCTTAAAAGCGCTAGGGTAATTGAGTGATCTGACATTCCAGGATCCGACGCCATAGTCCTTTTTTCGTTTGCGAGGTTGTTACCGTGAGTCCAATCCATTCCGGCGGCATGGTTATTGCGTCGATTCCGTTATCAGGCGCGGAAGATTCGCTTTCGCCCTCTTACGTCCCCACAAAGGAGGTGTCAGTAGGATTTAGTAGCAGAGCTATACATGTTTTTACAGTTATTAGCATTTCTCGGCATTTAATGTCCCATTATTGGGGAACCAGTAAACCCAATGCGCGACCCCGAGAGCATTTACTACCATTTAATTGGGGGGTTTGGTATGAGGAGTCATGGAAGCTATAGGTTGGGGAAACAAGGGGTTCCCTCCTCCTTTCTCAAATGGGCTTGGGACCGTCTACGGCGGAGTTTGAAATAAGGTTTACTGCTCAAAATTTTCCTTTAGTAAATGTATATATATATATATATATATATATATATATATATATATATATATATATATATATATATATATATATATATATATATATATTTAAAAAAATTTAAATCATTGATTCAGTTGCGGTAATGAACGTATATTCAGATCTCCTAATAATTTAATTTCTACAATTTTTATGCGAAAAATTGAATAAAGATTATTATTACTATCCGTTTTTTAGGGAAAGGGCGGGTTCATGATTTCCACAACTTATATGGATGAATTTTCAAATGATGAAAACAATGTTTGGCAGAATACTTTGAATGATGATGTGGGGTAGCAAACTTTTTTATGGATATTAAATTACTCTCTAAAAAACGTGAAATAAATTTCATGTAATTAATGCCAAATCAATTTCCCCGTTGGGACATAATAATGTACAGCATGTTTAACAAAATGCAAAACGAGGGAAAACTGATTTGGTTCCGATGTAATGAAATTTATTTCCGCCCTTTTCAAGTCATTTTGATGTCGTTTTAGGTCTCTTGTCTGTCCGTCTGACCGTCTCTCCGTGCGTCACAGCAAGTTTCCTCAGAAACTATAGATGCTATAAAGCTTAAACTTTGTGAAAAGGTCAGAAGTGGTGGGCTCTCAAAAGTTTAGGTCTTACCAAACATTTCAAAATTTTTTAAATGGAGTCCCCCCTTATAACGAAGTGGCCCTTAAAAATGTTTTTTAATCAAAGATAGTGGAGGATATCAAATGAAAGGTCTTGATTAGAACTTTTAGAATCTGAATTTTAAAAGTTATTTTGTGCATCAGGGGGTTCAGGGGGAGGCAAAATGTACCAATATTTTCTGTCCCCCGATTGCACACCTTTGAGCTGAAAAATCTGAAAAAATCAACAAGGTAGGTCTTTATGAGCACAAGGGCAACAAATACCTCAGAAATCGTAACTCACTCAACTTTGTTAATAATAGTATGATTTGTAGATTTTACATTTTCACCCATAAAATCAAAACGGTATCATTAAACTTCTTGAAGTTCACCAATTATAAAGATTGATAAGCGATCTTCATGCTCACAAAATTTTATGGAAATCCAATCATTATCAAGTGTGTTATAGCAATTTCAATTGTATGGAAGTGCAACAACAATAACACGTGTTGATGGGTGATACATATTTCAAATCGACCTAGGCACTTTTATTTTCTTCCAATTTTCATGAAAATTTAAGGAATAGTGTTTAATTTGAATATTTTCAATCGGCCGAGTATTTAGAAAAATTTTTTAAGCTGAAACGAAATGGCGGGTGCAACGTGCTTATGAAGGAAACTCGACATCTTTTGCATAAATTTGAAGGATTTCTTACTCAAGTATTGGATGAATAATTCGAGTCACAGATTTACGCAATTAGAACACTTATTTCGAACCCTAGCGTGGTTACAAAGACCTTCTGGTAGGGCACTCTGCTACTTACTCAACTTGTTTTTTTTCTAAAAGTCGTTTATGGCTTTGAAAGATATTCTACTAACTTACAAAAGGCTCGTTTAAAAAATTGAGGGAAGAAGGCCAGAGAGAAAACCAAGGAAACACTGGTCCGACTTTATTGAAATAGACAGCACGTTGCTCGTTTCAGGTACTGGAGGTTTCGCGGTCAACGGATCGAGAAAAATGGACGCGCGGTATTCGGAAAGCAAAGACCTATAAGGGACTATCAGCGAATGGAAACTCATCAAAGATACTTTAAAAGAATTTGATTCTTTTATCAATTAAAGGGGTTCCGTCCCTTAGAACAAATTAAAGAGTTGACATTGTCCTTCTCACTATTCCATAATTCCAGCTAATTCTTTTCTCCATACTTTGATTCTATCGATTCACCCGCCACCACCTAATCAACACTGATATGAAAGTTTTCCAGCTACCCGCAGTATAGAACACTAAAGCCACGGGTCTGTTTATTGTTCGCCATAATTCAATTTAGTATCTAGTTACGCTTTATGGTATTCATGATTTTAATTTCAATTGACATCATTGCACGCTGCATGCCATGCCACTGCTGTGACAACGACGTCTTTCCAATTAAGAAAGGAGCACTCGCTATGGCGGTGCAGTACGAGTATGCACTTGTGATATAACATCATCATCGTCGTCGTCATTGGCACCACCACCATCGTCAATAAAAGTGGTGTCACCATTTACAGAGATTGTTACTAGACTTTGTATAAAAATGATTTAGACGGAGGGGACACAGCTGAAAGTAAGGTGATTACTAGGAGAATGGAATTTGTAATAATATTAACAAGTTATTTTCATTCAACGTTATATGTTATTTGCGTTGATATAAGAGTAATGATATGAATATCAATAGAACAAATCAAGACGTATGAGACAATTACTCTCAAGTCTAATGTAGATTTTTAAATTACAATAAATAGAAGAAATTTATTTCATTGTCTTTTTTACCAAATTCGGAAAACAATGAGGATACATTATTATTTTAAAAAGGAAATTTGTTTTCTTGTACAATAAATATAGCAAATACGACTTGGTTAGCGTAATTAATTTTGAAATGTTCTTGACGCATTATTTCTTATTCATTAAATGATTGCATATAATTATAATCTATATAGTTCGTTTTTAGAATAATCATACTGAATCGAATGATAGAATTTCTATCTAGCTCAACAGAAATCTACTAAAAGACCCTTTTTTCAGACAAAGACACTATAACTGTATTCACTTTGATCAAATACTGAAAAAGCAAACCGCATTCAAATTTTACAATCCTTTGGATTATAACCTATGGCGCGACAGGCCAAGCTAGACCTTGGCCTCCAGGATTAATCTCTTCCAATCATCACGGTTCAGCTTCTATCCTGTCTTCCCATCGAGACCTCGGCCTTTCTGCTGGACATCTACCATGTTCTCTAGGCATTACAATTTTCTTCGGATTTTCATGAAAATTTCAGGAGTAGTGTTTTATTTGAATATGTTCGACTGACCGCGTATTCAGAAAATGTATTTAAAATAGAATAAAATGGCGATTGATTGACTTTATGAACGAAACTCTCGATATTTCGTATATAGTTGATCGTTTGCTTGTATGTTCAATGAATTCGTCATTGGTTCATATCAAAAAAGTTGTTGCGAGCCTCAGGATGGTTATGAAGCCCTTCTGGTATGAGTACTCTCTTATTCAGTTAGCTTTCCTGAAACTCTAACTTCTAACGGTTGTTCCGCGGTCAAAATTTATATTGAAAAACTATTCTATAATTTCTTCTTTTTAAAGTTAATTCACTTCAAATACGATCAAGCGATTCCCACCCACATTAACCTTAAGAACAATATTCTTATGCATACATTATTTACATAATCATGTTTGTGCGAAAAATCAGCCCACATTTTCTTTGCATACATACACTACCTGTTTTCAGACATAATTTTATTCACGTTGTTATTCCCTTGAATCGTTTATTTATAATTCGGACATTCGCTGGCATAATAATATTCCCTGAAAATTCAACAAACAAATGCTATCCACCTTGCAGGGATATTAATATCTCATAATTGGACTTTACATGGTCTCGCACTAACGGAAGACTATCCCGGGAGGTATCTTGAATTTTATAATTGAATTAAAGGTGAAATAACAATATGTGTTGCAGTAGGCTCCGACTCACACTTACTATACATTAAAAATAATCTTTCATTTCTCTCGCAAAGAAAACAAATGTTATTATTGTCTACGAAAGCACATACGTAATATTCGTGTTTATGTGCCATAAAAGCTTGCCAGTGTAGAATGCCAATGAGGATTTGGAATAAGATGAATCTAAGCCTCGTCAATGAGCCGCGGAAAGAAATGAAGTAAGAAAATAAAACAGAAAAATAAAGCACTGTGATATGTGTCCGTACGTCCGACTGTCTGTGCAATGGAAATAAGCAACGTAAAGAAAAAATGAAGTGCACAATTTTTATTATTTGATGATTTGTTTTTATTGTCTGCAAATGTTGATGGGTATTGTTAGTAGAAATTCACTTTCACCAGGATATATTATGTTGTCGCATTTTAATGTTGATACACTTTGGATGATGTGTTGCATATTTTTTTCGTATTAATAATTCAATTTAACTTCAAATCACATACAAAGAATATTTAACACATATAATGAACTAGGGACTTTTTAGATTTAAAATAAAAATAGGCGTTAGATTTTTCTGGATCAAATCTTTTATTATTGAAAAAAATTGTTAAAATGTATTAAATGTAATTTCAGATAGAAGAGAACGAGCTCAAAGCAAGCCATATTGCAACGTTATTTTGTCATGTATCGTATATGAAAGTTAATTGAATGAAAATTTCGAAATTTTATAAGGGAAACTACGGCGAAACGGAATTTGGAACACAAAAAAAAGAAAAAACAAGAATCAACATAAGAATATGACAGCAAAACAGATAGGTATATTAAAGCAACCACAACCGCACCACGTTAACGATAATCATTAAACTGATCTCTAATATTAACCGAGTCTTGAATTAAAGGGTACTAGACTTACAAGCTCTACTCGTTAAAATTGGTGCTAGAAGGAATGGATCAATGAAATAAAGAAATGAGTAGTAATCGAGCAGTCCCACAAGCAAACTGCTCGAAAACCTTCCTATCTCCTTTCCGAAATTTTAATGGCAGATTTAGGAAAAAATATTTAATTACTTCCATTCATAATCGTAATTTGTAAAATAGTTTTCTTTCTTATTATTATTAAATGTTACTTTATATCAATTTTCCTTGAATATTTCCCTTTAATTGTATTCTTCATATATTTAACTTTTACTCTATTCTTTTATTCCAATTCTTTTTCATTTTTCTTTATTTCAGTTAATTTTTCTTGAAAAATTTTAAATCTGCCAATTAAAATTTTGAACATGCGAACACTGATTTAGTGCACCCCAACAGTATATTACATTACCGAAGGCAAGCTAACTAGGCTGAGCAAGCAGCTGATGGATTTACCGTACACACTGAATCGAAAGAAAGACAAGTTTGGGACGAATCGTGGAGTTTTACTTGGACGGCGACACGGCGCGGACGCAAGGAACGACTGCCATATTTTCTTGGCCGCGTTTTGAAGTCGGAAATATTTATGTAATTAGATCAACTTAGATACGAAAATCGTTTTAAAGTTTATAAAACGTATATTTGTAGAACATAGAACGTTTCCTTCGTTTTTTCGTCCTTTTTTCGGTCGAGGCGTGAACATTTATCAGCCAGATTTTGAACTTCGCTTTTATGCGAATCGCACACAACCGTTCATCGACTGCCTTAAAATCAATAACGTGCGATTTTAGCTCCCTATCCACAATGAAGGCCACTCCGAATCCTCGGTTTTCAGAAGGCTTCCCACTTTTGAATATTGTGTGCGATTACATGTCTTGAATGTCGTTTCCTGGACCGCCAGTATTTTTAATTGATATTGACTAGCCTGCTGTCAAAGGTCCTTAACAGCGCCAGTGTAATTGAGTGAACTGCCATTCCAGGATCCAATGCCATAGTCCTTTTTTCGTTTGCGAGGTCTTTGCCGTGAATCCAATCCATTCCGAGACCCATCTGCAGGTTTCTAAACATTTAAAGATTTTTCAGGGACGGGGAGTTAGCCCGTCGCCCAAGCTCCATTCCGGCGGCATGGTTATTACGTCGATTCTGTTATCAGGCGCGGAAGATTCGCCTTCGCCCTCTTACGGCGTAACAAAGAAGGTGCAAGTAGGATTTAATAGCAGAGCTGTAGATGTATTTACAGTTGTATTTCCCGGCATTTATCGTCACATTATTGGGGAACCAGTAAACCCAATGTGCGACCCCGAGAGCATTTACTACCATTTAATTTGGGGGTTTGGGATGAGGAATCATGGAAGCTATGGGTTGGGGAAACAAGGGGTTTCCTCCTCCTTTCTCAAACGGGCTTGGGACCGTCTGCGGCAGAGTTCTACAATCACCTGGAAAGACTGGTCGACTCATTGCCTACAAACGACACAAAAATAATTCTGGGTGACTTCAACGCTAAGCTTGGCAATGAGCTATCTCATCGGGGAACGACTGGAGGATATAGCCTCCTCGATGTAACAAATGACAACGGCCAGCGCCTGATTGACTTTGCATGTAGCAGAAATCTAGTCATTTGTTCGATTTGCTTCCCACATCGACGCATTCATAAAATGACCTGGATATCACCGGATGGCAACACACAAAATCAGATCGATCATGTTCTGATCCAACAACGTTGGGCCTCGAGCATACTTGACGTCCGTACACACCGAGGAGCCAATTGTAACTCAGATAATTACTTGATCAAACTAACCTATCGATGTCGTACGAGTATGTCAAGGGCATATTCGGCCAAGACCAGCACACTACAAAAATTTGACATCGAAAGGCTCCAAACGGCGTCTGTGGCCAAACATTTCATAGAGACCCTCGACAACCAGCTCGCTTCCGTCTTATCAGACGCATCGTTAAAGATGAGCAACAAGCTCTGGATGGAAGTGAAAACGGCTATTAGGACCGTGGCAGAGCAGACGATCGGACATCAAGCCCGGTGCAAGAGGAATGATTGGTTCGATGATGAGTGCCAGAATGTGTTAGATAAAAAGAATCGGGTGTACCAAGAATACGTGGGTAGGAAAACCAGGACGAAGAGAGAACACTATGAGAATCTCAGAAGAGCAGCGAATAAGATAACTAGGATTAAGAAAAGAAAATACTATGACGACCAATTGAAAAGTATGGATGTAAGTTTAACGAGCAACAACACAAGACAAGCATACAAAGTAGTGTAAAGCCTGAAACGTGGTTATCGGAGCCTATAGATGTCTGCGGAGAGCGTCTATTGGCCCCACCCACTCTGGATGAAGTTCATACCGCCATCAAAGCCCAAAGGAATAGTAAAGCGCCTGGCATCGATGAGATTCCAGTGGAGCTCATCAAATATGGTGGTAGTAGTGTTCATCAAGCTATTCACAAAGTCATCCAGCACATTTGGAAACAAGAACATATGCCGAAAGAGTGGAGCCAATCAATTATATTCCCTATCCACAAAAAAGGTGACAAGCTACAGTGCGAAAATTATAGAGGTATATCACTACTTTGTACGGCATACAAAATATTTTCAAAGATCTTAGAAAAAAAATCGGATCATACGCCAACAGTATTATTGGGGAGTATCAGGTTGGTTTTAGAGCAGGTAGATCAACGATAGACCGATTGTTCACAGTCAAGCAGGTACTTGAAAAGTGCTGGGAGTTCAACATAGACTTACACCAAATTTGTAACGTACTGTACCAAATAATCCTTTGCTTTGGCATCCCAGCCAAATTAGTCCGTCTTACCAAAATGACAATGACGTCGAGGACCTCCCAAGCCCGCATCAATAACCAACTCACTGATGCCTTTGACACAAATATCGGACTAAAGCAGGGAGACGGGCTGGCCCCATTGCTATTCAATTTGGCTCTGGAGTACGTCATAAAGAAGCTACCGATCGATAGGCGAGGTACATAACTATACAAGTCGAGCCAAGTAGTAGCCTATGCGGACGACATCAACATTTCGTCACGGTCTTTAACAACTGCCAAAGAACTCTTCCTGAAACTCGACAGCGAAGCAAAACTAGTAGGGCCACAAATCAATGAAAATAGAACAAAGCTCATGACGCAGTCGAAGAAAAATACCTCAAATACACAAAATATCACATTTGCCGAATACAGTATCGAAAATGTTAGCGAATTTGTGTATTTAGGCGCCAAAATAACGAAAACAGGCAATGAGAGAGACGAAATACGCAGAAGAATACAGCTCGCCAATAAAATATTTTATTCAGTATTGACGATCTTGAAGACCGGCTGCATACACAGGAAAACATAGCTCCAAGTATACAAATCTTTGGTAAGACCTGTGTTATGCTATGGGTGTGAAGCATGGACCCTAACCCAAACATCCGCAAATATATTGAACGCCTTTGGGCGACGGGTCCTGAGGTGAATAATCGGAGCGAAGCTAGACGGGGACCAATGGCAAATTCGATACAACCATGAGCTGTATGAAATTTTTGACGAACCGGAGGTCTCAACAATTATAAGACTGTGGAAGCTGCAATGGGCTGGACACATGAATCGTATGGACGAACAACGGTTACCCAAGAAGGTATTCGTTGGGAGAGCTGAAGGCCGGAGACCATTGGGGAAACCGAGGAAATGGTGGTCTGACTCGGTCGACGAAGAAAGTTCATCGCTGCTCAGATTTCGGAATTGGAGGACGCGGTCAATGGGCCGAGACAGTTGGAGGCGCTGTTTGCAGGAAGCAAATGCTCGAGAGGGGCTTTAGTGCTAAGAAGAAGATGAAGAAGATTCATTGATTATATTTTGATGTGTACATGGGTGCCCTGGGTTTCATCGAAGACATGAGCAAGCACAGCTGAAGACGTGGTGAACTCTCCTACTGGTATATATGGTATACGGATTGGCAAGGAAACTTCTAGACAAATTGATCAATGGCAACAAGATGCCCTGTTCGGATTATGTAAACAGGGCGACCTAAAAACATATAGAGCAAACGAATGACCTAATCTTCTGGATTTGATAATTTAATTTTATGAAAAGTTTGTCAGCCTCTCCATTCATGAACTGGAAGAAGCTATACAGCCCATAAAGACGAGGAAAAGGAAAGAACCAGATAGCATTCTAGCTGTGATGCTACAATCAGCCCACAACATTTATTCCCATTTTCGGCTTAGCCTTTCTAGAAGGTAGGTGTATTCCGAGCAAGAGGCTCTTATGGGGAGGTCATTTCAACGAAGCTTTTCCTGTGGGCCATCTATCTCTACGGCAGTGCGATTTCTGAGCAAGGGAATCTAAAATTAACACCATTATGAATGTAACGGACACGGTCCAGCGAGCAGAAGCGCACAATCACAGCTCAAGTACGTCGCGTTGCTCTTAATTTTTATTGTGATAAATGCAATATTGAGGATTTACCTGAGTAGTCGTAGTCTGCAACGAGTGGAAAGGACGACACAACTGGGTATGCTAATGTGTCACAAAAAAAGATAATATGACCAATCGAGATAATGAGACTTACGGAAAGGCTGCTTGCCACAGTCTACCAGGGTGGTGTGCTGAAAAGTGTTTCTTCGACCAAAACAGTGTTAAGGCTATCACGGATGTGTTGGCTCTCAATTAGCTCATGGCCAGTAATTGAAAATCGTCTCCACAGTAGAACGTTTATTGTTCGCTGGGCTCAATAAAGGTATTTACCGCAAGAAACTAGCTCATAAGAAGATCTTTGCGGGTTGTTGTATACATCTGATTTATTAGTGCTAGTTGTTGCAAGTAACCGTTGTCCTCATTGCTGATCAGCTAAGCAGAATTGATCAGTATTAAATGGGGTGGTCTTCTTAACCACTTGAAACTTTGGCTCAGTTGAAGACTCAGTGAGACTGATTATTACCCCGATAAAACTTCTCAGTGGGGTTTGTATTTTCGGCTTCACAGAAGTTTGAAAAGTCACTCCCCCTGGTTGTTTATATTGTCTGCCAATCATGTATGAAGCCTGTCTCACCTTTTGCAAGGCAGACAGTCAAGGCGCTTGAAACACAGACGGACTACTCACAGAAGGCATTATCCAATCAATTATTGGTACAAAGGAAGGGAGGGCACTTTTGTAGTTTTTTTTTCAATCAATTTGAATTTGTTATTGGCAAAAGTTAAATTTATATATGAAGCGCTGGAAACGATTTCATATGGTACCTTCGGGCACGTCTTGTGTGAGCAAAAAAAAGCAAAATGGCAACCATTTTAGACGACAAACCACGATTTCTAGTCTGACCAAAGTATAGCTCCGATCCGGACGAAATTTGGCACGGATGTTCATTAAACTTGTGATGAAGCTCAACATGAAAAATCTAAATAGAGCCGCCTGAGCAAAACGGAGACCGCTTAAAGGTCGAAAAACGTGGAAAACTTTGTTATTCTGGTTGTGACCAAACTGTTCAACCGATATTAATGAAACTTGGCATCTAGAGAGCAATAAAAAAAATTTAATGGTCAGATCTCAAATTTCAAAACTGCGTCTAGTCAAAATTCGAAATTTGAAAGGCTTCTAAAAGTAACAATTTTGATTCGATTTTCATGCAACTTAACATTACAGTAGGTCTTATTTTGGTGATTATCACTGGGCCAAATTGAAAATGTCGGCGGTTCGCCATGCGACTGCAACTTTTTTTTAGATTTTCGTGGCCCCCTAGCGGCAACGTTTTTAAACATGAAATTATGGCTGACTATAACAAGTTCTTATACTCTGGCAAAAGTTATGAAAATCATATAAATACAAAAACCCGAAAATTTAAAATATTTTTTTCAGCTTTTTAGCTTTAAATAAAAATTAAATATTTTTGTTCTGTTCAGAGTAAAACTTCGTTTTGAATGAGATTTGGCACAGTGGTTCGTGAGACTCTAAGGCAGATATCGTTTATAAAGGGTGCTCCAACCATAATGCACGATCTTAATTATAAATCACACCTTAACGCCAAGCTTTTCGCCCAACTTAATTTGACATTTTTTTGTTTCAGTGTTTGACAAATTCAACCATGGAGAGGTAAATAATTAAGCAGCGAGTTAAGGTTGCTGAAGCCTTTTACGAAAATGGGCGTTCAAATTTTTTGGGCATCATAATCGATCAAATGTGTCGACAATCGGGAGAATTGTGCGCAAATTTCAGCAAACCGGATCGGTAGGAAATGTGAAATCACCTGTACATGCTCGCCCAGTTCGTTCTGCGGAAAACATTGCTGTTGTTCGCAACAGTGTAGCAGAAGAGCCGTCAACCTCAGCTCGTCGTCGTGCCCAACAATTTAACATCTCACGAACATCACTGATGCGAATTTTGAACAAAGATTTGAATTTACACGCTTACAAGGTTCAATTGACTCATGAGCTGAAGCCTACTGACCATTTCAAGCGTCGGCAATACGCGGAATGGTTGGTTGAACAGACAGAAGGGAATGGTGACTTTACAAAGAAAATCATCTTCAGCGATGAGGCACACTTTCACCTCAGTGGATTCGTTAACAAGCAGAATTGCCGCATTTGGGCAAATGAGAATCCACAAGTGACTGTTGAAAAGCCGATGTATCCACAAAGAGTGACTGTTTGATGCGTTTTATGGGCTGGCAGCGTCATCGGGCCGTACTTCCTCTAAAATAAAGACGGCCAAACAGTTACCGTGAATGGTGTCCGCTATTGCGAGATAATAGCGGACTTCTTGTGGTCAGAAATTGAAGTTATGGACCTGGACGGTATGTGATTCCAGCAGGATGGTGCCACTTGTCACACAGCCAACGAATCATGGCTCTTTTGCGCGAGAAATTCAATGGCTGTGTTATCTCACGTTGTGGCGATGTTAATTGGCCGCCGCGATCATTGTGATTTGACACCGTTGGATTTCTTTCTCTGGGGATATTTAAAAGAAAAAGTGTACGTCAATAAGCCAAGAACAATTCAAGAGCTAAAGGATGAGATAATTCTGCACATTAACGACATTGAACCCCAGTAATGTCTCAGAGTCATTGAAAATGTGGAACATCGGATAGAAGTATACCACCGTAGCCGGGGCGAGCATTTGGGCAATATTTTGTTTTACACATAATTGTCATAGATCCTTCTATTATAATATAAAAAAATATTAACATAATGCTCTGAAAACTTTATGTTTTATTTACAATTAACATCGTGCGTTTTGGTTGGACCACTCTTTAACAATCCAAAATCAAACGCTTGAATTCAAAATGGCGGCTTGTTATCTTAGTAGCAAAAGTGTTGAATATATTTTCATGGAAAAAAAGTGTTTGATTTTCAAAATGGCGGCAAATTAAATTTTTCAACAATAATCACAGCTCTGTATTATTTATTTGGTAAAACTATGTTCAATATCCTCTTAATTTTCGATGAAAACATGTATTTTATTACTTAAAATTAGCTAGTTCCCTTCCAATTTAAGTGTTGTATTTATATATAATTGAGCATTTAAATCCTTCGATCCTCTCATGCCGTGGTAGACAAACAGAAAACACAAATACATTTTGGATGTATGATTAGCGATTCCCTGCCCGATAGTTAACTTTTACCAATTTGAAATATAAATGTTCCCAATCCATGGTCTTAGCGCCACTTAGTTTCATTTAAAAATAAGTTTATTCGGGCACCGTGACTTATACGCAAATACACGCTTCCGGTATCTGAAGACTGAGCAACGACGCACTACGAAATCACAATGGATTTTGTAATAAAGTTCAAGGCTAGTTATAGTTATGAACTCCAGCAAATGCTTCGCTCTAATACATGTACTTGGTAAGGTTATACAAGTATCTTTGACTACTCTCTTCTCACTAAATGCGTTGCTTTGCCATGCTTGATTTTGAGAAGATCCTATTTTCAGCCAAAACTACAATACGAACCATTCACCGCAATGCAAGAAACTGAAGCAAGTTTGAGCTACGGACGTGAAAAATTCACGGGACGTTGATACCGATTTATTTCCTTAGTCAAGCGCACCAATCCAATCACGTTGATACTAATCAAATGCAGTTCGACTTCAGGATTGACGATTTCGAATTTGAACGTTTTCGGCTAAGGACTTCTCCCAATGATATCCTACACCAAAATCGAATTAAAAGCAATTACTCACCAGTTCTCGTTGAAAGCGTGACTATGACTACCATGCATCTCATCGTGTCTACATTTACTTCAGGGCTCACCGAATTTGAAGAGTTATTTGTAAAGAAACTTTATTTGATTCAGTCAAAAGTTTTTAATGAATTTGCCCCGCAGGATTGCATACTCGAACACCTCAATTTCGGTACTCCTGTCTTAATCGCAGCAACCACAGAACAGCACTCCGTTCATTAAACGGGAAAAGTAACACTGCTGTGCACTTCTACACGAAAAGTGACACATGCACGATCTTGAAATGTCAATTGTATTTCAATGTCCTCTTTGTACCTTGGAGACTAGCGTTAGCAGAACAGACAGAGGAAGCAACTATAATAGCAACGGAAGATGTCATACTAGATTTTCAATTAGACTTTAAGTTTACTAAGAAAATAACTTCTATTTGTTTTGTTAATTCACTGCCCGAACTCACAGAACAATTCAACGATTCCAATAAATACTGACGGCACGACAGACAACCTTTACACACACTCGTACGGAAGGCGCTCGAGGTGTCTTGAAATCGTACGATTCACTCACTCCATTGCCTTTATGGAACCTCAACTTTTACATAGTTCGTAAAGCTTCCCAACAAGTATTCACCAAGGCGCGATGTTAATAAATTCACACGGCACGGAAACAAATAGCGACAAAACTTATCGAATTATCAAAAGCGTCCCATCGAACAAAACCGCGACAAGCGGAGTTTTTCACCCTTTTCTTAAAATTCCATTTTGGTCAATTGAATTCAACCCAACACGATCACATCATCTTAAATGCGATCATCAAGATCAAATGAAAAATTGCTTGGTTTTTAGTTCAACCTGTCGAAAGTGTGATGAGTAAACGTTAAAACCCTAATCACAACCGACAAGCAATTCTAAAACTGAATTTTACATTCAATAGCCCTATCACTTTCCTCGTAATTAACTTATCTCCTTCCTTCCAAACAGAAATTGAAACGATATACGCGAAAAAATATTGCCCGTCAGCCCGCACGAAAAATTTCTTTCTTTCACTCCTTGCACGACCTATACCACTTGTTGTATCACATCGAGTCCCACTTCGTGCGAATTCCGCTTACCACCCGAATCACCAGCAATTACCAACTTTCATAGGAGAATCTTAATAAGAATGGGGCACGTTGATTCTCGTTGCTGGCGCACACTTCACGGTGAAAAGAGCAAAATCAGTACGGACTGATGCACAAGAAACGACCACGACTGCTGAATCAACGAAAAACCATCGGTGCGAAATGGGAAACTGGATTTTCGGAAACTTTCACTTTTTGCACGATTGTTGCACTCTCGAAAGTAAATACTTGTTTTTCAATTATTTACTATCACGACGACGACAATGAAGATGGATAATGACGCGGAAAGCGACTAGCATCCTATTACTTTTCTTCTCAGATTTTTCATTCAACCGAAAAGTTTTCAGACCAAACACTTGATATGCCTCATTGAAATTAACTTTTACTTGTGGGAATGAGACACCGAACACTTGTTTTTCTTAAGACAATTTATTTTTTTGCCGGCCGTTCTCCGCGTGCTTGCCGGTTTGCGATCGTAAGTCGACTTTTCGATCCGTCCTTTCTTTTCTCCCATGTCGGCACCGATAAATCCCATTAGCTGCTCGCTCAGCCGCATTCGGTAATGCAATACACCGTTGGGACACACTAAATCAGTGTTCCCATGTCCGAAATTTCAATTTACAGATTTAAATTTTTCAAAAAAAATTAACTGAAGTAAAGAAAAATGAAGATTTTAAATAGTAATAAAAGTTAAATATCATGAAGAATAGAATTAACGGGAAACGTTTAACTTTAATGTAAAGAAAAATTGATTACATTTAATAATAATAAGAAAAAAAATATTTTATAAGTTACAACTATGAATTGAAGCTAGGCTCTTTTTTTTTTAATCTGCAATTAAATTTCGGATAACGGTTAGGAAAGTTTTCGAGCCGTTTGCTTGTGTGACTGCTCGATTACGACAAAACATTAACACGTGATACTAAGGAGATACACGTTTGCAACGGACCTAGACACAATAAATATGAAGGAATTTCGATAAAGATTTTAGAAATGGTTTGTAATATTGACTTATTAAGCAACGGGGTCAAAACACTCGAAACAAAATGGCGGCGAGTTTAATAATTTTTCAAACTCTAATTATGGTATCTTCATATAAGTCAAGTTTTGATATGCAGAATATATTTTTGATTTGCTAATTGTTTTACAAAACCCTTCTGGCAGGAGCACTCTCCTGCTACTTCAAATTGTTTATCTTACAGTTTGATGTTTGTCTGTGGATTTTTTTCATTTTCCGGTTGTTTGCCCAGAATAAGTTATGTTTAGAGGTATTATATTTTTAAAATCTACTGCGATCATTTTGTAAAATACACAATTGGAAATACTCAATAGCTTTAACGAATAGAAAAATTCATTCAGTATAACCGTAAATCAAAATAAGATAGCTTAATCAATTGGATATATAACGAAAAACAAATGCCCCAGGTGGAAAAACTAAAATTTGTTAAATTTAGCTACATATTAATGAGAAAAATATAAGAAATCTCAATGTCGTTTTTTTTACTTTAGCTAGGCAGCTTTCCTTAATGTGTATAAAGAAGTTACAAATCTTGCTTGAATAATTATCGCTAGCAGCTTTTGCCTGAATTAATGATTTTATAATTATTTTGTCTGATTCAAACATCGTAAATTAACTAGACTTAATAAACGAGTCAACATAATTTAATTCATTCAACCCCTATCAAGATGTGGTTGAAAAAATCCATTCAAAAACCGATTAGCCGTCAAACCGTACTATCACTGATGCTCCAAAACTTTATAGCCCTAATGAAACATTGAGCCATAAAAAAAATTTTATTTCTATAATTCTTCCGCTCATAAATTCATCCCCAGCATACTGAAATTCGAAAATGAATTTTTTATTGTAATACTATACTCGTACATGTTAATGTTCGTGCAGAAACTGCTCCACATTCAGTGGAAAACAGAAGAATTAATTACCTTAAAGAAAGCACGAGCCGCAGCTGATGCTACATCTCTGGCATTTAGTCTGCCAAACGGAGGTCGGCGGACGTATGTGGGAATCATGTGAATATCTTTCAAGAAATATTTTTAGAACATTAATAATATCAAAACACAAAAAGTACTTACATGACACGTTCGAAATAACCACGAGTTGCAAATATAATTATAATTTCAACAGAATGTATGTAAATCGCCTCTAATAGTTGGGAAATGCTCGCCTCGAATGTGTGAACATTTTATTCTTCAATCCACCAATTCGCTTTCATTTGACTTGTACTCGTATGTGAGATGGTAAGACTAAATGTAAGATGAATGAGAACATGTGGACGCATGGCTCGTCCGCCCCACTATCCTGTACTCGTACATAGATTTCATAATCGCGAATTTCTTACGAATGTGGAACGGGATGAAGCCAGAGGGTGCAAGGAATTGGTATGACTTGGCTTAGGAGTATCTCCGACATATGCACATTGAGATTCAGTTATAATAAACTAAATACAACACATTTGTTTATCTCGAGGCATGCACTTGTGCCAGAAATTATGTAATATGATTTAGTTGAGATTGCATACCAGGACACATGTTATTAAGATCCTTCTTTTGAAGTTTGTCTTTTTTCTCTGTTGCCACTATATGACCTTGTGGCTTTAGCATCATGATATATGACATTAATTTGGCAATGAAAGCTTTCGACAAATGTAAGTAAAATTATCTTTCCTTTATAATTTTCCTATCCTTATGTTCACGACTTTTCTACTTGTTCAAAGAAATTCAAATGCTCTTATCAACAGAAGATGACAATAAAACCATCAACTTAATTAATAGCGAAAAGTCAAAGAGGTAAATAATTGAAAGATAATCAAAACAATCTTAAGCTAAAGCTTAAATTAATTAAAATCTGAGTAATGTGATTCTACGCGTACAAACGGGAATTTTAATATATAAATTGGATTGTGAGTCGCAGTCAACAAGTCGCCATAAAATAATAACAACCCTTGAATATTTTATCATAATCAACTGAATTATTGCATTGCCAATTTTATGAAAACAATCAGGAATAGTATTTTGAAGAGGGTTTGACTTGGAAAAATAAACTGAGTATCCTTCTAGCTTTTGAAAGGGTAAATGTCATTGTTGAGTTTTCCTTATTGTTTTCTAGTGGTTTACGGTCATGAACGTTGAGGTAAGATAATTGGTTCCGATGGCCGTGTTGATACTCTTGGCAATTATTGCTTTGGTAATAGGTTGGTGATTTTACATAATTTTTTTGAAAATACCAATGATCTTTTAACACAAAAAAATGCTATCCAAGCTTCAGAAATAATCTGTAGAGTAGTTTCGGGTATTATGGCCTATTCGTCTAATATGGCCAATTGCTTTTTCTCGGAAACAAATGAATCCTCATGCCAATCACACCTTGCACGTGAACGCAACTAGACTCATTTCATTCTCAGTCAGTTCGTACCACCCGGCGAATGCACATGCGTTGTGTGTGTGAAGCGATCGATAATTCTAGAATCTGATTTAATTTTTCGGTAGGTTTCAATAATTCCAGTTACTCGAATTGTGTATGTTTTTAAATTTTTTTTACTCAGTTCTGCGGATCAACCCTTGATCTGTAGTATGATGAATGTTTTGTAGCTGCATTAACTACTACTCTTTTGCGTAAAATGTTAGTTGTCAAAAACATTCCTGCGGCCAATATGGCCAGCTAGTAGGTAGCCAATATGGCATGTTGAGCCATATTAGCCACATCAAGAATATTATGATAGCACATTTGTGTTGTTATTCTTTTTAGGCAATGGTTCCTCGAAAACCAACTTCGGAGAGAAAACGCCAAACCTTGTGTAAAATTGCAATGAGCAAGGCAATCGAAGATGTCCGCAGCAAAACAATGGGTTCATTAAAGGTGTCAAAATTGCATAAGATTCCATGAACGACTTTGAGGCGTCTAGCGGCAAAAAAAGAGCTGACAGCTGATATAGCAACTTGTGCAAAGTTAGGAAGGAGACCCACTTTACCTCAGGAATTGGAGGAACAACTAGTTAAGTATACTCTAGAAATGGAAGCTAAGTTTTTCGGTTTGATGCGAAGAGATGTGATGAATTTAGCCTATCAGTTGGCTGTAAAAAACAATATTGTGCATTCGTTTTCAGCAAAAAATAAAAGTGCCGGTAAAGATTGGCTGCATTAATTTTTAAAAAGGCATCCAAGGCTTTCTTTTCGTCGCCCAACTGGAACATCTTTTGCTAGGGCTAAAGGTTTTCACGAAGAAAATGTGGGCCATTTCTTCGACCTTTACGAGAAATTGATGGATGAGCATAAGTTTCCTCCCGACAAAATTTATAATGTTGATGAGACTGGCATAAGTGTTGTTCCATCCCAGATACCTCAAGTCCTAAGCCAGAAGGGTAAACGGCAAATTAGTGCTTTGACATCGGCTGAACGGGGTTCGTTAATAACTTGCGTTATGTGTATGAGTGCTGGAGGCTCATTTATTCCACCTATGGTAATATTTCCATGAAAAAGAAGTCACCCACTTTTAATGAATGGCGCGCCACCAGGTGCTATACATGAATGCCACCCATCAGGTTGGGTTCAAAACAACTCATTCACAAAATGGTTTCAATATTTCATTCAACACGTAAAGCCAACAGAGGAATCTCCGGTTTTGCTTATTCTGGATGGCCAAACCAGCCACACAAGAAATGTTGAATCGACAGATCTCGCTAGAGAAAATTATGTTCATTTGCTTTCAATTCCTCCACATTCCAGTCACAAAATTCAGCCGCTGGATAAGTCGTTCATGGGACCGCTGAAAAAATATGTTTCTGATGAAATAAGAACTTGGATCAGGAACAATACACGGGCACTGATGCATTATGATATGATGGAAGTATTTGGACAAGCGTATTTACGAGCTCAGAGCGGAGAAATATCAGTTAGGGGTTTTCATGCAACAGGGATATATCCGGTAAACAGAAACATTTTCAAAGATCATGATTTCATACATATGGACAATGACCAAGAACACAGCATCAGAAATCAGGAAAACATCTTAACAGAACCACCAACTTTAATTATTACCAGGCAAAATGAATTTACTGATACAACACCCTCCGTAAGTAGCCCTGTTATGAGTCCGGCAATTTCTGATGAAGAAATCCCTACGTCAAAGATCAGAATAAAACTCCATCAGTAGTATATGAAAATATTTTAGTTCCCGTCATGCTGTCTCCAAAACCTTCGACTTCCAGAGAACAGGGCTTTATAACTCCGTTTCAATTGTCTCCAATACCACAAATAGCGCCTCGAAAAACTAGTAACAGGGGCAGAAAAGCTGCTAAATCGACGTTGCTTACTTCATCTCCGTACAAAAAAGAATTGGAAGACTCGTTAAAGAAGAAAAACGAAAAATTAAATAAGGCTGACATTGTTAAAAGCGAGAAACAAAGAAAAACGTAAAAAGAGAATGTCTAAACCAAAAAATGTACAATCATCTAGCTCGGAGGATGAAGATGAACCTTTGTACGATGACAGTTCGGACGAAAGTCCAGATAGACGCAGTGTTTCTGACGCGAAGTGCTTATATTGCGAGTCACTCTATTCTATGGACCAGAGAGGCGAATCATAGATTCAATGTCTTTCCTGTAAGCTATGGGCCCATGAAGAGTGCTCAGGAGTAGAGGCTGACGTTTTTTTCTGCGAATTCTGCTCAGCAAAGTAAAGTGTGTTTAATTATTTGAACTGCTTGCTATGGTGTGCAATATGGCTCACGGTATTTACGGCCAATATGGCCATAGGCCATAATGAGCTACCAATTTAACATTTGGAGAATTGTTTGAGTTTATGAAAATTATTATTATCATATGGTTTTTGAAATTATATTGCTTTAAGCATCTAGTTATAGATTACTGATAAGATTAATGACTGAAGTAAACAATAAAGACTGAATTATCTCGTATACATTGTTTTATTTCCAAAACAGCTTATGGTGTGTCATAATACCCGAAACTACTCTAAACTACTCAAAAATAATGTCCCCTGGGATGGTTGACAGTTTCAGTTTAAGTGACAGTAAATTTTCTACATTGTAATAAAATTAGGAACTTTTTGGTTTATGCAATACGAGTTTCCCGAATTTCAAAGCCTAATTGTTACAATTTTCGATTTTCTCAATATCTGTAATGCGTTTTGGCATGAGTTTTCTTTGATTATTTTCTTTTTAAATAATTCCATTTCTTTATTTGACTCTATTGACCAAAAAATATTCAATATAAGGAGGACTTAAAGTAAAGAAGATGAGGAGACCAGACAGGAGAGCAATATTCTAAAATGGAACGGACTAAGCTGATGCATAACTTTATACAAGACGAAGGATCGGAGCAAATATAGGAGTATCGCAGAACAAAACCAGAAACACTTGAAGCTCGAGAGACTATATCAGATATGTAGATATCAAATTTCAACTTGGAGTCAAAAATTGTTCCTAAGTCTTCGAAATGAGAAACGCTGGTTTTTGAGTATTGTTAAAACAGAACTGATATCTTAGAGAACTCGGATTAGAAGAAAAAGACATATGTATGAATTTACAAATATTAACTTGGAAGCTGGTTAGAGAAACACCTGCGAGGCACAGACTGCAGATCATTCTGGAGAAGTGCACCGTCATCGTAAGATAAAACAATCTTAAATATTTCAACAACATCATCGGCATACAGGAGGCATAATGATGGAAGAAACGTCATTGATATACAGGACAAATAAGAGGGGGCCGAGAATGGAACCTTGAGGAACTCCACGAGAAGGAATAAAAGGGGTAGAAACAGAACTGTTAAGACAGACTTGACAAACACAATTGGAAAGATATTAGGAGAACCACAAATGCCCCGGGAACACATAAAGTTCCAAGTTTATGCAGTAATATATTGTGGTTCAACGAGTCAAAAGCCTCGGAGAAATGTAAATACAAGTTTTCCACTTGTAAGCGGTCTTCAAAGGCTCTTGCTGCCACACTGGTAAACTCCAGTAGATTAGTCAAAGTTGATCGGCATTTGATAAAGCCATGTTGCTCAGGAACCAAGACATCCTGAACTGAAGAGAAAAGTTTAGCAAAAACAATACGCTCTAACAGTTTCGAGAAACAGGATAATAATGATATCGGGCGGTAATTAATAATGGAAGAACCATCATCTTTTTTAAAAATAGGAGAGATATATTCTCTTTTCCAATAAGATGGAAATATACCAGATGATAAGCTAATATTAAAAAGGTGGGATAAGGGAGCACAAATCGATGTAGACAGAGACTTAATAAAGTGATTAGGGATGCCACCAGGACCTAGGCTGACAGAATCATCAAGTGCTACAATATACTCTTAAACATCATCTGCAGTACATAAAGCCGGAAAAGGTCAAGGATAGAGGGGAAAAATCGGAATATTATTAAATGTACCCACGGGACTACAAAGCGAAGAAAAGTGAGTACTAAAGAGCTCACAGATCCCTTGGGACTAGCGGAAGGGGAGAAGGGAAGAGGAATTACCAGACAAGCGATCCCCCAGCCCTAACACCCCCAGCTGCTGTGAGTCCCTGTTAGCTTTTAGGGCTACCTGAACATAATGTGCCGACCGCTTCCATTTGTCAACGGATTCAAGCATCACCGCAAGTATAACATAAGGGATGAGCTCTGCGATCTCCCTGTAGAGGTCCTTTCACAACCTGTCCCATCTTCTGCACGCAAAAAATGTGTGGCAGGCATCTTCTTGCTCTCTTGGGTAAAGCCGACAATCGGGGGACCGTGACTTACCAATCTTGTGCACGTAAGACTGAAAACATCCATAGCCGCTCAAAAGCTGGGTCAGATAGAAGTCAGTCTCACCATGCCTTCGATTAAGCCACGGTCTCACATACGGGGTGAGGCGCACAGTCCACCTTCCCTTCGTGCAATTCACCCAAGACTGCTGCCAACCGTTAAGTAAGCGCTGTCTCTCCTCGTGGACAACCGTCTCCTTCGCGTCCTCATTTCGACGCAGATAAATAGCGCGGCGCTCTCTAGCAAGGAGGGCAACAGGTATCACGCCTGCAATAACTCTCATCGCCGAATCAGAGACTGACGGATATGAAGATGCAATCCTCAGTGGTCCTCTTCTCTGTACCTGTGCCAAGCATTTTCGATATACTTCCTTACTGAGAGCTTCACCCCATATTTCTGCTCCGTATAGTGGCACTGACCCTACAGCACTCATCAAGAGGCTTCTCTTTGACGGGTTGGGTCCCCCTACGTTGGCCATAAGTCGACTTAGAGCCCTGATTGCCCTGATTTGTTCAGTGAAACTCATTTTCGAGTCGATCAGCAGCATCAGATACTTCACCGCTGGCTTCGATTCGATTAGTATGTCTCCAATACTGATCATCCTTACTTAGGGATTCTCTTTTTTGTCAAGATGACCACTTCGGTTTTCTCCAGTGCTAAACTGAACCCGCGAGCAGTCATCCAGTCCCTCACTCGGCGCATTAGCGTACACACCCTAAGTTGCGCTTGTTCAATGGTGCGTCCAGAGCCGCAACATCATCCGTATAGCCGATCAAGCGCGACTCATCTGGCATCTCCAGTCTCCTTAGCCCGTCGTAAGACACATTCCACAGGTCTGGACCAAGGATAGATCTCTTGGCAACACCCGATGTAACTTCCATCCTTCGTTGGCCGTGTCGTGTCGTGAAGCAGGCTTCAGTTCTTCAAGTAGTCCCTCAAAAGCCGCATTAGATTTCCAGCGTATCTAGAATGTCGACCCATCTAGCGGAGTTCAAGGCGTTCCTGACATCGAGTGTCACCAGCAAGACGATCCATCACTTGGTGCGGCTACATGTCTCTGCCTTTTGCACCGCTTTCACCATCTCTGCAATCTAAAGCCGTACTGCCGAGGAGATAGGTCCCCAGCAGCACAAATCGCGTCAGTGAGTCTTCCCTTGATGAGTTTCTCTAGCACTTTCCCAGCAGTGTCTGGCATGCATAACGGCTTGTATGCAAACGGCGATCCGCGATTTTCCTTCCCCTTGCTAATCAGCACGTGCCTCGCCTTCTTCCGTCGTATTGGCGAAACCCCATCCCGTAGGCAAGATTTGAATGTGCTGAGCAGCAAGTCAGGACAATGACGATAGACAAGTTGCAACACCTCAGCTGGAACACCATCTGGATTTTGAGCCTTCTTCGCTTTCATTGAAAAGACTGCCTCTTCCAGTTCCGGCTGTGTGAAGAATGGACACTTAATGGCTGTTTCACCGTGAACAGCGTCAACATGGACGGGCGCCCGCACTATCTCGTCCATATTTTCTACGTCATGTATACAAGGCTTCCGTAGAGCACCAAGCTTCCGCATAACTAGCTTGTAGCCAATGCCATACGGCCCCTTGTTCACATTGTTGACTAGATCTTGTCAGCAGCGAGCCCTGCTGTTGTTGATCAATTTGCGAAGGCATTTCCTGGCCGACTTATTTGCTGCTACTCCGTTGCATGCCTCGTCACGAAGCTTGTGACACTCGCTTCACTTTTCAGCGATTTCAGTCGACAACCAGTACACTGGGGGCTTGCTGGGCCGGGGTTTTCGACGGGACATGGAAGCATTGCAAGCAGTCGTGATGATGCCCATAGTTGAGTTCACCACGTCTTGAGCTGCTAGTTCTTCCGTCCCCATGCAAATCTCCCTGCAGCGGAGTATCTGCTGTAAGCACCTCGACGAATCTCTCAACGTCCATCCTTCCGATGCTCCACACAATTGTAGGAAGTCGAGAGCGCGAACGTCGGGAGACAACATCACAGATCTCAAACAGAATGCACTGAGTAGTCCTCTTATACTCTCTAATTACGCATCCTCCGTACTAAGGACTCCGAGGCGGTGTGGTTCCTTCGCAGTCAATACGGCGGAAAGTCGGCGTATTTCCGGTATTTGGTACGACAAGCGCCGTCCTGGCCGCTATTTCTAGGGTACTTTTCTCCGCGAATCCGTTTGAAGGATGCCCCATTCGATTGCTTTAGCTTTGAAGTCTCCCCAACCGAGCACGTTCCCATCTGACGGTGGTCCCTGAGCACCGAACCCACACAAAACCATCCCCTCGTCCACAGAACACGCCTGAAAATCACTTTTGCGAACCCAGATGGCGACAGTACCAGTTTCATCAGGATATCATGATGCAGAACTTTTTTCATGGTGTTGCTCACTGAGCAGCAAAAAGTCGGTTTTCATGTCCCTCACCAACTGCTCAAGCAGCCTTTGGGCGGTTGAACTGCGGTGTAAGTTTAGTTGCAGGATGCGGGTCATCAAGCTAATTTTGTGTTGGTTAGGACTTCCTGTAAAACCTGATATCTCCCTGATCCCAAGATCCGGTCTTGGATCAGCATCCTTGCAAAGAATACATTGCGCCCCTCTGTACACTCTTTTCTTTTATGCCACATTTTACCGCATTTGTAACATAGGGAACTCCTGTCGAGTCCTTTGCATACTTGTGTAGTGTGACCATAGCCAAGGCATTTGAAACACTGAAGAGGCGCTGCTCTTCGCCATATCCTGTAGACGACCCACCCTATTCTTATTTCGGCCTTATTCAGAAATTGTTTGGCGTCCTTTTTAATCAAGTCAATGATGGCCATTCGTTGTCCCCTATGGTTTTTTGGTGTCAGCTCACTTTAATCCTGCCCACGCTAGGGAACTCCCTTTTGATTGCCTCTTCTACCTCGGCCAGGTCCATGACGCAGTCAATGTTTCTTATTTCGATCGTTGCCATCGGCTCGAGCGAGACTATAGTCGCGCTTTCGCCGAGGAATTTCTTTACTGCATCGCAGAATGCTTCTTTGTTGTCGGCCTCTGCTCTGTACTCGTAACTGACCAGTATGTGGCCCGACCGCGTTGGTCGTACTGCTTTCATGGCAGTGTTGGGCCTCACATTTCCCCTGATATTCTGCAGCACTTCTGCGTAGAATCGGCCATCTTGGGGTTATACGAGCAAACTTCGTCGGGGCTTCTTTCTCTCCTGTTTCGCACCAGGTCTTTTTCCTATTTGACGTAAGTGCGCTTTATTTTCTGACACTTTTTGAAGGAGTTTCTTTACAGCTTTCTTCGTTCCTTTTGTCAGCACTGTCTGGATCCCCTGATCGCAAGATCGTTCCATGCCCATCAAGTGCCTCTTCCTTCCTTCTTTTATCCAGATTGGGCAGACACCATTCTTTTATTGATATTTGATGGTAGAGCCATCTGTCCTCAGCGTTTCTTTAGCTATCTGCTCCTTTTCGGCCTTTTGGTCCTCTTGGGACTTTAACCAGCTATTCCGGTAATACCCTATGCGCTCTAGGAGTTTCTCTAGTTCAAGGAGCCCAATCTTTACTCCTTTGCTGATTTTTTGCGAATAGCATGCAGATTTATACTTTGCCCCCCGCTCGAACATCTGGCGCTTCCTGCTGAGTTTTCCACTCTTCCCTTTTAGGACGTTCTGGCGTTCGCATCATTTTTTTGCTACGCCCGAACGCCGCAGGTATCTCAGTCTGGACAAGACTATCTATCAATCTCCGCTCCGACTTCGTTTATGTCTTCGTTAGTACCGCTTCCGATATGTTGTCAAAATCGTAGCTACAGCCGCTGTTTACGTCGTCGTCGTTGTTATTTTTGCGTTCTTTTTTGTTCTTTTTTAGCGTTTTTAGTTTATTCAGTTTTATTGGGTCCCCCCTCCGAACTGCTATCCCGTTCATGTGTGTAGTCACCTTCTTGGTCCTATGGTTATCTTTGTAGAGCAAAGGGGTGGGAGGGGCGGCACTCCCCAAAGAATGCTAGCCTCGAAGAGTATTCCAGTCGGCCGACATTCCCGTGAAGGTTAGTATGACCAAAAATGTGAGTCACTATTGGAACAGTTGCAGATAGCGGAGTAGGTATTAATATGGTGGGGGGGACATGGCATTCACCGTTCGGGGTTGAGCGGCAGATTAGATGTGAACAAGTGTATTTTTCTACATCAACACAACAAGTGTATTTTTCTACATCATCGACTATTTTGATCAATCGAGCTATCTTGTATCGGATTGTGGGGAAATACGTATTTATTTACTTATTTATTTCTATTTAACGGAAAAAATCCAATTACAAAATAGATTAAATAGTAGCACAGCAAAATTAATTAAGTGATAGCACATCAAGGAGAAAGAATAAAACTACATGCAAATAGCAAGATAAAAGTAATAAAAAGGGCAAAAACGAGGAGAAAATAAATAAGAAAAATTAAGAAAGAGTTGAGAAGAAGACAATTGACAAATCTTTTACAAACTAAATACGAGAGGGGGAAGGGCCCAAGCTGAAGATCATCATGGTTACGGGGTAAGTGAAAATACACCAAACTACGTGCGAATGGAACATCAAAGATATTCGACGATCTCTTAGAACGCATAACGCGCCTCACTGGAATCTGGTTGACGAGCCGAGTATCGCGCAAACCACGGCAAAGCCTGTAAAGAAAACATTCATCAAGGTAGAGTCGACGCATTCCCAGCGAAGGAATATTGAGGATAGATAAGCGCGATTCATAAAAAATGTAGGGAATCTGGAACGTCAAGAAGACGATCCGGGTAAATCTTTTTTGTTCAGCTTCTACCGTGAACTTTTAACACTTCAAATGATGCGACCAAACAGGCGAACAGTATTCAAGGATGGGACGAACCAAACTAGAATATAATTTAACACAAGACAAAAGATCGGAAAAATATAGAAATCTCTTAAGATCAAGCCAGACATGCGAGAGGTTTTAGAAGTAATTTCAGAAATATGAACGTCGAACTTTAATTTAGAGTCGAAAGTGACATCTAAGTCCCTGAAGTGTTTCACCGTACATAGGGATGAACTATTTAACGTAAATTGAAAGCTTATAGGGCAAGGGTTATTAGAAAATGAATGATGGATGCACTTAGAAACATTTAGTGCAAGTTGGTTATAAGAACTCCAAAATAAAATGGCATTCAATTTTCTTGAAGCAAGGCAGTCATCGATTGACAACACTACTTTGAAAACTTTGACGTCATCTGCATAAAGAAGGCAGGAGGAGCTGATGACAGCGGATGGTAAGTCATTTATAAACAGTGTGAAAAATAGTGGGCCAAGAATGGATCCTTGAGAAACACCTGAAGACGGATGGAAGGGGGCTGACTGACACGATTCGATAAGTAAGAGGAATCAGGAACGTTAAGAAATTTAAGTTTGCTAAACAAAATATTGTTATTTACTGAGTCGAAGGCTTTAGAGAAATCCAAAAACAAGGTTTCGACTTATAAAAAGTCCTCCATGGCTTTTGAAGCAACGGTCATGAATTCTAACAAATTCTTTAAGGTTGATCGCCCTTTGATAAATCCATGAGTAAGTGAAAAAAGGTGCGAGTACACGATTTTCTCTAGTAGTTTGGAAAAACAGGGTAATAAGGAGATAGGCCGATAATTGGCAACGTCTGAGGTGCTATCTTTTTTAAAAATAGGAGTAACATAGGATATTTTCCAACACGAAGGAAAAGAGCCTGAAGGTAAGCTAGAGTTAAGAGAAAAGAAAGGGGGACACAAATAGAAGTAGCTAATGATTTCACAAAATGATTTGGAATACCATCGGGACCTGAACTAACAGATTCATCAAGTTCTAAAATAAGCTTCATAACATCTTCCGGATAGCAGAAATGAAGATGGCGTGTGTATGATTGGGAACAAAGGGCAACTGCTGGGAGTAGCATTAAAAATAGAAGAAAACTGAGTTCTAAAAAGTTGACAAGTCTCGAGAGGTGAAGCTGCTAAGCAGCCATTCAAATGAAGCGAGGATGGGAAACTGGAAGAAGATTTAAGAGAGCGTATATATTTCCAAAATGGTCTTGAATAATTTGAGTTTAGAGAGCCTTCAATACTATGAAAGTAAGAAGCTTTAGCGATCTGCATCTCTTTCTTAGCTATCGATCTTCGATGACAAAAGGCATTACGTGACTCAGAGGATCTATCACGTGAAAAACGTTGACGTGCTCGATCTTTAGCTTTCAAGGCTCGTCTCACATCGAGAGTTAACCAGGGGCAGTCAGAAGAGTTCCTTATACTGACAAGTGGAGTCGAGTTAGAAATAGCAGCGTTTAAGAAGGCATAGAAAGGCATAGAAATTGGTGCAACAAGTATCCGAGTCAAGACCGCGAAAGAAGAAAGACCAATCAACAGAGCGAATTGTTTCGGAAAGTTGCTCATAATTATTTTTATAAAAGTTATAACGCTGACACTCTTTCCGACGATAACGGACAGAAGCAATATAGGAAATTTCAAAGCGTAAGGGGGGATTATGGGGATCAGTAGAAATATAAGGGAAAAGAACTAGAGGTGAGCATAACAACGATTGCTCCATACTACAAAAGAATAAGTCAAGGATATGATTATTACCGTTAAGAAAATTATTAAATTGAGCCAGGGAACACATGGAAATTAAAGAAGAAATTAAAGACCAAATTTGAGATGAGTCAAAATCAACTTGATCGTCATCCCATGCGAGTTAAGGAAGGTTAAAATCTCCACATAAAATAAGGTGACATTTTGAAAAGTTCCATAAGAAAATACTAGATATTTCGGTGAGGAAGGTATTGTAGACCGAAAAAGGAGACTTACAAGGTATATAAGTTAAAAAGACAAAAAGAGAAAGGGAAGACGAAATAACTATTTTTGCCCCCACGCATTCTACAGGAGCAGTGAAAAGTAAATTTATTAGAGGGACGGCAGTAAAGGTATTCTTGTGGGTGACTAGGACACCTCCTCCATCTAACTTGTTGGAGATTGACCTCTCACGATCACGCCTAACAATTGTATGATTAGGAAAAATTTCGGAGTCAAATATACTATTACTCAACCAGGATTCAGAAATACAGATTATATCATCGTTAGAGAGAGAATGGGATAAAGCTAGATCCTTCAGTTTGGATCTTAAACCCCAAACATTTCGATAATAAATAGAAAACTGACTTCTAGAAAATTGACTTTTAAGAGTGTTATTCTGAAAGTTTTTAGGAAGAACCGATGTTACAGCTTTGGTAGGGAGCTCGGTGGAGAACGAATTTTTTTTTTCCTTGAAGTTATGAATGATTTAACAAGCAGTCCAGGCGGCCAGCAATCAGGGATTAAGATGTAGTCACACGATGCCGGAACAGTCAGTTTGAAAGAAGCTATAACTCAGTTGATCAAGTTGTCTTTCGTCAGCTTCTGGCAGCTTTGATAAGAAGACTTGATACCACGGTTTCTCGTGAAAACCTGGTGTCCGAATTAATGAATGTTTCATGTTTATTGAAATTACTGAAGATCGGATAAAGTTTTAAATGCGTATATGTCAAGAAATCGGCAGAAAGCCTGTACGTTTTATGGCTTTTCAGCGTGGAAAACAGTGGTAAATAGGAAATAAGTTGGGTAGACAGAGCTACGATCTTACCGAAAAGGTTATATTGCTCTGATGTGCAAACATATGTATAAACTGCTGTTCAAAGTCATTGAACGAAGATTGAAGCCCTATTATGAAAATATCATGGGAGAGCACCAAGGTGGTTTTCAGAGTAAACAGTCTACGATTGACCAAACATTTTCCGTAAAATTGGTGCTCGAAAAGTGCTGGGAATATAATATCGATATACACTAGCTTTTCGAAGATTTCATGCAAGCATATGCATGATAGAAATCCTTGACTTTGGCATCCCAACTTGACTTGTCTGCATGACCAAGATTGAAATACTAAAACCGAGCCTAGGTCAAAGTTAACGGAGATTCGACTGAAAGCCTCCGAACGAACTCAGGCCTCAAAGAGGGGAATAGGCTTACCCACATGTTCTTGAATATTACTCTGGAACATGTGGTTAGGAAAACGCCAGCAGACACCATGGGCATGCTACACAAGTCCACGCAACAAGTAGCATATACTGGTGATGGTACCGTTATATCTAGATCAGTTTCAGATGTGAAGGAAGCATTCATATAGCTGGAGTCAGAAGCGAAACAAGTCGCCTCCTGGTCAACGAAACTTAAACTAAATTCATGACTCAAACAAGGCAAGACATGCTAGTCCGACAAAACCTGACCTTAATAGACTACAACCTGTAAAGTGTGGATAGCTTTCTATACTTGGGAGTACACCTTGATAGAAAGGGCACAGAAAAGAATGAAATATGGAAAACGGATAAATGCAGCAAACCAAGCCTACTTCTTATGCTAAGATCCAGAGATGTTCGCAGAAAAAATAAGATCCGCATATACAAATCACTAATAAGGGCTTTTTTTCCGTATGGATGTCAAACATAGACTCTTACAAATGTTTCCAAAAAGGCCCTGGAATTATTTGAACGCAAAGTTCTCAGGAGCATATATGGCCCAGTAAAGCATGGAGCAGAGTGGAGACTTCGCTACAACGATGAGTTGTATAATCTGTATGAAGACACGCCTAAATACACATGCGTAAAGCTACGCAAACTACAATGGACCGAACAAATTGGAAGAACGCAGACTCCCCAGACGACCGTTGAAGGGTAGAGCGCAAGAAAAATGTCCAATTGGGAAACCGAGGAAACGATGGGAAGATTTGTGGAATTTCCAATTGGTGAAGAAGGTAGCAGAACCGCGACGATTGGAGGCGATTCTTACTGGAGGAAAAGACCCCAATTGGAGCTATGACATAAATGATGATGATCATAGCTTTAGATAATTTCAGCCTATTTCCAATTCTCGATCAAGCTGCCGTAAACTAGTCTTCTCGCAGTTTCCGTTTTTTGTGATTTTATCTACGAATGAACTTGAATATTCCTTCCCCTTTCTGTTTTCGACCATTCTTTGTTGGAACTGCCGATTGCATTTCTGTTTTATTGTTGGAAATATTTGCTCTATTTTTCCCAAATACCCTACTTTCGCCAAATTCTTAATCCATCCCCAAAATCTACACACCTTAATTTGAAAAGAGAACAACTAGGCATCAAAATGTACACATATATTCCTTAACGGTTACACCATTTAAATCAATCAACCGTAAACACGGAGAATTTAGGATTGAAATGGACAACAGAGAGTTGTACTCGTATCCTCTAGATCGATGCAGTCATGCAAGCGATTGACAGTAACACAATATGGCATTTACGGTATTGTAACGTAGGTATCAATAGGGTAACACACTCAGAGGCCTAAAACCATCCATCAGATTAATCACAAATATCCTCAGAGAATTCAACGAATTATTCATAGACTAGACGGTTTGAATGGCTTGAATTGGTCTTGCAATGCATTCACATTCACATACATACATACGCCCCATCGCTGATGGTGGCGCATTTATTGGGCACTCTCACTCACAACAAACTTGTCAGCAAGGATAATAGTGTAGGTTTTAATGTAGCAGCTGGAATTGAAATTAAGAGTGGCATGAGCATATTGAAAAGGATAATAAAAAGTTTAAATTCATTCATGTGTGGACTGCATGCACTGGTGACCTAGTAAGTATCGTTATCTTTTACAATGAAAGTTGCTTGTCGCGTTTAAATTTCACTCTTTTGTTCAATCATTATGGAGCACAAATGTACATAAATTGCGGTTGTTATTGTGTAGTATCCAATGATTCATAAAATTCAAGTAATCGATTTTATCTTGAATTACTCAATTTGATAAGATTTTGCTATATATCTGTTGAAAATTCTACACTTTGAGCGAAATTCCTTCGATTTATTACTTGAACTAAAAATAGCGAATCCTTAACACCATTCTAAATTTCGTTGCTAAAAGAGTTAGTTTTATTCTGCAACTTTCTTAAATTTCGGAAAACAGACGAAATATTAAAGAGAATTCTGATTTTTGTTACTTTAAAAATCCCAAGGATTTGCTTGGCTTACATATCAAACATAAAAGTCCTTTAACCATTCCCTCATAAAAATGTGTTACTTACAAGCATACTCCTATTAAAAATTAGCTCCCAATCAATTTTTAACTTCTATTCTTCCTACTTCCGTCTCAAATTTAAAGTCCCTCGGCAAGAAAAAAGGAAGTTCCATCATGAAATCAGTCACGGCGACCGTTAAAAGAGCAAATATAATTATTCACTTTCAAATTATTCACTTTATACTTTTAATGGGATTTTCGCGAAAAATCGCCATTTCGGAATGCTCGTAAAAAAGTGGAAGTTAAAAAGGATGAATTAAAATTTCATTGAAAGCGAAAGTACAAGTAAAAGTGATGTTATTTTCCGACAAGGATGGACATCTCAAGCTTTATGATTTTTTAATTAATCCGAGATAATTTAGTAGATCCTTTTTGAATTTTATATTTCTTGAGATGTTGAATGTATTGTTTGTAAGTTATCTGCTTGTTGGAATGTAGGAAAGTTGGTGAAATTTATTTCAAATGTACAATAGAATGGAGACTGCTTGTTTGTCGTTGATATGGGCGAATTGAAGAATATTACTGAGGAAAAATAAATTATAGGCTTTTATCTACTATGGATCAGGCATTCCATGTGTTGATTCTGAACATTATTAAAATTAATAGCACTGTTATGATGTTTACTTGAGAAAGTCAATATGATATGATCAGTACCACGCTTTGGCCGTACGTCCGTCGAGCGATACGATACGTTCTGATTTTGAACCAACACGAACCATAACTGAACGGACTTAAAGTCCGTCCGAAGAATTACTCGAAACAAATCTAGTTGTCACCAACTGGATTCGATCCAGGAACCTTTGGCTTACGCAGCGAGCTCTCTAACCGCTACACTACGCGGATAGTATCTAAGTTCATATATAATACATTACTTTACATAAAATCATGCATTCATAGTTTTAGGCAAATAACATAAGACCAAACTAGACCCAATGTACTAGAAACTTGTGTAAATTGTACTAAGCTAGCAGGGGAATCAGCATAACGCATAATACTCGTAACTTCAATAAAATATTCGAAAATCCACGTACCTATGTAAGACTTCTTACCTACTTTAGTACTTCTTACCCTAGGCATTTGCCTGACAGACACCTAAACGGGAAGACTCTTCCTCGAGTAATTCACACGTATTGTAGGAGTAACTTTTTTGCAGATTAGTCTTTCCTTTATTTTTCTTATACATACCTGGACAGACGTTTAAACAATATGGTTGAGGTATTAAGCTTCGATTATAGAAATCCTTTGCATACCTAAAGAGACGTTAAAACGATTTGGTTGAGACACTAAACTTTGTTATAGCAAATTTGAAGTTATGACCTCTTGAAGTTTGTGGGACAGAAAATGTTTAAAATTTTAGGGGATTTAGTTCCTTTTTCTCGTTGACAAATACTGAGTATTTTCCACTCATATGTGATGAAGCCTTTGCACAGTTTTTGATAGCTTCCGTTATTGAGGGTGGTGATCCTGAGGAGACAGAGCGCAACCGCTCATTTTCCTTTGAGGTAAGCTCCATTTCAGTTTCTTTTCTCAGACCTGTGGACTGTTTTGTAGCTACCTTCTGGGCTTCTACTGCGGCAATTCTTCAAGGGGAAACCCCATCCTCATAGTTACTTTAGTGACAGTAAAGTCATATGATTTAGGGATTTGCCAGTGTTATTCGGGTCCAAAGGCCTAATTTCGTCATAACTGATTTGACCAAGATAGGTCTCAGTTGATCTCCGAGGTGATCGGTTTCCAATGTGTCCAATGCTTCATAGACTTAACCGAGGAAGGATGTGGCATCAAATCTGATTCCCCTATTTTAAACCGAGACTTACCGGAGAAGACAACAAGGAAAAATGCATAGTTATCATCATCCTACTGACAAAGAAGCCGAACAACTTTTAAGTAAGGGTAACGTAAGGATAGATTGGGTGATCGAAATATGAGCTACGCTGCAGTATTTATGTCTAAGAACTGTTTGATTAGCTTGTGAGGAAAATGAAAGCTGACCTGCAGTTACTCAGCCAATAACAGCCCAAACATAACTTGCAACATTATAACCTGACGAATCTGGTACTTGTGCCATCTGTGTTCAGAACAATGTTGATTTTTATGTGGATTACCATGGAAGGAGCAATGATTTTGTGTATGTTTGACGTTCAGCAAGCTTTTTTCAAGCCAAGCTCAATGCCTTGAAAGATTCTGTCTCGAAAAGATAAGATTATGTTACTGTTGGAGAGACTTCTTCCATTGAATGGAGCATGCCTCAACCACATCCGAAGGGAAAACGATTCTTCGAGGCGGCGTCTACTTTAAACCGTGGGGGCAATGTAGCAACGATAAAAAACATAACATTCGCTTTCGAATCGCTACTACTAAAGACAAAAGTCTTTATGATCCGTGATGCTTGATGTTTCATTTTCGGGTAAAATACTGGAAAATTGGACATTGAGACGTTCGTGAATATGCTTGGTAGGGTCACATCTGCTGTACGACTCGCCAGGGAACGGACGAGAGAGCAATATTTTATTACAGCATTCTGATGGCTTTGATTAGCGAGGGGAAGAGAAGTCCGACTCACCGCAGTCTGCATACTCAGGAAAGAGATAAGGAAAACTCAGTGATGCGAGCCATTCTGCTAAAGACCGATCTCCACCGCAATATGGCTTAAGAGCAGGGCACTTTACAATTGATTGGAGTACGAAGTGTTACACACCATCCATAGAGCTGAGAAACAGAGCCCTTCTGTCCGGTATGTGGTTTTGCTGATCACACCTATGATATGACGATCGCAAAGAATTCAAGTTACATAAGGTGTCCTCCTAGGCACCATCCTTGACTTATCTCTGTGGAATATATCGTACTATTGACTAAATGACTTGTGGATCTAGTATACCACTTGAGAAAGCCAAAAAGATTATCCTACAAAAGAAAAGGATTCCCAAAGTTTTGACAATCCTGTCAAGTGATAGTCGAGTCAAAATTAAGAAGTAAAGAGCCTGGACTTGTTGAATCAAACAGAAAGCTAAGGTTTAAAAATAGGAAGACCAGCTGCCATTGAGGAGCGCGGATTGATCCTGGAACATTTCAAAAAGGGTCATTCACGGCGTAAAATTGTCATCATTATCATATATGGCCTGACAGCCCAAGCCGGGCCTTAACCTCCAGGGTTAATCTCCTCCAATCATCATGGTTCTGCGACATTGTCCACCAATTCTTTACTCCCAACAAGGATCTGTTGTCAGCTTCTATTGTGCCTTTCCATCGAGTCCTCAGTCTTCCCGCTGGACGTCTACCTTGTGCTCTACCCGTCATTGCTCTTTTGGGTAGCCGGTTTTCGTCCATTCTTTCTACATGGCCCGTCCATTGCAATACACGTACCTTTACGCAAGAAGAAACAGGTGGATCTTCAAATAGTTCATAAAACACATCGTTGTAACGAAGTCTCCACTCTGTTCCTTGTTTCACTGGGCCTAGATATTCCGGAGCACTTTGCGTTCAAATACGTCCATTGCCCTTTCGAATTCGCCAGTCAGGGTCCATTTTTCACTTCTATATAACAGCACAGGTTTGACTAGTGTTTTGTAAATGCGGAACTTTTTTTGACTGTACAAAACTCTGTACCTTAAAATGGGAAGTACGGAGCAATATGTTTTATTTGTAGCGTCCAATCTCGTCCTTTTCGGCGCCTCTTCTATTCAGGTTGGCTCCAAGATACATAAAGTTGTCCACACTTGCAAGGTTGTAGTCGCCTACGGTTAGGTGTTGTCAAACTGGAGTGTTTTTTCTCGTTTGAGTCATGAATTAGTTTAAGTTTCATTAACTTGTAGGCCAATTTGGTTTGCTTCAGATTCTAGACTCAGAAATGCTCTTTTGGTATCTAAGATTGAACGTGCCATAATATTGACGTCATTCGCATATGCTATCAATTGTGTGGACTTGATCATTCGTGTACCAGAGGTTCCCGATAACGTATTCCAGCCCAATATTAAAGAGCATTGGGGCAAGTCCATCTCTTTATTTTAAACCTGATTCCATTATAAAGCTGTCCGTTAGTTCATCGTTTACCTTGACCTGGGAGTCTGTGTTTAGCATTTTGACCTTGACGATGCGGGCTAGTTTTGTTGAGACGCTGAAGTCAAGCATTATTTTGTACAGCGCATTTCTCTCGACACTGTCGTATGGTTGGTTGAAGTCTACAAAAATTGGTGCACATTGATGTTATATTCCCAGCACTTTTCGAGCACATGTTTTACTGAGAACAGTTGGTCACTTCGAATTTTCGTTCTATGACTTTGGAGTGCACTTTATAAGACGTGCACAGTAGAGCAATCCCTCTGTAATTTTCACACCTTTATTTGTCCCCCTTTTTGTGTACAGGACATATTATACTTTACCGCCAGTCCTCTGCTAACTACTCCTCTGACCATATTCTGCATATTAGACGATGCAGAAAGTTATTTCGACGTGAACCCCCGCTCTGGAGCAGTTCTGCTGGTATTTCATCTATTCCAGGAGCCTTATTTTTCTGAGGTCCCGTACTGCTGCCTGTTTTGGGACGACTTGCCCTGCTTCTGGAATGTTTACAGCTTCAGTCGTTGCTGGGAACGCTGTGAATAGCTTCTGGAAATATTGCAGCAATCTGTTTTTAATATCGACTGGGTCGCTTGTGATTACTCCTTGTACACTTTTTCAAAGACTTGTTTGTGGATTGAAGCCGTGTCTTAGTTGTTTAATAGAGGCATACGCCGATCTGACCATATAGAATCATGTTTTTGTTTATCTGATGGATCTTGGTGTTGGTTGTCAGTCGTTTCTTTCTTCGGTCCAATTTTTAGCTTGACGTCGAAGGCTTTTATATTGTTCTTTTTTAGCCCGAGTTGGCCGCTGGGTATTTTCTTTGTACGTCTGGTTCCAATTTTTAATTGCTTCCTTGCATTTTTCGTCGTACCAGTCGTTCCTACTTTTCTTTGGGTGGTGTCACAATACCTCCTCGGCCGCGTTTGTCACCACATCTCTTACTATCTTCCACGTGTTTTGATGTAATAATTACTTTCTCCAGCCTGCGGGAATATGTTCATGCGATTTTCCAGCACTGACATGTATGTGGACGTTACTGAGCTTACTGACCCTTACAATGTTGTGGTCTGAATCACAGACAGCGCCATGGAGCGAGCGGGTGTCGATAATGCTCGTGGCCCCTCATTTTATATGAGAACATGGTCGATCTGGTTAAATGTGCGACCATCTGGGGTTGCTCACCTTCTCTTATGGATGTCTCGATGTGGAAAGCGTGTGGATCTAATCCTCCGGTTGTTCCTCTATGTGCCGTTTCTCGGCCGATTTTTGCATTTAAGTCACCCAGAACAATTTTAATGCCGGCAATGCATCGACAGTGGGTTCCAGGGTGCTGCAAAATACGTCCTTGATTGCCTCTTCTTTGTCTTATGTGGGCGCATAACAGTTGCCTAGCCTGATATTAAAACATTTGGTCTTGATACGAACCCCGTCGGTAATAATTTGTTTGAATGTGCTGTCAACAATGAAAGCCACTCCGAACTCATTGCTTCCCTGCATTTTTCAGCTTTTAAACACCGTGTGCGTTCCAATGTCAATATGTCTTCACTTTGCCGTCTCGTTCCTTGCATTGCGAGGATGCTAATTTTATATTTCTTGATTTCATCCAGAAGTTACCGCAGTGCACCTGTTCAATGATCTAACATTCCAAGTCTCAAAAGAATAGCCCTTTATACGTTACGATAGTCTTTGCCGTTTATCCAATTCGATCCGAGGCTGTTCTCTTGGTTCCATGACAAGCAAATATTAAGTAGAGCGTTGTCAGCGCTTCGACGTAGTCGGTTTTGGCCCATCAGTGGTATTTTATTTCCCAAATACCCGCCGGCTAGGGCACCCTCTATCCGCTACTTGAGGACGCTTCCGATAGGGGACCGAAAACTCCCACACGGCGTAAAAATATAGAAATGGTCAATTCGAGTTATTCGACGGTACAGTGCATAATTTCGAGTTTTGTACATAAAAATAGAGTGCATAACAAAGGAACAAGTGCTCCAAACAAAACCTTTAACCCAACTGGCGATCGCTGCATAGAAAGAAAAATAAAGGAAAAACCCAGATTATTGGCTCCAAAATTGGCTGCCGAATAATATTTTCTTTAATTTAATACTTTTGATTCCAACGCACTACGAAATAGAAATTTGAGACCAACTATTAAACACGGTGGTGGAAGTGTCATGGTTTGGGCTTGTATGCCAGGTGCTGGTGTTGACATGTACATTATTGAAAATATTTGGTCAATTTTGAACGAAAATGTTTATAGTCAAATGATTTAAAAAACACCTTGACGGACGAATGAAACAAAATCACCCCCGCGACTTCTCGAAAGTTGGTTGAATCAATGCCAAATCGGCTAGAGGCGTCGATTAACCAAAATGGTGGTCACACGAAATATTAAAACAAAAAAAAAATGTAAAAAAGTATTTGTAAGCATTAGAATTTTGTGATCTAGTTGAAATAAGCTATGACATGAAGGCTCTCAATTTTTAAGGTCTTTGTAACAAATTTTTTTTTACAAAGACCTACTAGTTCCGCGACCTGTCTGTCCGTGCATCACAGCTAGTTTCCGCAGAAAATATAGTAGCTAGAATGCTCAAACTTTGTGAAAAGGTCAGGATTGATGGTCTCTCAAAAGTTAAGGCATTTAAAAAATGTTTAAGGGGGATCCCCCTAATAACGAGTTAGCCTTCAAAAAAAACTTTTTTAATCAAAGGTAGTCGAGTAGGGTATCAAGTAAAAGGTCTTGAATAGAACTTTTAGAATCTGAAATAAAAAAAATCATTTGATGAATAAGGGGGTCCAGGGGAAGGCAAAATATACCAAAAACGCCCTATGCTTATCAAAGAAACTGTGCATCTTTTGCATAAATTTGAACGATTTCATATCCAATTATTGGATGAATAGTCCAAGTTATCGGTTCACGCTATTAGAAAACTTGTTTCACAAAGACCTTCTGGTAGGAGCACTCTCCTGCTGACTCAACTTGTTTAAGTTTTACGTTGAGATGTTTAAAAATTGATCTCGTATGAATAAAACATTTTGTGTTATGTTTGAATATATGTCCATAATCATCCATACGTGTTTTTGATTACAAGTTGTCCCCCTGTAAAAATGATGAAAGGCTTTGGTTGGAATAAGCTGTGAGCCACTGCACATATAGAAGTATTTCTGAGTATTTACATTAGTTACGTAACGTAAATGTCTGCATTTCATAGGTTGAGCACAAAAGTCTTCTGGCAGGAGTGTACACCTGTCTACTCAACTTATTTCTTATAAAATGCACTTTTGCACTGCTGTAATCTGCTGGCAAATAAAATATTTGTTTTTTTCTAATATATAGATCTTTTATTTGATCCTATTAATTACACATACTTTCTTATCAAATAGCTATTATTTGTGACTTTCGTTCGAAGTCAGGCCCTTTTTGGGCCGCATTTAGGCTAATTTTGTCGTAAATTGGTCCAAAAAAGATTTCGCATGAGGCCTTTTGGACCTTCTTTAGGCCCTGCTTGGCCTTGTTTTGTTGTAAATACACCTCGATTTCTTTAAGGCGTTAATTAATTCATCGTAAATTGGGCCTTATCCTCATCTCATCAAAATTTGGGCCTTCTATGGGCCAAAATTTTAGTCACTCATTTTTTGCTGGGGTTCCGGTTGGTAAAATTACTTTGCCGCATTCTATTCTTTGTTGGATAGCGAGAAATCTGTTCAAGGATTAAGTCTTTCACGTCGTATTATTTCCTCGCTCTATAAGAACGATATTAACTGACATTATCTACTAAACGAACTGTTTACTATATGATTCATACCATACATAACACGTTAGATAAGTATAAACATCTTCTAGGAATCAAATACCATAACCGCAAATAAAAACAGTTTTTATTTAAAATAAATTAACCACTTACTGTGAAGTAACAACATTATTTATAACCATTACCCACACCTATGGCTAAGTCAAACAGTGACTCGTTTCTTAGTTCCCTGGAAATAAATTGCTTGTGCTTGCGATCGAAAGTGAACTCGGAGCGCGCGATTATTTCTTATCAATTCTTGGTATAAATAACTCCGTTGCAGTACGATACACTATACTGGCTCTACTAGAATAAATTGTTCAACTTACTTGTACGGAATTTCCGTGTTTCTGATAACAAAAACGTCAGATATTATTCTTAAATTAATTTTTCATTGTTGAAATATTCATGATTTGACTCTAGTTAACATAAATCTTGACTTCCCCCACTCTTTATCGCTGAACCGATCTTAGAGCTACCATCAATTCAATATTTGCAATATCACACACGTTCACACGGAAAAAATATCTGACCCACATTTTATTGAATAATTGCAGATTTCAAGTTTTACCCAGCAACTCAATGAGAAAAAAATTTGGATTTGAAAAAAGAATGTATGTTATTATAAAGTTGACCTTTGAAAAATATTTTCGCGCTCCAACCGGCGTTTTTCGTCTGATCCGCTCATACGAATGTCTTCAAAGTTAAAAGCAGCACATCTTGACATCTTAAGTGTTTGAATGACAAGATTTCTTTGTTTCTTCTTTTTTTCCCAATTTTTTCCTCTTTTTTCTATTCATTCATTCACACATAAAATTTTGAGCGGCTTTTGAGCATGCCGTCGTTGTGTTCCATATTGTTCAAATTTTTGTAACGCTATTTAATATCATATTTAGGGTGAGAGTCGGCGCGGCGCATATTATTCACATAGAGAAAATATGTGAGAAGGAAAATTGTCACAGGAAAATGATAGCTGAAGTGAAAATGATAAATGTGCGATGTTTATTAAATATAAAATTGATTAGGTTCAAGCTAGACCGAATGTGTGTTGTCTAACGGCAGTATGGGACGTAATAACATATTGCCGCGCTGTTGGAATGCTTCAAATGAATATTAAACACACATGTGTGTAATTTACTTGATGTCACCCTTTCATTGATTCAAGAATAAAAAAGTCGATATCATTTCAAATGGAATTTGAAGTACATATATTTTACTTTAATGAAAAGAGTAGAATATTTGAAGAAGAAATTTGGGTAAAATATATCTAAATATATACATGTGGATACATGTCTTAGCTAAGGTCATACATAACCACATTAGACCACACTAGGCAAATTGCACTTGAGATAGGTAAATTATACTAAGCTAGTAAGGCAATCGTCACGGTCGTTGGCAACCGCCAAAGAACTTTTCCTGAAACTCGACAGCGAAGCAAAACTAGTAGGGCTATAATCAATGAAAATAAAAACAAGTTGATGTAGCAGGAGGATGCTCCTGCCAGAAGGGTATTGTAAACAATTAGTAAATCAAACGATATATTCTGCATATCAAAACTTAACTAATACTATATACAGATTCCATAAATTGAGTTCGAATAACTATTATGGTTATTATGATTTTAAACTCGCCACCATTTTGCTTAAGTGTTTTAACTTCGTCGCTTGATTAGTCATGATAACACATCAATATTGCAAGCCATTTCTAAAATTTTTATCAAAATTCCTACATATTTGTAGTGTCTAGGTCCGTTGCAAGCGTGTATCTCCCTAGTATCATGTGTTAATGTTGTTGTAATTGTTAAATATTCAATCGGCTGTAACTTAGCTGTTTATTGTTCAATTATTGTGAAATTTTCGAACCATATACAATTACTTTAAGAAAACTTAAATTATAGATTTTGGAAAATTTAAGCGTCCCATCTTGATTTTATAGGGAAAAAAGCAAAATTTATAAAATGTACTATTATTTGTTGCCCTTGTGAAGGAAAAATTGTCAGTTTAAGGACTGTTTTGAAAAGCTCTTATAAAGAACTTTCATTTGATATTTATATCGACTACCTTTGATGAATTTTTTTTGCAGCGGCCTCTCCCCTGTACTGAAATCATCGATTCATGGCCAATTTTTTCGAACCCTAGAATGGTTACAAGGCCCTTTTGCTACGAGCTCTCTCCTGCCTCTTCGACTTGTTCCACCTATGAGTATTAATTGTAGGTACTCATCTTCAGTCATTCATTAAATTGAATCAAGTGTTAAAAACATGCGCCTTAAACGTTGATAATGGGGCAAAATAACTCAAAATTATTCAATTTTCGCATTTAAAACAGCCACTATTTTGCTTGACGATTATTAATACCACTAGCTGAGCCAATTCTCAAAGATATTCATGATACCTATCATTCCTGAAATTTTTCTGCAGATCCTAGCAAAGCTGTAGTGCCTTAGTCGGTAAAAAGCGCATATTGTTCCATAGTAATACAGGAAAATTAAAATCGCTCTAACCTCGTTAAATACCATTCGATCTTTATGAAACTTTCAGGGCAGATTAATCTTATAAATAGTCATCTGCGTACTAAATTTTATTAAATTTAAGGGTACCGTTAAGATTTTATTCAAGAAAACATAAAATCAATAAATCATACTATTACTAACAAAGTTGAGTGAATTTCGACTTCTCATGTGTTTGTTGTTGTTGTACTCATGATCTTTTTCAGATTTTTCGGGACACAAAATTTTCGTACATTTCCCCTTCGCCTGCACCCCTCAAGGCAAAATTTGTCATTTTAAGACCTGTTTTGAAAAGTTCTCATGAAGACCTTTCATTTGATACCCATATTGCCTACATGCGATGAAAACTTTTTTTTCAGGGGCAACTCCCCTATATGGGGAGACCCCCCTTAAAGACCTTATAATTTTTTTTTCGTGGTGAAACTTTAAAGAGGGCGTGACTTCGCACTTACTCACAAAATCGTATGCTTCTAGCTTATGTAGTTTGCAAGAAAAAGTGGTGTGACACACGGACAGACAGGACGCGATTTTAGTAGGATATTGTAAAATGATTTTACAATACTCTAAAAAGGGCTTGAATTTTAGCGAATGTGTTTTTAGGCGCCAAAATAACGAGTACGGGTGATCAAAGAGACGAAATCCGCCGAAGAATACAGATCGCAAATAAAATTGTCTATTCAGTTTTGACGATTTTAAAGACCAACTGCATACACAGGAAAACAAAACTCGAAGTATACAAATCTGTGATAAGACCTATGTTTAATTTGGGTGTAAAATATGGACCCTAACCCGAGCATCCGAAAACAAATTGAATACCTTTGAGTGACGGGTCCTGAGGCGGGTAAGTGGAGCGAAGCTAGACGGAGACCAATGGCGAATTCGATACAACCATAAGCTATATGAAATTTTTGACGTGTCGAAGATCGCAACAATTGTAAGACTGCGGCAGCTGCGACGGGCTGGCCATTTAAATTAGGGATGTCGAAAAATGTCGATATTCACAATTCGATATATCGATATTTATGGGCGATATTTAATATCCCGATATATATTTGTAAAAATATAACTTTTTCATTTTTCAAGATTGTTGAACAAACTACGTTTGACAGTTTATTTTTGGTCAATTTGCTGTCTTTTAATTTGGTAAGATTGGTAAATATTATATAATTACACGCACTTGAAGACAAGGCAAAACAAAATTTTATTTGTTGCACACACAAATTTTCGCTGGTTAACCTGAATTATCCTTACATTTCAGAATTCAGAGTGGAAGAACTTGTCGCAAAACATCATCTAGCACCGCTGGTCTGGTGTCGCCCAACAGAACATCGTAATTCGTATTCAATACTCAGAACATACACCTCTGGCCTGACGCCTGATGACAGAAAAGTTTGAATTAGGAAATGTCAAGACAATTCATGGTGTCCGATTGACGTTAACACGCGTGCGAATGCGTCAATATCAATATCTAATCGTACAAGATCATATACATGACGTTTGAAAGCTGAAGACCGAAAGAAAGCAGAAACTTCATCTTCGGCGACCGCCCATCGAAAACACCGTGGACAGAATTTCAGAGGCGGCAAAATGGACCAGTTATTGTCAGAAGCAAAAACACGATGGCGGACCAAGCAAACACGATGGCAGAGCAACCAAAGAGCAAAGATGCCCGCAAGGAAATACCTTCGGACATGATGGATGCGGACGATACGGCAGCAAAGAATTCAAGCTTTAACCAAGATTTTAACTTAATTAACTGTAAGGTAAATGAATTCATATTAACGAAGGGTAAATTAGTCGTAAAATGTGCCAATCCCACCCACACCTAGCACTAATCCTTTCAGCACACTGGCGAACGATAACCAATATAATAAAACAAACGCGACTAACAACCGAAGAAAAAAGGTTTGGTATCCACCAATTTTCATTGAAAATCTGAAGGCAACAGTGCTTAAAGGCATCATGGATAGGTACACATCTACCGATGGAACTCGTCTATGGTACCGAATTACAAAGTTGTCGAACTTCCGACTAAAAGTCACAATGGACAGGCTCGAGGCCCACGTCTACATCATGAACCTACTTAAAAACACGGAAGCAGTGGGATACTTGTTCACCCCTAAAGAAAGGAAAAAGTGTGTCGTGATACTAAGGGGTGTTAGTTCAGACTTTGGAGCTGAGGCGGTTCGAGAGGGCATAGCCAGCCAAATTCCGACTTTAGGCCTCGAGTCTGTCAGCCTACCTACCACGGTCCATGGTCGAGAGCAAATAAGATCGACCTGGATTTATTTAGGCTGTGTGGGATCGGAAGAACGAAGCAATTAAACTGTGCTACATTCTGAACCATCGAGCCGTATGAGAACGCCCCAAAAGGAGCGATCTGATTCAATGCTATCGGTGTCAAAGATTCGGGCATACTTCAGAAAGTTTCCCCAGACAAAATATGGACAAGCCGGAAACCACTCCATTCTGCACTATTTGTAAGACACATGGACAGCCAGCCAATTTTTCGGCTGTCCGGAACGAAAAAGATTGTTAGACTGCGCAATCCAAAATAAAGCCAAACAGACGGCGCCTCCGATAATATACTCATCGCTCCCCAGCTATCAAAATACTTCATCAACCCCTACATCCCCACACCACTTTGCTACTCTTTCAAACCGAACCTCATATCCAGAGGTTATAAGAAACGGAACTCCGCCCCGCACTTTTATTTCACTGACTTTTAATCACTTCGAACGCCTACAACAGATAACCGTGGAGTGGCTGGGAGTCTCCCAGTGAACTTATCCAAGGTCAGGGCTTTCCTCCCATACTTTGATGCCACTCCTGACCAAGAGAAGCCAATGGCTCTCCTCAATTTCTATTTCAATCTTTATGGTTGCAAATAGACTAACCATTCTTTCCCTAAATATCAACTCTCTGATTTCACATGATAAGAGGCTCTACATTGCTGATTTGGTCAAATCCTCCCAACCCGACATCCTCCTTCTGAACGGGACAGTTCTTAACCCTCAACACCAATTCCGTGTGGAGAGCTATCATGTGCTTCGTAATGACAGTGGCAGAGGTACTGCGACACTATTTCCGGATGATTTAGATATCCATCATATCCTTTTTGTACAAAATAATTTCTCATGTACGCTAGCAACTCTCAACACCAAGCAACCTAATGGAAAACCAGCCAAAATTCTTATTGGCTCCCTATACCTCCCGTGCAATCTAGGTCCCCAGATCCCATTTACACTTCACTAAATCTTTGCAACAGCCTCATCCCACGATTCATTTATACTAGGAGGAGACCTTAATGCCAGACACGAATACTAGGAGGACTCCACAAGGAATACCAACGGAAACTACCTATTCGAATGGCTCCGTGCGGACGCCCTACTCTCAGCATCCATAGGGGTCCCAACATTTTCCAGAGTGAATTCATTTTTAGATAACTTCAACTCCTTTTACTTGCTCCACATTTAGCTCGCTATTGGACCATCATGGACTCCATCTCAACATAACCCTTAGATCACACATACCAGTTCCTACATGCCCACCAAACTTCAGAAAAGACCTCAAAAACCTCCTTCCAAATCTACCACCGGAAAATATCATTCTCTCGAATGCAGAAATAGACTCTAACTCAGGAGCTCTTCAATTAATAAAAACTCGGAAGCATATGCTCCAACAGCTTAAGCGTATTTACCATCATAAAACGTAAATAACAAGCATTTCCCGTGAAATCCAAAAATGCATCAAACCCCGAAGTCAACAACTTCTATAAAAGCAAACTGATATCACTGCGACCATCTTCAGATGTGTTTATAACTATAGATCAACCCACAGGCCGTAAAAGTTCCAAATTCAACATTGAGAATGACCCTATAGAGCGAGGAAATGGTCTTCACTGCACAATCTGATAAGATCGTTGCATGTGAGGGATACTTCAAACAACTATGTTATATCGTCTCCATGAGTCGTCCAACACAGCTTTGAATAACAACGCTAAAGCAGAGGTTCTACTAACGACGGAATGATACGAGGGATTTTATTTAACTATATTCTTCAGTTATAATAAAGCATCCTCTCCACAACATCCTGTTTCCGCCGGTTTTTTCAACTCGAAAACGGAAGTAGAAGATCTCCTAAGTACCTTAAATAGCAAGCTATCTCACGGCCTTGACGACATCCCAAACAGAATACTCAAGAAGTGCAGGAAGACCATTTCCTCCTTCTTAACAATATTATACAATAATTGTATTAATAATGGATATTTTCCAAAACCTTGGAAAGTCATTAAACTAATTCCAATTCCAAAACTAGGCTGCGAAGGTAACATTAACAATTTCCGGCCAATTTCCCTTTTGCCTAACATGGGTAAACCCCTTGCAAAAATTATCCTGCAATACTTTAACAATTTTACTAATCCCCTGATCCCCGATTTTCTGTTTGGATTTGAACGCTCACGATCTACGGAGGAAGCTATATTATTATGTTATTGCATAGGATTACCCGCAATCTTCGGAAAGAGTACACAGTGGCCTGTGCTCTAGACCTGAAAAAAGCGTTCGACTCAGTTTGGACCAACGGTCTCAAGTACAAACGGAAAATGTCATCCTCAATCCTCAGAATCCTATATAGCTTCCTTTCGGATACAACATCTCAAATTAAACTGGGGAATTTCATTTAAAATCCTATCCCTATCAACTCGGAAGTCCCACAAGGCTCTATCCTCGGTCCCGCCCTCTTCAACCTTTTCCGTCACGATATCCCAGGCCCGAACTGCTCGACTATCGATATAGCGATGTATGCTGACGATACCCTCCTCACTGTCACCCATAGCCTCCCAGCGATGGCCCAAATAAAGCTGCAGCGCTCTGTCCACAACATCGTTCAATACCTCAAGGATTGCGGGCTCGAAATAAATGCCAACAAATCGGAGCTGAGGGCACCGCCTTGCTGTGTCTCAAAGTAGGAATGTGCAAGCACATATTGCTGGTGAAATCATTCCTTTCAAGGAAAATATCAAATATCTTGTAGTCCATTTTAACAATCGACTTAAGGTGAATATACACGCCAGACAAACTCTCAATAAAGCGAAAGCAGTGTCCGCAATTATCTCGTCCCTCTTTTCCTCAAAATTAGTCTGCGCAAAAGTTAAGGTCTTAATAAACAAAACTCTTATTAGGCCAGCATGGCTAACAATCTCGCCTACTGCTGCCGAAGAAACCCAAAACTTCGAGAGAAAAATCCTACAGTAGTAGAAGTACTACAGGAACTCTATCCTTTACAGAGATACGGGGATAGAACCAATTCTCCACTACATGCTAGCAACGACTAAGAAACGCCTAGAGAAATGGCGGGAGCACTCTCTTCGATGTATTCGCGCAATTTTCCAACCTACCACTGCAAATAATCCCTATTCCCTATATTTGATTCATGTATCTGCCATTTAGCTATTCGCTTTTTGCTTGTTTCAAGCATGTATTGCAGGATGGGGGTAACTTTAGTTTCTTGGTCCAGAACGCTGTTTTTATAGTATTTTTTAATTGGGGCGTCAGTATCTCGATATACATTTTCAGAGTATCCTCCTCTCAAATATTTGCAATTCTTCGGCTACTGTTGGTGAAATTGTCAGCCAGGTTGGGAAGGAGTATGTGATGATGGGGCGAATTAGGGTTTTATACATGAGGAGTTTCACATTTGGGAAGACGGATTTGGAGAATAGGAGGGGTGGCTTTGGCTTTGTTTATTGCTTTTCTTGCATGTGGGTTCATTTTGAACCTGTTGTTGAGGTTCACTCCCAAATATCTAATGTTATCTTTTGGGTTCACCGTGACCCCGTCGATAAACGCCCTTATCAGTTTGCTTTGCTGAACAGCTAGTTTATGCCCTTTATCAATCGCGTTACGGAAGCATATTATTTCCGATTTAGCAGCGTTGATTTGGAGCCCCCAATCTTTAAATAGCGTGCTATAATGTCAACTTCTCTTTGCACCATTTCCATGGCGGAAATGGGAAGAGTGTGACTGGCTAGAATTAGAATATCATCCGCGTATATGGTCATGTTCGGGTTACTGGAGATGTTTTGGATTCTGTTTGTAGCGGCGGTATGTGGGATGTCGTGTAGGAAGAAGTTGAAAAGGTTTGGTCTCAATATGGATCCTTGTGGGACTCCAGACAGGATAGGTATAGGTGTTGAAGTTCGGTGGGATATTTCAATTGTTAAATATCTATTTTGTAGGAAGCTGTCAAGGATACGCGTGAACGCCAGGGGACAGTTGGAATACATGAGTTTGAATTTTAGCCCATCAGTCCAAACGGAGTCAAACGCTTTTTGTAAGCCTAGCGCGCATGCGACTGTGCATTGTTTTTCGCGCAAGTTTTTTGCGACGGTGTCATGCACAAGCAAAATGGCATATCCTGTGGATTTTTTAGGTTGGAACGCGAACTGAAATTCCGGAATTAGCTTCATTGAAAATGCTCTAAAGCTTCGTAGTATGATTCTTTCCAGAATCTTACCAATATTGGAAAGTAAAGAGATTGGCCTGACGTTTTTCACGTCTCCGTCGCAGTTTGGTTTAGGGATAAGGATAAGGTTGCCTCGTTTCCGTCTTTTGGGAAAGTAACATTTGTTTACGCAATTGTTGAAGATGATTGTTAAGCTTTTGGCGACATTTGCGCCGGATTTTCTTAGTACTTTATTGGGAATGCCGTCTAGGCCCGAGGAGGTTTTATTCTACTTCTGACACGAAGGTGAAAAATTCCGCGAATGTTTCATGTTGGGGCAATACTGCCTCGTTGGTGTCGGAAAATATTATAAGTTATGACCCGTGGTAACCGATGAATCTAGTTCTTACAGCCGATATCATTCTCTGTGCTCTTTCGTTCTCTGGGGCTCTTTCTCGCTACAGGTTTCCGTAGAATGAGGAGATAATTCGCAGCTTTTCTTCAGGTGTAGAGAAGGGTAGCCCTCTGTGGTTGATAGGGTCTCTGTCGATGTTAAAATTATATGACCATCGGCCCATTAGTATATTAATTTCTCGAAAGACGTCTGAAGGTGGTTTGAGTAAACTCAATCTTCTTTTATAATTTTCATTCATCTTACGTCTTATTTGCCACCTTATGCGGCTGGTTAGTTCTGTGATTTCCCCTTTGAGAGTGAGGTATTCCTGGTTGATACGATTATTGTGCCTGTGGAAGATCCGTTTAAGCCTTTGAGTTTTCCGTTTTTATTCCTTTATCTGTGCTTTGGTGTCTTGCGTAAAGCATCTGTATTGCCATTGTTTCAGTTTTTCTTCCGGCGCATTTGCATGCATTCGTTTTAGTATAGACTCGGTTAAGTTTTGGGTGTGGATATCAATTCCCTGGTTAGATAGAATTCGGTTGCCCAATCGACAGAGGCATAGGAGCGAAACTTTTTCGATATTTCTTCAATAGTGGTTTGGTTATTTAGGCGAAGTGTTAATTTCAAACAATAGTGATCGGATATCGATGGTAGGGTTGCACATTCGTAAAGAGTTGTGTTACCACTTAGTAGGTCTTGTAACACTAGAAAATTATCTAAGAAGGAGCTGCTTCTTGGGTATGTGGGGACACCTGCGTTGACGATGGCGCATGTTAGAAATGCGCTCAACAGGAACCATTGCTATATTCTTTGGCCGTTTGGATTCCGTTTGGAATCACCCCAATGCTCATGTCTCGCGTTGAGGTCTCCGCCGAGGAGGATAGAGTCGTGATTAGCAGCTATTGTTAGTATTCTATTGTCGCTTCTATTGAAGGTCCCAGGTTTCCTGGGATGTAAATAGATCCAATTAGTATTTTCTCATGACTACTATTGTGCCTTCGCATGTTTAAAGTTGCTAGTGTGCAGGAAATGTCATGTTGGTCGACTGATAGGTGGTCTTGATATAGAATGGTGGTCCCTCTGCCTGCGTTGTTTATAAGTACTTGGTAGTTTTCTATTCGGAGCTTGTGTGACGGTTTTAAGACTGTTTCGTTAAGGAAAACTTTGGGTGGTTGAATGGATTTTGTAAGGACACGAATATTCTTTTCTCATGGGAAACTGGAGAGTTTATGTTGAGACAGATAGTAATCAGATTATTTACCCCCATATAGGTTAAGGTATAGCTCAATGACCAAAACTGGCTTGTCCTGTGTTGGCGTGCCATCGTATTTCGGCCAGAATAAGGCAACCTTTTTAGGAGTTCCCCTGGTGACATTCCTAAAACTTGGGGTGTTTCGTAGTGGAGCCTTTGAAGGGGGTTCTCTTTTGGTACTGCGTTCCGGGCATAGTTGAATTTCTTCCACTCGTGACTTCCGAATATTGAGGTACTGATTGTGCTGACATGGCTGTTGCTATTGGGGTTTGGATATATTCGAAAGATGGGGTTGAAATGGGGGTTGTTCTTTTATTTTTTAAAAGCGCTATCTTGTCTACCAATCTTCTCTTTTCCGGGCATCCGAAGAAGTTTGATGGGTGGCCTTTCTCTTTGCAGAGGACATAGAAAGGTGGGTTACTTGCTACGTCCATGTCCTTTCTTGGGCATTCTTCCTTCTACGAATATAGGGGGACAGCATAATTTTTTCTTTTCAGGGGCACACGTGTTTTGCTTGGAGGTGCTGTTCTCTTCTCCCGAAAGAGGCGCGGATGGGTTTGGATTATTGAGGGGTTGGTGCTTGGATAAGAATGGGTAACTTTCTTTAAATTGCCAATTTACCTTGAACCGTTTTAAATCCTTCTGATTCCGTGTTGATCAGGTCGTTAATTACCCTGTTTGAAACGTTTGTTGTAGCTTGCTCTACTTCCATCGTTGAAAACTGGCAACAGTTTTGCGGGCTTGGTTTCCTTTGTTCCGATATACTCGTATTTCATTTTCTTTTTTACTTTGATTTTTGACACCTTAGTGTTTTCGCTTGCGATGTGTTCGGTTTGATGTCTCACCATCCCAATCTTTGACGTCTCACCATCCCAATCCCCAAGCGTGGTACTGACGACATCATCTTCTCGAGTCCCGATACATACGATCAAGACAATGAGATACTCTATCTCTATGTGAAGGCCCGAAAAGGGCTGTAGTGCTAAAACAAAAACAAAGTACATTTAGCTGAATTTTATTACCATCCTTTCCTCTATGTTATAACAAATGTTATTAAAAAAATTTGGAAATCACTATTTAATGAAGGCTTTTTGTCAAAAAATTTTCGTTTTTAGTGAAAATCCAAAATTTCGATTAGGGGCCTTTCAAAAGTTTTTGGATACTTGGGATGGATTCTAATTTCATCTCCGGATCGGATACACAGGCCTACTTATAAACGTTACTTGGCATATGCATTTCTGATTGTTGCTTATCGTCAAGTCATTTCCTATTCTAATAAAAATATTCAATGAAAAGAAAAAAGTATTTTGTCAAGCGTTCCCGAATGCAACCATGTATAATCATACAAGATTGCACTACTGTGCATCATTGCGTTTTCAACTCATACCTCATCAATTCATATGTATTAAATCGATGCACTGGTCACATTGCAAAAGTGGTTTGAATGCACGACCCGACTTGGCAGCAATCTGAACAATTCAGTACAAACGAACAAACAATTCAGCCGTTTAACATTCAGTTAAGCGGCAAACAATTGAAATGAAGTGGGTCAGGAAGTCAAAAGTTACAAGTGATGTCACACACGTCCAAACTTGGTCTCCAGATCCAATTTTAATGTATTTTTTTTTAGTTTGTTTCATTTTTGCTCTACTCGTTGTTTCACCTCGTCGACCCCTCCTCTTCGTTCGGAATTACACACCCTCAACCGAACAATGCACACAATATGTCACTGTACCTCTAATATCGCGTATGCGACATATGGTTATTTGAGTGTGACCTTTATACAGGGACCCGGAATAATCATTTCTTCTTCCATATGAAAACGAAACAGCACAACTGACGAATCTTTGATGATATCCGAGATCAAAAGATACGAATTGTAATAATGCTTGGCTTGGATAGAATATTTGATAGTTTTTTTCGGATTTTGATGATATTGTGTGTTTGAATGGATGACTATTGTATTGTGATGATGAAGGTTTGAAGGGGGATATTGACAATTAAAATGTTCGAATGGAATAATTACGATTGTAATAAAGGATTTCTTGAAAGGAATTCAGTTTGAAAATGGTGTATAGAATTTCCAGGTGTTCTTTTTTGGGAGTTCATTGAAATGCGTCACTTATTTTTAAAAAAAGAATGCAACATAACATACTGTAAGGAATAAAGATTTTTTTTTGTTTATTCGGAACATAAGCGAAACATAACCAAGTTCTTTTTACGAGTCATAAGTCTTCACTTTCTAATAACATTTCGATATTGATTTATATATTTAATTAACCAGTTGAAATTTAGCAATAAAATGAATTTTCTCCAACAAATTAAGCGCCCACTTTTCCAATCGAAAAAAAACAAATAATAGTTTACGTCAAAGAAAAACTCAAAGTATATAATCAATTTTTATCAATATCTATTAATTAATCGTCTTGCTCATTTTTTACATTCTATTATTTCTTACATGTACCTTGACCAGTTCGTTGATAGCAAAAGAAAAATAAAATCAAGTAACATGACTATGAAAATAATTGAAAAGAAAATTGATTATAATGAATTGCGAAACAATAATACAAGGAAAAAACTTTTCCTAACTTACGTAGATTCCGTTATTTTGGAAGCTCATTCAATATGTGCACATGACACTCCGATTGTAAGAAGATTACTTAATCTACCTCCAAGGTTATAGTAAAGTAAAGCATCGGAACGTGAAGTGAAATTGGTTGTGTAATAGAAAATTATCTTTGTGTATAAATTTCAACGTATATTGTCATAACTCTTAAATATCAAATGACTAAATAAAAGACTATTATATGGTTTAATTGATTAATTTTATTAGTTTAAGTCGACAAATTTGATATAACCTAGATAGGCTGAAGCATCTCTTTACACTAAAAATTGAAAGAAAAAAAAATTTAAACAATACTACTACTGCTTCAGTTTTTTACCGTGGGCTCAATTTCTTCAAACTACCAGCAAATCAGTTTGAGTTGGGTCAAAATCTAGGCAACAGGAAACAACTCCTTGTAAACCCCAGCTATTTGCCGCCCCGCGACATTTACAAAAGGATATCTGCTTACAGTCGCATATTCAGTCAATTAGAATTCGTATTTTGTGGTGCAGGTTGTGGTCCAGACCACTTTTTCAGTAAACTGAAATTGCAATGTCCCGGCACGTGGAGGATGAAAATCTTTCGAAGCATATATGTACGTATATGACAAACGAAACGTAAATAGCAGGGAAAATAAATTTTGCATTTAAAAGCCACTGTTTAAACGTGTTTTTTTAGGCAATCTGACAGGGGTCCTTATACTCGGGTATACATTTTTTCGATGGGTCAAACTGCTATGAGATAGTTAGTACGCAATGTTCTAAACTATACATTTATACAATATTGTTTCAAGCCTCAGGCGAAAATCATTTTAGTCTATAATGAAAGGGGAGTTCTTTTAACCTAGAAATAGTTTCGATTAAATTTTCAGGAGTGGTAATTTTCATTTTCAATAAGCTTCCCTTAAAGCTATTCGTCATACATCGCAAGGATTTGCCAGAAAATTCACTTCAGTGTTCAAAAACTTCTAGTTTGGCAAATAAGTGGTTAAATCAACTAATCATTGCTATCGTTGTCAGTGGCAGAACGGGTAGAGCATTGGATAACCACCGTCCAAGGTTCGTATTTACGACTACGGCCCACTTTTTAGGTCTTTGTAAAAACTATTTTACAAAGACCTACTAGTTTCGTGACCTGTCTGTCCGTCTGTCCATGCGTCACAGCAAGATTCCTCAGAAACTACAGAAGCTATAATGCTCAAACTTTATGAAAAGGTCAGAGGTGATTGCAGGAATAGTGTTTAATTTGAATTCAATTCAATTGGCCGAGCATTCAGGAAAATTATTTAAGCTGGATCAAAATGGTGACTGCAATATGCTTATGAATGAAACCCTCCATCTTTTGTATAGAGTTGAACGATTTCTTAACCAAGTATTGGATGAATAATTAAAATAATCGATTCACGCTATTAGAAAACTTGTTTCGAACCTTAGATTGTTTACAAAGACCTTCTGGTAGGAGCACTCTCCTGCTTACTCGATTTGTTTGTTTTCTGATCATTGTTTGCCATAAATAATGATGAATACGTTTTCTTAATTTTCATAAAATATAGTTTGTTTAAAGAGAAAGAAAAATAACGTAAGCTAGTTTGGAAAAAACAGAAAATTGCTACCTTGAACAAAACTGATTTTAATAAAAACATGTTGATTGGGCATTTCATAAAAACCAGAAGAAAGAAAGAGTGCCTAAGTCGATTTGAAATATGCGTAGCGACTACAAATTAATTTTTACACATTTTTATTTCTACATGTCAATATTTGCCGGAAAGGTTATTAGTACACTTTAATAAATTTTACAGTTTATTTCACTGCACTCAAAGCAATAATAACCAAACCACTGCACTAACAGCAGCGACAAAAAATCTGGTTTGAATAAAAAAAGAGAAGTTTATGTGTACAGTCAGAACGTACACGCGAGAATAAAATCAAATTACATCTAAATTAGAAAACATAATTGTGAGTTTTTATGTTACAAAACGAAGAGTGCGCGAGTATGGTGACCCCTGACTATCGATTTTCGTAATTAAAAAGAAAAACTGTAATAAAAACACGTGTCGTACCGCATTATTAAATATGCTACCAAAAATACACAACGAGGCAGATGAAACGTCAGAAAATCATCCCAACGATCCAAAGAGTGATACACCAGTGGAGCTCCAGCAGCCTGTATGTAACACTTTGCATTTAAAGCTCCCGGAATTTTTCACGGCTATTCCCGAGCTGTCGTTTTATCAAATTGACTCACAATTCACAGTAGGTAAAATTACATCGGATTCACTCAAATTTCATCATGTAGTTAGTCAACTGCCGTCGCACATCACATGCAAAGCTTTCGATATCATTAAAAATCCGCCAACAGATGATAAATTTCTCGTCTTGAGAGTAAGAATCATTGAAGAATTTGCTGATAGCGAACAGACCATGCTAAGGAAATTATTGTCACAAATGCAATTGGGTGATAGAAAACCTTCATTTTTACTGTCTAAAATGAGACAATTAGCATCAGCAGTTGTCAGCGATGATATCCTAAAAACTCTATGGTCTACAGAACTTGCTCGAAACTATACGTTCAATTCTATCTGTATCATCGGAACCATTACTTGGTTTAGCGAAAATTTCCAACAAAATTTGGGAATCAACTGACGTCTCTCAGGCTTATACAACTGCAAACCGTAAACCTCTGACGAAAATACTGGATCATTTCAAAGGCAAATTGAGAAACTAAACCAGAAGTTCAGAAGCTGCGTAACGCAAGACAGCGTGATCAATCATCGTCCAGTTCGGATAAACTTCTCCGCAACGCTAGCAAGCCCAAATACAAGAACTGCATGTATCATAAGTTCGGGCAGAATTCAACCAAATGTGTGCCACCTTACCAATTCGGGAGTTCGGAAAACTGAAGCACCAAGTTTGTTTCGAGGCGGACGAGCTTGGCGCATCCACACCATGCCTTTTTTATACGGTTCCCTTACTAAACGTAGATTTCTTATAGATACGGGTGCAGATGTATCCGTCATCCCATCAATACTAGAATCAAAACAGTACGATGCCAGTGATGCCAATTATAAACGACTTTATGCTGCCAATGGAACAGTGATAAATACATACGGCCAGAGAAAACTTAGCGTTTCACTAGCTTACGCCGCAGTTGTGACTGGACTTTTATTGTCGCTGATGTTAACACACCGTTAATAAGGGCAGATTTTTTGAAGTATCACGACCTTGGAGTAGAGTTACAAAAACGAGCACTAGTAGATACATCAACTAAAATTAACAGCATAGGCATCGTCATCAAATCTTCAACACCTTAAGCAATGCTTACTTCTAAGGATCCATTCGTAAAAATATTACGAGGCTATAAGCAAATGTTGCATGAACATGTGATACCGATGGAAAAAACTAAAACAATGGTCATACAATGCATTGTTACCAAAGGTCCCCCAGTCCATCAAGAGCAAGAAGATTGTCTCCCGACAAACTTGCCGCGGCTAAAACAGAGTTTAATGACTTGCTATCGAGGGGCAGATGCCATCCATTAAGAAGCAATTGGGCAACACCTCTTCATATGGTCAAAAATGGTACTTGGCGACCATGTGGCGATTATCGCCAACTCAATTCTATTACGGTACCAGACAAGTACCCGATACCGCACATACAAGATTCTGTATGCATTTTACATGGCAAAAATATTTTCAATAAGATTGATTCAAAAAAGGCTTTTAATCAGGTTCCGGTTGAACCGTGCGATATACCAAAAACTGCTATCATTACGCCCTTTGGCCTATTTGAGTTTGCATTTATGACATTTGGTCTTAGAAATGCCGCGCAGACATTTCAACGGCTAATCGATGAAGTGCTTCGTGGACTTGATTTTGTCATAGCATACATAGATGATATTTTCATCGCAAGTCAGAATATCGAGCAACATCAAGAGCATGTCAGAATCATTTTGGATCGACTTTCACAGCATGGACTGAGAATAAATCCGGACAAGTGCAAATTCGAACAAAATGAACTGGAGTTCTTGCATCACTTAGTCACACCCCAAAGTATTAAACCATTACCTGGTAAAGTAGAAGCTATAATCCATTTCGAAAAGCCTCTTGTTTCAAAACAACTCTGGAGATTTATAGCGATGATAAATTTCTATAGGCGTTTCATTCCGAACGCCGCAACTATTCAAGACGAACTGCAATATCTTATCAAAGGCAACGTTAAAAATGACAATTCTGTTATCGCTTGGACTGAAGACGCAGCTAATGCATTCGATAAATACAAGAAAATGCTAGCCAATGCAACACTGCTAGCTTATCCATCCAAATCAGCACCTATTGCATTAGAATCTGATGCATCAGACGCAGCAATCGGTGCCGTTCTGCACCAAATTGAAGACGAAGGATGTAAACCTTTGGCCTTTTTCTCGAGGAAATTAAATAATTGTCAGAAAAATATAGCACATCTATCGAGAGCTACTAGCAGTCCATAAATTAATTAAATATTTCCGACATATAATAAGCCACTTATTTTTGCCTATCGTCGAAAAGGTGATAGAGCATCATCTCGACACGCTCGGCAATTAGACTACATAAGTCAGTTTTCATCCGATATTCGCTACATTTTCGGCCGTCAAAATATCATCCCCGATCTTCTATCACGGTTTAATTCAATCAATTTCGCCGAAATTCAGTTCGAGTAGATAGCTAGAGATCAAGAAACAGATGATGAACTACAAAATAGCTTGCATTCAAGCCCAACTTCTTTGCAGCTGAAACGCATCACACTCCCTTATTCAGACATTAAGCTCTACTGCGATTTAAAAAGTATGAAAGCTAGACCTTTCATAACCAAAAACGTTCGTTTAAAGGTTTTAGCCAAAATTCACAATTTATCCCATCCCGGATTAAGAGCAACTACACGCCTCGTAAGAGAGCGGTTTGTTTGGCCGAATCGATACCGCGATAGCAAAAAACTTCGTACAAAATTGCATCTCTTGCCAAAGGACCAAAGTGCACCGCCATACTAAATCACCCATACACGCTTATAAGGAAATCCCAGAGCGATTTGCACACATAAATATTGATTCAGTTGGCCCGCTTGCATCATCAGGAGGTTACTCATACATTTTAACAGTAATCGACCGTTTCTCAAGATGCCCAGAGGCAATTCCAATTAGCAGTATAACCGCGGATAGCGTCGTATCTGCACTAATATTTGGCTGGATATCTCGTTACGGCTTCCCGCAAGAATAACCACGAATCAAGGACGACAATTCGAATCCGAATTGTTTCGCCAGCTAAACAGAATCTCTGTTACATCTGCGAACGAAAAGCTACCATCCGCAGTCAACTGGCATTATCGAAAGATGGCACAGGTCGTTAAAATCATCTCTTAGACCCAAATTATCTAATGATTGGTACAACGCACTACCCCTCGTTTTACTAGGACTTCGCAGCGTCTGCGAAAACGATATAAAAGCAACACCAGCAGAAATGACTTTCGGACAAGCACTTCGCATTCCAAGAGAATTTTTCGAGCCATCGAAGGAGCACCCCAGTGATGAAGAATTTATAAAAAAGTTTCGACGAAGGATATTTTTCAACTTGCAAAGACCACGCATCATACCAGTACTAAAGTTTTCGTTCACCCTGCTTGAAAGGATTGTTCGCATGTTTCGTACTCCACTTCAGCCACCAAAGGACCATACATTGTCATTAAGCGCGGCTGTAAAATTTTTAAAGTAATCGTTAATGGAAAGCATCAAAACATTTCTATCGATCGATTGAAACCAGCCTTTACAATACAAGATCAGGACGACCAAACACCGAAATCCAGTAAATCAGTACACCACCGCAACGATGACAACCAGCCAAACTGGCGCAACAATTATTCCCAATCTCCATACCAAACACGATACGGAAGAACTGTGAGGTTTCGAGATCGCCAAGTCTAACCATTTCGTATGACAGGTATCATACTGGACAGGGAGTGATGTAGCGACTACAAATTAATTTCATTTTTCACATTTTAATTGATTGTATACATTTTTATTTCTACATGTTAATATTTGCCAGAAAGGTTATTAGTACACTTTACTTAATTATACAGTTTATTCCGCTGCACTAAACGCAATAATAACAAAACCACTGCACGAACAGCAGTGACAAAAAATCCGGTTTGAATAAAAAAAGGAAGTTAATGTGCGCAGTCCGAACGTACACGCGAGAATAAAATCAAGTTACATCTAAATTAGAAAACATAATTGTGAGTTTTTATTTTAGAAAACGAAGAGCGCGCTACATATGTATCAACACGCGTTATTGTTGTTAAAATTCCATAAAATTAAAATGGCTTTAACTCGCTTGAATTCCGCTGTAGACGGTACAAAGTCCGCTTGACAAAGGAGGAGGGATCCTTTTGCTTCCCCAACCCACAGATTCCATGATTATTTACCCTAAATTCCACGACCAAATGGTAGTACAAGGTCTCGGGGTCGCACATTGGGTTTACCGGTTCTCCAATGCTGGGGCATTAAACACCGAGAAAAGTCGAATAACTGCAAGTATTGGGTTGTTCGATAACTCATGTCGTTTTTCGCATAGATGACGTAAACTGCATATTTCATTTAGTAGTAGTTGTGTGACTTATATTATCAAATACTATTATAAAGATTAGACTTTAGACTATCTTCAGTCAAATACTAAGCGTCATTAGTAAACAACAAGTTGGTTAAAAATAAACTTGAAAATTGACAATCAAAGAGAGCATTGTCAGCAAATTTTATTCTTTCACTTTCTAACGGGCAAAAATGCGGTGCAAGCGCGAAAGAAATTGTGTAAAGTTTATGGTGAGGACTGCCTTACTGAACGCCAGTATCAGCGTTGGTTTGCTCGCACCACATACTGGTCGTCCAACCACTACATGACGACAAAATAAAGGCGTTAATCGAAACTAACCGACATATGACAACTGGAGAGATAACAGAGAAGCTCGACATATCAAATTCAACCGTTTAGTTCCACTTACAACAGCTTCGTTACGTAAACAAACTGAATGCTTGGGAAGCTTACTCTTTCTGCGTGTTGGGATTACAAGCGTATAGTCTACTTTGAGCTACTTTCAAGAAAACAAACTATTGACTCGAATGCCTACTGTCGTCAACCATCGAAATTCAACGAAGAAATCAAGAAAAACCGCCCTGAACTGGCCAATCGCAAAGGCGTCATGTTCCATTATGATAATGCCAGATCCCACACGTCTTTGATAGCCCGTCAAAAACGAATGGAGCTCATTTGGAAACTGATGCACATCCACCCTATAGACCTGACTTAGCACCATCAGACTACCATTTGTTTCGCTCCCTTCAAAATTATTTGAATGGTAAAACTTTCGATTCTGATCAGGCTGTTAAAAATAAGTTGAATCAGTTCTTCGATTCTAAAAACCAAGGCTTCTTCTGCTACTAAATCCTACTTATACTTCTTTTGTGGTATTGTAAGAGGGTAAAGGCCAGTCTCTCGCGCCTGATAATTATGCCGCCGGAAAAGCGATTCGACGATGGGCTAACTTCCTGTCAACTTGCAACAGAACCACGGGATGGAGCTACGGCAACGACCTCGCAACCGAAAAAAATGACTATGGCATTGGATCCTAGAATGTCAGATCACTGAACAACCCTGGCTTTGTTAAAGACCTTTTACAACAGGCCAGACAATATAAATTAAACATACTGGCAATCTAGGAAACGAACTGGACTGGAAGTAATATTCAAGATATGAGATCGCACACCGGAATGTTCTTCAGGATGTCGGTACAAGCCTTTTGGATGCCCTCTTTCATAGCCAAATGCAATTTTCCGAATAGGTAGAAGTCACCGTCCGCGTGGTGTAGTGGTTAGGCACCAAGCCCGTATGCCGAAGGTCTCTGGTTCGAGTTTCGTTGGCATCAACGAGATTCAGTTCGAGTGATTCTTCGGACGGACTGCCTGTTCAGTTATGATACGTACTGGTTTAAAATCAGAACGTATCGCAGCTGGGTGGATAGGCATACGGCCAAAGCCTGATAATGATTATATGACCTTGTGGAGTGCCGATACATTCGATCATGACAATGAGATACTCTAACTATCTCTAAGCGAAAGCCCGAAAGGGGCTGTAGTGCTAGGAAAAAAAAAGGCGAATACGGTGAGTGATTGATGGTTAAAATGCGATTTCTAGTCAAAAAATCAGTCACAAGATTGGATCGATGTTATGGTGCATTATCGTGCAATAAGCGCCAGCTTCCTCCTTCGCGGTATTCAGGCCGAATTCGACGAATGCGATGCAACAAGCGCTTCAAAACTCCAAGATCGAAAATTGCATTAATAGTTTGGCCCGTTGGCACGAACTCCTTGTAGAGAATTCCCTTGGAATCGTAACAACAAATGAGCATCGACTTGATTTTTAAATTCTCCAAACGCGATTTTTTGGGTGGTGGCTCGTCTGGGGCCTTCCATTCCGTACTTTGAAGCTTGGTTTCGGGTTCATATAGGAAACACCACGTTTCATCACCAGTTACAATGTTGTAAAGGAAGTTCTCGTTTTTTTCTCGCCTCTTTAATAATGTCTTTCGAATGTTTGAGCAATTTTTGGTCATCACTTAACTTGTGCAGAACAAAACGTGCAAAGACCTTTCGTAAGCCCAAATGATCGGTTAAAATGCGATAAATTGATATATTGGTGATATTAAACTCCGATTCCATAAATGGCTCATTTTTGATAAATTTACGCACAATTTCGATGGAGTTTTCGGTTATCACTGATTTTGGGCGGGCCGTATGTTCGTCATTTATGTCCTCACCACCATCTTTGAAACGTGTAAACCCCTCATGAACTCTGGCACGAGATATACAATCATCGCCATAAACGTTTTTCATCAATTCAAATGTTTTGGTAAACGTTTTATCGATTTTAAAACAAAATTTGATATTAGCTCTTTGTTCGAAACTCATTTTTGTACCGATGACATAAACATACTGTCACTTTAGACCCAATAAATTCGCTTCCACTGAACCGAATGTCACTAAACTTTCACTGAAAGTCAGGGAGGGATGTAACTTTCCAACGCACTATTCTCATTTACAGATGGCGCCACCAAAAAAATTGTATGACGAAAATCTCGTTTATTTTGGAACATTCTCATAATAGCTTTAAAGACATTTAATGAGTTTGTAACTTAGAGTACTGTTCATTTTATAAAGTTCTCGTTTGATTTAAACGTAAAAATTAAAAATTAAATTTTAAATGCAACTTCTCAAGTCATTACTTAAAAACAAAACAAAATGAATATTAAGAATCATACATGATTTGAATCAAGAAAGTATTCACTTGAGAAGAGAAGCCAATCTGCTTTGTTAAAAATTGATTGACAATAGATTGAGCTTCCCAATACTTCCCAGAATTTAAAGATTAAAGACATATTCTCTACAGCGAAACATTGAGGCCATACCATCACATAATATATTGATGAATTTTCAAGAGGATTTGTGACAAGGGCGAAAATTAGCATATTCTTACTGTGAGGTCTTTGCATTCTTCACAGATTGGAAATGAAAATTCTATTAAAATTCAAAGCCTTCTCGATCAGGAAAAGCGTGCAAGCGCAAGACAAGTAAAAATGGAATCATTTTCTTGGCAATCTGTCTTTCACTTCGATAAGGTTGACAGTATATAATGTTGGTAGCGACAATTTGTTAGCATATTGGATATAGGCTCAAGTTTTAACGAGTTCCCATGAAAACCAAGATAACCAGTAACCACATCATTCTCAACTTTATCACCTCTATTAATCGCGTCGAAATGAAGCACAAATTTATATGATTCTCTCAAAATGCCACCAATTAAGCGGGCGGTAGACAGTAATGTGATGTTGCTCCAACAACGACAGTGGCTATTTGGCCGCGGCAGTCTCGCAGTGCCACTTGTCCATTTACGGATCTAATATCCCCGCATAAGTATTCGCATCACGTACTTGTTCGTTTGTTCGTTCCGTGCGTCTTGTCGTAATAATGCTTAGGAATAGTCTTCGAACTTGAGAACTGAGAGCCGAGAACAATGCCCCAACACGCGGCAATACCTTTTGCATTTGGCAACAAGGATTCCTGAAGAATCACAAGGAATGGGATGTAGCTGAAATGAAATGAAAACATACATACCTCGTCCAGAGCATTAATCGTCTGCCTACAATGGGGCATTCGCGGCACGAATGTCGACGTTGTTGGCGAATTGTAATCCTCGCGAGTCACCTCGACGAATTCGGCTACTCCTATCAGACCAGGCATTTTGACTGCTTTCTTCGTCCTGGCGACTATGACAACAACAACTCCACTCGGCACAGATGCTGCGAAATTTTCACACTTTCTTTGCTTTCTTCCACTACAAACACCTTACGCCGCCCTTCTTCGATTGGCGAAGAAAAATAACGCACAACACAGCCGACAACCACCTCACTCCCGGATCGGAATTTTCATACTTTCAGACACACTCGAAGTTCCTTTTTCCCTACCACGAACTAGCCTCGTCGACACTCTACTTGTCAGGGAAAGCGTGAATTCTCCCTAGGAATTTCTGGTGAGCTATGGGCACTTTTCGCGTTGCACGCTCGGATCGTCGTCCGTCTTAGGACAATTTTCTCGCTTGCAGCAGAGCAATGACATTTTTCTCATCCATATTTTGACGGAAGATTCTCATCACACAAAGCAGGGACGTGAATGAATAAATATTTTGGCCACTTGCTGCTACCCGACGACTGACACCGACGAAGGCTCACCACGATTTCTGGAGACGTACGACACTAGCGACAAGGGATCAAGGGATGCGACCGACGAGACAGAGCGACGACCGAGTTCACACATTCAGAATAATGGGATCGACAGGACACTTTTCGCAAACGGCATAACAATTTATTTCTCCGAATTGTTTCGTCAATCACTTGATGACCATTTGTGTCACTACTAGAGCCTGTGGAATTTGACGGCTAGCGACTATTTTGTTTGTTGAATGCTGGCTCGAATGCTCATTCACTACTCGCTACACTGCCCAGCGAAAAAAGCAGGCCACAGACGCGTCACTGGAATTCGTTGTGCATTTTTTCATTGTGAGAAATTTTCACGACCACTGAAATGAGACGCAGCGATTTGCATTCGCACTAACGGTCCCCAGAAAGCCAAACGAGGAATCCGTATGAATGAATTTATCTGGAAATCACATGAAAATCGTCACATTGAACAGGCACCGTTCGCGGGCAGAAAATTCAGAAAATATCTTGACGAATTGATGAACTGCCGTCAATTCGCGCTGCCTTACTACACACAAATACAACAAACACAAGCGCTCTGCCTTTGCTTTGCGCATTTTACAACCGTACTCCGAATTTTCGCAATTCCTGACATATGTTTAGCACTGCCAGATGTGAGATATTGGATTCGGAGAGTTATTAAATTTCGATTAAAAATTTGATTTATTGTTGCAGGAATCCTGTGAAGAACTTTAATCAACAATGTCCTGAGCGACCATGCACCTACGGAAACAGGAGTTCCCCAAGGTTCAATACTGGGCCCTACTTTGTTCCTGCTATATACAAATAATCTAAATACATGTGGGCTGACGGGATATCACACATTATATGCTGATGACACAGTTCTACTTTATTCAGTACGAGACAAAACTGCCATTGAGAACACTATCAACGACGACCTAGGAAAATTCCATCAGTGGTTAATTGGAAACAAACTAGTATTGAACACATCAAAGACAAAATATATTGTTTTTAAGCAAAAGAACAAAGGAGACATAGATGTCGAACTAAATATTAATGGCGAAAAATTGCAAAGAGTGCTAGAAATGAAATATCTTGGTCTTATCATAGACCATCGTATGACCTGGTTACCACACATAAATAGCTTAAGAAGGCAATTAGCCCCAATAATAGGATTGTTAAGAAGATATGAGGATTTTCCAATGCACATCAAGAAACTTGTTCTAAATGCGTTTGTCCTGGCGAAATTGCATTATGCAGTACTTATTTGGAGTCAATCAGCGAAGCAACATTTAAATAGTATATCCAGGCTGCTGACCAAAGCGTATAAAAACATTCTGAAGCTGCCAATGCTTACTCAAACTAGTTTGGTTTACCAACTGGCAAAATCATTAACCTTTAGTCAAATTATTATTATGGAGAAAGCGAAGTTTATCTACAGAAATTTAAAAACTAATGGATCGGAACGAGCGCCATTAATTAAGGTATCACAGATCAACCCATATAATGCGAGGAATGCAAATCAATTCGTAATACCTTTTGCCAGAACGGATCGACTAAAGAACGATGCAACGAATGATGCTTTGCGTATATATAACAATCTACCAGAAATTGTTAAGGAAGCAAACTCACTTTTCGTATTTAAGAAAAGACTAAGGGAGCATTTAATGAGTACTGATTGAAGCGTGGACCTGTAATTCTGCTTTTATGAGCCCAGTATCTTAGGGCGTTCTTTTTGACCCTATCGGCGAGATACTGAAGTGACAGTTACTCAGAGTTTTTTTTTGAATGCGTCGTATGATATTGAATTTTTTTTTATCTCTGAGAGCTGATCATGATTTTTTTGGACTAGATGTTCACGAAAAGGACTAGTTCACATTATATTGTGTGCCCCCTTATACCGATGTGTTAAACATTGTCTGGGTGGCACAAAGGACCAAGCGACGTAATGTGAATGCAGATCGCACGAGCGTTGTGCGACGAAGAAAGAGTGATGGAGAGAGTGGTAGGGAATGGAGGTAATTAAAAAAAAAAAAAAAAAAAAAAAAAACACCATTTGCACCATCAAAGAACATATTTTTGACCATGGTGAATAAAAAAATAATAGCTATGAAGCAATAACATGCTTTAAAATTAATAATTTACTCCGAATTTATAATGTTGACTTTGACATATACGAAATGTCAAAATTTAAAGTCAGAATGACAGTGCCAGTCACCGGTAAGTTGACATTATAATTACCAAATTTTTTTTACCGAGATTTATCGTCTGGCATAGAGCTGCGACATCGCCGAAGCAATATCGATATTTGCAAATATCGATGTTTTGATTAGGATACATCGATGTCGATAAAAAGATCGAAGAAAAACATCGATGTCGATATTTTCAAGTTTTCTGCAATGAAAACAAGATCGAACTAACTATCGACAATTATCTTTTGTTCTCTCATAAAATAAAAGAATTATAAATTTAATTTCTTAATTTGTGTATTTAACTTTCTTTTTCAATAAACGATTGATTACAGAACATGTTTATAAGTAAACTTAATATGCATTTAACACATAGATAGATTATTATTTTGTTAACTAGATAATATCTTCAGATATCTGATAAAATTTAAGAATTTCAAATTTAGTTCAATATATTTATCTTTAATTTGTGTATTCTGCATTCAAAACGCTATTTGTTTTTTATGCGACAGATGGGTATTTCGGCATTAAGTGTAAGCTTAAAAAGAATATTATTGAATTCGAATCCGATAGCGATGCATATAGGAAAATACATTTACTCCCACACGTTGAAATATTGGAACGTTAAAAACCTATGAATAGAAAAATGGTTAACACAATTTTAAGAACACAAGCTCCAACTTTCAGCTCTTACCTTAGTTTAATTAACTGATTACTGATGACAAGACTTGAAATTGACATTGACTTCGGGCGAGACGAAGACGCGATCAATCTCACAACAAACTTCTTTTGCGTTTTGCAACCACACGTTGAAATATTGGAACGTTAAGAAGCTATGAATACAAAAATGGGTCACCATTTTAAGAACACAAGCTCCAATTTTCGACTCTTACCTTAATTTAATTAACTGATTACTGATGACAAGACTTGAAATTGACATTGATTTCGGGCGAGACGAAGACGCGATAAATCTCACAATACATCAAATCAAATTTCTTTGTTCTAGTTCTTTCACGTTTTGAAATTGAAACTACGTTAACGTTTTCAGATATTTACCGTTTCGGATTCAAATTGAATACCCAGTACACTTTGCAATTGCAAGCAAGCAAACTAAAATATACGACTCTTTCTTACTCAATTCACTCTGCACTGCACTGCAACTGCCAGCCAAAGCCAACTTCTATAACTATAACTAACTGCAACATAACATAGAACATACAATTTCAAAAGACCTAACACCCAACACAAAAAAAAGAAGACTGACTGCACTGAAACACTGAATGCGAACTGTACTGAAACTGAACTATACCGTACCGACCCGACCGAATTGAGTATGAGTTTTCATCTCTGAGACATGATCTGCTTGGCTTGCTAATGCTAATTAATGCTTACAAAACAACAACAAGAACAACTGCTGAAACTAGATATGAATATATATCGATATACTAAATAAAGACTGTCGTCGAAACGAAATTGCTATGCTATGGTATTGGTAATTAGTTGGGTAGGTAACAAAGAAAAAACGTGTTTTAACCGGTTCAATCCAATCCAAGCTTGAAGCCAACGGCCAAACGCACACCAATGCAAAAACATTATGTCGACCGTCGAAGCCGGTCGAACCAATTCAGCGAATTCTATTTTTGGAAGTTGGCATAAACATCGAGCCGATATATCGTGTAGAAATATCGATGTAGGATAAAACATCGGAAGTCTAACATCGATGTAAAAATATCGATATTTTTGCTAAAACATCGATATTCCAAAAATATCGATATCGATGTCGCAGCACTAGCTCTGGCAGTCACAACGAATAGATGTATTTTTGTTTGTCTCAAGTGTGATAAAAAAATTATTAAAATATTTTATTAGGGACGTGAAAAAGGGATGTCCAGAGTATTGAAAATGCAGTATCTTAGGGCATAGAATTACTTAAAGACAACTAGTTTTTATAAACTCAGAGTTTTTTTACTGTGTGTTTTACTATTTTTTTTCATCTCTAAGCACTGTTCACGTATCGAGCTAGACTAGCAAGAAAGGAGTACTTCACAGCATTTTGTGTGCTCCCCCATATCGGTATTTTAGCATTGCCTGGAGGCACACGTAGGAATCGACGACATGTGAAGTGCAGATCCCACGAGCGTTGTGTGACGATGAAAGAGTGATGGAGAGAGTGGCAGGGAATGGAGTATTTAAAAAAAAACTTCAGGCATTTACCGATTGGGCGAAGGGAGGAATTAGTGCAAACATTCCATGAGTAGGGATTTGACCTTTGCGATTGGGGTAACGATTTTATCTTCCTTGTGTGGAAAAAATATTCATGCATCAAAAATTTTTAGGTAGAAATTCGAGAATAGTATGAAAAACTTGAAATTCGTCCAAATTCCAGCAAAAAATGAAATTACAAAAATGAAAACCCACGAATGCAAGTTTCTTACAAATAAAAAATTCTAATAATTTATCAAAAAGAACTCATCTTCAAGTGCTTGAGCAAAAAATTGGTTGTCTGTTTACGGACGATAATTTTATGTGATAAAGTCATAAGAAAACATTGATGAAAAATCCCATATTTTTTTTAATACCTCCATTCTCTTCCACTCTCTCCATCATTCTTTCTTCGTCTTACAACGCTCGTGCGATCTGCATTCACATCTCGTCGCTTTGTCCTTTGTGCCATCCAGACAATGTTTAACACATCGGTATCAGGGGGCAAACAAAATAATGTGAACTAATCCTTTTCATGAACATCTAGTCCAAAATCATGTTCAGCTCTCTCGCATAAAAAAAAAAATTCTGAGTAACTGTCTCCTCAGTATCTCGTCGAAAGGGGCAAAAATGCCCTAAGCTACTGAGCTCATAAAAGCAGAACTACAGGTCCACGCTTCAGTCAGTACTGATTAAATGCTCCCTTTGTCTTTTCTTAAATATCAAAAGTGAGTTCGCTTTCAAAACCATTTCTGGTAGATTGGTATATATACGCAGAGCATCATTCGTTGCATCGTTCTTTAGACGATTCGTTCTGGCAAAAGATATTCCGGATAGATCTGCATTCCTCGCATTATATGGGTTGATATGTGATACCTTAATTATGGTGTTCGTTCCATTCCATTAGTTTTTAAATTTTGTAGATAAACTTAGCTTTCTCCATTATAATGATTTGAATTAAGGTTAATGATTTTGCTAATTGGTAAGCCAAACTAGTTTGAGTAAGCATTGGCAGTTTCAGAATGTTCTTATATGCTTTGGTCAGCAACCTGAATATACTATTTAGATGCTAATTTACTGATTGACTCCAAATAAGTACTCCATAATGTATGATATACTCTAATTATCTCTAAGCGAAGGCCCGAAAGGGGCTTTAGTGCTACGAAAAGAAAAAAAATTAATTTCGTCAGGACAAATGCATTTAGAACAAGTTTCTTGATGTGTATTGGAAAAACCTCATATCTTCTTAACAAGCTTATTATTAGGGCTAATTGCCTCCTTAAGCTATTTATGTGTGGCAACCAGGTCATACGATGGTCTATAATAAAACCAAGATATTTCATTTCTAGCACTCTTTGCAATTTTTCGCCATTAATATTTAGTTCGACATATATGTTTCCTTGGTTCTTTTGCTTAAAAACAATATATTTTGTCTTTGCAAGTTTTTCTTCTTCCGGAAATGACCCATTCCTAATATGCACGTTTATAAAATTTGCCATAAGCTCGGCTATATCCTCCTTGATTATACTCGTACTAATCTCATTCATCGTGATGCTATCGATGCCTGGTACTGTATTCTTTTTCAATCCATATATTACATTTAAAACTTCCCTTTTATTTGTTTGATGAATGTGAAGGATGGAATTTATTGAGATATTTGTAGTTTTTAAATTGCTTTCTGAACTGGCAACAATTTCTTCAGTGATTCTTCCACCAATTGTTGAACAAAATTATTTAATGAGTTTGCTGCGTCACGCAGACACGATGTATTAGAGGGCACATCAGGATTCAGTTGAAAGTTCTGTGATATAGCCCGGGAAGAAGAGTTATCCTTTACCTCATTTATTATATTCCATATTTCATGGGAGTTGTCAGCCGCTGTTTCCATTCTTCTTGAGGAATATGAGAATTTAGCCTCTTTCACCAGTCGTTTCAATTCTTTTTTCGCTTGCATATATACAAACTTGAAAGTTGGTTTCTATTGTTCTTCCTGTAGTCCATGTATCCCTTCCTTTTTTTAATACTTGCGTCAATTACTTTTTTCGTTATCTAAGTCCGTTGTCAACACCTGATTTTTTTCTCAATTGTAGAACTTTGCTTAGCAACTGTGATGATATTTTTGAGTTCAATAATACTATTTCCGCTTCTTCAGCAATTCTCGTATGTTTGATTTAAAGAGCTCCTTATCTAGATATCTGAGCGTTTTGTAGGTCGGCTTCCGTTTGTTCAGGGTTTGGTCTTGAATAGCTATTTTTAACACACGGTGATTCAGCTCCGGCCATTTCTCAAATGTGTATGTCATGTTTTCAGCCACTTTTAGATCATTGATTATAATATGATCCAGACAGGTATTTGAAACTGGGCGAGTAACTTTCTTGTTATTTATGATTATCACTCCATTCGTTTCTAGCGTATCCTTATAAATCCTTGATTCTAGTATTCTATTAGTACATCAATGTTTGTGTCCACTACTGTGATTAATTTTTTTTGAGTTGAGAATAATGTATCTAATACTGTGCGAAAGTCTTGCGCATTCATACGATTGAATAATTTATTTTTTTACCTGCATGGCGTACTTCAATTATTATAGCGTTATATTTATCTCTTGGTAATGAAATTGATTGTATTTTTTACGTATATTGCTGTACCTCCACCTCTTCCAGGCCTGCAGAAGAATACCGCATTATATCCTTCAATATTATAAAATAGTGCTTCTTCTGGGTAAATTCGGGTTTCATTGAGAATAATTAAATCTATGTCAGTATTTTGGTGCAGATAAATCTGAATATCATTTAGCTTTTGTCTTAAGCATCTTATATTACGTTAAAGTCTTACTCAAAATCTTCTTCCACAAAATATGATCCATAATCTACATTAACGTATCTATTTGCAAGCCTCTTAAGCATGCTCCCATTTACCTGGACGAGGTGCAACCACGTTCCATTTCTTGTCCACCTAGCATTTACAAGTTCCATAGAATCTCACTCCTCTATACTGGGGTTTCATCATTGGATCTCATTTCTTAATTCCTCATTTGAATATTGTTTTTCTAGACCATTGATGACAAGTCTAGGCTGTCGCAATCTGGTCTCGGCAACATCATACTCATCTTTCATTGCCTCCGTTGCTAATAATCGCCCCACCATTACAGGAGGAGCGATTTTTAGGCTTAATTATAATCCCTTTTTGCGATATTATATTTGACCGATGCTCAGATGGAGAAGTAGAATTTTTAAAAATATCGGCATACGAGGGCTTGCTCGCAGACGTAGATTTATCTATTAATAAGCTTACATTTGACTTCATCTCTCAATCTGGCTTTGCAAATTAATCATTTGTTGGAAGAGTTGGTCTTCTTGAGACTTTTGATGCTGAGTTCTACATCCGGCACACATCCAAATCACATCTTCAGTTATGTCCATTATAGTCCGGTATCTCTCTTCCGACATTTTGATGCACCTCAAGTGGAACCACTTGAGGAAGAAGCCATCATATCCCATATCCGAATGGATAGCCTCCACGGGTTTCCTACACTTCCCACACTTATCCTTGGCTGGTTTAGTAGCCATTATAATACCCCTTTTTTTAATTTTTATTCAAACTGTTACTGATTCTTGTTAACTTTTTTATTATTTGCTATTTATAAATTTTTATATTACTCTCGATTGCCGGTATTTTTATTTCTTATATTGTAAGTTAGCTATTTTTATTTTCTATAGTTAATGAAAAAGCGTAGAAAGCTGCACTTGCAAAAAAAAAATAGAATTTATAAATTGAAAAATATAAAAAATTTATTCCGAATTTATAATGTTGACATTGACATATATGAAATTTAAAATCAAAATTACAGTGAAAGTGGCCGGTCAATTGAAATCTTAATTGGCAAAATTTTTTTTCCGAAATTTATTGTACAGTAGTCACAAAGAATAGATGTGTTTTTGATTGTCTCAAACGTGATAATAAAATTATTTAAATATTTTATGAGGGACATTAAAAAAGCAAATCTTCAAGCATTTACCGATTGGGCCTTTGCAAATGGGGACTATGATTTTATCTTCCTTGTGTGGAAGAAAATGATCACGTGTCAAAAATTTTTAGGTAGAAATTCGAGAATAGTGTGAAAAACTTGAAATTTCCAGCACAAGCTGGAATAAAAAAAAAGTCAAGACCCGCGAATGCAAGATTCTTACAAACAAAAATTTCAAAGAACTCAACGAAAAGAACATCTTCAAGTGCTAAAAAATTATATGTTTGGTTGGGCTCTGAAAATTAACCCTGAATAATATGAGAATTTGCTTTCGTAATGTTTATGAGAAAGGCCATAGATACGCTCAACAGGAAAAAAAAAATTACTCTTTATCAATTGATGGGCAAAATATTTCTCTCAAAATACCAATTAAATATTCAGACATTCACTTACATCATAGGCTAAAATTTAATTACCATTTCCGGTCGATTCTGAGAAAAGCAGTTGGTGCATCTGTAGCATTGTCACCTCTTCTTTCAAGCAAACACAAGTGACTCAACATTCAACTCAATGTTTGAGATGTCAACGACTCGGACACGTGCCAGTATGTTGCGAATACGAAGGAAGATGCGTGGCTTGTGGAAAAAACCATGAAAACAAAGAATGCCCTCGCAAAAACCTCACTAGTCCAAACGAAGAACAAACAATGAAAGATTCGTCCATTCCTCCCGTCAGCTGTGCACTATGTGGACGAGGAAACCACCCCGCAAATTTAATAGGATATGCAGCAAGAATTAAAATGAAGGAAAAGCTATAAAAAAGAGGTTAGGGAAAATGGGCAAACATTTCTAACGACCATACAAATAGATTTTCCAACCTTGCCACCTGTACATAACCCGAGCTCTGCTGAACAACAAAATAAAAGGCAAAACTCATATGCCTCGATACTAAAATCTCTACCAGCCGTCAGCCAGATCAGGCAAGAAGTGAGCCCATTTCCGCTCATTGATCATGAAAGCCAAGTACATTTAGGAATCTCGTTCACGACGCTTCTCAAGAAGGCGAGGGAGTTTGTAATCACATATCGGCAGCTTTCTACACAGGAAAAGCAAAGGTCCTCATGAACTTCGTCTTAAACTGTTTTCTGGATGGACCAAATTAAAACTAAGTCAACTTTATTCCAGTTAAACTTAGAGTGGGTTGTGTTTAGCATCGTATTGGTATTGAGATCGGGAACGCGCGGGTTTGCTTTTAGTTATTGTTGATTGACTGAAGCCTTGCGAAGGCATAGTTTAAGTAATGGCGAAAAGTTTTCTTCTGGAAATTTTTGGAATGCGGTTCAAACGCGTGTTTGAATCGGTGGCTGAGAAATTATACCCGGACTTAGTTTACTCGCGTAAGACTTGCAGCTGAAGCTCCTCTCCGAACTAGATAGTCTGCAAGCAGCTACCTCGGAGTAAACTAAGGGTGTTCGGACTTGTTGACCTGTAGGGTGCAGTCCATTTGCACCTTCCGAGACTTCACGTCTTTAACCGATTAGTGGATGCTTTAGATTTCCTTCGGAAAATCTCGGACGAACGTGATTAAATCATTACAGAAGGCCAAACAAAGAACATTTCAGAAACAATATACTTAGCGATGATACCAAAATTAGACTAATTCTATTTTTCTTGATCGAGCAGATAATGAATCCCGTAACCTCTTGAGTGTCTCATCCTGATCCAGGTGTAAGGGAATTATTTAATCGAAACGTACCTTTGGAGAATGTGAATCGTTATATCGCACCTATCAAATCACTTTGTGTAGAAGGTTTCTCATTAATTACTCCTTCCTCATTAGATCCACATAAGCGATTATTTTTCTCACCGATTTTAGAATATTACGCATTTGATCGTGATTAATAATTCAGTTCTTACATTTTATTTTATTTTACTTCTTTTCCTCATTGTTTTAGTATAAATACCATTCCTTAAAGTTTTTATAGTATACTTTAACACTTGTTTCTGGTTTCATTTGCTTAACTCATTATATTAATTATTACTGCTAAATATCTTACTGTACAATATTTTGTAAGCATAAAAGTGTCATATTCATGAAAATTCTTTTCTTGTTCTGTGTGTATTTTCTCACGTTTAGCGCACACAAATTAACCTTAATTTGTATTTTATTTTTTCAATAAAAACGCTATTATTTTATTTGATATTACATTTCAGGAGTCAGTTGCTCACTTCTTCAATGTCAATTATTTTGCAAAAAAAAAAAAATGATAACTTTCTAGTTTTAATTGCATTTTTCAATTAATAAGCCATTATAGTATTTTTATCAATTTTTCTATCACATTGAATTGGCTACGACTAAACTTTTAATAATTGTTGTTTAATTATAGCGCCATTTCCAAGCTATGTACCTTCTTATCGTGTTAAAAATTTATGAACGCAAAAAGACTCCATAAAATATCTTCTTCTTCGTAGTGCTACAGCCGCTCTCGGGCCTTCACTTCTTGCAACAAACGCCTCCAACTATCTCGATCCATTGACCGCGTCCTCCAATTAGAAACCCAAGCAGAGATTAACTGTGTCTGTTGACCGAGTCAGACCAGTGTTTCTTCGGTCTCCTCACTGGTCTCCGTCCTTCAGTTCTCCCAACGAATACCTTTTCGTAGTCTTACAATCGTTGAGACCTCCAGCTAATGGTTATATCGAATTCACCATTGGTCCCTGTCTAGCCTCGCTCCGACTATTTGCCTGAGGACCTGTTTTTCGATAGCGTTCAATATGATTGCGGATGCTTGGGTTAAGGTCCATGCTTCACACCCGTTGCATAACACAGGTCTTATCACAGATTTGTATACTTGGAGCTTTGTTTTCCTGTGGTCTTCAAGATCGTCAAAACTGAATAATATATTTTATTTGCGAGCTGTATTCTTCGGCGTATTTCGTTTCTTTCATTGCCAGTTCTCGCCCAAATATACACATTTGCCCACATTTTCGATATTGTGATATTTTTTGTGTTTGAGGTATTTTTGCTCAACTGCGTCATGAGCTTTGTTTTATTCCCATTGATTTATAGCCCAACTAGTTTAGCTTCGCTGTCGAGTTTCATCCAAAATTATTTGGCAGTTGTCAACATCCATATCAAAATATTGATGTACACATAGGCTACCACGTGGCTTGGCTTGTATAATAAAGTACCTCTTTTATCAACAGGTAGGTTCCTGATGACATATTCCAGAGCCAGATTGAATAGCGATGAGGCCAGCCTTCAGCCGATATTTGTGTCAAAGGCATCAATGAGTTGGTTATTGATGCGGACTTGGGAGGGCGTCGACGTCATTGCCCTTTTGGTAAGATGGACTTATTTGGCTGGGATTTCAAAGCAAACCATTATTTGGTACTGTACGTTAGATCGATAATGCTGTATGCTTGCTTAAAGTCAACGAAAATTTAGTGCACGTCTATGTTGAACTCCCAGCATTTCTCAAGTACCTGTTTGGCTGTAAACAATTGTTCTATCGTCGATCTATCTGGTCTAAGGCCACCTTGATAATCCTCAACAATACTAGTGGCGTATGATTTGATTTTTTAAGATCTTTGAAAATATTGTGCGCACCGTACAATGTAGTGATATGTCTCTATTGGTTTCGCACTGTAGTTTGTCACCTTTTTTGTGGATTGATTGTCCCCACTCCACTCTTGTTGCCAAATGTGCAGGATGATTTTATGGATGGCTTTCTGAACACCACTGCCACCATATTAAATGAGTTCCACTAGAACCTCATCGATGCCCGGCGCTTTATTATTCTTTTGGGCTTTGATGTTTGAACAAACTTCAACCAGAGTAGATGGGGCCAATGGAAGTTCTCCAGGAATATCTGTTAGCTCCAATGTTCTGGAGGCTCTTGAAATATTATGCCCATTTTTGTAGTAATCGAGCAGTCACCCTAGCAAACTTCTCGAAAACCTTCCTAACCCTTTAGAGGAAAAAAAAGATTTCATTTCTTCTATTCATGGTTGTGACTTATAAAAATTTTTTTTTCCTATTATTATTAAATGTAATTTTATATCATTTTGCTTTAATTACATTCTTCATTATATTTAACCCTTATTATTATTTAAAGTCCTTTTCATTTTTTTTTACTTCTGTAAATTTTTGAAAAATTTTAAATCTGCAAATTAAAATTTCGGACATGGGAACACTGATTTAGTGCATCCCAACTGTGTTTGCATTACCAAATGCAATCGAACTCGGCTGAGCAAGCAGCTGATTTGATTTACCGTGGCGACACGGGAAAAGAAAAAGAAGAGATTTGGACGGATCGAGAAGTCCACTGAAGATCGCGAATTCAATAAGTTATGTCGCGAGTTGGTTCGGTGCCGTGTGAACTTATTAACATCGCGTCTTAGTTAATCCTTGTTGGGAGGTTTTTGCCAATTGTTTAAAAGTTGAGGTTCGATATAGGCAACAGCAGTGCAGTGAATCATCCGGTTTCAAGACACAACCCACTACAAACGTTTCTCGACGCCTTCGATACGAGTGTGTGTAAAGGTTCACTGTCGTCCGTCAGCAGTGATTGGAATGGTGGAAATTGTTCTGTGAACACGGGCAGTGAATTAACAAAACAAATCGAAGTCAATTTTCGACTAAACTTGAAGTCTAATTGAAAATCTGGGATAACAACGGGTGTGGCGCCACTAACAACGCATTTTGGGATAGTAGGATATCTTCGCGTTGTATGGGGGGGAATTGAATCACATGAATCAGTTTTGCTCACTGGTATTTTGTGCGGAGTTTGAAATCGAAAGAAGAATAATCATTGCGTCCAACTGGGTTTGAGGAAATCATATCGAATCATCATGCAAGGGAACTGTGAAAAATTTGTGTAATTTCGATTCGCTGGCAGCAAAAATTTCTAAGCGGTGCTTTGCGATTAAAGATTTTCTTTTGGGTTACGGTGGTTACTGACGAATTTTTAGAGTGTAAACCGCGATCAGAGAGTCCGTCGAGTTATGTAGAAGAAAAAACGAAGCGGGACTCGCGGTTTGTAGGACGAGTGCGATTGCCGTCGTAATTGTGGTGGAGTTTAGAGGGAACCGGATGGGAATTGATTTTAAGAAAAAGTGAATCACGCAATTGAATTCGTTACACGTGTAGTGAATATTGCAAAATGAAATATCTACTCAGGATGACATCTTCCGTTGCTATTATAGTTGTTTTTTTGTCTGCTCCGCCTATAGTAGTCTCCAATGTAAGTATTTTCCTTGGCAACAGTAAACTTGGAAAGTCATGCAAGGAGCTTAGTACCCGATATGACCCGATTGCCCATTGTTTAAGAGCATTCGTGCAATATTTTTTCGATTCTGTGGCGCCAAGTGTCTGTGCTATTGTTCAAAGCCTCTTTCAGTGAATACTACGTGGATCTTTGCTAGAAATGTTTGTGAAAGTCTTGTCGTGCGTGATATTATCCGAACGAAAGGAAAACTGACGCACAATTAAAAATAGGCATGTTAAAGGAAGAAAGCGATGTGCTCCTCTAGGTAAATATCAATCAATTCGACCTGCAGGTACAAAGAAGACATTGAAATATGGTTGACATTTCAAGAACGGTAATTATTGCAAATTATATCTTTTCTGAAGACTGGAACTTGTTTGAGTATTAGTGCATGTGTCACTTTTCGTGTAGAAGCGTATAGCGGTGTTGATTTTACAATGTAATGAACGGAGTGCTACATAGAACTGATATATGATCGCAATTACCTCGTGCGCAATCTACAAAGTGCGAATATAAACAAGGTAAATGTTGGGAAAAATTATAATGTAGAGTTTTCATACAAATTTGAACAGCTCTACATAAAGAAAAATGTATATTTCTTTGAAGTCGAGGAAATAAGTTGGTTTCGGGAAACTAATTTACACCTGCAGTGTGCTGAAATCACTCACTGAGAAAAATAAGTGAGCAGAAGTTCCAATCGTTTTAAGCCGACAACGAGATTGTTCACGATTGGTCGCCATACTATTTGGGCTATATAATTGCTTAGCCGGTTTTCTGATGATGGCGATGGAAGTGCCATGCTGTTGTATGCTTATTATGTTCAACAATTAGCCGATAAGAATGATGCGAGACCATATTGGAATCGGGCAAGCATTGTAATTAAAGCACAATCATTGTCATTCACTGGGCTGTAGCTACAGATAGTAATGTGTGGTAAAAATGGATAACGCTATGCCAAAATGCCAACAATTTGTAGACAAAAACATATGGATACAACATTCAACTGAGATAATATGTATTTTAGATGCAGCAGCAGTTAAAACAAAAATGTTATAAATTATGTGAAGGACGATAAAGAGATTCTTTTATAAGGAACAAAAGAAAAAAAAAACAAAACAAAAACGAAATGATTGAAAAGCACGTATTGAATGTTTCTCTCCCTATATATTACTGATCAGCATAATTGTGTTTGGTTCTTTGCCGCAACTGTTATATTTTCTATAAATTTCGGATTAGTGTATTTTGAGTCAAAGCATTATAAATGTATGTATAAAAAGAAGCATAACCTTATATATTAAAACAAAACAAATAGAATATTTAAGAAAAAGGACACAGACAGGACTGAAACTGACAATTGAAAAATTAAAAAACAAAAAAATGAAACAAGTTTGTTTTGGAAACGAAAAGACTACATAAAAACAAATATATTATAATTAAAATTTATTTTCTTTGCATTTTGGATGGCAAAGAATTTGCAGAAGGAGAAAATATTAGTCATTTTCTTTGGTTGATTGATGTATTTTTTTAAAACATGAAACGTTTTGTTGTTTTCGTGAGAAATTAAGCAGTAGACTTCAGTGCGCTTTTCATGTAACATTTTAATGTACATATGCACACATGTATGAGGAATTTATTACTCATACGAAAAAATATAATTATTTAGAGATATAAATTATATAGATACGAATAAAAAATAGCAACAAATCAAAAAAAACATTGAAGTACATAATTTGAAACTGTTGCGTTCATTGCTATCTAAATTATATTTAAATAAATGGATTGTTAAAGCTTAAATCTCGGTCTTTCCCTTCCCTGAAACCTGACCGGAAATAGGACCCGCATCGATGGCAGGCTCCTCCGCTAAAATGGGCTAGCCATCGAACGCGCTCTTTCCTTTTTTTAACAGGGGCTCTTGCCAGCCTTCCGCTCGCGCGCCCTTTTATGACATAGGGTTATCGGTTACGTTTGTATTCCTCATTTGAGGGAAAAAGTCATGCAAATTATGTTTGTATGAGTTTTTCACTTAAATGGGAAATACATGGCCTGGTCTATGTTTGGACCTTTATCCAGTTGGGAGGGTGCAAGGGGGCACTGCTTCCACCTGTATGCCCCACTTTTATTTGTGGGCCATAAGTATCGTCGGTAACGACAAAGTCATCTTAAGTCCGCCTGTTTTCTCCAGGCCGAGTTTGTTCTTTGAGTCAGCAATTTTCTTTGACCCTCAGTAGGTCACCTTTTTGTCGACTTCGGTCGATATTTATTTGACCCTTGAAATTCGTGGATGCGAAATTTTTTTGTAGTGGGTCCTTGTGCTCGGGAAAAGAACCCGCCCCACGACACCGCAATGCAAGCCTGCCAGCGCATTCACGCGTCCCCAGACAAGGCCAATCTCGGCAGATTTTACCATTCTCTTTCACCGAGGCAGCAGACCATCGCTGCAGTCTTGGACGGACATTTAATCTACGTAATTCACTACATCTTCCCTTAATCTTGTTTTCATCAGCGATGATGTTGCCGATGTCATCACGGCAGAGCGTGTTCTTGGGCTGGTAACTACGTTTCAGGCTTTTCACTACTTTGTATGCTTGTCTAGTGTTGTCGCTCACTAGCTTTACAACGATACTTCTCATTTGGTTGTCATAGTATTTTCTTTTCATAATTCTAATTATCCTCCTCTGAAATTCGTCCTGGTTTTCCTAATTAAATATTGCTTGAATTGTTGAATTGATTGTTCTTATCTAATGCATTCGTCTGTTCTGCCATAGTCTCAATCACCGCTTTCACTTCTACCCAGAGATCGTTGCTTGTTTTCAGCGATATATTTGATAAGATGGGAGCTAGCTGGCTGTCAATGGTCTCTATGAAATTTTTTGCTAAAGACGACATTTGAAAACTTTTGTAAATGTCTGGTCTTCGCCGAACACGCCTTTGATCCGAGTTACAATTGGCTCCTCGGTATGTACGGACGTCAAGTATGCTCGAGGCCTAACGCTGTTGGATCAGAACATGGTGATCTGATTATCTGTGTTGCCATCCGGTGATACCCAGGTCATTTTATGTATGCGTCGATGTGGGAAGCAAGTCGAACGTATGACTAAATTTCTGCCACATGCGAAGCCAATCAGATGTTGGCCGTTGTGATTCATTTCATTGTAGAGGCCATATACCCCAGTCGTTCCCCGATGAGATAGCTCATTGCCAACCTTAGCGTTGAAATCACCCAGAATTATTTTATCGTTGTTTGTAGGCAATAAATGGACTTATCTTTCCAGATAATTGCAGAAAGTTTCTTTAGCTTCTTTGGCCCTCTCTTCGATCGGGGCGTATACTTTTCAGCCAAATTTTGAAGAATTTCACTTTTAGACGGTTCGCACACAATCGTTTTTTGATTGCTTTAAAACCAATAACGTGCGATTTGAAATCTGTATCGACAATGAAGGCCACTCCGAATTCTCGCTTTGCAGCAGGCTTGCTCCTTTTGAATAGTATGTGCGATCTCATATCTTGAATATCACTTCCAGTCCAATTCGTTTCCTGGATTGCCTGTTGTAAAAGGTATTTAAGAACGCCAGAGTAGTTCAGTGATCCGACATTCCTTGATCCAATGCCATAGTCCTTTATTCGGTTGCGAGGTTGTTGCCGTAGATTCAATCATCCCCGAGGCCTTGTTGCATGTGTCGAATCAATTTAGGATTTTGTAGGGACGGGGAGTTAGTCCATCGTTTTTTCAATTCCGTTATCAGGCGCGAAAGACTCGCCTTCACTCTCTTACATCACCACAAAGAATGTGGGTATAAGCAAGATTTAGTAGCAGAGCTGCAGGTGTATTTGCGGTTATTGGCATTTCTCGGCTTTAGTGTCCCATCATTGGGGAAGCAGTAGGCCCAATGTGTGGCCCCGAGACCATTTACTACGATTTGCTCGTGGCGTTTAGAATGAGAAAAACAAAATGTTTTTCTATCAAGCCCATAACCAAAAATCTCAACAAAACAGCAGATAGTTAAAGAATAATACATGAATAACAAAGAAATCTCTCATCACCAGCGACGTAGGGTATCCAAAACATTGACATATCTTTAATAGACAACTTGTCCAAATACCTTACTCAAGTTCAAATCAAAAGAAAATAACTGGTCACGAAAAAACTACAACCAAGCACTTCACGCGCATCAAATAAATAACTTTCTTTGCTTTCTTGGTATTACGAGGTTTGAGAGACACTGCATTTTCTTCACACTTCTGTCATAACATCGAATGACGGCCGGCATTTTTTCATCGTTCTTCCGTGCAAAGGTTACTAAATTTGGAATAAATTTTGTGCGACAATTAAACTCCATCATGGCGTTGCAAGAAGTATCATCTTATAAAATGTTTGGCGGCTTTCAAAAAGTATTTTCACATCACTCCAAAGAATTGGCATGTGATATGAAATTTGGAATTTATTTACCGCCGGAATCGGAAAGCAAACAAGTTCCAGTTCTATACTGGCTAAGTGGATTAACATGCACCGAGGAAAATTTCGTCACAAAAGCTGGTGCACAAAAATATGCAGCAGAACATAATATTTGTATTGTTTGTCCCGACACATCGCCTAGAAATGTCAATTTGCCCGGTGAAGATGATTCCTATGACTTTGGTTCGGGAGCAGGATTTTACTTGAATGCTACACAAGAACCGTGGAAGAAACACTATCGAATGTTTGATTATGTGTGCAAGGAGCTTATTAGCCTGGTAACCGAAAACTTCCCAATTGTGCCTGGAAAGCAGAGTATTTGTGGGCATAGTATGGGAGGACATGGAGCCCTGATATGTGCTCTTAAGAATCCCGGATTGTATAGTTCAGTATCAGCGTTTGCACCTATTTCGAATCCAATTAATGCCCCTTGGGGTCAAAAAGCATTCAAAGGTTATCTTGGAGATGCTGAAGACACTTGGAAGGAATGGGATTCTACAGAACTCTCTAGTGCTTATGATGGCGTTCCAATGGAATTGTTCATTGATCAGGTAAAGCTTTGCTAGATTGAATTTTTCAAAACATTTGTTGTAAATATAATCTTTAAAGGGAACGGAGGATAATTTTTATAAACAAAAGCAGTTATTACCGGAGAATTTAGTTGCAGCAGCCGCTAAAAATGATCGCTTGAAATGTGTCCTTAAAATGAGGGAGGGATACGACCATAGTTACTACTATATCGCAAGTTTTATTGGAGAACATGTTGAATATCATGCGAAGTTTTTGAATGTATGAAAATAAAGTTTTTGCTATTGAATTTGTAATCGAAGGTGTTGATGTGATTTTTACAAGAAATTGCTGCACGAACAAATGAAGTTCGATTAAATTAGCTCAGTAAATAAGGTTATAAACAAAGTTAACTCACATTAATTCAAGAGCGTCGGTGGTGTAATGGTCAGCATAGTTGCCTTCCAAGCAGTTGATCCGGGTTCGATTCCCGGCCGACGCACTCTTTTGCTTTTTAGCTATTTTTATATGATTTATTCAGTTTATATTGGCCTAAGAGAGAGAGAAGAGGAGTAAGTCTATCCGTGTAAAACCCTGTATGTGAATTCCGATATTTTGCTTGTACAGGCGGTTTTTGCGAGGGAAGGGGAAATCATAACAAACGTCAAAATTTTGTTTACGGCTTCGTGCATTTATCGTTGTCAATATGCGGAAAGTATCATTTTCTCGCGATTTTCGTGAAAACGGTAGTGAATATTTAAGTGGTGAACGTAATTCATACTGCTTCGGTTAGTTTCACACGATATATAGTGAAAATTTATCAAATCAAGTGACTCAAAAATTAGAAAACGACAATGCACTGTTCGGTTCCGTGTCGCCCGAGTTTCAATAGTGGCTCGAGCGGAAAATCGTACTTTTGGTAAAAATTGATAGTTTCATTGATTTATAATCGTAAGAAAGTTTATTTTCAATAGTTTCAATTTGTGAATCGCAAGAAAACTGCTCAAAAATATTTGCAATTAATTGTTTTGATTGCTTCATATTTTGCCGGATATCTTGTGGCTTAAAGCAGAAGCGGCACAAAATTGGAGCATTTTTAAGGGGGTCTTAATTCATTGTAACTTTTTATCATTTTAGAATTCTGAATGATATTTGTGCAAAAATGGAATGGCGCTGAATTCTCGGGATAAATCCGGAAATAAAACGTTCGCAAGTTTGCGAATATCATTTCAAGGATGACGACGTCGTTTATTTGAATCTAAGCTAAAAGTGTAAGATAGCTATTCTTAAATTAATCTTTTGCACAAAATTCAAGTATCTCATATTTTTAGACTCGATGTGGAATTGAATATATTAACACCTTTACATCCACTTTTGGACATGTAAGTATATTTCATAATTGATTAAAATGCCGATTTCAAATTTTTTATTTTAGAATTCAACTACGAATAGGACAAAGTTTTGTTCAAATTCCGAATTTAATTCAGAATGTGTAAGTTTACATGTATTTGCCATTTTCGTTCCTAAGTATCTAATTTTAGTGCGATTATGAAACGATTTCTTCGGTTTCGGCGAATAAGTCCATTGGCCTGAATAGGGTAAGTGTTATTTAGTTTCCTGAACATTACATTTAGCCCGCTCAATTTCAGGACTCTTGGACCAGAAACGACGAAATTGTGAGCATGTCATCTGAATGATTTAGTGGGCTCTAAATCAAATTTGAAGAACGCGTATATTTCTTACATTAGATGTGAAAGCTGCAAAAAAATGTATCATTTCTATTTTTTAATTAATATTCGCACAAAATAAAATATATATTTTAGAGTCGATGTCAAGTTGCGGATACTAACATCTCTACAGCTACTTTTGGACATGTAAGTATATTTCATGTTTGACTATTTTTTTATTTATATTTATCTTTATTTCAGAAATCAACTTCAGAGATTAAGCTAAGTTTAGTGCGGTTTCCAAACAATTCCTTCAGCGGCGAATAAGTTGATTGCCCTGGATAGTGCAACACCCTCAATTTCAGGACTCTTTGACCGGAAATGACGAAATCTCCAACTGTCTTCACCCAAATATTTTAGTGGGATCTAAACGGAATTTGGAGAAGGTATGAATTTCTTATCCTAAATTTTAATGTGAATTTTAATCCCCTCTATTTTAGAACATGCTTTTGACGAAGTCCATGATACCTTTTCATATTTTGTATAATGTCGTCATGATAATTTTCCGGTTACATATTAATATTGATTTAAGCCCTTCAGCAGCAATGTTGTCTATGGAAAGCCTTGAAAGTGTCAGTTTAATATATGATTAGTAGCATCAATTATGACATTTTTTATTCAGGCTTCTAATCGAAAAAAGTCAACGGGAGATGGTTCATACGGCTTGCAGTATTAATGTGAATTTAAATACATCACCTTAAATTTGAACATAGTAAACAAAAATAAAGAAGTAAAAGGTACCATTTTGCATTTCATTCTTATAATGGTGCTTTATATAATATAAGTAATTTAATCAAAAAGATGGAAGATTGATTTTATCTAAGCATTAGGATTCACTTTCCAGCTTGAACAAATACAAGAAAATTGTTTTGCAGGATTTTAATTTTATTTTAGGGTAGATAATTTTTCCGCTTGTTTAATACTAACAATAGTGTTTTACTAAAGTATGCTACGTGAACATTGTATGTGATTTCTTCTGTTTAATCAGGATGGTAATTAAATGCTACATTTTTTCTAAAAAGGCGAACAACATATCAATCAAAGAACGTTTTTTAGAGAAGCTGTTATTCACTTAGTACAAACAATGTATGATCATAAGTGGTCACTATTACTCCCTTTTATGTTTGTTCATCAAAAAGTATCTCAACACCAGGTATTATTTTGTCTAAAAAAAAAAGTCAAAAAGATATTCTATCCACCAAAAACTGAATAAAACAATTCGCTTTTACTGTATGTAAGAAAAAAATATTCAACAGAAAGAGTATTGCCGTTAATATTATTTTATCAATAAAATACCAACAACAATTCCAACGGCCTGGAAATAACTCAGAATAATTTACATAGCATTTTGATTTAGCTAAAGAGTATGTGGGCTATTTACGAATGTATTTATACATTATTATCATTATAAATTATTATCAGATTAATGTTCAATAATAAGCATGAAGGCGATTGGAATCTGCTGAAAAATATACCTCAAAAAACTAAACAGTGACTCTTCATTATCTAATTCAAATTTTTCAATAACCTCTATAAATACATCTTCCTTGATTGCATTTTAATCCAAAGTTTAGTACAATAGTAAATTTATTTTTAGTTAAATATTTTCGGTATGGTGCTATCAATTTGAATTTTCCCGCCATATGATTAAGTTTGCCCCTCTTGTGATGAGACTACCCATGCTTTAAGCCAATACCACTACAATCAAAGAAACCTTACAAACACAAAGCCGACATTCGGAAATTTTTGGAGCTATCATTTACTCCTTTTCTTCCCTCCCTAAGATATTGGCTCACAAAATAATTTCAGTTGCAAACGCATTTGATTTCATACAAAATTTTATGAAAGATAAAAAGCCAATCGTTTCCCGTTCTCTGTGTCGCAAGCCCGAAGCAATCCTCAAAGGATTTATGATTAATTCTACGTCTAGCCTTCGTTGCATATAGACGTATTTTTAATTCGCTCGTGTAAAGTTTTCATAAAATTAAATTTTTTTTTTTTAAAGTCAGTCCAAGGTTAATTTTGGTTTTTATTGGAAAAAGCTTATATCGTTGAAGCAATCGACCCACGGAATCATATCGAATATTATTTTACTTCGATAAATGAAGAAAAGCATATAATGCAAAGCCATATTCGGGAATGCTGGTATGGAGGAGCCCGACGGCTTCCCACCGTTGGGGGAATCCGGGAAGACAAGCTATACAAAATTCGCGGAATCTCAATAAAAGAGACAAAACCAGGACGCAAAACCCAAATAGTTGAAAACCAACTTCGACATGAAAATCAAGAATTAAGACTACGACTACAATCCCTCGAAGATCTGTTCAAGAGAGGAATGAATGCACGACCGATAAAGCAAATTAATAAGGAAAATAAGCCGAAGAAAGCTGCAAAACAAGCTATTCCATGAGAAATCCCAAGTGCTGGAGGCACTAACGACAGCCAAAACTATTATGCAGCGCTAGATGGACTACAACAAGAAATGGAAGTTGTATTGAGGTAATTCTAAACAAGAAAACGTTGTTAATTTTAATCCGTTTTTAAAAAATAAAAATAAGGAGAAGAAACCAGCTCTCAGTTCGGCAGGTTCCTCTGAAAAAGCATCCAAAAATACAGAAAAAGTTCCGCTAATTAACGTGTTCGGTCAAAGCGGGGAAAATATGGGTCGGCTATTGGCAGCCGAAAGTAAACTAACCAAATTCGAGATTAAAAGAATCAATGCCGAAAAATTAACTATTAGAACGAAATAACTGGTTGATTTCAAGTCAGCCAAAAATGCGATGAATTCTGCGAAGAATCTACATTCACCCTCAAAAGAATCAGAGCTTTTTGTTGAAGGGCTTGGGCTGCGGAGAGGATACCGTCGATCTTCTTCAGGTGTTCAAGGAAGCTGCCCCTGAAATTGAATTTATTTCCATTAAAACCTTCGCGACAAGAAGATTGACAGTAGAAAAGAAGAATTTACCACTTTACCTCGTACAGATTTCAAATAAGAGCAGTCCAAGTGCCCTTCAACAAATAAGGTACTTGAATTTCAGTGTGGTGAGGCGGGAACGCCTCCAGAAAAGGAAAGTCTACCAGTGTTATCGGTATCAAAGATTTGGCCATTCGGCTACCAACTGCGCCATGCACTATCGGTGCGCCAAATGTAAAGACGTTCATGCTCCCGGTGAGTGCAAATTGGCTCAGACGAAACCTAAAGAAAAATTATACTGTGTTAACTGCGGAGTTTTTGGCCATCCGGCATCATATCGAGGATGCTCCCGATGTCAAGATGCGAAAGTAAAATTTGTTCCAAAGAAAACACAAGAGCACCGCAGTTGCTTCCATCCCAACTTCGTCAAGCCCGGAATATCATTTGCACTCGCCGCTCGAGGACCAGCGGATAATGCTGCAAATAATGTAAATAGTGCAAGTGGCAATAATGAAGTGCTTCTCAAAATTTACCAGCAACTAAATTCTTTATCGGAGTGAATCGATAAACAAGATACAAAAATTAACTTTGTTTTTCAGCTTCAAAATAATTTGACATCCAGTAACATTTCCATGGATAGGATTCGTCTCATCTCGTTCAACGTCAACTCCATTGTTACTCTTCATCGATGCGACTATCTCCTTGAATTTATTGTTAAGCAAAAGCCTGACATAGTGTTTCTCACTGAAATCCACCTCAATTCATGGCGCTCCATGACATTCAAGGATTTTGAATTCGTAAGAAACGATAGGGAAAACGGTGATGAGGGAGATAGCGCCGCGATATTGGTTAAAATACCCTATTGATTCCACAATATTGATAAAGTCAAATTCAAAAGCTTTGAATCTCTTAAAGTGTCCGTTCTCAAGATTTCACTGCCAGGTGGGGATTACCTCTTCATCATCCCTGCCTATGCAACTGGTCGAAATGTTCTCAAGTTCAAGGAGGAGCTCAATTCTTTGTTTGAAATACTCGAATTGAACAGGCTGCATACTTATTATATTCTTGCCATTGACTTGAATGCCCGGCATACATCATGGGCGAATGCCAACAATAATCTAAGAGGTGTATTCCTGAAATCGTGGATAACAGAGAAACAAATTGAATACAGATGCAATCTATATGGGTCGGAGTTCCCAACATACCCTAGGACAGTGAGGTCAGCAATCAATGGGCGGAAAAACTGAGGGGTATTAGCCCACAGGACCCAAATGGCATTTTCGCGAAAGTGAATAGCATATTTCTTAAGAAGTCTCGAGTGAAGGTATTGAATCTTGGAGTCGCTAATGATGAGATAAATCTTCTCAATAAGGCTGGTATCGAAATTGATAGTACGACTCCGGATGGAAATGGAAACAGGATTATATGTGATGAATTGCAGAATCTTACCCTGATTGGAACTCATTTTGAACAGGTTCAACTGCCAAACCCTGAGAGAGGTAACCAAATATTTTCAGAGGCCGTTGAAGCAAAAGTTTCCGACTTAAAATCAAGCCTGAACGGCCAATCAATTCTTCATTTCAATCAAACAATGACATCTGTTCATTTTGATTATTTTTTCAACTATGAAGACTTGTGTTTCATATTTGGCAGGATAAACAGCAAAAAATCATGTGATACTGACGATATTCCAAAGCATTAAACGCTCACATTGAGAATTATGACTTGATGCCGAATTGCCAATTTATAATTGTGCCAGGCATTCCACCATACATGCGATAACGAAAGTAACCTCAGACATATGTTGGAAACTAAATGTTAGAGAATGTGTTGGAGCGTGTCTCATTGATATTGAGAAAGCTTTCGATACGGTGTGGTTCTTCTCCTTCTTCTTCTTGGCACTACAGCAGCAAATAGCGTCTCCAACTGTCACGGTCCATGGACGGCGTCTTCCAATTCCGAAATCCGAGCAGCGATGAACTGTCTTCGTCGACTGAGTCAGAGCAGCGTTTCCTCGGTTTCCCTACTAGTCTCCGGCCTTCAGTTCTCCCAACGAATCCCTTTTTAGGTATCCGTTGTCCGTCCATACGATTCATGTGGCCAGCCCATTGCAGCTTCCGCAGTCTTATAATCGCTGAGACCTCCGGCTCGTCAAAAATTTCATACAGCTCATGGTTGTATCGAATTCGCCATTGGTCCCCGTCTAGCTTCGCTCCGATTATTCGACTCAGGATCCGTCGCTCAAAGGCGTTCAATATATTTGCGGACGCTTGGGTTATGATCCATGTTTCACACCCATAACATAGCACAGGCCTTATCGCAGATTTGTATACTTGGAGGTTTGTTCTCCTGTGTAACATATGCAGCTGGTCTTCAAGATCGTCAATACTGAATAAAATGTTTTATTTGCGAGCTGTATTTCGTCTCTTTTGGCTCCTAAATACACAAATTCGCTAACATTTTGCGATACTGTATTCGCCAAGTGTGATATTTTCTGTATTTGAGGTATTTTTCCTCGACTCTGTCATGAGCTTTGTTTTATTATCATTGATTTGTAGCCCTACTAGTTTTGCTTCGCTGTCGAATTTCAGGAAAAGTTCTTTGGCAGTTGTTAATGACCGTGACAAAATGTTGATGTCATCCGCATAGGTTACTACTTGGCTCGACTTTTATAGTAATGTACCTCGCGTATCGACAGGTAGATTCCTTATGACGTACTCCAGAACCAAATTTAATAGCAATGGGGCCAGCCCATCTTTCTGCTTTAGTCCGATATTTGTGTCAAAGGCATCGGTGAGTTGGTTATTGATGCGGACTTGGGAGGTTGTCGACGTCATTGTCATTTTGGTAAGATGGACTAATTTGGCTGGGATGCCAAAGCAAAGCATTATTTGGTACAGTACGTTACGATCAATGCTGTCGTATGCTTGTTTAAAGTCAACGATAATTTGGTGTACGTCTATGTTGAGCTCCCAGTATATTTTAAGTACCTGCTTGACTGTGAACAATTGGTCTATTGTCGATCTACCTACTCTAAAACCACCTTCATTCCCCTCAATAATACTGTTGGCGTATAATCCGATTTTATTTTCTAAGGTTTTTGAAAATATTTTGTACGCCGTACTAAGTAGTGATATGTATCTATAATTTGCGCACTGTAGTTGGTCACCTTTTTTTGTGGATAGAGAATATAATTGACTGGCTCCACTTTTTCAGCATATGTTCTTGTTGCCAAATGTGCTGGATGACTTGGTGAATAGCTTTATGAACACTACTGCCACCGTATTTGATGAGCTCCACTGGAATCTTGTAAATGGCCGGCGCTTCAGTTTTCTTTTGGGCTTTGATGATAGGACATACTTCACCCAGAGTTGGTGGAGCCAATGGAAGCTCTCCGAAGACATCATCGATGTTCTGGAGCTGTGCGGAGTATTAAGGAGATTTATAGTAATCGAGCAGTCACACAAGCAAATCGCTCGAAAACCTTCCTATCTCCTATTCAAAATTTTAATGGCAGATTTAGATTTTGGAGCCTTTCGATGTCAAATTTTTGTAGCGTGCTGGTTTTCGCCATATATGCCTTTGACATACGCCATCGATAGGTTAATTTGATCAATTAATGATCTGAGTTACAATTACCTCCTCGGTATGTACGGAGGTCAAGTATGCTCGAGGCCGTACGTTGTTGGATCAGAACATGATCGATCTGGTTTTGTGTCTTGTCATCCGTCGATACCCAGGTCATTTTATGAGTGCGTCGATTTGGGAAGCAAATTGAACGTATGACTAGATTTCTGCTACATGCAAAGTCACTCATGTTTTGAAGATTGCTCTGCCGTCTAGATGAGCAGATCATCAGCAAACGCTCCCAATGATCGCGTTGGCGACACGGTATAATCAAAGCCGTTCAATAGCCTGCGAATGAATATTGAGAAGGGCAGAGGCGCAGTATATGTTACCTGCTGTAGACCATCAGTTACAACAAATAATTTCCCATATAACATATTGCACATTATGGTGACAAGGCGTCTGAGGAATCTGTCCTGAAGGAGTTTAAAAATTAGTCCATCTAACAACACCATATCGAAGGCTTTCTCCCTATCGATGAGACTCGCTCCAACACATTCTCTATCATTTAGTTTCTAACTGATGTCTGAGGTTACTTTCGTTATCGCATGTATGGTGGATTGCCTGGCATGAAAACCAAATTACCAGGAAATAGCGCCTCCAACTGTCCATGGATCGCGTCCTCCAATTTCGAAATCCGAGCAGCGTGAACTGTCTTCGTCGACCGAGTCAGACCAGCGTTTCCGGCATCAAGCTATATTTCTCAATGTGAGTGTTTAATGCTTTGTTAATATCACTTCAAACATCTTTGTGATGTTAGGCAGCAAGCTGAGTAGGCGATAAATTTTGGACTTGAAGGTTCATTCCCTTTCTTCAAGATTGGAAACACCTTAACCTTTTTGCACTCATTTGGGAAATATGAATTACTCAACATGTTGTTGAACAAACAATATGCAATAATTCCTAATAGCAACCTCAGGCAAATGTCGGAGAGCTATATTTGGAATACCGTTAGTACCATATGATTTCTTGCTGTTTATCCTGCCAAATATGAAACACAAGTCTTCATAGCTCACGAAATAATCAATAAGATTCAAGCGCGGTATGTCAGATATTAATGCTTCATTGAAATGAAGAATTGATTCGCTGTTCAGGGTTGATTTGAAGTCGGAAACTTTTGCTTCAACGGGCTCTGAAAATATTTAGTTCCCTCTCTCAGGGTTTGGCAGTTGAACCTATTCAAAATGAGTTCCAATCAGGGTAAGTTTCTGCAATCCATCACATATAATCCTGTTTCCGTTTCTATCCGGAGCCGTACTATCAATTTCGATACCAACCTTATCGAGAAGATTTATCTCATCACTAGAGACTCCAAGATTCGATACCTTCACTCGAGACTTCTTAGGGAATATGCTATTCACTTTCACGAAAACGCCATCTGGATCCTGTGGGCTAGTACCCCTCAGTTTTTCCACCCATTGATTGCTGACCTCACTCCTGAAGTATGACCGGATTAAGTTCCGGACGCGTTACGGTCGCTATCGTAAGGAAGCACCTACGGTTTCCGTTGAGGACTATTATAGCTGAATTCAAGTCTTGCGTCAGCAATACAGAGGTCCAAATATGAATTTGTCGTAGGGTATGTTGGGAACTCCGACCCATATAGATTGTACCTGTATTCAATTTGGTTCTCTGTTACCCACGATTTCAGGAATACACCTCTTGGATTATTGGTGGCGTTCAGGTCACCAGCAAGAATATATTAATTATGCAGCCTGTTCAATTCGAGTATTTCAAAAAAGGAATTGAGCTCCTCCTTGAGCTTAAGAACAGTTCCACCAGTTGCATAGGCAGAGATAACGAAGAGGTTATCCCCACCTGGCAGTGAGATTTTGATAACGGACACTTCAAGAGATTCAAAGCTTTTGAATTTTTGGAAACAATACGGTCTTCGAACCAATATCCCGATGCCATCTCCCCCATCACCTATTACTCTACCGTTTCTTACGAATTCAAAATCCTTGAATGTCATGGAGTGCCATGAATTGAGGTGGGTTTCAGTGAGAAGCATGTCAGGCTTTAGTTTAACAATGAATTCAATGAGATAATCACGCCGATGTATAGTAACAATAGAGTTGACGCTGATCGAGATGAGACGTATCCTATCCATGGGATATTTTGAGGCATTTGAAACCCCTAAACGCTGAAAGACAAGATTAATTTTCGTATCTTGTTTATCGATTCTCTCCGATAAAGAATTTAGTTGCTGGTAAATGTTGAGAAGCAGCTCATTATTGCCACTTACATTATTTACCGCATTTTCTGTGCAAATGATACTCCGGGCTTGACGAAGTTCGGAGTTAAGACACTACGGTGTTCTTGTGTTTGCTTTGGGACAAATTTTACTTTCGCATCTTGATATCGGGAGCATCCTCCATATGATACCGGGTGACCAAAAACACAGCAGTTAACACAGTATAATTTCTCTTTTGGCTCCGTCTGAGCCACCAGAAGCATGAACGTCCTTGCATTCGACGCATCGATAATGCATGGCGCAGTTGGCAGCCGAATGCCCGAATCGTTGACACCGATAACACTGGTTGACTTCTCTTTTCAGGAGACGTTCCTACATCACCACTCGGAAGTTCAAGTATCTTATTTGTTGAAGAGCACTTGGACTGCTCTTATTTGAAATCTACACTAAATAAAGTGGTAAATTTTTTTTTCTACCCTTAACCTTCTTGTCACGAAGGTTTTAACGGAGATGAATTCAATTTCTGGTGCTACTTCCTTGAACACCTGAAGAAGATCGACGGTATCTTCTCCGTAGTCCAACTCTTCAATAAAAAGGTCTGGTTCTTCTCACTTTTCGGGGTATATGTGGAGTGTGGAACCTCCCCAGAATTTAGAACATTTTTAGCTGATTTGAAATCAACTAGTGATTTCGTTCTGATAGTTGATTTTTCGGCATTGATTCTTTTAATCTCGAAATTAGTTAATTTATTTTCGGCTGCATATAGCCGAACCGTATCCTTTTCGCTTTGACAGAACACATTACTTGGCGGAACTTTCTCTGTATTGTTGGCAACTTTTTGAGGAGGACCAGCAGAACTGCGAGCTGGTTTCTTCTTCTTATTTTTATTTTTAAAGTGAAGGATAAAATTATCATGGCTATCTTGATTAACATTACCTTCAATATTTTCGTCAACGTCCATTTCTTGTTGGAGTGCATGCAGCGCTGCATAGTAGTTTTGGCTGTCGTTAGTGCCTCCAGCACTTAGTATTTCTTCTGGGATGACTTGGTTGACAGCTCTCTTCGCCTTACTTTCCGTATTCATTGACCTTACCGACTCTGCATCATGAATTTTCTTCGGTCTCTTGTACATATCTTCGAACGTTTTCAGTCGTAGTTTCAATTCCTGTATTTCGCTTGAAGTCGACTCACTTCTTGTTTGTCCTCGACTACTTGAGTCTGACGCCCGCCATCTGTGGAGTCCTGTTTACTCGTGTGTCTTCTTTTATTGACGCTTGCCGACAATTTCGCATTGCTACTCTCCCCGGGGGGGGCCCCAACAGAGGGAAGCCGTGTGGCTCCTCCATACAGCAGTCCCGAGTTAGTCTTTGGTTTATTTGCTTTTGTTAATTTATTGATTCCGTGGGTCGCTGCCTTCGACGATAAATGCTTTTTCCAATAAAAACAAAATTTGCTTTTGACTGACTTGTAGAAAAGTTAATTTAATTTTTTGAAACTGACTTGTGAAAAATTAATGACAGGAGCGATTAAAAACACGCCTACACGCAACGAGTGCTAGACCTAGAGTCGACCATTGATGTATCCACCTCGAAAATGCATTCATATTGCGAACACCATTTATGGAAGGTTCGGGTTTCTTCTGCACTGAAAATCGATTTGAAAATGGTGTATCCCCGAATCGCGTCTTTCAAAAGATGTTGATTGACTAGGGGCGACGGAAAATCGCTCCTGATTCTAAAGATAACAAGCCTCGACGGAAAAAAAATAGATTATCAAGAAAGCAAAAAATGTAACCCAAAAAACTTGGGAGAAAATGTTTTAAGATCTTGACTGATTTACTACAACGTATACTTTCGTCACTTACTATCAAATAGAAAACAATTTCTAGAGTCCGATAGCAGCCGTATTTTAGTGATTTATAACAAAAAACTTGCATGTCTTTTGAGTCTTTGGCAAAATCTTCACTCATCATCCTGATATTTAAGTTTCTCGTGCATGAACCGTTCGTCAGTTACTTGAGTATTACCACAAACTCTCATAAATCATGTCTCTGATCATAACAGCCCTAAAATACGAGTATACAGTCATATTTATACGTCACATTTTTTGATAAAAAAAAATAATAATCGCGCATTAGTACAATTCGAACCTTGGCGTTGAGATTTTTTAGGGAATCATATTTCATGAGCGTAACGGTACTCGTTGTGATATGGTCAGTATCACGCTCAACCATGTGATTATTACCTGATTTTTCAATCAGTACCCATCACACCCGAGTAGGCTGATAGTCGGACAGAAGCGCCGCGAGCACAAACACATTGTCGCCAACGAACTTTGAATTGGAGAACTGCTGCGTTAGCGGTCACCACTATCATTCGATATGCTTTATGAAATCATGTTCGCTCATTTTACTTCGTCGTTAGTCCCACAAGAGAAATCCATCGATTTGAAGATAACTGTATATTCTATGGATTTCCTTAACATTCTTCTTATCTCTCTCTATGTGGGACATATGCTCGGGCAGTGTGAATATTAAAAAGGGTACTTAGGATAACTTGCATGTGCCAAGGATTAGGGGAAACCTTTTCTAGCAATTTCTTCTTTAACGCGCTCCGCTGAAAAAGGACTTCTTGTAATCTGAAGTCGCGTAAGGGCATAGTAAAATGAAGCATAGCCGAAAGTAATGTGTCAAACGATTAAAGGCTATGTTCTCTTCCTTGTGTTGCTGGGAGTCCCAAACTGAGGGCGTCAAAACCCTTCACATAACTACCACAAAAAAAAACCACGATTTGCTTAACGTAATCTTCAGAAGGTAGTGAAGGAAACTTACGATTGATGAACTTATTTTCGAGTTCTTGTCAGTACATTTACAACTGATCTCAATTTTAGTTAATTATTTTTTTGCAGACCAATTCTCTTTTTTCTTAAAAAGCCGTCAGGTCTTGCTTTTTTGAATGAGCAGACGCGTTTCGACTCCTTTGAGTCGTCTTCAGTGTGAGAAAGAAAATGGGTTTATATATGTACATAGGTGTAGAATAGGTTAAGCAACCTAGTGCCTACCTGCTTAACCCATCCTACATCTATATAAAGTCATTTCCTTCCACACATCCTTTAGACACTGAAGATGACTCAAAGGAGTCGAAACGCGCCTGCACACACAAAAAAGCAAGGCCCGACGGCTTTTCAAGAATAAAGATCTGAATTTTTCTGAAAACTCAAAATTTGAATGTGTTATGAATTTACTAGCGCTTTTGCGTTAATATAGAAACCATTATACATCACAATTCACAGGATTTTATGCAACGACTATATTTAATTGATCCACAAGCCTTAAGTACATTTCATTGGTATTTCAACGAATTTCAATCAAGTTGATCACTGAAATTCCTTCTGACCGTTTTCGTTATATTCACTTAAATCCCGATCAGCCCTATAGTAAATCAAATCATTATTAGATAAATCTCCAAATAACGGAACAAATTTGTTAGAATCACCGGCCAGATTCAAATTAGCTTCTTTACCAATTGCCAGCAATTTCCCATAGAGTTGCTCATCATCTTCTAATGCTTGATCAAAATCTTTCCATGCAACGAATCTAAATCGTTGGCTGTTTAACATATCCCGTGAAAGGACGTCATAGAAGGAATCGGCATCTAATGGTTGAATAAGATGATAACCATGTAAATGGTCAACATTAAAATTATCCGACATCTTCTTGGAGAGTGTCACAAGTTCATCATTCCATGGTTCAGTAGCGTCATTAGATGAGGTTTGATCAGCCTAGTTTATTAGGGGGAATATGATTAGTATATTTCATATTAAAAAGAAAAATAAATACAGATGGGTCACGTCTCCCAATCCTAGGAATATTCCTTGATGCTTTCATAATATACTTCTCGAAGTTTGTCATGGCTGGGCTACGTCCTAGTCGAGGGATGTTTTTGGTGATTTTCAAGAAAAATCCAGGACTTCCTTCACTGTTCACTGCCAAAGCGTGGAAGACTGCAACGAGTAGTAACAACACGAAAAAAGTTTTCATTCTGGTTGATCCTCGCGTTTAACTGATCACGACTGATAAAGATACGAGTTTCGTATGCTTTATATACAAAACATTTCATCGCCACCCGCATAGCATTTTCAATTGCGAATTGCGAATTATGTAAATTTTCCCCGGGAAATGAGTTACTGAGAGAGAACTTTTCTTACAATTACTATCAATGCTTTAAAGATATATCTTTATATTGTAAAGTAAATTTCAATAACTTTAGGATAAATATTTTTATTACTTGGACATATTTCATAATTTAACATTAATATAAAAAACTTATATTCTAAATAATGGAGCTTTGTGCCCATTGCGCAACTTCAGTTGGCATTGCAGGATATTTTGCGATTGCTTGATCGATTTGCCCGTATGTTAGCATTAATTTATTCATTTGAAATTCTTTTTGTACTTTCCCTGCGCCACCACTCACTGGAGCAATGAACTCTAAATTTTTTAAATGTTCGTATGCTTTTAGAATAACTCCTCGTTCAATACCTTGTAATGTTGTGCTAGTTTTGGCAAATTTGTTAAATCGTGAGAGAATTATTTCAAAATTAAATGGATCACGGTCGTAAATTGTCGAATGATGTTTTATAGCGATAATCAAGCAAATTTCAAGAACTGATAGACCTAGAAGCAGTAATACTTTGTTATCCGTGTTATAATTTGCTGCACACTTTTCAATGTCGTCGAGCGTTAATTCACTATGATTGCTGTTCAGTTTTGATACCAAACGATAAAGAAACGTCTTAAAAAAGGATTCAGTCACATCAAGATCATACAAGTATTCTAGAACAGCTTTCACTGCTACGTTGGAAGCCAAAGCACTGATATGCTTATTCCATTTTTCCACATGCGATTTACTAAATTTATAGTTTTTTGCGTCGAAAAGGTTTCTCAAAAAGCAAAACTCGGCTTTCAGCAATCCATCGAAATCTGTTATTCTTGGCTCTAAAACTTTCAGTTCTTTTTCTGTTGGAAGTCGCAGTAGTTCTTCGAATAGTTCTACTCGTTTTGGAAAATCATTACTAGCTGGCGATAAAAAGACTTGTCTATGAGAAAATCTAGATTTGACTCTTTTCTCTAAAAGTTCTATCACATCAAGGCGGCATGTGAGTCCCACAACACAAATAGGTGTTTGTGCTGATTGTGATACATCAAATAAATTGTAGAGAAGGGTTTGATTATGATGTGAACAGAACATGTCGAATTCCTCTAATATGAAGATAACGCTCTTTGATTTCGATTTGTTACCAGATTTCAGACATTCGAGAAGGAATGAAAGGTTTTCAGCAAATGATCCAAATACTTTTCCTTCGACAGCATTTTCTAGTTTCATTTGAACAGTAGCTGCTTTCAGGGCTATACGGTCATCGGTGTGTAAGAGTCCATTTAAAAACACAATAAGTGTATTTTTACGGAAATCTTGATTTGGCAGCAACGAATAAAGAACAGAATTGATAAGCTGTAAAAGAAAATTTAAAAATATATCAAATCTTGCATGCAATATACTATATGATGTATATTAATAGGGCAAAACCAAAAGCATTGACAGACAAACATTTGTTAAGCAATTTCATGAGAATAAATGGGCTTTATGTTTTATCAATTTAGGCCCTTGGAATCCAAGGATGACGTGGATGAGAAATTTTTGTAAAAACCTACACGCGGAATATCAGCCTGAAGAAACGAAAACTAATTGGATTGTATACAGATGTTCTCAGAATATTTATATAGCCTTTAGCTGTATTTTACAATAGAAAATCGGATCTGATTTTGAGACCTCTTAGAGGATCGGATTCTGTGCCTCTGACGGGATACTTTGACAACATCACGCAATATTGTGCGAATATTATCTGATGCAGATAATAATATAAACTCGTTCCCATTAGTAATCGTTCAGTCGACAATTGAACTTTTTTGATATCCACGTTCCGTCTTTTACTTTTCGAACTGGTTATGCGCGGAGTTCGATCCTAGCGTAATTTAGTTTTGCAAATATTTGATTGTTCTTATTTAAATGTGTATTTTTGGAGAAATAAGGTTTCCCTCAATTGTCGCGACAAATTCAAATTCAAAAGCGCTTTATTCAATACTCACTGTTATAAATTTAAAAAGAATACAAAGCAAATACCAAACAATAATATGAAAACTTAATGGCCCAAATGGCTCTCTGAATGTATAAGTTATCAGTTAAACACATTTGATGAAAAAAAACACAACAGCAAATTCAAATTAATTACGATTATTACATATTTTATGATTCGATTGGAAAAAGGAGAAAAAACCAACCAACACTATTCCAAAATTATTTATAATTATAACACAACAGTGAACTTTTATCCTATACTAATATGTTATAACCTAATTCTAATAAAATTCAATCAAAAACTTTATCTTATATTAAAAAAAAATGATATCACAATGTTCCTAACCTAAGCGTTATACCTTTTCTCTAATATAATAAACACAACATATACCTAACCTATCCCTAATTTTTAACACAAATAACAACACTAAATGTAACAAAAACTAAGTAACGAAAAAACAAAAACTGAAAATAAACACGAATAATTTAGACATTGTCATTCAGCCACCAATACCTAGATTGCTCCATCTCAGCTCGACCAGCCTCAACGTATCTAGCAAATGAGTATCTCCATTGGAATTATTGGTCTCAAGAAGTCAAATCCGGAGGATATTTTATTTTCTTATCGGTGGCCCGTCTATACTCGTATATGTGATATATGATTGGGACGCCGTCAGAATCAAAAACATATCGATTCATGTCTAAATATATGAATGCTACTGGAGAAATGAAGCCAGTAGTGAGGCAAGTCGCGATATACCCGTCTGTGGGGTGGAACGGCTGTAAAATCTAAGGGTTTTCACTCGCAATTATAGATCTTGCGATATGATTCCGAAGAAGCTTCAATATGAAGATATCGACTCTCGTCACTTTAGCAGTTTGATAAATTCTTCTATTCGATATATAATGCTTCCAATCCGTCTCAGGCTTTCTGTACAAACCAGTCCATGCACGAAGACATTTCCTTTCGAACTCAATCTTTCCATAGTACTAGCACTCTGGCTGTACCAGATCTGACATCCACATGTCAAAACTGGTCTGACCAGGTTCTTGTAACAGATAATTTGTATTAATCAACCAGACACAACCAAACGGCTCGAAAACCTTCCTATCTCCTACTCGGATTTTGGGACAGATTTGAAAAAAAATATGTAATTGATTTTTTTTGCAATCATATTTTTGTGTTCCTTTATATTAAAATTTAAATGTCTTCCTTTAATTTTCTTCGTCATGAGATTTAACTTTTATAACAATTTAAAATTTTCATTTCTTTACTCTAGTTAAAATTTAAATTCCTTACCCCATTTAAATCTTAAATTTCTTACCCCATTTAAATCTTCTGTACCTCATTTAAATTTCTTCACTACATTTTAAATTTCCTTACTTCATTTTAATTTTCTCTGCTTTAATTAAATTTGGTTTAAAAAATTCCAAATCTGCATGTAAAATTCCGGGTTTGGGGAACGCTGATGTAATACTCCCCAACGGTGTATTACATCACGGAAGACAAGTAAACTGGGCTGATAGAGCTCAGCTGATGCGATTCACCGTATGCACGGGAGGCAAGAAAAGAAAGACAAGTTTTTGGACGGATAGACAAAGGAATGGGGGAGTCGGTGATGCACCTTCGCAGCGGTCACGTTGCGATGCGAAAAGAAGAAAAGGAAGTTCAGCTGACTCGGAGAAGTGAAGATGAGAGAACGGTTGGAACGGTGCTTGAAAAGATTTCGGTTTTGTGAACGGAATAAAGATGAAGTGAAACGCGAATAATCTAATTAATTAATATAGTAAGATGCTGTCGCGCTGATAATTTAATGGATATGCTCTGATTAGTGCCTAACAAGTTCTTCTCATTCTATTCATAGTGCTTGTAATAATGGTTAGAACTCAATGAGAGTTATCGTTTACCTGTTCTCATTCCGGCGTTCGTTGCATATTTTCAGTTTCCGCGAAAAGTCAATGCTATTATGCTGATATATGTGTTATTGATACAGCGGAAGTGAAATCTCCCATTGTGCTGGTGTTATTTTTGTACATACTCAAGTATATATACCCTTTCCTGTTGTGTGTACACGGAAAACTGCACCAAACTACCGTTAACACAGAGGTCACAGGCGGCAAGGGACATTTATTACCGCGCCTCGACTCGTATCGTCATATAAAATCGAATTATTTTTGAAATGAATCAACCGATCGCCAAAAGAATATCTTCATTTAGATCATGAAGTGCGCATTTGTCCTCTAACGTCGGTGTACATCCGCGATAACGGAAGGAAACCCCATTTTTCGTCATTCAAAGATTTTTTTCGTGACATAGAGAACTTATATAGTCGTAGTGTGATGCTTCGTAATAATCCCTTCAAGCCCACTGGAATATGGCTGTAGTACTGTAGCAGCACTTTAAACAGAAACAAAAGCCTAATCGTGTAAAATGAAGCAAATTCAACGCAAAAGGCATAATACGTGTTAAAAGATTGTGAAGTTAACAATTCGCTAAAGCAAAATGGAAATGAATCGCAGGGTTTTATAAGAGTCGGCATAGCGTTACCAGGCAGTATATTTCAGATTGCTGTGTGTTCAATGATAATTTAATCATACAGGTTGAAATTAAATACACCCACACCATTGCATCGTAGCTGATATTTACACATTTACTAATATACAGACGTTCAATTGCAGGTGGCAAAGGGAAATTGTAAGTTACGACATGATTGTTTACTTCATTGATGAAATGCAGTTATATGCCGGGGTCTGTGTCACACAATAACCATTTTGGCTGTTCATATCACCAGCTGGTACACCCATTCCGGATTGTTAAAATTTATTTTACGTGACTAAGAGAATCTCAGATAAGAGTTACAGTTTACGCTAACGTCAAGAATGTATTCGAATGCATTTTTAGGTAATGCACCGTTGCCCTACACTAAGGCAGGGGTTCCACATCCTAAATTGTAATGGGCAGAATCAACTTTCTTTAAAAAAAAACTAAAATTTAACTGCAGTAGGGAATTTTTAACTGAACTAAAGAAATTTAGAATGAAGTAAAGAGATTTATATAAATTGAAGAAAATTTACATGCAGTGAAGAAATTTACATGAAGGAAAGAAATGAAAATTTTAAATAGTAATGACAAATAAAATTTTATGGAAAAGATAATTAACGGAGAACATTTAAAATTTAATATAGAGGAAAATTGATATGAGGTTACATTTACTAATAATAATAAGAAGAAAAAACTATTCTACAAATTACAATTACAGGGGAAAAAATTAAATATTTTTTTTAAATCTGCGATTACAATTCGGAAAGGAGATAGAAGGGTTTTCGAGCAGTTTGCTAGTATTACTGCTCGATTACTACAGGGCAGCTCATTCACGAGGATTGCGAAAAAGGAGCTGAAGGATCTTCAATTAGAGCATCGGTTGTCTTCGGCGTTGAAACGCAGAGTGACGAATAATAAAAAAAAACAATTGACGGACGGACAGACTGACACGTAGATTTACGTTTTGCTATGAGTGTGTAAACTGCGTGTGTTTGAAGCTGAGTACGGACGGACAAAACAGACGTAGATATGTAATTATTGGCGCAGGTCTTTTGCGTGATATACCCCGACTTCTTTCCCCGATAGGTCAGTTAACAGGTAAAGATTGGGTCCTACTACCTTCTGTATGCGGCTTTTCAGGAAACGCAGGTCCAGCTTGGCATTGTAATACCCAACGGCGTCACTTTGGCGAAAATTACGCCGAAAAACCTCATCTCCTTCTTTAAAATTGGAAGGTCGTGACTTGAGGTTGTACTGTGCCTCATTTGCACGTCCTGCGGCCTTTATCTTCCGTTCGATTTGTTGACGGAGGTCTCCTAAACGCTCGTGGGGCTCCAGCGCAACGACGGGATCTCCCAAACACTTTAATTGCCGTAATAGCCTATATGATTCACCATGGCAAATCATGTGTTGTCCGAAGGCGGCAAAGTAAGGTGAGACACTGGTGACGGAATGATAAGATGACCGCAGAGCGCACGTGATGGCGGACAATCTGCGGTCCCAATCTTTCTGAGTTGGATGAACATAAGAACGGATCACGGCTAACAGGGTGCGATTCAAACATTTAGATGCGTTAGACTGGGGAGAGTATATGGGCTTCAGTTGGTGTTCGACGCCGTACTGTTCGAGTAGGCCCTTAAACTGCCGAGATCTGAACTGTACTCCGTTGTCCGAGTACACACTTTCTGGTACCCCGAACACGTGGAATACTCGACTCTCTAAGAATTTCACGATAGATGGAGTCGTGAACTTGCGAATAGGTTCCACCATTGGGAATTTAAAGAGCTGGTCTAACACCACGATAGCTCCGATGTGTCCTATGGAAGATCAAGGATATGGACCGAGTAGATCTATGTATAGACAGTTGGCACAGCTGGGTGTATTTAATTTCAACCTGAACAGGTTCCTTATCTGTTTAAGAAGCGGTTGCTCACCTATCACTTGGAAACGACATTAATTCTTCTGTTCCCAGACGCATGTTTAGTCGTTTACTAGTTTGGCATCAAATTTATCAAGTAACTTCCATCAGGCCTTGTTTCTAATGTTGCACCGGAAGAATTTAAAGCCACAAACGCGTGGATAAATAACATTTTAAAGAATTTTAAGAACATTTCATTTATTTTTCATCTTTTAAATAGTATGAATGCAAAAACAACTCCACTATTTCATGCCATTTCATAATAGCCACAAAGAAACTTTTAAATTTGATCGAATATATATTCTTTTGCTAGTTTGTGGCGTAAACACACAGAATGACGCAAGATATGATGGGAATGGGAAAAAATTATTTAAATTTAGCTGAGCCTTACTTCTGAACTATAACAGCCCGTAAATTATTCATTGATTTTTAACGAAGCTAGTCTTACCCATTATGTAAAGAAAAACACGGAAAGAAAATTGATGCATTAAACAAATTCAATAGTTTCTTTAAGAATTTTAAGCCATGATAATTTAAAGTTCACTGAGACAAACTATTGCAGCCAATCTTTAAGTGTAATATAGCAGATAATCATTTCATATCAGTCAAATCGATTCCTATAAACCTTGCATGATTTCGTAAATACTACGTGTCCATCTAGTAATTAATATATAGTCCTGCTTCAAAATTTTGAGACTGGAATTTGTCAACAAGTTTGACTCTTTAATGTTGATTTGTTTTTGTTTCTGCTCTGTTTAATATCGAACCCACAATTGGTTGTATACATAATTGGTTGTATTTGTTTTATGTACGTAATGGATTCAAAACGAATAATAATCCAATAGTTGACAGTGATTTGGATGCAGTTGTTAGGTATGGACCTTGACTAGATCTGAAATTTCTTTGTGTCTGATATAATCAGCTTTCATCGATATATATGTTGCAGAAATATCCTATTTCACATTAGACTTTATTCAGCTACATTTTCATTCATTATTCGTTATAGAAATGGTTTCTTTTAATGTCGTATTGTATCTAGACGACAATGAGAGAATGATAAGAACTATGTAATAGATTCTATAATAATCTTAATTTGATGGGTAACTAAACCTTATGACAACATACAATATATCAAACCAGGAAATACATTTTTTTGTAAAACAAAAATTAAAATACTTAAGGTTTGATATTTCAGAGATGAGCTTCAATTAGTATGTAGGAATTAAATTCCAAAAAGCATAATATTTTCTTGTCCTCACATTGCATCTTGCAGTAACAGGTAGATTTTGAAAATTTCATTCAAATTGAAGTAATGAATTGTGAATTTGATTAATTGAAAAAAAAAAACAAAAAAAGAATAATGATAATGAATAGTTAAACATACAACTCGGTCTTTAAATTTCGGTGTTCCGGTGCAGGTATAGGATACGCATCGATGGCGGTTTTTTTCCCTGATATGGGCTAGCCATCGGGCGCGCTCCACCGTTTTGTTGTTTAGCAGGGGCTCTTGCCGGGTAGAGTGGCCTTCCGCTCGCGTGCCTTTTTATAGTATAGGGTTATGTGATTCGATCATATAATTCTATAACATAAATTGGTCACGTCTATATTTCTCTTTTGATGGGGAAGTTCATGCAAATTATGTTTGTATGAGGTTTCCACTCAAAAGATAAAATATGGCCACGTCTACGTTTGGATCTTGATTCGGTTGGGAGGGTGCGAGGGGGCACCACCTCCATCTGGATACCCCATTCTTATTTGTGGGCCATAAGAATCGTCGGGTAACGACGAAGTCTCCGCCCTTAGTAGGTTACCTCGGCCTCGACACTAGTCGAGCGGCATTCGACCCTTTTCCAAATCATGAATGCGAAATATTTTTGTAGTGGGTCCTTGTGCTAGGGGGAAAGAACCCGTCCCACGACACCGCAACGCTAGCCTGACAGCGCATTCACGGGTCCCCGGACAAGGCCAATCTCGGTAGATCTTAACATCCTCTTCCGCCGAGGCAGCAGACCATCGCTGCAGTCCTGCACGGACATTTAGTTCTACATCACTACAAATTTTGACCGTTTGATCAATGTTTTTGGTATGAAAGAATCTTCGTAGGGCCATGATTACTTTTTGTGCCTTACTGAGCATAATTTTGACATGTTCAGTATAGTACAGATACTGATCGAGATGGACACCGAGGTATCGAACACAGGATTTATGTGGAACCCGTTCTGAACTACCCTCGCCAGTCATGATGTGGAAATACTTCCAATTATGTACCAGGTCTTGATTGACCCCCTGCAGCATTGTCCGAAATAAAATTGTTTCGCACTTCTGCGCATTGATTTTCATTCGCCAATTGTCAGTGTACAACTGCACATCATTGAACATTTTTTGAAGATAGTTCTGAACTATTGTAGCTTTTCGGTCTGCCGTATAGATGATCAGATCATAAGCAAACGCTCCCAATGATCGCGTTGACGAGACGTTAAAATCAAAGCCGTTCAATAGCTTGCAAATGAATATTGAGAAAAGCAGAGGCGAAGTAACTGTTCCCTGCTGTAGACCATTTAAGACCTTGAATTCGCGCATTGTTGTCAAATTTCCATCAGTTACAACAAATGATTCCCGTATAACATATTGCGCATCATGACGACAAGGTGTCTGGGGCACCTGTCCTGAGGGAATTTAAAAATTAGTCAATCTAACCGTTTAATGCTTTGTTTAGTATCACTTCAAACACCTTGCTGATGTTAGGCAGCAAGCTGTTTGGGCAATAGCTTTCAGGACTCCAAAAATTCTTTTCCTTTCTTCAAGATCGGAAATACCTTAGCCCTTTTCCACTCATTTGGGAAATATTAATTGCTCAACATGTTGTTGAACAATATGCAATAATTCCTGATAGCAACCTCAGGCAAATGTCGGGAAACTACATTTGGAATACCGTCAGTACCACATGATTTCTTGTTGGTTATCCTGTCAAATATGAAACACAAGTCTTCATAGCTGACAAAATAATCAATAAGATTCAAGCTCGTTATGAGGTCAGATGTTAACGTTTCATTGAAATGAAGAATTGATTGGCCGTTCAGGCTTGATATGAAGCCGGAAACATTTACTTCAACGACCTCTGAAAATATTTCATTCCCCCTCTCATGGTTTGGAAGATGAACCAATTCAAAATGAGTTCCAATCAGGGCAAGTTTCTGTAATCCATCACATATAATCCTGTTTCCATTTCTATCCGGAGTTGTACTATCAATTTCGATACCAGCCCTATAGAGAAGATTTATCTCATCATAGCGACTTCAAGATTCGATACCTTTACTCGAGACTTCTTAAGAAATATGCTATTCACTTTCGCGAAAACGCCATCTGGGTCCTGTTGGCTAATACTCCTCAATTTTTCCGCCTATTGATTGCTGACTTTACTCCTGAAGTATGAACGGATTAAGTTCCGGACATTCTTCAGGTGTAACTAAGCCAACGAGGGATGGTTGCAGCCCAAAAATCGCCGATAAATATTGTTGACGCGTGAAGGCTTTTCAATCTTTTCAACCTTGCAATGGTTGGTGTTTCATATCCTTCCATATTGTTTCGATGTTTAATCTTGGAAACGACTTTCTCAATCGTTTCAAACGTCAGCTTCTCTAACTTCGACAAATAGAGATCTATTTCATCGTTGGTTAGATTCCTGTCATTAGGAACCATCGAGCAAGCGTTGCCATCATCAGAAGGAGGACATTGCTTCTGGTACTCTCGGTTAAACTTCTTTTGAAAATCTGTTTTTTTTAAACCGACCCATATAGATTGCATCTATATTCAATTTGGTTCTCTGTTTATCCACGAATTCAAGAATACACCTCTTGGATTATTGGTTTCCTTCAGCCATGATGTATGCTTGGCGTTCAGGTCACCAGCAAGAATATAATAATCATGCAGCCTGTTCAATTCGACTATTTCAAACAAAGAATTGAGCTCCTCCTTGAACTTGAGAACATGTCGACCAGTTGCATAGGCGGAGATAACGAAGAGGTTATCCCAACCTGACAGTAAGATTTTGATAACGCACACTTTAAGAGATTCAAAGCTTTTGAATTCGACTTTTTCAATATTTTGAAAACAATAGGGTCTTCGAACCAATATCCTGGTGCCATCTCCCCCATCACCTATTACCTTATCGTTTCTTACGAATTCAAAATCCTTGAATGTCATGGAGTCCCATGAATTGAGGTGGGTTTCAGTGAGAAGCATAATGTCAAGCTTTTGCTTAACAATAAATTCAAGGAGATAATCACGTCGATGTACAGTAACAATGGAGTTGACGTTGATCGAGATGAGACGAATCCTATCCATGGGAATGTGACTGGATGACAAATTATTTTGAGGCACTTGAAAGCCATAAACGCTGAAAGACAAAATTAATTTTCGTATCTTGCTTATCGATTATCGATTAAATTTTGAGAAGCATTATTGCCACTTACATTTTTGAATTATTTACCGCATTTTCTGCTGGTCCCTTAGCGGCAAGTGCAAATGATACTCAAGGGCTGAATATGCATATTGACCAAATGAATGCTATAGCAGCCCTTCTCACAGGTGATTTAACAGAGGAAATTTACTTGGAGCAATCAAACGGTTTTGAAGATGGAAGTGGCGGAGTATGCCGCCTTAAGAAGGCCATATATGGTCTAAAGCAGAGTGGTCGCGAATGGAACAAAGAAACTAGAACGTATTCTAAAATCATTCCGCCTCCAAAAGTCAAGTGTACGAGTAGATCCCTGCGTTTGCCATCCCATAGGGATGCAAATAAAAATATGCTGATGAACACTTTTAAAATGAAGGATATGGAAGCAGCGTGTAATTGTATTGGACTACGCATTAGCCAGCATTACAATGGGGACATTAGTTTGGACCAATTAACTCCTATTCAAGAAATCTTGAAAAACCAGGCAACGAGCCTGTCGACGAAGACAGTTCATTACAACTCGGACTTCGAAATTGTAGGCTGCGGTTGATGGACCGAGACAAGTGCTATTTGCAAGAAGTAAAGTTCCGAGAGGAGCTGTAGAGCTACAAAGAAGACGAAAAATATTATGAGCATGCGAATAAATTTTACTGGGAGAATGGTTCTTATGTGCCAGCTCACTTGAATATAACCAAACTATTGTAAATACTCAGTTAAGTACTCACTGCATAAGCCCAAGGTCCCTGGTTCGAATCCTATTGGTGACAACAAGATTTGTTTCAAATGATTCTTCGGACGGACTAAAAGTCCGTTCAGTTATAATGCGCACTGGTTGAAAATCAGATCGTATCGCAGCTGGGTGTACGCGCATACGGCCAAAGCGTGGTACTGACAATATCACCTTTTCAAGTGCCGATACATTCGACCAAGATAATGAGATGCTCTAACTACCTCTAAGCAAAGGCTCGAAAGGGACTGTAGTGCTAAAGCAAAAAACTAAAAAAGGTCAGTTAGTACGTTGGCGCAGAGGATTTCGTATGTGACCAAGCTGGTCGGATGCTGGTGGCGGTGGATCTCAATCGTGAGTAATGAAATCGATATTATGGTGTCAATAAAAATTTATCTCGTCGCTCCCCTATTTGCGCTACTTTGTAAAAATCGTAAAATGAAAATGTATACCGCAGGAATGTGGCTTTGAATCCATGTGTGCCGCTTCTAAATACGCCTTTAAATCGTAGAGTTATTATACGTTTGGTTTGTGTTTAAAAAGTATACAAAGTATTAGCCCTAGAGGTAAATCCTAGTTATTTTCAAAGTTAAAAAACAATGCAAACGACAGTATTGATCGTAACGTACTGTACCAAATAATGCTTTGCTTTGGCATTCCAGCCAAATTAGTCCGTCTTACCAAAATGACAATAACGTCGACAACCTCCCAAGTCTGCATCAATAACCAACTCACCGATGTCTTTGATACAAATATCGGAATAAAGCAGGAAGATGGGGTGGCCCCATTGCGATTCAATTTGACTCTGGAGTACGTCATAAGGAAGCTACCTTTCGATACACGAAGTAAAGGGTGATTCATAACAAGTGTACACATTTTTGTCGAAAAAAAAACATAGTTTTTGTGAAGATTGAGCTCTAATGTTTATTTATTATGAAAATTTGGTCCCTTACAATTAAATATGAAACATTACTTCGGGCATATGTGCACCTCGTGCTGCTTAACAATAATAAAACGTTCGGCTGATGTGTATGACGTCATGGTTAGAATTGTAAAAGTCCAAACTGTCATAATCTGTCAATATATGGACCTGAAGTTGGTGATAAATAAAGAGTTAAGGCCCATTCACATGTGTAAACTTGTTATGAATCACTCTATACATTCCTATTGTTACATGTACAAATAATTCTGCGAGCTACTGTCGCAATTGTTTTCACAACCATTAAGAAGATAATGATCAACAAAAGAATGTACTCGAAAGCAAAATAATCCACCAAGCATGATCAACATCTGAAAGTGACGTCACTGCTCCATTTAGATGTTGATCATGCTCGAATATACCAGGTACTTCACGGCAGAACATTCGCCAATGTACGAGAAATGGATTGAATGGCTAGAGACCCTATATAAAGGCGAGCTGAATGAATGGGGGGATTCATTCAACCGCGATAGTAAAAACTGCGATAGCTTGGAGTGCGAATTGAAAAGCGATATTGATCGAGTAATAGTAAAGTGATTTTCGTTGATTGTTAAGTGAAGACAGTTGTTAGAGAAATTTATAGACAAAGTGAAAATTAAAATTAGTGAAAGTGTTAAATTAATGATTGTGCATTTATTAGTAAATAAACTCTTTTAACTTAATTTAAAAGACATTGCGTTTTCACTTTCCCGGAACATTAAAATTATTGGCCGCTAACCATAACACGCGACACTATACTAGTATACAAGTAGTAGCCTATGCGAGCGACATCAACCTTTACGCACGGTCATTAACAACTGCCAAAGAACTTTTCCTGAAACTCGACAGCGAAGCAAAACTAGTAGGGCTACAAATCAATGAAAATAAAACAAAGCTCATGACGCAGTCGAGGAAAAATACCTCAAGCACACAAAATATCACACTTGGCGAAGACATTATCGAAAATGTGAGCGAATTCGTGTATTTAAGCGCCAATATAACTAAAACAGTAATGAAAGACGAAATACGCCAAAGTATACAGCTCGCAAATAAAATATTTTTTTTCAGTTTTGACGATCTGGAAGAACAGCTGCATGCACAGGAAAACAAAGCTCCAATTATACGAATCTGTGATTAGATCTGTGTTATGCTATGGTTGTGAAACATGGACCCTAACCCAAGCATCCGCAAATATATTGAACGCCTTTGAGCGATGGGTCCTCAGGCGAATAATCGGAGCGAAGCTATATGAAATTTTTGACGAGCGGGAGGTCTCAACGATTGTAAGACTGCGGAAGTTGCAATGGGATAGACACATGAATCGTATGGACGAACAACGGATACTCTAAAAGGTATTCGTTGGGAGAACTTAAGGCCGGAGACTAGTGGGGAAACCGAGGAAACGCTGGTCTAACTCGGTCGACGAAGACAGTTCATTGCTGCTCGGCTTTCGATATTCGAGGACGCGGTAAATGGAGCGAGACAGTTGGAGGCACTTTTTGCAGGAAGCGAAGGCCCGAGAGGAGCTGTAGTGCTACGAAGAGTAAGAAAAGTTAAGGACGATCTCCACAAGGGAATGTGTAAGTAAAGTTTGGTAGTAGAGCTCTAGGTGTACATGCAGTTAGTGGCATTTCTCGGCATTTATGTCCCAATGTGCGACCTGAAGACCATTTACTACCATTTGGTCTGATACGTCTGATACTCAAAGATCTTTATAGAAACTCTTTTATTGGATTTTTAAATTCACATGGTCAGCCTATTATCAGGAGTAATATCTTCATTTTGATGGTCGGAAAATAAATCCTAGTTAAACTATGATTTGGAAAGTAAGACTTGCTAGCTCTATCATAATTGTCACTAAAAAATTCTGTGATTTAAGCCTCTAAAAGACACGTATAGTTTATTTTTTCTTCAGTGTAAAAGTAATTTTATCTAGTTCTATTTAAGGATGGCTTTGCATGAAAAATTCTGTGTTTTCACTTACTGTTGTTTTCCCAGATCCACGGGGTCCTATAATTAAAACTGAGTTCGATTCTCCTGCTTCGGCTGTCCTTTGCAACAATCCATGAATATTTTCCCATTCTTCTTCATGTCCACGAAATGTAATAAAATCACGCTGAAGACGATCCTTCAGAAACTTTCTTGTTGTATCAGTTTCATGTTCAACTGATGGCATTTTACCTAAATACAATTATTGGAGATTAATAGTTCAGTTTCGCAACAAAACAAAACTCTATTATCAAACGTTACTTTGACAATTATTCTGGCGCCAACCAACAATCCGTGCTGCCACTTTTGCATCATATTTAAAATTCAATATGAGGTTTGTTAGCACTGGATTTGAGAGAGCGAGCTAACTATATTTCCTCTTCATTCATAACAACGCCAGATGACGTTTGCCCACGTAGCCTTATATGACAACAAAACGTCACAACACTTTGAATCCATAGAGCCGCGAAGATCTTCAGTGATAACACCAATTCATCGGTGCTTTTCTCGGATTTTCTGAATTAAGTAGAGTTCGTGGATTAGTGACAATTGTAGCGATAACATCAAAATGGTTGAACTAAGTGGAAAAGCTGATCCCTTCCAACATAGCTTCCCAAATGCTGTATTTTACATTCCTGCTATAATTGTTGTGTCAGCAGCAGGTGAGTTCTAGAATTTCTTATAAATTCTATTTACATGATTTCTGCAACTCAAAAGGACATGAGTTTATAATTTGGACTTCATATATACATATATATCAATTATATAATACATGCTATTCGTGTAAAGTACTACACTCGGGCTGCAAAATTACTTAAGCGAAAGTATCTAGTAAGTACGGTGTACATGAATCCTACCTTGGCACTACAAATATATACAATTTGAGAGTTGTTTTGTTACTTAATTTTGGTATCTTATCATAACTTTGTCGTTATCAAATTAGGTGATTATTAAGTAACATATGGAATGTAGCACGCCTCAATTGATGCCGACGTGGAAGTTCGTTGTGAAAGTTAATGTTGCGTGATCATTGAAAGATGCATAAAAATTCAATTTTAATATTCATGCTGAAAATTATTATCACAAAGTTCTTGGAAGATAAGTCAAAACCCTTTAATAAAGCCAGTCTTACAACATGAATTGATCTTCATCTTCAAGGCTAGGTTTTGCAATTAGTAGTTTTACAAGTTTACTCTTGTGGAAGAAATTATGTATTTATTCCAACTGATTTAAATATATTATGTCATTGGACTACTTGTATAACGAAATAACCGCATTTATAATATTGTTATATCTAAAATTTATTATCTATAGGAATTATCAATTGTATACGTTTTAATTTTATTACGTTAGTCGTTTTTACTATCAAATAAGTTATGATATTCTGTTATAAAGCAAATATTCTGAACTTTTTGTATGTTTGCATATTTTTACCAGAAAATCACACTTAAAATTTTCAATTTTTTATTGGTGAATTTCATAAAATTTATGTTTGAAAAAAGAAATGAAAGTAAAATTTATCATTAAATATATTAGTTGCATAAGAATTAAAGCAATTGCTTTTATAATTTGGCTCAAAATCTTAGTGAATTTTTGACCTTGTCGGCAGGTTACTTGAAGGGACAGCTACTAAGTTTTTTTTTAATGCGTCGTACTATATGAATTTTTTTTATCTCTGAGAGCTGATCCTGAATTGGACTAGATATGCACAAAAGGATTAATTCACATTATTTTGTGTGCCCCCTTATACCGATGTAATGAAAATTGTCTGGGGGCACACTTGACAAAGCGGCAAATTGTGACTGCCAATCGCACGAGCATTGTACGAAAAAAAGAGAGATGGATAGAGTGGTAGGGAATGGAGGTACTTTAAAAAAGAAAAGAAGCTTTAAATTTAAATCAGTTTGGATGACCTGGAAGAGGTACAGGTAAATTCTTACCCCGGAATTCTTTGATCCTCGTTTCGTTAGGATTTCAAGCCGTATCTATCTTTTTCCAGAGGGTTTAATCTAATCCCCTTTTCATCGTTGCTAGTTGCACCTCTGTTGCTGCATTTTGGCAGGCTGACATAGCTCATGCTAGCTCACCCGCTCTTTCGTTTCGATCTTCACCTGTGTTCAGGGTCCGCCTACAATCTTGCACAGCTGTCTTTGGAAAAACTGTCACCACGCACCCGAGATGTGGCTACCTACCGCGTTACAGGAGCCATATAAGAAGTGATACTCAGGCAGAGTGTCACGAAAAGCTGTGCAGAGCTTTGATCTGTACCATGGGCTAGTGGAAGCTCAAGACAGGTTACTGCCGCCGCCTACATGCTGAGGAGCATATCCTTGCTGATTAGAAAAATATAACAAACTTCACACTTTCTTTGTGAAACGTCTGCAGTGCCGACCAGCTACCCGAGAGGATGTGTAGTCTACCATTCAGGTTGAGTCAGGGACAAACGCGGAAATAAATTCCGGCTCCGGTTCCCGGATTCGATTATGGTGTCACCCTCTCCTGATTTGAAATCTTGCACGGTTTCCACTCTCCTCTAGTCGGTAAATTGACTCTATAAAGGATTTTTGTATCACCTACTAGTTGATTTCTATCCATTTCCTTCCTGCTTGACGGTACCACTTTATCCATGGTTTCAAAAATCTGGAGGTAGCATGTTTGTAGATGGTTAGTTAGTTCCTCTATGGATTTTAATCTGATGCTCGCAAGAGATGCTGCTCTCAGGATGTGTCTATCAAAGCGCTTTGGGTTCAGCATTCTTGGGTTTTCCAAACATTATTTTTGAGCCATTTATTATTTACTACTTGAACCCACGGAACATAATTTCATTATATAAGTTCGATAGAGATAAATTTGCTGGTAGGTTTGATCAAATCGATTAAAACATCTATAGCATACAACTTCAAAATACTTTTGCTTCTTTTCGAACACGGACTGTTGAGAGACTATCAAATAATTGACAAATTGGATGTCGCGTTTTCCATGTGTATTACTACTTCGGACGTAACAATACCGTGTTGGGGATCCACCATTGCAATGAAAATATCAAATATATACTTGCGTTTCAAAGTTGTTGCAAAACGTTTGCTACCTCTCTCACATTCGGAACTTCCCTGATAGACTCGAGCCAAACGTTGACGGATTCCTGCTATTTGTTCTTCAAACGCAATCTCTCGAGGCTGAACCCTCAACGTTTGACACAATTACTATCAAATTGCGAAATTTTAACCACCATCGAGACGATCACTCCGATATATTGGCGAGGACACCTCCAAGGACGTGCGGTAACAATATAAGTGGTATATGAACTAGTAAACAAAACGCTCACTCGATCAACCGAACGGAAATGCAAGATGTTTTCCGCCCACCTACAAGGGTGCTGGCACTGTTGATGCTGCAAATATGAACAAAACTAGGGCACTTATTCACTTTGAGGTTTTATACCAGGCGATTGATTAAGAATTGGATACAATTCCTTCGTAGACGGTGAAAAAATCAAATCCCAAGTCGCGCCAAAAGCGTCGTCTTTACCTCTTGAAGTTGTTGCGTTAACAACCTCTTGAAGTTGTTGCGTTAAACAAATCGTTGGAAAAATTCAGGGGGCGTTGAATGACGGTCTTCTAGGAAATGACTTCGTTAGTAAAAATTGTAATGTAGAAGCTCCTGTTCAAGCATTAATGTTTCCTCGCACGGAGCAAATAGCAATGAATTCAGGGTCCCTCTAGAGTCCCAGAGAGGGGCAGTGGATTTACATCGGGTTTCAGTTGAGGCGTCAAATGGCACTGACGCGTTTTCCATAGGAGGTGATACAAAGCGTGACGTGTTTGACAAACCAACATGGGGATGTGCACTGCAACTCTGTCGAAGAGCAAATTACCAGTCAATATGGTTCCGATGGAGCCTTCCAGGTCATTTTCATGAAGACTATCACACTGTTGCCGCGGACACAACATCTAGCGGATAGATTGGATCAAGAAATGCTATTTACCGCAAAATCAAACGTGGGATCAAGGGTTAAACGGGGAATCCGAACTAAAATTCGGTTTTCATGGAGAAAATATTTTTTTTGTTCGCTCAATAACTTTTCCACTTTTTCTCTAGTATTATAAATTAACTTCATTAATTTTCACTTCAAAATTATATCGCGTGTGTTCACATGAGACACAAGATCTCCATCATCTCATCACAGCGCTCAGCTTGTTTCGCTAATTTCGCCTTTTCTTATAAAAAAAAACAGAATAGCACAGAAATTCCACCTATAAAGAGAATGCGTCTACGAGTTGAACACCCTTCGACAAAACTCATCAATACGGCCGTACCGCTTTTCGTTTTCCATCATCATCGCCGTTCGCGACCGAATCCCAACTCCCTATTGTCGCCAACTGCCAAGCAACTCCTTGTCAACGAGAAACTCTTTTCAATTCTTTTTTCTGAACGGATTCGTTCCCGTCTCATTGGAATTGTTTTCGTTTCACTTCACTGTTCGTATCGGTATCACCATCATCATTTTCCCAATCACTGCATCTGTACAGGTCTTGCATGTATTTTAAATCGGACGATTGGTAGGTACACATTTTTTTTTCTTTTGTACATGCCGGGTACATACCTCACAATGTGTGAGTGTTGTTATTGTCCACACATTTCTTCCCTATTTCGGCCATGGTCCACTTATTCAAATCAATGCTTGCCTCCTTGTTTAAACAACAGTCGCTGTTTGTTGAACAGTCAACTTCTTCACGAAAAAGTTCCAGTTGATAACTTTCCCTGTATCGCTTTTTACTAGCAATCAGCTGATTGGATTGTGGCAAAACGAACATCTGAAGTGAATCTTCCGTCTGGCTCTGTTTATCAGACTGTTTCACGCAGGACTTTAGTGGATATAACCCCTATAAGCCATTAACCCCGTCTATATCCCTGAGCTTGCTATCATTGCTCAGCGTGCTCGAATTATTTCTCTAATTCTACATAAAAGCCAGCTGAATCCGACCTCTTGATCAAATTTAGGGATTTGATTAAATTGAAAAAGTGACGACGAAGATTTTACAATCGAATACTCTATAAATCCACCAGTTTTGAAGTGATTAGTAAGAGTTAGGGTGCGTGCCGTGATGCACAAGGATACACTACAAAAGAATTTCGCATCCACGAATTCCGGGGTCAAAAAAAAAAAATGCCGACCGAATTCGAAAAGGAGGTAACCAACTAAGCGTCGGAAATTGCTGACGCAAAGGATAAACTGGACCTGGAGAAGACAGACGGACTTAAGGGGATTTCGTCGTTACCGACAATTCTTATGGCCCACAAATAAGAGTGAGGCATCCAGATGGAGGTGGTGCCCCCTCGCACCCTCCCAACCGGATCAAGATCCAAATATAGACGTGGTCATGCATTTCCCATTTGAGTGAAAAACTCATACAAAAGCCCTTTGTATGACTCTTTCCCTCAAATGAGAAATACAAACGTAACCGATTTATGCTATAGAGTTATGTAATGAAATCACATAACCCTATATCATAAATGGGCACGCGAGCGGAAGGCCACTCTACTCGGCAAGAGCCCCTGTTAAACAATGAAACGGAGGAGCGCGCCCGATGGCTAGCCCATGTTAGTGGAGGAGCCTGCCATCCTTGCGGGTCCTATACCCGGTCAGGTCAAACAAAATGGAAAGACCGTCGGTTACGGTTTAACAATTCATTTTATTCATTTCATTTTTTAATTAGCTGATCGGGAATTAGATAATAAACTGCAAAAATGAACAAATGCAGAAAATTACAATGTATTATATGAATGTAATAGCATCAATAATAAAATAGATTTAAAAACTCTAAAGAAATAAACTTGTTACTAACATGCATGTCTTCTTATCATGGTTATATTTCAAAAAGATAGCAGAATATAAATGGAAGAGGGGAAAAAATCATATTCTATTTACGTGTGTAGAAGGAGTAAAATTGTATTTATTATGTCAGTAACTCATGTTATGAAAAGGTAACTTGTACAACATATGAATATTGTCAGAATTATTTTATCAAATGCTCATTGGAGAGAGAAATCAACATTAATAAATGATGAACCTTAGTTTTTCTCTTTTCAAATTAAATTATATAAAAAAAATAGATACTTAATCATTTTTAAGCTGTGAGAAAACCCTTGAAGTTCTCTATTTTCTTGAAATTTTTCCTTATACAGAGAGAAATTCATGCATGAATTTGAATTGTTGAAACAGTAAACAGACCATAACCAATTTTAGTTTAATTTAATGCTTGGAGGTATGAGAGGAAAATTGTCACTCTCAATTTTGTAACTGGCTCTGGTTCTAATTAGGGAATTTCACCCTGCCTCTGTGGTTCATGAAAAAAATTTTTGCTAAGGAAATTAATTTAAAGGATAATATTTATTATAATGAGTAATGTCTTTTTTTCATATTAATATACTAATTAAATAAGGTCAAGATGTTTCATTCCGCTACAATAATTTTACTGAGCTGTCTTACTTGTTTCTTCGTTTTCCAACAAATAAAGTTTAATTTTAGTTCAAATAACTTGTTGTCACAAATTCTTGTTACCAGGCAAACTTCGTTATCTCGTTGATAGATTTTTTAACCGAATTTTGATCCAGCTGGCTGGTTCAATGGTCTTGCCATTTTTTCAGGTACTATCTCGACCGTGCAGTTTTCAACGCCAATACACATATACATAGTTTAAATAGTTAGTTGTCATCGCTTGAATAATCTTCACTCTCTCCAATGAATACTTGAGTTTCCACAGTAAAGATGAAAGACTCTGAGCTCCTAGGACACAAGGCCGTTCCCTTTCATTAAGGGTTCACCGCTACTGTTGTTTATGTTGAGATTACCATGATATGTTAGTCTATCAAATACCACAAGCTTATGAAAACAAACCAGATGTTGGTACTATTTTCTTGTTTGGCAGTAAGATTTGGATCAGCTAAAAATCGATTCAAGCCAGTGTCTATTAGTTATTTATGGTTGCTTTCTTCTCCTTGAAAATCAGATGTTTAAGATTCAAATTATTGATTACTTTCAACACAATGAACTACTAGCACATTTCCCGTACGATATTCTCTTTGATATTCAAAATCTCCAACCGCAATTATGGGGAATCTACTTGATTTGAATAGCGCGTTTAAGATAGATGAAAGTCAACAATCTGGTTTTCTTTCAGCACTAACTGGTGGGTAATTAAGGCTTTCTTCAAGCACTAACTGAATATTCTGTTTGCAACTATGCAACTACATTTACACTTGCGATTATTTCCGCACAAAGTTAATATTAATATCACCTAATCACCATCCACGTATCTTCAGATAAGCAAGGTAATGGGAAGTCAACTCTTTCGGGTAATCCTAAATTCACCTACAAGCCCGCTCTCTGATTTTGCATCCGGGTTTTAATTAAATCCTCGGTCATAAACGTTAGGTGATGATGAAAGCATTGAAATGTTATTTGATCACCGCTATTTACGCGAGCTCGTGCAGCCAATATTCCTAGACATTCTGATTGTGAGAAAAATATTGTCTGCATCATCTACCATGCGCACATCACCATTAGCTATCACCGGCTCGCAAGTTTTCTCCCATGGAGCTCGACCTTGCACGGATATACGGTTCGACACAAATCCACTGATGATTTGTAACCAAGTCGTCGGAATCACATTTAGAGGAGTTCAGCACGTTTTAAAACTGCACAACCATAGTGCAGTGATTGCAGCCGTAATTAGAATCCATTCCATCCACATACGAATAAATCAACTCCGCAGCTGTTAAAAGTTCAAGTTAATTTTTAGCGGCAAATTGTGCTATTGACAGCGAATCCTTACGTTTGTCGCAAGCTCATTTCCTCGCGCCAAATCACTTTGACAAAACGAATCCGCTATAATCATACGGTTAGAACGCAAGTCGACATCAAAGTATCTCCTTTGGGGACCTGATTAATTCTGGGAGTGTGGAATATTTTCCGAAATTGTAGCAAAGGAAACTTTTTCACTTTTAGGCTATGGCTCTTTCCCCGTGAATACTAGTTAATTTCACTGTGTAAATTTGTAAAATTCCACTTCTTTCTCCTTGTTCACTATACTACACAATTTCCATCCTTCTTATCTTACTATGTTCTATTTCCGGCACTTTTCCTGCGACTTTTCCCGACATTTTCTATTTTTGACTTTCCACAATCTTTTTGGTCTATTTCCAGGGATTTACCACATATTTCAAGAAAAAATCAATCAAACAAACACAACAAATGACAAACTGCCCGCGCTTCTCTTTTCTTTTTTTCGCGGCGTCCGCACTGTATGTCGATCTCAACCAGACTCCCTCCCCCGTCCAAATCTCCTCTTGTTCTTTAATTTTTTCCCGTGTACCGCTAAATCAAAGCTGCTAGCTCAGCCGGGTTCGTTTACATTCCGTGATGTAATACACTGTTGAGCTGTACTAAATCAGTGTTCCCATATCCTAAATCTTAATTGGCAGATTTAAATTTTTTCAAGAAAAATTAACTGAATTAAAGAAAAATGAAAAAGATTCTAAATAGAAATAAAAGTTAAATCTCATGAAGAATATAATTAAAGGGAAACGTTTAAATTTAATGTAAATGAAAATTGTTATAAAATTACATTTAATAATAATAAGAAAGAAAATTATTTTACAAATTACGATTATGAAGGGAAGTAATTAAATATTTTTCTAAATCTGTCATTGAAATTTTGGGAAGGAGATAGGAAGGTTTTCAAGCAGTTTGCTTGTGTAACTGCTCGAATTCTTCTCATAAACGAAATTTGAGGCATCACTTTTCGATACACTGCGACTACGATTCTTTCGTGACATTAGAAATTCCTTTATGAGGTATGTTCCCATTTCCTAATTACCTTCAAAGTCCGTATCCCAAGTTGGACACGAGTTTTACCCGTACGAGTTCTCGTGGGCACTACTCATACGTCCTTTTCGTGAAGGTTCTTCGAGCAGTTTGCCTAGGTGGACTGCTCGATTACTACAGTGCTGTTAGCAAGTTTTCATTTATTACAAGGAATTGTTTCTCATATAACATATTGTACATCATGACGAAAAGGTATGCAGAAAATTTTTCTGACGGAGCTTAAAGATAAGTCCATCCAACCATACGGTATCGAAAGTCTTCCTAATATAAATGGGACACGCTCCGAAGCATTTTCTATTGTTAGGTTTCCAACAACGGGTTACTTTTGTTACCCCATGGATGGTTGGATGCTTGATTCGGAACCCAAACTGGCAGTTCAGTATCAATTCATATTTGTCAATTTTCAATAAAATATACGGCTCGAACGTTTCAAAGAACTTCTGAAATTCCAATAAATGAGAAAAAATCCTCTTTTATATTTCTTGATATTTATTTTTATTTGAAGATAGTGCGGTGTTTCGGATTGAACATTAATTCCATTGTCAGTGCTCTGCACAGAGAATGGAAAAGGTGTTTATTCCGAAACTTCGCGGTGTCTGCAAATAAAAATAAATATCGACGAATATAAAAGGAATTTTTTTTTAATTTATTGGAAATACTCAAACTTTGCATAGATCACTGTCTCTACTTTGCGGGAATCACTACATATTCTTTCAGTATGCAAAAAAAATGGAAAAAGTTTCATATTTAACTTGAGATTATTAAAGCTTTTCTAATTTAGCAAATTTTGCGTTCTTCATTCTCAAAATCGTAAACAAAGGACAGGGTCTTATTTTGCGGCGTATCACTTTCTTCCAGCATTAGAACTATATATCAGTTAAAACTATATATCATATAGTAAGTAACCAACCCATCGCTGCCAAGGATCATAGGACTTCCGAAGATTCACAAGCCAGGCCATGAAATGCGTGAAATTGTGTCAGCAGAAAACGCTCCCACTCAGAAAATTGCGAAGTGGTTAGTCAAGGAATTCAATAACATGGACAAAAAATTTGTTACCAGATCAGTAGCAAATTCGGCAGAATTTACTTCAAAGGTTTTGTCCTGGGGACCTTTGGAAGATGGGGATACGATGGTGTCATTTGACGTTAAGGCACTTTTTCCCAGTATTCCGGTCAAAGAAGCACTTACGTTACTTGAGGAGTGGATTCTGATACAAGATCAGGAGAACAATGGAAAGCACGAGCCAAAATGTATTTGAAACTGGCTAGACTCTGCATGGGTGAAAGCTATTTCACCTTCAGGGGAGAATTTTTTAAGCAAACACGTGGTGCTGCAATTGGAAACCCTCTTTCCCCGTTTCTAAGCGAAGTTTTTATGGCATTTTTGGAGGAGAAGTTAGCACAAGAAGGTAAACTGCCACATCGATGGGTGCGTTATGTAGACGATATCTTCACGATCATCAAAGAGGATCAGGTCCAGCAAACTCTCACGGCGATCAACTCAATACACAACAACATCAGTTTCACCCACGAGCTGGAGTCGGAGGGGCGGCTACCATTCCATGACGTAATGGTATGTAGAGGAGCTAATGGATTGGAATTCGAAATATACCGCAAACCAACGGACACCATGCGGATAATTCCTTTCACTTCGAACCATTGCCAACAGCAAAAATGGGCGACATTTAGCTGGCTTGTGAATCGAATGCTCACGCTTCCATTGAATAAGGAAGGCCTGAAAAAAGAAACGTCCCACATTTATAAGCTAGCCGAGTGGAATGGATACCCTATGGATGAAGTCACCAAATTGATAGCCAAACGAACGAAGGAGATCTTCAATAAAAAGTTCACAACGCTAACTGTGGAAGTCGAGCAACGGAAGAGGTTGGTTGTAACGTTTGACTCAAGGACGGAAACAATGAAGAGGGCTATGAAGAACGTAGACATCGACCTAGTTTATACGAGCCGCGCCACAAAAATACAGAACTTGCTTGGATCAACCAAGGACCCCATTCCCAAAATGGAGCGGAGTGGAGTCTACAAGGTATCGTGTACGAAATGTAATGGATGTTACATTGGACAAACGAGGAGATCACTAGGTGTTAGATGGAATGAACACTTAAGGGAAGCAGTCAACAAAAACAAAAAGCAGGATGCAAAAAACTTCAAATCAAAAGTAGCGGAGCATATAGTCCTTGAAAAACATGACATCACTGCGGACAACGTAAGCATGCTGAAAGCGGTTACAAACAGATGGAAGCTTGATGTAGCAGAAAGCTTGGAGATATTCAATCGGAAGACGCAGGACATTTGGAACGGCGACCCAGGTAACGGATACACCTGGCTTTTCAAGCTTACAAAATAATGAAGGTAGTTAAGTAGTAGTTAAGGAAAAACAAATTTTTGAATGGTAAAGGATCAGGTAATTAGAGATTAAGTAAAAGTACTTTGAGGGATTAGATGTAATTAGAGATTCATATTAATACGTTAATGAGTTTAGTATAAATATTAGGACACTTATAGTTAAGGGAATAGTAGTACTGAGGAAGTTCTCAAGTAGAGAACGAAACAATTGTATACTAAATTTAAATAAATAGTACTTTCTTTCATTTTTTTTTATTATATATCATAGCTTCAACAATAATATACTTGTATACTTTTACTAAGATCAGAATCCCAATAATTTTTTGCCTACTAAGCCGAAGTTCAGAGCTCAATCCCAATATAATGAATATGTGAAATATTTCTTCAGTTATTTAGAGCAGTTAATAGAATAAAAGAGTATTAAAATTCGACTACGTATTTGCCTATTGCTAACAATATGTCAGTGACGCAGTATACTTAAATGTTACTTTGATGCATTGGAAGACAGTCCCCGACGACTATATATTATACTAAAAAAAGAACAGTCATATCAGCTAAATATTGACATTGAAATACATATACCATGACCTTTCTGTAATAATTATCACATAAGTGCCACCACTGCAAGAATTTCAACCTTCTCGATTTAGAAATGCATATTTGGCAAAGCAAATATATTTTTATTTAATTTTCGTTGATAAAAAATTTTATAATCATTTTCTTCACCTACATTACGGGTCTACCGCTCAAGCATTATCGACATATGACGGAAAATCACATTAATAATCTTTAAAGCTTACTTTGTCAGATAATTTTTTAATAAGAATGCTGTACCGCTAATTTTTACACACATGGGTACTTAACACCTTATCAATTGTCCACCTCATTAGTTGACTCGTCGTTTATCAATCCGGTACCTTGTACATTACTATTAAATTGGAAAGAAGTTAACGTGGTAATTTGCTGGTAATCGTTTAATTCAAATTCGATTTGCGTACCAGTTAGTGTTCTTTGCATAGTTCATTTTCGTGTCTGTGCTATAGAAAATGTAAGTTTAATTGAAAATTCTATTAATTATCGTATAACAGTGCGTTGACTGGTCAAAGGATATCAAGGATGAATTTAAGTAAATAATGCACGAGTGCAAAAAAAGGGAAAAAGAAACGCAGCCGGTAGGATTCGAACCTACGCTCCCAAAGGGAATCTGATTTCGAGTCAGACGCCTTAACCACTCGGCCACGACTGCTATGTGTGAGGAGGGAATAGAATGCTTATAATAGAATAAACTGCTAATTTGTACTGTGAGTCAATGTAATGTTCAGTGAAATATGTACTTACATATCTTGTAAAATAAATTGGCGCGAATCTGAAATAATATAATTGGAAACCCATTGAAACTTCACACATTTGCAATACAGTTTTTGTCTCCGTTTATTATACTGGTTAGCAAGTTAAGTTTGTTCTAATAATCAATCTACTTTGTCTGTAGTTTAAAGTAAACCGAAATTCCATGAAAATAAGCATCAACTTCTCTTAACTGTACACAAAGTGTCTTTTGTTTCATTGCAACTGAAACAACTCTTCTTAAAAACTGAGCGGATTTACCATAGGCGTACGTATATTTCCAATGGTATTATATTTAGTTGATAATTAACTGATAAATTTCATACTATCAGTGAATTATTAACTAACAGAAACTCTATCAGATGCTGACATACTGTGAATCAAAAAAAGTTTACATACGAGTACACTTCTTAAAAATAACTTTGAAAGGATTTTACGGTTTGAATAACAAAACGATTTTTAAGACAAAAAATTTTATTGCTTTCTATATCTATCTCTCGGTAAAACTCTTGTGGTGGGCTTTCATTTCTATTATCGATATAACGGTCTTTTCCTGTTAGAGAACTATTTAATTGCTAATATTATATATAAAGAAAAGTTTACATACAGCTCACAATATTGTTTCTATATTCTTAAGGTATACGAGATACTTTTTTATATTCACGAATGATTATTAGAGACAGGTAATTTCTAAAGAATTGGTGTTTATTTTTGGTAGCAATTCAGTGGCTTACATTACATCCAACAACGTTGGGTCTCGAGCATACTTCACGTCCGTACATACCGAGGAGCCAATTGTAACTCGGATCATTATTTGATCAACCTAACCTGTCGATGTCGTATGTTAAAGGCGTGTTCGGCAAAGACCAGACCTCTACAGAAATTCAACATCGAAATGCTCCAAATGGCGTCTTTGGCGAAAAATTTCACGGACACCCTCGACAACCAGCTAGCTCCCATCCTATCAGATACAGCGCTGAAAACAAGCAACGAGCAGGGCCGGTTCTAGACATTTCTCTAGTGTACGCGAACAGCATTCCTAAATTTCATACAGAAAACTAAAACTTTTGCTATGGTTCTCCATGAATTCAAACCTCTCATTAAGTGAGTTTATTGCTGTATCAAGCACCACAAAGAAAAATTTCACTTTGAATAATGCCAGTCCAGCCTGAATCGGTTCACCCTCACTCTCATACGAGAATTGCATCTTGGTTTTCCTTGGACGAAGTTCGGTTTCTTTTTCAAGTTCAGCAGAAACACCAATTTTTTCGGCCAGTTCTGAAGCTTCTATGATAATGCTATTAAGACCTTCATCAGATCTCATTTTTTCCAAAAATGTCTGACCACTTTTCACGAGGTCCATTGAAGTTTGCAAAGTAGATCAGGCTTTTTGCAAGGTCTTACTCACCATGTTTATTTTAAAAAGGATATTATTCCACGTTACCAGACAACACAAAAATTTAAAAGTTTGAAGTTTTCTTATTACTCCTACTACAGTGTTCCTCCTAAAAGCATCAAGTTGTGGTCTTGAGAGGCTTCATACAAAGCATCATAAATTTCCTCGGTGTGATATCTAAGAGGTACTAAGGCTTCAATCCTACTCTCCCACCGAGTATTGCTAAGAGGTTTCACTATTAGAGTGTATATGTGTTTCATCAAAATACTCCACCTGTGAGTTGAACTGGGGAAAAAGTTGAATATTTTTTGGATCGTACTAAAACAATCAACTGCAATAAGGCAAGAAAGAGCAGCATCGTTAACCACTAGATTTATGAAATGGTTACCAAATGGCACGAAAAATGCCCTGGAATTCAAATCAAGTACTCTTTTCTGGACTCCAGTATGCTTTCCTCTCATGTTGGAGCCTTTATCATATCCCTGGCCCCTCATGTTTTCAACGGGATATTCCGTGTATCTAACTCACTGAGTAAGCCTAAAGAATGTTCTTTTATTGACACTTCCTCATTTTTAACACATGCGACGAATCTCACCACCATTGTCATTTGTTCTGTATGGCTAATATCGGGTGTACAGTCCAGTATTATAGCATAATATGTTGCTTGTTTTAGGTCACTTATGATTCGGTCTTGGATCTTTGTGGACAAAAGATAAATAAACTCATTTTGTATTTGTTTGCTCAAATAGTGAACATGTGTCTCTTCGGAAGTAACTCTTCTTACATGTTCAGCCATGACAGCATCAAATTTGGAAACATACTCTACAAGTTTCAAAAAGTTACCATTGTTACGCTCGAAAAGAGACTCATTTGTTCCTCGAAAAGCCAGCCCCTGAGATCCAAAAAATTAGACAACACAAAGTAAACGTTTCAACACTTGGTTCCAATGTTCTGTTTCAGCTCGAATGGTTTTCTCATGCGCTTTGTCGATAGTTCTATCCAAACGTAATCGCATGGACAGTTGACGCCAAGATTTACAATTGTGTATGCGGGTAGAAGATTTCTCATGACTGGTCAAAATCTTGGTTAAGTTTTGCCAGTCAGAATATCCTTGGTCTCCGGCGACAAGAGATGAATGCACATTTCCAAAGACTTAGCAGGCAAACCAAAATACTGCGTTTATTTAAATTGAATACATCAACCAATTCCCATGGACTTGCTCCTTATTGCTAAGTTTTCTTGTGAAATGATGTGAAATGTTCTACCCTTAGCATCAATGGAAAAGTCAATGTCAGTAACTTGCACAAGACCACGCTCAGTAAGAAGTTTTCGTATCTCATCCGTGATTTTTAGTTGCCACTCTCCACAGTCCATCGATAGTAGCGGTAACGTACCTCCGGACAGCTTCTGATCCTACAATACAAATCCAATTCTAAAATGTTTTATCGTCGCATATGTAAAAAACTAATGTTTAATGAGTTATTTCATTTTTTGAATAGTTAATTGATATAACTCCATTCAATAATTAATTGTTACATGAGCTTGCTCCTTGTAAAATAATTAATTTCTAGTACCTAACCTAAACTGCCAGCAGCTATTGGGTTTTGCATCATTTTATTAAACATTGCAACACCCAGCGTTTATATTTTATTTTTTACATGGCCAGTAACACAACAGAGAGGCAATAGGCAATAACAAGGATGAAGGTGAAAACAATGGAAGGGTGCTGGGACCCAAAACAATTAATTAAACCTTTTAAATTTGCCCAGATGAATTTTTGATTTATTGGAAATTTATATTTTATCACCAATGAAAGATAAACGATAAACGTTGTCATACAGTTGACTGTATAAGAATACAGTAGACTCCCGATTATCCACGAGTAGATTAACCACGATCGCTAAAAGAAAAGTAAATAAATAAATTACGCAAGTTAAATGTCCGTTAAAGCGGCAACCAAGATGTTTAGCGTGAGAAGGCCCATCATCCCGCGCGCAGACTATAGAGTTGTCATTGTTTATTTCACCGGCCACCGATGTGTCATGCATACTTCGATCCCGTGTCGTGCCAATACTATTAGGCCAATATAGACTCTCTAATATTATTTGTTTTGTAAATAAACCTGACTAAACAAAGTTAAAAGGTATATAATGTATTTTAAATAAATGTTTTACTGCTTATTAAAGCTTAACTATGCACTTATTTTATGTAAATTAAATTTTAAAATTAGACTTAAATTAAGTATTAACTTTCAGTTTTATTTATTTGATGGCTTGTCGATGGAGTGGTTACAGCCTCCAATATTGGCAAATCACCTTCTTTTACATTGGCTGGTATAACAGTATCGTCCTTGTCCAACTTCGTCGAAGTTGAAGCCGTAATAAACTTCTGTAGTGCTTTTGATTGTATTTTATTTTCTTTTGCGTGCTGCAGTTTTCTTTTGCGGTTGAATGACCCAGAGGGCTTTTTACTACTACTGTCGGCACTAGTACTAGACATAACTTGCGTTTAATAAACAGAGAAGCACTAGAATGCGAATGGGTTAAGCGGCGTTTCGTTTTCTATGGTTAGGATCGATCGATTGAATGGCTCAGTACCGCATGGCATGAGGCAACTGAACTGAGCCAGTAGATGACAGAGCGAGGCAAGATGTGACGGAGGGGAGGGGCGTCTGCCAGACGAGTCCAAGTCGATGACGGAGGTGTGCGCGACGGACGAGTCTATTTGTTACTATTTATGGTTATTGTTATTTGGGAATAACAATTAATCAAGTAGTAGGAGTATGCGCAAGGGTCCCACCTTACGATGTACGATTTTCCCTAACTCCTGACTCCTACAATCTGATGATGTGAATCCTCTAGTCTAGTCTCCTTCTTTAATACTGAACGTTGGAGAGCGATTAGACGCCCCGTTTTGCTTGGCGCCCTGCGCGACCGCGTACTTTCCTTACCCCTTAAAACGGCCCTGGCATCGAGCTATGGATGGAAGTGAAAGCGGCAATTAAGACCGAGGCAGAACAGACGATCAGACATCAGACAGTTCTTGAGAAATGCTGTTTGTAGTAAAATAAGCTTGATATAATGTCCGTGCAGGACTGCAGCGATGGTCTGCTGCCTCAGCGGAAGAGGATGTTGAGATCCACCGAAATTCGCCTTGCCTAGGGACGCGAGAATGCGCTGGCAGGCTAGCGTTTTGGTGCTTTGGCGTTTTGGTTCTTTTCCCCAACACAAGGACCCACTATAAAAAAATTTCGCATTCACGAATTAAAAGATGACAAATGCTGATCGACTGGTATCGAGGCCTAGGTAACCTACTAAGGGTTGAAATTGCTTGTTCAAAGAACAAATTGGGCCGGGCAAAAATGGACGTACTTGCGGAGACTTCGTCGTTACTGACGATACTTATGACCCACAAATAAGAGTGGGGCATCCAGGTAGAAGCGGTGCCCCCTCGCACCCTCCCGACCGAATCAAGAACAAAACGTAGACGTGGCCATGTATTTCCCATTTGAGTGAAAAACTCATACAAACATAATTTGCATGACTTTTCCCATCAAATGAGAAATACAAACGTGGCCAATTTATGTTATAGCATTATACGATGGAAGGGCACGTGAGCGGAAGGCCACTCTACCCGGCAAGAGCCCCTATAAAATAAAAGAAGGGAAGAGTGCGCCCGATGGCTAGCCCATTTCAGTGGAGGAGCCTGCCATCGTTGCGAGTCCTATACCCGGTCAGGTTAAGAGAAAGGGAAAGACCAAAGATACAATTTTTAACTATTCATTATATTTTATTTTTTAACCCAATTCACTTTATATAACACACTACGCAATTTCAAAAAGAATAAGAAATACGTATAATGTGTATATTTGTGAACAACGGTTGCAAAGCGGTCAAAAAAACTTTCAACTGTAACCACAATACATTCGAAAAGTAGCTTATGAATAAATCAAAATGGTTGTTATTATAGTCAGAGAAAAAAGGCTAACAATATAACGAAGAATAAAACAACTTAATTGAACGTGAAAGATAAATATTAACATTTTTGTTTCCAAAAAACACACATCTTCGATATTAATTGTACACAACGATCGTTCCTATTTTTAAATTTGATTATAACTTAATGGAAACATAAATTTGAGAAAGAAGGGCGCTTTTAATTATTTTTATAGGGAATTATTTCAAAGAAATCACTAAGATCGTATCAATTAAAATAATAATATTTACATGTACAAAATATGCAATACCTAATGTTAGTTTTGATAATAAATAAAACAACATTATATTTTATTTTTAATATTGAATGAAAACAATATTGAGTAACTATAATAAATAATTGATATTTATTCTAATAGTAACGATAGTATGTTATTAATAATGAAATCTACTTATTTTACGAAAGAATACAACGTGAAAATCGAATTTTTACAAATGAAAATATAGTGTGAGTGATAACGGCAGCTACTTGCAATCGATTTAATTTCAAATTGCGTAGAAAGTTTTCATTAGAAATTCATACAACAAATGACGTAAGAGTCTATTGCTTGGTAAGTTTCTTCTTATTGTGTTTTTCAAGGCATATACAAATTCGTTTGATTTTTCCAAAATCTTAAAAACATGAAAAAACGGATATGCAAAAAAACAAAAGAAAACCAAGAAGGTACTCACCGGCATCCTCACCAGCGCTCGTTGACGATGTTGGCGGTTTACAAAATTGATTGTGCAGCTTCTAAGTTATAAATCGATAACTTGAACAATTTTTATTACATTGATACTGCCTGGATTTTCATGAAAAACTTGATGAACTTTGACATGATTTGTGGCACATCTCCTAAATTTTCCAAAAACTGTACGAAACACGCTCGTTAGGCAGCGCCGCTGCTAGAAAATTATTTTCGGTCAAGTGCCCCAAAATCCTTTCAAAGACAATCTTTAGCAATAGCTGATCATGTTTCTCGTAAGGTGGATTTGGTCGGGACTTGTGTGAAAATATATTTCTTTATTCTAATAATGACGGCATCGTTTAGCGTTTACGTCGGATGCTTAATCACAAGCGAATGTTATTTTGGTGGTAATAAATGAGCGATTTCTAATGTGAAGGCATATAAATCCGATTTTTATACACACCACATATTTTTATTAACTTGAGTATCTGAATTTATGGCCAAACTTTCCACTTGAACACTACCAAGTTTTCATGTTTCATACAAGATCGCACAAGAGCAACAGAATATACTACTGTGTCTAAAAAATAAAGTGACATTTAAATTTAAACTGCGCACGTCGAAGGATTTGGAGAATTATTTTTTTTAGGTTGGTAGTACTGTCAGTGACATCTATGTCAAATTCACATGTCAAAATATTCATTAGTGTTTGAGATACGCGTCGTTTCCGGGATGGCCTTCAGTTCCGTCTTCGCTGCGGCTTGAATCTCCTCTATCGTATCAAAACGGTGTCCCCGGAGCGGTCTCTTGAGCTTGCTGAACAGCCAGAAGTCGCACGGCGCCAGATCAGATGAATACGGTGGTTGCAGAACGATATGGGTTGAGTTTTTGGCGAAATGATCACGAATTACGAGTGCAGTATGGGATGGTGCATTATCGTGGTGTAAAAACCAAGAATTGTCTTTCCACAATTCCGGCCTTTTTAGGCGGATAGCGTTACGCAAACAACGCATAACGTTCAAATAATATTCTCTTTGACTGTTTGGCCCGGCGGAAGGAATTCAGAATGCACAACACCACAATAATCAAAGAAGAGAAGAGGTTGATGGTCGCCCAGGACGCTCTTCGTCTTCGACACGTTCACGGCCGGCTTGGAACTCACTATACCACTTGTAAACATTTTTTTTTACACATAGCCTCATCACCAAATGCTTTCTGCACCATCCTCAACGTATCCGCAGCAGAAAATTGATTCCGTAAACAAAATTTAATGCAAATTCAACAAATTTCGACATCGCAAAAAACGAAAAACTCACTTTTAGCAGCTCACAAAACGACGCGTATCTCAAACACTAATGAATATTTTGACATGTAAATTTGACAAAGATGTTACTGACAGTACTACCTACCATTTAAAAAAAATTCTCCAAATCCTTCGACGCGCGCAATTTAAATTCAAATATCACCTTATTTTTTGGACACAGTAGTACACATGCCGATGTGAGAAGCACAAAATGGTATCAAATGCACTTTTAGAACGGGTTTAGATCACGAGGTAAAATTTTTCGGATTTCGTCAGATAAGCATTATTCGAATCCGATTTGACGATATTCTTTGCTCCAGTCACAGAACGTATGCAAATGATCAAGGGCAATGCTTAAATGAACTTCTACGGATTGCTATAATTTGCTTATGATATTCACTCGTAATAATATTGCATACCATAAATGTAGGGATATAATAAACTCTATCTTGAGAATTTCATTTAGAACTAAATCAAAATCACTGAGTTTATCGGATTCTTCTGTGTGATTTTTTAAGCTCTCGATACATTCAACAACATCATCAAATTGGAATAATATGGCTTTGACTCCTTCGATCCTGCTTTCCCATATTGTGCCTGATAAAGGTTTTAACGTAAGTTTTAATTTGCCTTTGATAAACTCCCAGCGTTTGCTTGACCTTGCAAATAACAAATAAATTGTTTGAATAAATTAAAAAAATGTTTTTGCTGTCAAAGAAGAATTAGCTTTTTCTACTAACAGCAGGTTCCAACTATGAGAACTGCAATGTGTAAAAAATGCCCGCGGATTAATATTCAAAAGTTTTAACTCCGTTTTTTATGACTTCACATCATTTTCGTACCCTTTGCCGCGACAATTATGAATATCTAATCCATTTTTGCCTAATTCTTCAAGTATTGCATTAGCTAGGTAGTCCCCAGTTGACTCAGTGACAACAAGAAACCCAATTAAATGTTCTTCTATTTTACCGGTTGTTATGTTGCAAAATCATAATGCGGCAGACATTAGTTCAACTCGACTATAGATTCTTGTGCAGTCAAGATAAACAGAATAATACTTCGCCTCTTTTACCCTTCGAATCACTTCTCCGGTCACTCTTTTCGCCATTTTGAATATCGTGGCTAAGATAATGTGTTACTAGTTGTTGGTCATTAATACATTTCATGTGTTCTCGAAGCGTAAGATCATATTTAGAAATCAATTTGAATAACTGTATGAAGTTGCCGGAATTTTCGCTACAGTCTATTTAAGAGATTCTCTATGCCCTTTGAATGCCAGATTATGTGAGGCTAAGAAGTTAATGATGTCAATTAATATTTCAAATAAATTGTACCAATGTTTTTTGAGATTTCTGAATCAGCCTTTCTTTATCTATTGTTTTCTCATGCTTAATTTGCTTCTCAAATGTTAGCCATTGAATCTTAAAAGATATTTGCTCTCTGGTATTCTCGTGTCTTTGTAAAATATTTGTTAAGTGTTTCCAGTCACAGCATCCTCCCTGAACCATTTGTGTTTGAGAATTGATAAAAAGTCTACATGGAAAACAGTAAACTTTGATTCGATAACTAGAATAAACAAGCCAGCGATGATGTTGAGTCTCACTATTACTGAGTCTTATTAAAAAATAAAAATGAGAAAAGTGCTTACGATCATCATTTTTGGGATAACCATCATCGCTGTTATACGATGGCTGCATTGGACCACTTTGAGCAATATAAAGACGCTGAGAATCAGTTAGGGGAAACGACAACATTCCTGGATCAGAACTTATAAACGTTTCTTTCATAATGTCGCTCTCATCATCGTTAACTGACCGAGAGCTTATTTGCTATTCAGGAATTCCGCTCTCCACCTCAGATTCTGATTGGGTAGAGTTTGATGCTATTTCTCCTTCCGACTGTAACTTACTACTCAATACATCTGGCTATCCAAATTGAATGAAGTATTGGCTGTTGCAATATCCGACGTCAAAGAAATCAATTCATCTGATGTTGTCATCCTATGAGATGTTTTTTTTAGATAATTCATCAATCCTGAACCTAAACTCTGATCTGATAAGACCCTTTCAGCTTTCTTTTATCTTTTTGAAGACCTAGATTCCCATTTTCTCCCGATATCTCTATCTCTCTTGGGACCTGGGCGTGACATGATGAACGTCGTTTAACGTATATTAAACCTATTAACAATAATAATAATTTTGTTATTACGTAAATTGCTGCAGCCACTCCACATGTCTACAGTTAGTTCATGAAAAATTACCCTAAATAGCTCACTGAAATTCTATTTTTATAAATCGAGCTGATCAACAATCACTACATATTAATTTAATAGTTCTTATTTTCAAACCTTCAACACAATGTTACTCATTCTCACTTACTATAAAATAATAGAAATACTTACGATACTCTGCTTTGTCTCGCGAGCCATGGAGAAAGAGTGAAGGTAGACACGAATTAACCGAAATCAGAATCGTTTGGAGGTATGGAACTCCCTTTATAGCCGTTTTCATATTCATCAACGCATGTAGCATTTGGCCTCGCACACGAATAAATTATTTCTCAGAATTAGCGGGGGATGTAAATAACCTTATAGCCGATTCAAACCTGTTTTGGAACATTTACCATCGTCCTTGGATCAAATTAGACCGCGCATCACGTATCTCTTACATAGACCGGTTTCTATAGTTCGTTCTTAAGTGACTAGGATATACTGCGACTTATGATGGCGGGTTCATTAAGTGTATAACATAAAACTTTGCGCATGATGAGTTGCATAAAAATTGCATATCCTGTCAAGATAAAAAGTGTTTCCACGATCAAGAAAACTCATTTTTTATATCATTTTAAGGTTGATATTGATTATTGGAATGATGTGCTTGTCCATTATGCAAATTTCCCAGCACAAACATTTGATGAGATATGCATATGTTAGTGAATGCCATCGGATCCTCTGTCGGCCTTCACGGAAGTGTGCGGGCATGCTACAAAAGGACCAAGGAACGCAATAAGCACAATTTAATTATAAGTTACACTAGAATTGTAGATATCACACCGAAGATAGAAGTGCAATGATGATGTGAGAGACAACATTGAGGGCGGTTGCGAAAGAATACTGTAAACCAAGATGGTCGCCGTCGATAGTCTCATCCGTCCTAAATACCTTACTGTAGTTGAGTTTATCGTGGTCACTATTTCAGTATACTATACTATGGACTGGACAATTGATGCGTAACGCTAAATGCTAGCAATTCAAATAGTTTTATTGTTTAGCTTTGAGTAAAATCATTCACAGCTTTTACTGGTATCAATACTTTTCAAACTTTTATTGAGTTAGAAAAGGCTCTTTAGCGCGAGGCCGTAGGCGGTCGCCCACGCCTTACGCATCTGAGAGAAACAGTCAATAAATTGAAAAAGAAGGAAGTGAGGAACTTCAAGTCAAAAGTGGCCGAGCATATAGTTCTTGAAAACTCTGTAATAACGGCGGACATCCTGTGCATTGTAAAAATAATAACAAACGCATGGAAACTGGATTAGGCCAAAAGCATCAAGATATTTAATTGCAGGAGGAAGGATATTTGGAACGGCGACTCAGGTAACGGATATACCCGGCGTTTTAAGGCTATTAGTAAATGATAGGTAATTAAGGAAGATAGATCAACGATTGTTTAGAAATTAAAAAGATCTTCAAAGTGACTAAGGAGTAAGTTAATTAGAGACTATTAAATTCTTTTAACTTAAATAGTAGGGTTTAAGTAAGATAAATTTAGTAGCACTGCCGAAGTCTTCAAATAGAGAACAAAACAATTGTTTATGCAAACCAATAAGATTATAGTGACATCAAAGGGAAATTCTCTTCTTTTAGTTTCTTTTCAGTTGAAAGTTCCACTGAAGGCAGAGTATCTTTTACGACTTATTATTAAGTAAATGTCGTAAGTTCTGTCTTTTTTGCACCTAGTAGTTCATTGTTGCGCTGCTGATCGGCCAGCTCGGTATTAGGTTTTTCACGTGTTTCTTCCGTTTTTGATAGGGTAACGAAAACCTGACCCAATTTCAATGTGATTTTGTCGAGCTAGGCAACCAGCGAAGCAATTTGCTCACCTGTGTCCACCGTCCATCGACATACCAACAAATGAAACTGTTTGTACTGTATTCAGTACTCACCAAATAACTTTTAATATGATTCAATTTCAATAAGATACGAGGGTCGTTCAACAAGTACTTAGCCTCACCGCCCGATGGTGCTGCTATCGTGCAGTACATTTTTTTAGTAGCCTACTTTCAAAGTTTCAGTCAATTCCCTTCATTAGTTTTGTTTTGATAGCCTTTGGAAGCGAGCGTGTCGGTCGGTTGTACAAAAATGGAAAAAGAACAATATCGTTCAGTGATTAGATTCTTGTTTTTGGAAGGGAAAACGCGCAGTGAGATCAAAGATCGCTTGGATGCTGTGTACGGTGACCGTCAAGAATTGGTTCAACGAGTTTGTTCCTGGCCGCACGTCGGCTTTTGATGAGCCACGCCCAGGTGCCCCGAAAACGGCTGCTACGGAGGAAAACGTTAAAAAAATCCGCGATCTCGTGTTGGCAGACCGTCGATTGAAGGTTCGCGAGATAGCTGAGACTGTGGTCATCGTAGAAGGAACGGTGCATCATATTCTACACGAAGAACTGGGCATGAGAAAGCTGTTGGCGCGATGGGTGCCGCGTTTGCTCTCACCAGAAAACAAACGCAACCGTGAGACCATAGCGGCGACGTGTTTGGCGCTGTTTCAGCGCAATCCGGCGGAGTTCTTGCATCGTTTCGTGACCGTCGACGAAACATAGATTCACTGGTACACACCAGAGACCAAGGAACCGTCGAAACAGTGGACTTCACCCGGTGAACGTGCTCCGAAGAAGGCGAAGACTGTTCGATCGGACGGAAAGGTGATGGCCACCGTTTTCTGAGATTCACAAGGTGTGATCTTCATCGATTACCTCGAGAAGGGTAAATCAATCACGGGGCGCTACTATGCAGACTTATTGCGCCGATTTGAAGAAAATGCGGTCCCGCTTGGCAAAGAAAAAAGTGCTGTTCCACCAGAACAACGCGCCGGCTCACACCTTCGCCGTCGCCATGGCCAAATCCGTTGAATTGCGCTACGAATTGCTGCCCCATCCACCGTACTCTCCAGATTTGGCCCCCTGTGACTACTTTTTGTTTCCAAATCTGAAAAAATCACTCGCCGGGAATAGATTTGGGTCGAATGAGGAGGTCATCGCCGCCACGGAGGCCTATTTTGCAGCCCTCGAGAAAATGTATTTTTTAGACTGGTTGAAAAAGTCAGAGCATCGCTCGGCCAAGTGTATCGAGCTTGAAAGAGATTATGTGGAAAAATAAATTGCCTCCTTTCCAAAATTTTCGTTTTTCTTCTGTAGGCTAAGTACTTGTTGAATGACCCTCGTACAATGAAAAAAATTTGGTATAAACTGAAATTAACGCAAGTCAACAAAAGAATACTATAGCACTCACCCCGAGTCCCTTATATCTTCTTTCTCACAAATCGTGTACTATCTTCTTGTCTATGTCTACTCGTCTTTTCTTCGATCACTTTCGAACTCCTCTTCCTATCTTCTATCTCTTTCTTTTTCTCTTCTAGCTCTCTCTCTTTCTTAACTAACCTATCTTCTATCTCCATCTATTCAAAATATTCCTTCTATCTTGCTTACTCACTCTCACTCAACATTACGTTGGAAACCTTTACAATAATTAATTAATCACCAGGAGATGCTGGCATGTTCACGTCTCCCATACGACTCTGAAATACTTCACCATGAATCGATTTAATAAAAAGTGGGAAATTTACATATATTCATTATCCAATACTCATAGCGTGAATGGAATGGAAGTTGCTAACTGTGAGCATGTAACATTAAACAAAAAATCGTTTATCATACCAAAACAACCAGAGCACCATATTGTCTATTCTTCTTCTTATCTGATGATGAGCACTTGTCAATTGTTGATAATTTTTTACTCAAAACATTTGAGTAGGATTAGAAAAATTCAAACCGAAAATTCCTCAGTTAATCGTAAGCTTATCCATTGGACACTATTTGTTATTTCAGAAGATAAATTGTATACAGTTAAATCTATCTTGTTTTTTAAAATCAACCCATAAAATGGCTTCTTTGAAGGAACGCGAAGATGAAAGTAAAGCCGAACCCTTGTATCCAGATTATGGCAATCAGGAATTGGTAGCAAAGTATACAATGCAGTTTTTCGTGGGTGTTTACTTAATTATTGCATTGAGTAAGTAATTCAAATGTGCCATTACAAACAATGCATTACATTTATAAATTTTGTGTGCCTAGTTGATGTTTTTACAACATTTTTAAACATTTTGCTCTTCCGAGTTGCCGTTTTTTTTTTTTGGATGGGGGGTTTGGTGAAGCTATTTACGCACTAAGTGTGGGACTCCCAAGCTCACAATGCATCTGGACTACCCACTAAACACCTAACCTGTCAGCCCAGCCGATAACCCAGCCAGGAATCGTTTGACATACGAGTCTTACTTCGGGCTCGGCGTCGTTTTCTTACGCCTAGAAGCGCGTTCCAGTTGCAGGAATCCTTTCACTAGCTGGAAGGAAAGGAGGGAAAAGAATTACTAGAAAAAGGACCTTTTCACTCTCGACTCTGACGGTCCTGTACAACCGCCATGCTGCGATTTATAATCATTGAGTAAACATTTTCTCATACCGAATTTATTTTTAAGTGCTCTAAATAGATATGAATTGTTTTAGAGTAAATTCTTTATTCATCTCAGGAATATCCTCTTAGAACTGCAGTTAAAATTGTTTATATTTTTAATGTAGAAAGTGTTCCTGCAAAACAACATTTCAATCTGTGCGATGTTAACCTAGTTAATTAATTAGATGGCATGTTGTGTTACTCTGAGCCACTGTTTAGGTATTTTTATCCTTATCTTAATGCTGCTGGCAACGATAATTTTTTTGTAAAGCCCAAAAAGCTTAATTAAAATCTGTTTTGTATGCAGAACAAATGCAAAGATAAATCATATGGTTCGATTTGATTAAAAATTTGTAGTTGCCTCCTTAAAATGTCGAAAAATCTGTACGGTTTGCTGAGTATTCTCCTGAAATATTTGCATTAGTTGATTTCTGCTACAATGGCTCAAGTTGAACCTTTAAATTTTGTTGATGATGAAGAAGAAGTGCTTCGTTTAAAACAAGTTTTGAAGAATTATGAACGTGGAAGAATTTTGACTGAAGAAGAACTCCGCGAAGCCAGAGAAGAAGCCTTAAATCCACACTATTGGCTTAAACGATTTTTGATAGATTATACAGAATTTATAATTATTGCTGCAATCTTGTTGATTGTTTTAGGTGAGTGATTGTGATTCGATGTTATTCCGAAAATATTCGGATTAGCTGCTACCAGATGACGTGCGATTTTTTTATGTGACACTCCACATGATCACCGTTGATTAAAAAGTGCTATTTCCGTATTTAGGTAGTCCTTAAAAATTTTTCTCATGCCTAAATTTTCAGAAGAAACCACTTTAGTTTAACTTATTAAGTTTCGAAGTAAAACTGCTATGACACATGGGCAGACAATTCGCGATTTCATTAGGTATCTGCGTGCACTAATAAATGTTACTTTTTCACCAGTTAACGCACTGTACAATCACTTCTTTATTTTCTCTACAAAAACTGAAATAAATATGTTTTAATAGAATTTAGCATAACAACATGGCAGACGAAGCCGTTCAAGACCAGGTTGCTGCCGAAGGTGGCCAAGATCCTTTGGCAATGAATCCTACAGGTGATTCGTTTGATACATTTGATCCATCGAAAATGCCGAGTCTCGAAGAAATCCTTCAAATGGTTGACGGAATGAAGGATATGAGCGAAGCGGAACGTGAAGAACTTAAAGCCCAGCTTCTTCGACCAGATCCACGAACAGTTGGCTTATCATCTACCGATTATGTGATCTTTATTACAATGATCAGTATTATACTCTTCGTTTTTGGTAAGAGCTTACTATTACGACTCCAAGTTGAAGAAAATTGTTAAAGAAACAAGAGCTATAATAATAACTTGCACATGTACCACTACACGTACTACATTTTGTAATAGTTCAAATAGAAGTAGTCGTGTACTTTTTTAAACTTTTTTATTTATCACAAAAATATTAATTCCTCAGCCTTAGATAAAAAAAAACAACTTGGAAACTATTGTAAGGCATACACATTTTTATTGATAAGGACTTTTAAATTCTAAACAAATCTTATTCATATCTATATACTTTAAATTTAGTAGCATAAACGTTAATACGGAGTGTAGACGGGATAGTAACTGATTTGATTTGATTTGAATTTTATTGGCTATCATATCGTATAATCAGACCATATCTGTTTTTAATTTTGATTGAACACCATTTTGTGATAAGGAAATTTCGAAGTTGACATTCGTTGGGGAGTGTTTAATTTATTTGGATTCTAAATCATATAATCGTTGAAGTAAATTTGGTACAAAGTGTAAAATTTTTAATGTGGAAATTTAGTTTTACTAATAGTGTAACGTCGATATCGTTGACTGACGTGTGTTTTGACCGTTTCTGTAAAACTATTCTTGATTCAATATTTGTTTAATAGTTCCTAACTTGTGTACGAAGAAGCGATACGTAACAGTAGGAAAAATTTTCAACGTGTCCACACAGTTGGCATCATGATATTATATAGTGATTTATGAAATATTGTGTAGAGGTTTAAACGGCTAAATTTCAATGTAGTTTAATAGGACTTCTTGTGTAGTATTTGCTTGAAGTTGACAATGGAGAGCTTTTGTAACTCCTTATCTTAGAACCTTGAGCACATTTATATATTTGAGATCTGCATAAAGATTGCATTGTGTTACGATTACCTGCTTCAGCCATTTTATATGACTTTATAACTCAAAAAATAGTTTCATAATGCCAGTCTCTCAACTCCCATCGGAAGATATTCATTTCTTTATATATTTTATTGATCTATTTATTTTCAACCCAATCAACTACTTACCTACATTAACAGAAAACAATATATATGAAGCTAAATTTTAAGCAGGCACTGTTATGATTTCTTCTTCTTCTTCTTAGCACTACAGCCCCTCTCGGTACTTTGCTTCCTACAAACAGCGCCTCCAACTGTCCTGGTTCATTGACCGCGTCCTCCATATTCAAAATCCGAGCAGCGATGAACTGTCTTCGTCGACCGAGTCAGACCAGCGTTTCCTCGGCTTCCCCACTGACCTCCGGCCTACAGTTCTCCCAACGAATATCTTCTTGGGTATCCGTTGTTCGCCCATACCATTCATGTGTCCAACCCATTGCAGCTTCCGCAGTCTTATAATCGTTGAGACCTCCGGTTCGTCAAAAATTTCATACAGCTCATGATTGTATCGAATTCGCCATTGGACCCCGTCTAGCTTCGCTCCGATTATTCGCCTCAGGACCCGTCGCTCAAAGGCGTTCAATATATTTGCGAATGCTTGGGTTTGGGTTCATATTTCACACCCATAGCATAACACAGGTCTTATCACAGATTTGTATACTTGGAGCTTTGTTTACCTGCGAGCTGTACTCTTCGGCGTATTTCGTCTCTTTCATCGCCCGTTTTCGTTATTCGGCGCCTAAATACACAAATTCGCTAACATTATCGATACTGTATTCGCCAAGTGTGATATTTTTCCTCGACTGCGTCATGAGCCTTGTTTTATTTTCATTGATTTGTAGCCCTGCTTGTTTTGCCTCGCAGCCGAGTTTCAAGAAAAGTTCTTTGGCGGTTCTTAATGACCCTGACAGAATGTTGATGTCGTCCGCATAGGCTAGTATTTGGCTCGACGTGTATAGTAATGCACCTCGTGTATCGACAGGTAGCTTTTGTATGATGTACTCCAGAGCCAAATTGAAAAGCAATGGGGCCAGCCCATCTCCCTGCTTTAGTCCGATATTTGTGTCAAAGGCATCGGTGAGTTGGTTATTGATGCGGACTTGGGAGGTTGTCGACGTCATTGTCATTTTGGTAAGACGGACTAAATTGGCTGGGATGCTAAAGCAAAGCATTATTTGGTACTGTCGTATGCTTGCTTGAAGTCAACGAAAATTTGGTGTACGCCTATGTTAAACTCCCAGCATTTTTCAAGTACCTGCTTGACTGTGAACAATTGGTCTGTTGTTGATCTGTCTGCCCTAAAACCACCTTGATACTCCCCAATAATACTGTTGGCGTATGATCCGATTTTATTTTCTAAGATTTTAGAAAATATTTTGTACGCCGTACAAAGTAGTGATATGCCTCTATAATTTTCGCACTGTAGCTTGTCACCTTTTTGCGGATAGGGAATATAACTGATTGGCTCCACTCTTTCGGCATATGTTCTTGTTGCCAAATGTACTGTATGACTTTGTGAATAGCTTGATATATATAAAATATATATAAAATATATATAATAAAATTCCATTTAACAGATTAAAATAAATCCAATTACAAAATGGAAAAACGACAAGCAGAAACAAGTAAGAATGAAAACTTAAATTAAGCAAAGAAAAATTAGGAAGATTAAATAATATTAATATTGAAAAATTAGGCATTATTGTCTATTAAACTATGAAAAGGTTAATATGAAATTAACAGGCTTAAAAATGAAGTTAAAGCGCAAAAAAAAGAAAAGAAAAAAAAACAACAAGTCGAACTATTCAAAATGAGTTGTAAGGACGAGGTTTCTTAGTCTTATTTTGAATACAAAATAGGAATCAGAAAAAGGACCAAGCTCAAGTTTATTATGTTTCCTTAACATTCGCACAACGGGAGAATGAAAGTATAAATTCGTACGGGCAAAGGGCACCTCGAACAAAGTGTTTAATCGAGAAGGACGCGTTGATTGACGGAAGTGTAAGTCAGCATATAATATTGGAGAGATTTGATTGTAACAAAGTTGATACAGAAAACACTGATCCAAGTAGATGCGACGGGACAACAAAGTCGGAAGACATAAAAAGGATAAGCGGCATTCATAGGATTGATATGGGAGTTTGAGTTTGTAGAACAAAACTCGACTAAATTTCGTGAGGTAGGAGTATCGGGGGGATCAAACTACAGAACAATATTCTAGGATAGGATGGACAAGACAAGTAAACAAGCGGATAGGAGTGGATATGTTGGTGAACTTGTATGTGTGCCTAAAAATAAGCCCCATTATTGTTGATGCCCTGGCAGTCACATTTAAGATGTGAGCATCAAAATTGAGGCAAGGATCGAAAATAACACCAAGGTCTTTAGCAGAGCACACAGCAGCCAGTGGGATATCATTTAACGTATAGGTAAAGAAAATGGGAGATTGCTTTAGATTAAACGTCATTTTATGGCATTTAGCAACATTTAGACAAAGGTAGTTAGTCGAACACCAATTATTAAGAGCAATCAGATCCATCTGAAGATATTGACAATCTTGTATCGATCTGATAGCGCGAAAGACTTTGAAATCGTCTGCATACAATAGACAATTAGAAGCAATGACTGATGGAAGGTCATTTATAAATAATAGGAAGAGGAGAGGGCCTAGAATGGAACCTTGGGGAACGCCGGACGTTGGATGAAATGGTATAGAGGTTGCTCCACAGTAACTAACACAACAAGCGCGAGAAGACAGATATGAATCCATCCATGATAAAAGAGGGCCAGCCACTCCAAAGGCTTTAAGTTTGTGACAGAGTAGTTGATGGTTGACAGTGTCAAAAGCCTTAGAGAAGTCAGTGAAGATCACATCAACCTGCAAACGATTGTGATGAACACTACTTCCACCATATTTGATGAGCCCCACAGGAATCTCATCAATGCCCGGCGCTTTATTATTCTTTTGGGCTTTGACGATGGAACAAACTTCATCCAGAGTTGGTGGGGCTAATGGAACCTCTCCGCAGACATCTATAGGCTCCGATGTTCTGGAGCTGTGCGGAGGGTTAAGGAGGTTCTTGAAATATGATGCCCATCTTTCCATAATCTTGGTTTCATGCGCGATTATATTGCCGCTGTCATCACAACAGAGCGTGGTTTTGGGCTGATAACCACGTTTCAGGCTTTTCACTACTTTGTATGCTTGTCTTGTGTCGTTGCTCGCTAAACTTACATATATACTTCTCAATTGGTCGTCATAGTATTTTCTTTTCTTAATCTTAATTATCTTATTCGCTACTCTTCTGAGATTTTCATAGTGTTCTCTCTTCGTCCTGGTTTTCCCACCTACATATTCTTTGTACGCCTGATTCTTTTTATTTGACGCATTCTGGCACTCATCATCGAACCAATCATTCCTCTTGCGCCGGGCTTGATATCCGATCGTCTGTTCTGCCACGGTCCTGAAAGTCGCTTTCACTTCCATCCAGAGCTCGTTGCTCGTCTTTAACGATGCGTCTAATAAGATGGGAGATTGCTGGTTGTCGAGGGTCTCCGTGGAATGTTTGGCCCCAGACGCAGTTTGGAGCCTTTCGATGTCAAATTTTTGTGGCGGGCTGGTCTTCGCTGAATATGCCTTTGACATACAACATCGATAGGTTAATTTGATCAAGTAATGATCTGAGTTACAATTGGCTCCTCGGTATGTACGGACATCAAGTATGCTCGAGGCCCAATGTTGTTGGATTAGAACATGGTAGTACTCAGGTCAGTTTATGATGCGTCGATGTGGGAAGCAAGTCAAACGTATGACTAGATTTCTGCTCCATACAAATTAAATCAAGCGCTGGCCGTTGTCTTTAATGACATGGATTGATGACTTGGATTGTACATCTATTGCGCATACATGAAACCAGATTTTAAGCAGGCACTGTTATAATTTCATGGGTCAATCAAAATATTATTAACAAACTTTAGTGAATTTTGACTTCTGAGCTAGTTGTTACTTTTTCACTCATGAATATCTTTTTCTTCGGTTGTGCTGCAGTAAGAATCGGACCTTGGCTTCCCGTATACATGGACCGAAAATGGTCGTATGAGCGCGTCTTCCATTTTAGTAAATTTAAAAGTGTTCTGTACTTTGTATTGATACTGTCCTCCCATGGTATTTGTGGTTTTCCTCATTCCCAATATATAGTTTCAACCCATCCGTTTAGTACTTTTTTGGATACTCTTCATTTGGACAAGGTGGCCAGCCCGTTGTAACTTTATAAGCTTAATGATGATGGACGCCAGTTATAGAGATTATACAACTTGTCGTTATACCGCATTCGTCGCACTTTCCATACTTAATGGGTCTAATTATCTTTCGAGGTACTTGTCGTTCAAAATAGTCAATTTTCATCTCCGATACCTTCATAAGTGTCTACGTTTCGTTATCAGAATTTCATAAAGTTTTAATTTACCTTCACGATACAGTTTCTTAGATCGAATCAGATAGATAACTTTAAAATACGTCTTTTTTTCGTTGAAATGCGCCGCTGAATTTCATCGTTTTCCCTGCTGTCTTTTGAAACTTGAGACCCTAGGTATACAAGATGGTCCACTAGATCAAATTGGAAACCACCGATTGTAGCATTTTGTCCAGAGTATATTTCTTCGCGAAAGGCTCATGAGGGTAGGTTTAGTATCGTTGACCCGCAACCTACGCCGCTTTGCCGATTGTTTCAATTTTTGGAACACCTCTTTCAGCCGAGCAAGAAATCTGGCCATTATTTCCACGTCGTGTGTATACGGCGTTAACTATGCTGATTTCACTATCAGCATACTGTCGCGCGTTATGGTTCACGGCCGATAAGTTTAATGTCCCGGGAAAGTGAAAACGCACTATCTTTTAAATTAAGTTAAAAGAGCTTATTTATTAAGAATACACAATAATTAACTTCACTATTTTACAAATCACATATGAGTTTAATTTTCACTTGTCCTATCAATTTATGTTTCCAATGTCTTCAAATATATCACGAAAAACCTTTACTTCACTTTCAATCAATATCGCCTTTAATTCGCGCTCTGCACTTATCGCAGTTTTTATTATCGCCGTTTTACTATTACTCTACCCCCATTCATTCAGGTCGGCTTTATATAGGGTCCCTAGTCATTCAATCCATTTTTCGTATATTGGCGAATGTTCTGACGAGAACTACCTGGAATATTCGAGCAATTCTGAATACCCGCAGTGACGTCACTTCCTGGTATTGATCATGGATTTACTTGATCCATTCTTGTGCTTTCGAGTACATTCGTTTACATTTCTTGGTTGCTTGTTTTCAATCAATATTGATCATGATGTTATTAGTAGTTACGACAACAATTGCGACAGTAGCTCGCAGAATTGTTTGGACATCTAACACTGCCCCCACCTTAGTTCTTTTCGCCTCGAAAAGATGTGTCGCCAGTTGTAGTCAAGTCTCCCTGGATGTAATATGGGCCAAGACGGTCCAGGTGCACGATCTTCATTTTGGCTCTCGGCTTACAGTGTTCCTGTATGCGATATACGACGTCGTTGATTCGCTTTCTAACTCGGTATAGTCCCTCCCAATTATGTTACAACTTTGGAGACCTACCCTTCCGCCGTTTTGGTTTGTATAGCCACACCAAGTCATCTTGCTGAAAGCCAGTAAAATTTGCCTTTAGATCATACCTGGTCTTCAAGCGGTCAGTAGCCGATTCGAGGTTTTTTCGCACTTTCCGATGTATCTAGTTCAACCGTTGCCTTCGCTCACTTGCGTACTCCGAGATCATTTGGTGTTTCTCAGAGGGTGCTCTGAACTTTATATATTTCCAAAATCACTTTGGCTGGGGTTTCGCCCGTCGATGCATATTCGGCAGCTCTATACGCCATCAAGAAGAATGGGATGTGCCGGTCCCAGTCCCTTTGGTTCTCGTCAATCGTCTTGTCCAGATGTTCATTGAGTGTGCCGTTGAAACGATCGACCATCCTATCCGCTTGGGGATGCAGTGGTGTTGTCTTCGTTTCCCGTATTCCCAGCAGCTCGCACATTTCGCCAAAAACCAGTGACTCAAAGTTTCGGCCTTGATCCGAATGTAAGTACGCAAGGTACGCTGTAGCTACTGACCCAATTTAACACTAGCTGTTCGGCTACAGTAGTTACTTCCTGGTTGGGAATGGGGTAGACCTCGGGCCACTTGCTGAAATAATCAGCCACAACCAGCGTATATCGATTTCTCCATTCGGATTCAGGAAAAGGTCCTACGATGTCAACAGCAATCCTTTCAAACGGTACACCCAAGTTGTAGGTTTGCGTTTGTCCTCTCAGTCGTCGCTTTGGACCTTTGACGGAAGCGCAAATTGTGCATCTACGGCACCAATCATCTACGTCTTCTCGAGCGTGGAGCCAGTAAAACCTTTCATGCAATTTCGCTAAGGTCTTGTCAACACCAAGGTGGCCTCCCGAGGATCCTTCATGCATTTCCTTAACCAGCTCGTGGATTCGGCTTTTGGTAAATATAGTTTGCATCCGATAGGAGTTGCCATCCGCCGTTTCCCATTTCCGCTTGAGTACGCCACCCTCCACCTGAAGGGAGTTCCATTGCGCCCAATAGCTTTTCAGGGTGGCACCATGCATCGAAACGTCCTTCCACTCAGGTCGTCTAGTGGTCTCCTTCCATACGAGCAATGGTCCGACGTCTTCATCGGCTAGCTGGGCGTTTCGAATCTCCTCCAATGACCAACCTTCATCGAATTCGGCCGTTATCACTCGCAGATCAACGGTCGGCTCCTTTTTCTCAATCCGTCGGCAATGCTTGCAGTTAGCTGGGCATAGACGACGAGATAGGGCGTCAGCATTTCCATGAACTCCGCCCTTCCGATGAACAATTTTGTAGTCGTATGACTGCAATCTTTCGATCCATCTCGCAACTTGTCCCTCGGGGTTTTTGAAGTTAAGCAGCCATCTCAGCGATGCATGGTCTGTTCGAAGAACAAATTTCTGGCCATATAGATACTTGTGGAACTGCTTGGTTGCCTCTATTATAGTCAATAGCTCCTTCCTGGTCACGCAGTAGTTCCTCTCACTTTTTGAGAGAACTTGACTGTAATATGAGAGGAATCTTTCTTCGCCATCGATCTGCTGGGAGAATACAGCTCAAGTCCCGCCGTTGCTCGCATTGGTGTCAACTACAAACATTTTCCGGGTTTTGGATCTGCCAGCACGGCTGATTCACACAAATTCTCCTTCAAGGTCTCAAAGGCTGCCTGGCATTGTTCATTCCAGACATACGGACGATTTTTCTCGGTTAGCTGATGGAGATACTTAGCTATTTTGGCAAAGTCTTTGACGAACCTTCGATAGTAGGTCGCCAGACCCAGAAAACTTCGAAGTATGCGCTTGTTGTTTGGTGTTGGCCAGCTTTTTACGGCTTCAATTTTCCCAGGGTCTGTTTTGACCCCTTCTGCTGATACAACGTGTCCCAGGTATTTTACTTCAGCTGCGAAAAAGGTACACTTGTCTGGGCTAAGTTTCAAATTCACCAGTTGCAATCCGGAGAACACCTCTTCAAAGTTCCGCACATGCTCTTCGAACGTTCTCCCGATAACAATGATGTCATCTAGGTACACCAAGCAGGTCTTCTAGGTTAAGCCCCGAAGCACGTATTCCATCAGGCGTTCGAAGGTGGCTGGAGTCTTGCAAAACCCAAATGGCATCACCACAAAATGCCACAATCCGGTCCCAACTGAAAACGCGGTCTTCTCTCGGTCCTCCTTGTCGATCTCTACCTGCCAGTAGCCACTCTTGAGTCCAGATTCGCCAGTTGCAATCCGGAGAATACCTCTTCTAAGTTCCGCATATGCTCTTCGAACGTTCTCCCGATAACAATGATGTCATCTACGTACACCATACAGGTCTTCCAGGTTAAGCCTCGTAGCACGTATTCCATCAGGCCTTTGAAGGTGGCTGGAGCGTTGCAAAGCCCAAATGGCATCACCACAAATCGCCACAATCCGGTCCCAACTGAAAACGCGGTCTTCTCTCGGCCTTTCTTGTCGATTTCTACCTGCCAGTAGCCACTCTTGAGGTTAAGTGTAGAAAACCATTTTGCATCGGCTAAAGTGTCCATGATGTCATCGATGCGTGGAAGCGGATAACTATCTTTCTTAGTGATATCGTTAAGCTGCTTATAGTGGACACAAAAACGAGTGCTACCATCCTTTTTCTTTACTAGAACTACTGGCGCGGCCCATCGACTGACAGAGGGCTCAATAACACCTTGTTTTTCCATGTCCGATATCAGTGCGCTAACTTCTCCTTGTTTGGCCATAGGAAGACGTCTCGGTGCTTGTCGAATTGGCTTGGCTCCCTGTGTATCTATGACGTGAGTTACCATACTCGTTCGGCCTTGGTCATCCGGGCTTGTTGAGAAGATGTCACTGTATTTGGTGACCAGATCAGAGGCTCGCTTGAATAGCTGCACTTGCAATTTGACCTGCTTCAATATTTCAGACGTGGATTCCCGGGCTTTGTCTGCGTCTTGCCTCCTTTTCCAATGATGGTCGTGAGTGGCTTCCAAAGAGCTGATGGTGGAAACAGGCTGGCAGCTGCCAATGACTTCTCCCGCTTTGATGCTCGTGGTTGAGTCTGCGGTGTTAAGGACTCTAACCGGCCTTCTAGATCTTACAAGGCTTCGTCCTACAATCAAACAAAAAAAAATGCTGACGTCTTCGTTGCTCTATCAGATAAGATCGGTGGTCTCTAGAATCACCATCAAGCTTGGCCCATACAATGCTCTCGGAAGATTTCGGATACATACTCTTGAGAATTTGGACGCTGGGATCCTCCATTAATACTGCGACATTCCGCCATTTCAATACTCGTTTTCCCAAATCCAACGTGATTCCCTGTGGTAGCAGAAAATGCATTCTGAAAATGCAGTCATCCATAATGTTCGCGACCAGAAAATGATGTCGGAACGCAAGGTCTCCCAACTGTATCTGGAGGTTGACCTCTCCATGGACAGGTGCAGTTTCTCACGTAGCTGTCCGTAGTGAGAAAATTCTGCCCTTGTGAAGTAGTTATTGCCTCACTAGGTCTAGTCAGATAATCGATCGAGGTGCATCAGTGTCGATTGTTATGGTGCAATGCTCATCGTCAACTTGACCCGGAAGGCATAAATCTGCTTCTCCCCGATGTAGTCTTGACACGGCGATGGTAGTACTGGGGACGTCGATTCTCCTAGCCAACCTCTGCCCCACGAAGTTGGCCCCCTCAGTTATAAGAGCTTCCATTCTGGGTGCCTGACTCGGTCTGGATCTCCTCCACGCTGGATAATAGCTCAGTTTTATTCGCTTCTTGCAGTCTCTTTGCAGGTGCCCCTTCTCACCACAATTCCAGCATCTTGTTCTCGTTCACCGCAATTCCAGCTCTCGTTCAATTTCCACGCGGTCACACCTGCACTCGTCTGTCAATACCTTGCGAACCCGGGCACTGGTACGAGTCACATTTTTCGCTGCCTTAAAGCTGAGACTATAAGCCAATGCGCCCTTAACCGTTTGCTTTTGATCTAAACGCACGGCTTGTTGCAATTCCTGGTCTTTTAATACGCTGATGAACGCTGGGATAGTCTGCAAAAGCTCGGCAGCTGGGCCTCTTAGAGCAAGAATTATTGCAGTTGCTCCTGCCTGCTCATTCCAGTGATTTGTCCTTGCGGTGGCTTCAAACTGGGTTTTGTAAAGGCTCCAGACCGTGCCTTGATGTCGAATGCTTGTTGGTCCAGCTTCTGGTCTAGCTTCATTTATCATTTATCATTTATCTTCGCAGTTAAACTGGATGACTGTTGCCGCTGCTCTTGCTCCATCAACATTTGCATCAGCGCATTTTCTGGTTCCTTTTGTTTTGGTGTTTCTGCTTCTCTTTTAAGCTCCGACATGGTCAATTTTTAAATGTAAGCTTCGTTATTTCTTTTTTTTTATTATTTCGGCTTTTATTTTTTTCCCACCAGTTTCCACGTTGCATTTCACCATTGCACACTTTAAAAAAGTTTAAAGGTTTTCACTTTCTATATTTTCAATCCCACTTCTGACACCATTGTCGTGTGTTATATATCGCGGCCGATAATTATAATGTTTCGGGAAAGTGAAAACGCACTGTCTTTTAAATTAAGTTAAAGGTTATTTACAAAATCGCATTTAAATTTAATTTTCACTGTCTATCAACTTATATTCCAACTGTCTATATCAGGAAACAACAACAACCGCGACAGTAGCTCGCAGAATTGTTTGGATATATATATATATATATATATATATATATATATATATATATATATATATATATATATATATATATGTATATATATATATACATATATATATATATATATATATATATATATATATATATATATATGTGTGTGTGTGTGTGTGTGTGTGTGTGTGTGTGTGTGTGTGTGTGTGTGTGTGTGTGTGTGTGTGTGTGTGTGTGTGTGTGTGTGTGTGTGTGTGTGTGTGTGTGTGTGTGTGTGTATAGGGTGGCGCAAAATTAACCACCCTATCGGAAGATGTTATAACTTTTGCAAATTGCGTCGTACGTTAATCATAATTGATATTTGTGTACTAGACAGCTGCAGTATACAAATATACAAGGAATGGAGCGCTATACTCCGCAAGAGCGTGGAATAATTGTGTCGGTTTAATTGTGACAATTTTGAATCGAAAATCATCATGAACGACGAGGCGCATTTCCACTTAAGCAAAATCTTTGTTTCTTGGACACTGAAAATCCACGTGTGATGCACGAACAGTCATTACATACACTCAAAGCTACTGTGCAATGCGGCGTTCACGAGGGAGGGCTGATCGGGCCGTATTTTTTTTTTTTTTTTGAGGCCATCGAATGCTGCAGGGCCATGAAAAATGGTTTCTTACTGTCGGAATTGCATGAGCGGGGCTTGGTAAACATGTGGCTACAACAAGATGGTGGACGGTGGCGTACATAGCACAAGCCGCAATGGGTATTTTGAAGGAAGCGTTTCCCGGTCGCGTAATCTCCCGTTTTGGCGATTTGGCATGGCCAGTAAGATCACCCGATTTAACCATCCCAGACTTCTTTGCGGCTACTTGAAGTCGCGGGTGTATGTCGACAAGCCTCAAAAAATAGCAGACCATAAGAATATTCGACAGGAATGCGAACAGTCATTACTAGAAATCTTGCGGAATGTCATGGAAAGTACGATAAAACAGGCACAAATATATTTCAACACTGGCGGCAGCCACTTGATGGATATAATATTTTCCACTTAACAGAAGAAATTGTAAAGTATCCATCACTTAAAAATATTTTTTTTTATTGTCACGATATTAAGCACAGAGTCCCAGGTCAAGGTAAACAGCGAACTAACGGACAGCTTTATAATGGAATCGGGCTTAAAACAAGGCGATGCGACAGAAGCTAACAGTAGACCTTTGCTGGGAGTGATCGGCTAGGGAACGAGATCGCCGAACCGTGATGATTGGAAGAGATTAATCCTGAAGGCCTGGCTTGGACTGTCACGTCATGGATGATGATTAAGTTTTAGAATTTTAAAATCCCGGCTGGGGAAAATTCTCTACTATGAAGGATTATAGATCCCTTCAATAGTTTGATTTTGTTCTTTGAAAAACGTTTTATTTTTAATTTATCACATTTTTCAATGGCATTTCTCCTCGGTGTGTCATGTTTTCTAGTTCTGGAAAAGAACCCATTTGTTTCCGATTGTAGAATTGTTATAAAAATGAATCACATGGTGTTCAAAAAACCAACTCCTTGAAGTGTCTAGCGCGCTATATATAGGAGAATATACTATACAGCATAATACATAACATGCAATTCTGAGTTATTTTCTAAAGACAATTTCAGCTATTTGATAAATATTCCTTTTACATTCTAACGGCCAACCGGTTCATATGTATAATATTTTTCCTAAATGCACTTGAAAGATATTGAAAATCTTATGATTAATAAGAAAATTGAAGTCTAGGTTTTCTTGGTTGAAGGTCTTTCCATTTCGATGTGCTGTAATCGAAGAAGTTTCTTTTGGCAGACAGTCCTTAGTCCCTATATGGTTGAGGCCACCTTCATTAAGTGAAGAAAATTACACGAGTTTCATTTAAATCTTAGATATCTTTAGGTTGTTTTTAAAAAAATTCTCCGACACTAGAACTCGAATCCAACTTAGGGAAAGTCAAATCTTGTATTCGAGGATACCGTGGTCGCAACAGCATGCATGAATATTAGAATGTTGTACGAGTATTCACTGTATTAGAATGCTATCTGATTCTTCTCAAAGTTCATGCATTGAACTTCATTAAATTCATTAATAGTCACAAGCAGGAAGGATTATTTTCTTTATACAATATTTTAGCTAGATATTCTACTTCAGTTTCTATATTTAGTAGTTTAACGGTTTATAAGAGTTTGAAGTTCCTCTTGGGGTTAACTTATTTATTGGTTCAATTTACTTGACTAAACAACTAAAATTATAATTTGAGTCAACGATATCGGACTAATAAAAACAATCCTCACGTTATTATTTTTCTAATCCATCCCTTACCTCATTAGCAACCAATAGCAACCAATAGAGATGTCGTGTTCAGCGCCATCGTTTACCGATGTCATTGCACAAGAAGATCCTTTTGATAAGCTTCACAAATTCATAGCGAATGCTTTGAAAGGCCATTCAAAAGAACAACTAGTGTTAAATTTTCTCGATCAATTACGAGATGTTTCAAAAAACTTCCTGTCAATGTCGCCGGAAGACAAACAAAAATATGCCACTGATTTTTTACAATCTGCCCGTGGCGTAGTCGACGAAATCAAAAGCGAACTAATGAAGAAAACTATAGTAAATAAAATTCAAGATCCAAAACTATGGTTTCCAGTTGCCGTCGTACTACTAGTAGTAGTATTTGGTTAGAACTTATGCTAATTAAAAAATTTTGTAATTTACTAATGCATATTTTTGTTTTTACTTTCAGCATTCTTTGGCTACAAACTATACTTGTCATTGACAGAAAAGGAGCGAAAACGTGAAGAGAAGTTGAAGGCCAAGCAAGAGAAGAAGAAGAAGAAATAGACTGATTATTTGTCATTTTAAGTAAAAATCTAAAAATTACATAAAATCCTATAAAAAAAAGAGTAAAATTTTAAAAGATAATATTTTACGAGCTTAATTTTTAACACTTTTAAATTTGTAATTTTTGATCATTCCAATTTTATTAATTCCATGTCTGATAGCAGCAAGGTTAAATTTAATTAATGTTTTAAATATTTTTTATGGACACAGAAAAAAATGATTACGAAAAAAAATGTTTACTGTTCGGGTACAAGTTTTAAGAGAAAAAATGACTATAAAATATTATTAAATAATAGTCATATTTTACAATATTTTCTAGTATTTTATTTATATACGATAAGCCGTATTGTTTTCTCTTTCAACGCAATGATTCCTTACAGACTTGTATTTTATTTAATCTAAAATTTTAGTAGGCAAAACCTTTGAGTACTCTCATATATTTATGAATCGATTTAGAAAAATGAGAAATTCGTATACATTTGAGCGAATTTTATTTTTTAACACTAAACCTCCTAGGGCCTCGCTTAGAGATAGTTAGAGTATCTCATTATTTTGATCGAATGTATCGACACTCGAGAAGATGATATGGTCAGCACCACGCTTTGGCGTTGTTCCGTCCACCCAGCTACGTTATGTTCTGATTATAAACCAGTACGTATCATAACTGAACGGCGTATAGTCCCCTCAAAGAATCGCTCGTAACAAATCTCGTTGTCAGTAAAGGGACTTGAACCTGAGATCATCGGCTTCGCAGCGAAACAATTCATTTCATTTCATATTTTCATATTTTGGTCATTCATTTCAATTCATATTTTGGTCATTCGTTTTTAGTGAAGAATAAATTATTGGTATACTCGCTTTCTATATTTTGAAAAATACTTCGCTAGAAAGCTATAATATAACATAGTTTTCTTACCCTTAAAGTCTCGTGAGAAAATTTCTGTGATAAACGAGTGAAATCTATAATATGCGCAATGTAAGACGGATGAAGGCGAGTCTTCCGCGCTCATAATGGAATCGAAAGTAATAACCATGCGACCAGAATGGATGTTAGGCGACGGGCTAATTTCCCGTCCCTGAAAAATCTTATATTGCAACAGGGCTACGGAATGGATTGGATCTACGGCAACGACCTCGCAATCGAAAATAGAACTATGGCATTGGATCCTGGAATGTCAGATCAGTGAATAACCCTGGAGCTGTTAGGGACCTTTTACAGCAGACCAGGCAATATGAATTAAACATACTGGCAATCCAGGAAACAAACTGAACTGGAAGTGATATGCAAGATACACAATATTCCAAAGCGGGAAGCCTGCTGGAGGACGAGAATTCGGACTGGCCTGTTTTGTGGATAGGGACTTCAAATCGCACGTTGTTAATTTTAAGGCAGTCAATAAACGAATATGTTCTTTATAATTTGGCTGATCAACGTATACGCCCTGACCGAGGATAACGACGAAGAAACGGAGGAAACGATCTAGAATCACCAGATAAGACTAGTCGACAAATTGCCTACAAACGAAACGAAAATAATTCTGGGTGATTTCAGCGCTAAGGTTGACAATGAGCTATCTCATCAGGAAATGACTGGAGCCTCCACAATAAAACAAGTGACAACGGCCAGCGCTTGATTTACTTTGTATGGAGCAGAAATCTAGTCATACGTTCGACTTGCCTCCCACATCGACGCATCATAAACTGACATGGGTACTACCATGTTCTGATCCAACAACATTGGGCCTCGAGCATACTTGATGGCCGTACATACCGAGGAGCCAATTGTAACTCAAATCATTAATTGATCAAATTTACCGATCGCCGTCGTATGTCAAAGTCGTATTCAGCGAAGACCAGCCCTCTACAGAAATTCGCTATCGAAAAGCTCCAAACGGCGTTTGTCTCAAAATATTTCACGGAGATCCTCTACAACCAGCTGGCTCTCATCCTATCAAATTCATCGGTGAAAACAAGCAACAAACACGTAGCAAAACAGACGATCGGCCATCAACCTCGGCGCAAAAGAAATGATTGATTTGATGAGAATGCCAGAATGCGTTAGACAAAAAGAATCAAGTGTACAAAGAATATTTATGTACGAAATAAGAATAAGATGATTAGAATTAAGAAAATACTATGGTGACCAATTGAAAAGTATCGATGTAAGTCTTAAGAGCAACAACACAAGACAACCATACAAAGTAGTGAAAAGCCTGAAAGGAGGTTATCAGCGCAAGACCACGCTCCGCCGTGACGACATCGGCAAAATCATCGCTGATGAAAACAGGATTAAGGAAAAATGAGCATCATATTTCAAGAACCTCCCTAATCCTGCTTAGAGCATAGGAGCCTAAATACTGGGTTTTCCAATAAGAGGTGTTATTTTGATATTAAAAGAAAAATGCCATTTTTTAATATAAATGATCGGATGTTTATTTCATTATAAAGAAGAAGGTATGCCGTTAATAGCGGAAAATAACATCAGACAAATGACCACCACGACCACGCTTACAGGACCATATCCTTTTCATTAAATTTTCCAATTGTTTTCCAAATACCTTTACGTGGATCGTAGCGTTCAATAACAGGGCCAGATATTGTACCATTATAACCACCAAGTGTATAAATTGTTGAATTACAGTTTCTTGCTTTTGGATATCGCCTCGTATTTTTCATATCCACAATATTCATCCAATGATCTGTAGTGAAAAGTAGGTGCGAAAATGTCCGTGAAGGACTGCAACGATGGTCTGCTGCCTCGGCGAAAGAGGATGGTAATATCAGCCGAGATTGGCCTTGTCTGGGGACTCGTGAATGCGCTGGCAGGCTAGCGATGTTGTGGGGCGGATTCATTCCCCCAGCACAAGGACCCACTACATAAGAATTTCGCATTCACGAATTCTCGGGTCTCAAAAAAAGGTCGACCGAAGTCGAAAAAATGTAGGTAACTACCTAAAGACGGCAATTGCTTGTTCAAAGAACAAGTCGAAACAAGTCAAAATATATGGACTTGGGGAGACTTCGTCGTAACCCGACGATCCTTAAGGCCCACAAATAAGAGTGGGGCAACCGGATGGATGTTGTGCCCCCTCGCACCCGCCCAACCGGATCAAGATCCAAATGTTGACGTGGCCATAATTTCCCTTTTGAGTGGAAAACTCATACAAAGTTACTTTGCATGAGCTTCCCATCAAACGAGAAATGTACATGTGACCGATTTATGTCATAGAATTATGTGATCGGATTACATAACCCTATGCCAGAAAAAGGGCACGCGAGCAAAAGGCCACTCAACCCGGTAAGAGCCCCTAAAACTAAGAACAGGTGGAGCGCGCCCGATGGCTAGCCCATGCCATGCGGAAAGCCTTCCATCGTGGCGGGTCCTATACCCGGTCAGGAAAGACCACAGGGTACGTTTAACAATCCATTTTTATTCCCTAAAAAGCGTTTAAAAAAATGGCAATAAGCTTTTTTAATTTTCTTTTGTTGTATAAAAGTACAAAAATCTTCGTTTTTGTATTTTACTTATATTAATTTTATCTTTATTTAAATATGTACTTTTATTTAGTGTATTGATTGCATTGTATTGATTCAGATAATCGTTGCCATCTATTTTTCCCATTCTAATGCAGAGCAAAGTATACTAATTAGAAGTAGCTTGAATGTGTTGACAATACTTTCAATTTATAGATAAAATTGGAAAAAGATTTTTATATCATAATTTTTTTCCTTTTTGGAAACTAAGAAAATTTTTTTTTTCTTTATAGAAAATTAACTAACAAATAATATTTTATATAATATAGTTAATAAATTTTTATAAAAAAGTAAAACAAAAAGCAAACGGGTACTCACCTACACCAACGCCAAGCGCCCGCTGGTGATGTGGTGAGATTGCTATAGGAAGAAATTAAGAAAGCACAACAACACCGTAACTATACTAAGTAAACTTGAAGGCATGTAGGAAATAATATGGTATTTTGTTTTAACTTTTGTAGGTAGCCTCTCCTTTAAATCCAATTTTGAATAGTTCTTCTTATTGTCAATGCATCTTAGATAGGCTTCAAGTAAAATTGCGCGCTGATTTGAGTTGAGTTCATGGTAACCTGTATACTTAATTTTTGTAACATCTGGTCGTGTATGCTGTACTAACTCAAATGGATTTAAAATGTATTTTCCAAGTGGCGAATATCGAAGATTATTTATCACGTTGTAAATGCCCCATTCAACCCTAACATTAGAAATAGATTTTATATGAACATTGTTGGCCTTTTCAAGCAGATTCTTGTTTCTATCGTTCTCTCTTAATTCAATAATAATGCTGATTAATTCTTGTTTTGGGTTAATAACCGAAAAATGCACGAATGTAATCATTCCAAACACTTGTAGGTTTTCTAAATTAATAATACACAATTGCTGTGTTATAAAATCCGCTCTGTCCTAAATGACTTTTGAGTTTGCTTCGCAATGTAAAACATAACGCATCTATTTCGCTCTAGTAGTTGTAGCAAATTGAGTAGCTTTAAACGCACAATTACTGTCCATAGGTCTTCCTTCAAAGTCTCTTTGTATTGAGTGCCATAATTTTAGTTTGAAAAGTGGCAAAACAATGCTAGAAAACTGCTCCCAAAATTTCTGTATTGTTGAACCATTGGCATCAATGCATGATTACGTTCATTAACTTCTTGTATTTCTGTACCCAACCAATTTGGGTCCCAAGCCAGGAAAAACATTTATGATTTCTTCAGAATAATCAACTGCCGAAATAAATCCCCGTGTACTTTCTTGTATTTGCTCTACAACTGCCGACGACATTGGTGCATCTTTACAATCAATTTTGCGCCCCAGTTTACTGTCCATGTATATGCGGTGCCTCCAAAACTATATGAGATTCCGTGGTCCAGTAAATTATACGACGGTAGAGCTTCAACCGTTCGAAACTCCCACAAAACAAAGTCACGTTCGGATTGAGATTTGTCCCCGTGTAGAGCACCACTTCGCACACCAAAGATCCGAATATAATGCGAAATGTGATCTGCTCGACGTTTAGTTTCCGTGAAAATAATAACTTTCCCGGGTTTATCGCTTTTAAATGAGCTAGGAGCAAATTAATTTTGCAATCTTTCCATAAATTGTCCGCGACTTTTTCGCTAACTTTTTACTATTTAGCTCCCTTAGAACGGCACCGATTCGAGCAATTCACGTCGCACTTCATGACCACTCACGGATTCCAGTACTCGAAGTGCCCGCTATCGCGATTCCGCGCAGACTGCCATCTTATTCCCTTCACAGCTGAGTCTCCCAGACACAACGTTGGCAGAGCATATATACTAAATAGCACTGGCACTGTGAACAATTTTCCATTCTAACTGTAAAAAACCCACAACATAAAATATTAAATGTATTTGCGAGAGTCAAATGTATGTATACTCAGCAAAACATGTGTAGTTGAAAATTTGCTGAGAACGAGATAGAATAAGATAGCATGACAAAATTTTGAAATTTCTAAGCGTGTACACGAGATAAAAGATTATCCTTAATTATGATTGGTTCATTCCAACTTAACGAACATCAAAATTACTCACGACAATTTTGACGATTCTTTTGACAGTTTGAGAAATGTCAGTTGTAGAAAAGTGACTTACGCGAGTGCAAATCGTAAATAACTTTTCTAATTCGGTGTATATCGGCAGAGCATATATACTAAATAGCACTGGCACTGTGAACAATTTTCCATTCTAACTGTAAAAAACCCACAACATAAAATATTAAATGTATTTGCGAGAGTCAAATGTATGTATACTCAGCAAAACATGTGTAGTTGAAAATTTGCTGAGAACGAGATAGAATAAGATAGCATGACAAAATTTTGAAATTTCTAAGCGTGTACACGAGATAAAAGATTATCCTTAATTATGATTGGTTCATTCCAACTTAACGAACATCAAAATTACTCACGACAATTTTGACGATTCTTTTGACAGTTTGAGAAATGTCAGTTGTAGAAAAGTGACTTACGCGAGTGCAAATCGTAAATAACTTTTCTAATTCGGTGTATATCGGGCTAAATCTTTATCACATATTAATCAAAATAAGTTACGCGTAATTGATTTAGTGAATCCTAGTGAGAACAGAATGAATTGTGCGCCAGAAGTGATAGCGAGGATCGATTTCCTCTTCGCAAAGTTTCAAACTCCGGGTTGAAAAGTTTGTTTAAATTATTTTGTTTTAGGAATCAAATTGAGAGTAATTGTATTTATTTTCGTGATGGCCTGTTTTAATTGAATAGTTAGGACATTATGGAAATGGATGCAATTGACTCTTAATAACAGCAAACATCTAATTGAAGTGGATCTAGTGAATATTTGACCTTGGCCGATTAACTTTCCGCAAAGTTGTGGCGTGAAAAGTCTTATATAATTATTGTGTTTCAGGAATTTAGAGTGACTGTATTTATTTCCGTCATGTCCTATTAGCATTAAATAGTCAGGGCATTTTGGAAATGTGTGCAATCACCTCTTGAAAACATCGGTCTAAATGAATTTGTTCTTGTTGTGAGAACAAAAAGAGTTATGTGGTAAAAGTGATAGTGAAGACCTTTCCGCAAAGTTATAAACACGAGTGAAAAATTATGTTTGAATAATAATTGTTTTTCAGGATTGCTACGATTGAGAGTAATCGTGTTTATCCCTGTGATGGCCTATTTATAGTGAATAGTTAGGGCATTATGGAAATGGGTGCACTTAACTCTTAATAGCAACTATCCAGTATTATTTCATATACATATTTTGAAATGGATCTAGTGAATATTTTACCTTTATCAATTAATCATATCAAAGTGTCGATGGATTCTTAAGATAAATTTTTCATGTACCTTCCAGTGAAATTTGGTTATATGTGCGTTACGTTCGTGCCCGGTTTGTAGACGTTGAGAATAAAATATCCTTTAAAATATATCTATTAAAAATGATTAATTTGCAGGTATTCCATATATTGCTGAACATTAAGCACTGGAATTGATATATGCTATTTAAAATGATTAACCGATTGGAGCACCCACTTAATAATGCCTGCAGATTGAATCGCATCATCTCATCGGAGAAATGGACAAGTGCGTGCACTTTTTTAAATCTCATCTACAAGGTATTCGGTCATGACACTAAGGAAGAATTTACAAATGGTTTAAACTGAAGAAGGAGCTGGCCAATTCACTGGAGGAAAACAGGTTTTTACTATTTGCAAACACTGTTATGTTTACCCTAGCCATATTGAAGGTATTTTTAATAAAATATCGAAATTTTTTCATAGTAAAAAATGTAGTAGATCGTTAATAAATTTTATGTTTAAGAATTGCACAAAACCATAAGTTTGAATTTAACAGATATCAATTTACATATAAATTATTTACATTCACTTTTAATTTCGGAGTCAAATATAATAATAGAATTAGTTGACAAACAATTTTTTAAGAAATTTGTAGAATTATATTTTTTAAATGCAATCAAATTAAAAATATATTGAAAGAGCATTTTAAGGATAAAACTTCACTTATTTTCGATGGACAAAGTAGATTGAATAGTCATAATCAAACTAATAATTTGACTATTGTCAATTTATTAGTTTGATTATGACTATTCAATCTACTTTGTCTATCAAAAATAAGTGAAGTTTTATCCTTAAAATGCTCTAAATTCGTTACATTGTATTTTAACTCTTCATTCGCATTAAAATATTGTAAATTAAAATATTTGTCAACTGTATTTTTAACTTTATTTTCCAATCCATCCGAAGGATTTTTAACAAACTGCTTATAGTATTTAGTATCACTAATTGTTTCTTCTATATCATGATTATATTTACATCTATCAACAATGATTGGGACTGAACCTTTATCAGACCTAGTTACCATAATATTGTTAATAAATTTATAAGTATTTGAAATCATTTTATTAATTTTATTGATCGATTGATTTAATTGATAATTTTCTTAACAGCTGATGGCATCTTTAAAGATGTTAAATTTTTTATCCAATCTTCATGATACAAATACTGTTAGAATTATTGTTATGTAAAGCTATTGCTTTACATAACAATAATTCTAACAGTATTTCATGATAGAAATACTGTTACTGTTAGTATTTCATGATAGAAATACTGTTAGAATTATTGTTATGTAAAGCTATTGCTTTGCATAACAATAATTCTACCAGTTTTTCTGTCATGAAGGTTGGATAAAAAATTTAACATCTTTAAAGATACCATCAACTGTTAAGAAAATTATCAATTAAATCAATCAATCAGTAAAATTAATAAAATGATTTCAAATACTTAAAAATTTATTAAAAGTCATCCCAATATTATGGTAACTAGGTCTGATAAAGGTTCACTCCCAATCATTGTTGATAGATGTAAATATAATCATGATATAGAAGAAACAATTATTGAAACTAAATACTATAAGCAGCTCGTTAAAAATCTTTCGGATGGATTGAAAAATAAAGTTAAAAATACAGTTGACGAATATTTTAATTTACAATATTTTAATGCGAATGAAAAGTATAAATACAATGTAACGAATTCAGATCTAGCTCTTTGTTATGGAGTGTAGTTTCATGTATTTTGGATTGTTATGGATTATAGTTTCATATATTGATACCCCTACTTCTTCATTAGAAGGGTTGTGTAGGATGCTTTAACTAAAGCTCGACCGAGCCCTAAATCTGACGTTAAAGATAGTTGGCAATTTAAAGATAAAGTTGAAGAAACTGTTATTCCGGATGAATTTGTAAAGATTTCATTAGATGCTACCTCGTTATTTACGAATATAAGTACTGAATCAGTTTTGAAAAGTCTAAGAAAATGATGGTATTTAATAAAAAAACACTAAATTTAAACTAATAGATTTCCTAGATTTATTGGAATTTCTTTTAAATAATACTCACTTTAAGTTGAACAATAAATTTTATAAGCAAATACTAGGCTTACAAATGGGTTCAAAAATTTCTCCTATATTAGCAAACATAGTATGGAAGACTTGGAAATGGATGTTAAAAATAAACTAAAGGTTCGAATAAGGAACTATTATAGATCCGTTGATGACATTTTTACTATTGTTCCTAAAATACAATATAATGATATTCAACAGATATTAAAAGCTGTGATAATAATATCCAATTTACTGTTGAGGTTGAAAACGATAATCGTTTGAGTTTGTTAGAGCTCCAATTAATAAGAAATAATAGTTCTGTTTTAATTAACTGGTTTAGGAAAACTAGCTATACTGGTTGTTATATTAATTATTATTCACATTACCCTTTAAACCAAAAAATCGGTTGCAATGACAATATATTTTAATTAATAACTAATTTTTGGCCGTACATTGACGAGAAATAATTTATCAAGAAAATTCCTTAAAATCCTTCCTTTAATCGCCATTCGTGTAAAATATCCTTCTGTGTAAGCATATGAAATAAAAAGAAAAACGATATAAGAAAGCTCTTTTGCTCACCTTGTTTCTTCTGCGTACAGCACCACCACTAGAAGGCGAAACAAGGAGATTGAGAATCAGAGGTTGTGTTCATAATAACTTATTTATTTCACATGATTCCCCTTTAAAGGTGCCGTCCCTGTCCCATAGAATGTATTGATGCTTAAAAGTTACTGTGTTACCAATTTGTGCGGGGTTTTCAGTGATGTTAAATACCTAAATAATTATTGCTTATCAAAGCAAAAAAACACCTAAACAATTCCAAATAAGTGCGGCTACTTCCTAAAATCATTCTTTTAATTAAATCTAATAATATATCTTAGCTAAACTTTAAATGGATTATTTCACCCTGTTCTCATCAATTTAATGTAAATCTTTACAATATATTTTTTTTGCTCTACATGAACTTTCATTGCACCGTGCAACGTGCGCTCTGATAGTTTTTTAAATTATTTATGAAATTCTTTGTAGCTACATGAATAAGTTGCAAATTTTTTTAATAATGTTTTTCTGAAAAATTATTAGAGAAGAAAAATGTTAGAAGAAGGTGGTTTCGACGTGTGTGCTCATTCTCATTGGGCCATCACTTTTATTAGATACACACGGGTGATGGCAACCACCATGCTTAGAGGTGAGAGAGTTATTTTTAATTTTCCTACTTATGCGAACTCAATAAGTTTTTGTAACTGCGAATTATGTTCAGGTTAAATTTCCTCCTTTAAGTACTTGTCTCAGCTAAACTTCAAATGGATCTTCTAACATTTATCTTCTCTAATAATTTTTCAGAAAAACATTGTACATATATGTACATATATGGTAAAAGTTTTGCGTTTTTTCTGTCAAGCATAACATGAAACATTTTTAGTAACAAATATTTATTATAAACTTTAGAATAACTATAATGATTTTCTGTGATCTATAATTAAATGATAATAGTAGCTTAATAATAAGCTTATTTAGTAAAATATAATTATTATAAATAGAAAACTGAGCTTAATAATAATTTTCTGTAGGATATAAGAACTGATAATAGTAAATTAATAATTAACCTAGAGTTTTATAAAATATAATTATTATAAATAGAAAATTTTACTTAATAATAAGTTTTATCATTATAGGTATATATTGCGTACAGTATTCTCTGTAGGAAATAAGAAAAAAGCTATCGTAAGAAGAAAATAACAAAATTTCAACATTCTTATTCAATACTATAAAGATACATGCTTTTTCCAATGGTACAACCACGAATTTGCAGTTTCTCTGACAATATGATTCTAATACATATGATCTAGCCTACTAGCTAGCACTCAAACCTTCGGACTTCTTAATACTTAAATCTATTCAATGAGACCTAGCTAAAAACTGATAATAAGAAGTCACTATTATTCCTAATAAATCTAATGCTATTCAACAAAACAATGGTTGTATATGGTGTCAAACTCCTAAAACATGATTCCAAATAATCCGAGCAGCATTCCAGTATTCAATCTATGGCTCCACTTCTGAATTTCGACCGTATTTTAAAATGGTTTATGCTTCGTTATGGCGACTACCAAGCTTCTAAATATGATGTGAATCTGTTGTAACATTTTATTTTGGCTAATCTATACCTAAAAAAGCAATTTCAAAGACCACTCTTCCGTTATTCGATTGAGAATCGAATTTCTACATGATTAAAGCCGAGATCTCAGTGCAAAGATCTATTTAGAGATCAATACACTCATCCATTCGCATATGATGGTGAAAATGACGAAAGCCACCTCAAATACATTCAGGGAGCTCCGGAAAACTTGCTAGCAACTTGAAAAGACTGCAAACAACACCAAACAGTTGCCATCCCATAATGCCTTACAGGTCAAGAAGGCTGAATGTCTAGCGGCCCACTTTGCTGCAGCCCATTCCCTTTCGTGGGAGCGTCTAAGTATCAACGTAGGATTGTAATTGGTAGGAGGAGTACTGACAACAATTTTGAGCCATCGATATGTCGATGTTTGTCCAAAAGAGACTTATGGTAGGTAGTAAAGTGCTAGAATCATTACAACGGAGAAAGCCAAATTTATCTTAAAATGTCCAAAATTCAGTGAATCGGAAAAAACTTCATTTGAAGATGGAAAAAACTTTTATTAATTTTTTTTTTTTGAGAAATGCATGAAAAGGCCATCTTATGACCTGGTTGCCACACATAAATAGCTTAAAGAAGCAATTAGCCCCAATAATAGGCTTGTTAAGAAGATATGAGTCTTTTCCAATGCACATCAAGAAACTTGTTCTAAATGCATTTGTCCTGACGCAATTACATCATGACGTGTTTATTTAGAGTCAATCAGCAAAGCAACATTTAAACAGTATATCCAGGCTGCTGACAAAAGCGTATAAAAACATTCTGAAACTACCAATGCTTACTCAAACTAGTTTGGTTTACCAATTAGCAAAATCATTAACCTCTAGTCATATCATTATAATGGAGAAAGCTAAGTTTATTTACCCAAATTTTTGAACAACTAATGGATCGTAAGGAACACCATTAATTAAGGTACCACAGATCAACTAATATAATGTCAGGAATGCAGATCAATTCGTAATACCTTTTTGCCAGAAGGAATTGTGTAAAGAACGATGCAACGAATGATACTCTGCGTATATACTCGTATACTCGTAACAATCTACCAGAAATGGTTAAGAAAGCCAACTCACTTTTGGGATTTAACAAAAAACAAAGGGAACAATTAATGAACACTGATTGAAGCGTGGACCTGTAGCTCTGCTTTTATAAGCTCAGTATCTTAGGGCATTTTTGACCCTATCTGCGAGATACTGAAGAGACTGTTACACAGAGTTTTCTTTTTTTGAATGCATCATATTATATTGAAATTTTTTTTAATCTCTGAGAGCTGATCATGATTTTTGGACTAGATGTTCATGAAAAGGATTAGTTTACATTATTTTGTGTACCCCCTTATACCGATGTATTAAACATTGTCTGGGTGCCACAAAGGACGAAGCGACGTAATGTGAATGTAGATCATACGAGCGTTGTGCGACGAAGAGTGATGGAGGGAGTGGTAGTGAATGGGGGTATTTAAAAAAAAAAATTATATTGAGAAGTCATTCTTCAGATACTAACTCTGACTTCGATGGATTAGCATGATCTCAATTAGGTGTTAAGTAATTAAAAAGTTATGAGCATTACTTAACACCTAATTGAGATCATGCTAATCCATCGAAGTCAGAGTTAGCATCTGATGAGTGACTTCGATGGTACCTCAATATAATATTTCATGCATTTCTCACTATTAATATTTAAGAAAAGGCTTGAGAAACATCTAATAAATTCAAATTAATAAGTCCTGGGGATTAACTTTGCAGTATGGCATTTAGCCTAAACACATCTATTTTTTAAAACTTCAGATTTTTCTACCTAACGCGGTCTAAAAGCACAAAAGATTTAAATTGTAAAATATTTTACCTATCCACATCCGTTGGGAGAACCGCAAACTCCTTCGATGGTGCCACGCACCCAGCAACAATGCATTTTCTTTTTTCTGCCATTTCCAATGATTCTAAAACAATTCAAATGCAAAAAGTTAAACTATTCTATCAAGTTATTAATAAAAAATATTAACTTACTTGTTTTCGATTTTCATTATTCAAATTCATTTTGACGTTTGACATTTCGACAAAGTTAACGACTGGACGAAACTTCCTAACAGTTGCCAGATGCATTTTTTCATGAAAACAAAAAAATTTACATCTGGCAAGATGTTTTTTCGTTAATATTTTATGAAACTCTCTCTCTGAGCAACGAAATATCTCACACATACTACGATTATTTTATGTTGTGCTCACTAATACTTAAAAATGTTTATGCTGCATATGTAGCGCTGTCGCATTTTTCCTGAAGCGTTTTACTCTCAAATCGAATGCATCTCTTTCTTTACTAATAATATTTATGCTTCGGATCTCTCGTTTCATTTGACAACCCCTTGAGCTGCCAGTGCTATTTAGTATATATGCTCTGACGTTGGTTTTCCGTGCCCAAGCAAGTTTTTCTTCTGCTTGTCCGTCGTCCACCGTAGCGTCAGAGCATATATACTAAATAGCACTGGCACTGTGAACAATTTTCCATTCTAACTGTAAACAACCCACAACATAAAATATTAAATGTATTTGCGCGAGTTAAATGTATGTATACTCAGAAAAACATATGTAGTTGAAAATTTGGTGAGAACGTGGTAGAATAAGATAGCATGACGAAATTTTGAAATTTCTAAGCGTGTACACGAGATAAAAGACTATCCTTAATTATGATTGGTTCATTCCAACTTAACGAACATCAAAATTACTCACGACAATTATGACGATTCTTTTGACAGTTTGAGAAATGTCAGTTGTGAAGAAGTGACTTACGCGAGTGCAAATCATAAATAAATTTTCTAATTCAGTGTTTACCGGGTTAAATCCTTACTAGATAATTATTAAAATGAGTTCCGCGTAGTTGATTTAGTGAATACTAGTGAGAAAAAAATGAATTGTGCGTCAAAAGTGATAGCGAGGATCGATTTCCTCTTCGGAAAGTTGCAAATTCTACGTTGAAAAGTTTGTGTAATTTATTGAGTTTCAGGAATCAAATTGAGAGTAATCGTATTTATTTTCGTGATGGCCTATTTGTATTGAATAGTTAGGTCATTATGGAAACGGATGCAATTAACTCTTAATAACATCAAACATCTAGTTTAATTGAAGTGAATCTAGTGAATATTTGACCTTGGCCGATTAACTTTCCGCAAAGTTGTGGCGCAAAAAGTCATTTAATTATTGTGTTTCAGGAATTTAGAGTGACTGTATTTATTTCCGTCATGTCCTATTGCATTAAATAGTTAGGGCATTTTGGAAATGTGTGCAATCACCTCTTGAAATCATCAATCTAAATGATTTTGTCCTTGTGTAGTGATTGAAGTGAATGCTTTTGAGAACAAAAAGAGTTATGTGGTAAAAGTGATAGTTCCGCAAAGTTACAAACACGGGAGTGAAAAGTTGCGATTAAATAATAATTGTTTTTCAGGATTCCCACGATTGAGAGTAATCGTATTTATCTCCGTGATGGCCTATTTGTGTTAAATAGTTAGGGCATTGTGGAAATGGGTGCAATTAACTCTTAATAGCATCTATCTAGCATTAATTCATATACATATTTTAAAATGGATCTTGTGAATATTTGACCTTTACCGATTAGTCATATCAAAGTGTTGATGGATTCGCAGGATAAGTCTTTCAGGTACCTTCCAGTGAAATTTGGTTGTATGTGCGTTACGTTCAGAGAAAACAAGGATGCCCGGTTTGTATATGTTGAGAAAAAATATCCTTTAAAAATATGTATATTGAAAATGATTAATTTGCAGGTATTCCATATATTGCTGAACATTAAGTATTAGAATTGATACACGCTGTTTAAAATGAATGATCGATTGGAGCAACCACTTACTAATGCCCGAGGATTGAATCGCATCATCTTATCGGAAAAATGGAGAAGCGCGTGAACTTTTTTAAATCTCAGCTACAAGGTATTTGGTCATGACACTAAGGAAGACATTTACAACTGAGTTTAACTGCAGAAGGAGCTGGCCAATTCACTGGAGAAAAACTGGTTTTTTAACTATTTGCACACACCGTTATGTTTATCGTAACCATATTGAAGGTTTTTTTTATTAAAGTTTCGAAATTATTTTTTTATGGTAAAAAATGTAATTGATCGTTAAAATTTTTATGTTTAAGAATTGCAAAAAACGATGTTTGAAATTAAGAGATTTCAATTTACATATAAATTATTTAAATTCACATTTTATTTCGGAGTCAAATATTATAATGTAATAAGTTGATAGACAATTTTCAAGAAATTTGAAGAACTATATTTTTTTAAACACAATCAAATCAAAAATAGATTCCACTTATTTTTGATAGACAAAGTAGATTTAATAGTCACAATCAAACTAATAATTTGAGAATAGCTTTTAAAAACAATAATTCTAACAGTATTTCTATAATGAAGGTTGGATAAAAAATTTAACATGTTTAAAGATGCCATCAGAAGTTAAGAAAATTATCAATTTAATCAATCAATCAATAAAATTATATCAAATACTCATGACTTTATGAAAAGACATCCGAATATTATGGTAACTAGGTCTGAAAAAGGTTCAGTCCCAATCATTGTTGATAGATGTAAATAAAATCATGATATAGAAGAAACAATTAATGATACTAAATACAGCTTGTTAAAAGTCCTTCGAATGGATTGAAAATTAAGTTAAAAATACAGATGACAAAGATTTTAAATTACAATATTTTAATGCGAATGAAAAGTATAAATACAATGTAACGAATTTAGATTTAGCTCGTTGTTATGGATTGTAGTTTCATGTATTTTGGATTGTTATGGATTGTAGTTTCATGTATTGACACCTCTGCTTATTCATTAGAAGGGTTGTGAAGGATGTTTTAACTAAAGCTCTACCGAGCCCTAAATCTAACCTTAAAGATAGTTTGCAATTTATAGATAAAGTTGAAGATATCGTTATTCCGGATGAACCGCAAACTCCTTCAGTGGTGCCACGCACCCAGCAACAATACATTATCGTTTTTCTCCCATTTCCATTGATTCTTTAAGAATTGAAAATGCAAAAAGTTAAAGTATTCTATTAAGCTATTAATCTTTACTTTTCAAATTCATTTTGACGGTTATTTCGATCAAGTTAACGACTGGACGAAACTTCCTAACAGTTGCCAGATGCACTTTCTTCATCAAAACAAAATAATTTACATCTGGCAAGATGTTTTCTCGTTAATATTTTGTCAGAGCATATATACTAAATAGCACTGGCACTGTGAACAATTTTCCATTCTAACTGTAAACAACCCACAACATAAAATATTAAATGTATTTGCGAGAGTTAAATGTATGTATACTCAGAAAAACATATGTAGTTGAAAATTTGGTGAGAACGTGGTAGAATAAGATAGCATGACGAAATTTTGAAATTTCTAAGCGTGTACACGAGATAAAAGACTATCCTTAATTATGATTGGTTCATTCCAACTTAACGAACATCAAAATTACTCACGACAATTATGACGATTCTTTTGACAGTTTGAGAAATGTCAGTTGTGGAGAAGTGACTTACGCGAGTGCAAATCATAAATAAATGTTCTAATTCAGTGTTTACCGGGTTAAATCCTAACTATATAATCATCAAAATGAGTTCCGCGTAGTTGATTTAGTAAATACTAGTAAGAAAAAAATGAATTGTGCGTCAAAAGTGATAGCGAGGATCGATTTCCTCTTCGGAAAGTTGCAAATTCTACGTTGAAAAGTTTGTGTAATTTATTGAGTTTCAGGAATCAAATTGAGAGTAATCGTATTTATTTTCGTGATGGCCTATTTGTATTGAATAGTTAGGTCATTATGGAAACGGATGCAATTAACTCTTAATAACAGCAAACATCTAGTTTAATTGAAGTGAATCTAGTGAATATTTGACCTTGGCCGATTAACTTTCCGCAAAGTTGTGGCGCAAAAAGTCATTTAATTATTGTGTTTCAGGAATTTAGAGTGACTGTATTTATTTCCGTCATGTCCTATTGCATTAAATAGTTAGGGCATTTTGGAAATGTGTGCAATCACCTCTTGAAATCATCAATCTAAATGATTTTGTCCTTGTGTAGTGATTGAAGTGAATGCTTTTGAGAACAAAAAGAGTTATTTGGTAAAAGTGATAGTGAAGACCTTTCCGCAAAGTTACAAACACGGGAGTGAAAAGTTGCGTTTAAATAATAATTGTTTTTCAGGATTCCCACGATTGAGAGTAATCGTATTTATCTCCGTGATGGCCTATTTGTATTAAATAGTTAGGGCATTGTGGAAATGGGTGCAATTAACTCTTAATAGCAACTATCTAGCATTAATTCATATACATATTTTAAAATGGATCTTGTGAATATTTGACCTTTACCGATTAGTCATATCAAAGTGTTGATGGATTCGCAGGATAAGTCTTTCAGATACCTTCCAGTGAAATTTGGTTGTATGTGCGTTACGTTCAGAGAAAACAAGGATGCCCGGTTTGTATATGTTGAGAAAAAATATCCTTTAAAAATATGTATATTGAAAATGATTAATTTGCAGGTATTCCATATATTGCTGAACATTAAGTATTAGAATTGATACACGCTGTTTAAAATGAATGATCGATTGGAGCAACCACTAAATAATGCCCGAGGATTGAATCGCATCATCTTATCGGAAAAATGGAGAAGCGCGTGAACTTTTTTAAATCTAAGCTACAAGGTAATTTGGTCATGACACTAAGGAAGACATTTACAACTGAGTTTAACTGCAGAAGGAGCTGGCCAATTCACTGGAGAAAAACTGTTTTTTTAACTATTTGCACACACCGTTATGTTTATCGTAACCATATTGAAGGTATTTTTATTAAAGTTTCGAAATTAATTTTTTTATGGTAAAAAATGTAATTGATCGTTAAAATTTTTATGTTTAAGAATTGCAAAAAACGATGTTTGAAATTAAGAGATATCAATTTACATATAAATTATTTAAATTCACATTTTATTTCGGAGTCAAATATAATATAATAAGTTGATAGACAATTTTCAAGAAATTTGAAGAACTATATTTTTTTAAACACAATCAAATCAAAAATAGATTCAAAGAGCATTTTGAGAATAAAACCACTTATTTTTGATAGACAAAGTAGATTTAATAGTCACAATCAAACTAATAATTTGACAATAGTTTTTAAAAACAATAATTCTAACAGTATTTCTATAATGAAGGTTGGATAAAAAATTTAACATGTTTAAAGATGCCATCAGAAGTTAAGAAAATTATCAATTTAATCAATCAATCAATAAAATTAATAAAATTATATCAAATACTCATAACTTTATGAAAAGTCATCCGAATATTATGGTAACTAGGTCTGAAAAAGGTTCAGTCCCAATCATTGTTAATAGATGTAAATAAAATCATGATATAGAAGAAACAATTAATGATACTAAATACTATAAGCAGCTTGTTAAAAATCCTTCGGATGGATTGAAAATTAAGTTAAAAATACAGATGACAAAGATTTTAAATTACACTATTTTAATGCGAATGAAAAGTATAAATACAATGTAACGAATTTAGATTTAGCTCGTTGTTATGGATTGTAGTTTCATGTATTTTGGATTGTTATGGATTGTAGTTTCATGTATTGACACCTCTGCTTATTCATTAGAAGGGTTGTGAAGGATGTTTTAACTAAAGCTCTACCGAGCCCTAAATCTAACCTTAAAGATAGTTTGCAATTTAAAGATAAAGTTGAAGATATCGTTATTCCGGATGAACCGCAAACTCCTTCAGTGGTGCCACGCACCCAGCAACAATACATTATCGTTTTTCTCCCATTTCCATTGATTCTTTAAGAATTGAAAATGGAAAAAGTTAAAGTATTCTATTAAGCTATTAATCTTTACTTTTCAAATTCATTTTGACGGTTATTTCGATCAAGTTAACGACTGGACGAAACTTCCTAACAGTTGCCAGATGCACTTTCTTCATCAAAACAAAATAATTTACATCTGGCAAGATGTTTTCTCGTTAATATTTTGTGAAACTCTCTCTCAGAGCAACGATATATGTCACACATACTACGATTATTTTATGTTGTGCTCACTAATACTTAAAAATTTTTATGTGGCATATGTAGCGTTGTCGCATTTTTCCTCAAGTGTTTTACTCTCAAATCGAATGCATCTCTTTCTTTACTAATAATATTTATACTTCGGATTTCTCGTTTCATTTGACAACCCCTTGAACTGCCAGTGCTATTTAGTGTATATGCTCTGATTTTGTGAAACTCTCTCTCAGAGCAACGATATATGTCACACATACTACGATTATTTTATGTTGTGCTCACTAATACTTAAAAATTTTTATGTGGCATATGTAGCGTTGTCGCATTTTTCCTCAAGTGTTTTACTCTCAAATCGAATGCATCTCTTTCTTTACTAATAATATTTATACTTCGGATTTCTCGTTTCATTTGACAACCCCTTGAACTGCCAGTGCTATTTAGTGTATATGCTCTGGTAGCGTCACGCTGTTACGGTGGATGAAGACGGGCCCCTTGCTCAGCTGCTTTGAGTTGCATTTATTGCTCAGCTGCTTTAAATTGCATTTATCGCTCAGCTGCTTTAAATTGCATTTATCGTTCAGCTGCTTTAATTGTGAAGCGGATGAAGTGGGCACATTCATACTGCTGAGGAAATGGAAATTTCATTTTGTTTATTTAAATGACGCTAATGGGATTTTCTTTTATTTGTGTTGTTGTTGTGCTATATGTTTAATTTGAAAATACATATATATCTTTGGTTTTTAGCGCTTTCGTTTGTTTGTAAAGTAGAAACATTGAATTGGTCTATTGAAATATAAAAGACGAAAAGTTATCATTTGCAGCACAAGAACTTTTTGTGTGTGTATGCATACGATTTGTTTTGTATTTTGTTGTCTATCGGAAACAAAACCAAGCTCGGATCGTATTGTGAGGAACTCAATTTAGACTTGCACGGAATCCACTGCACAGCGCGCAACAATCTATCTAAGCACAAGAATCTATTTTTTTGTCTATTCAATATCAACATATTAATGTTATTTAATTGTGGGAGTGGTTTGTTGTAAATTGGATTGAACTCTGACGGGGTATTAAGATTGGCCAGAAGATTCTTGTTTTGTAGCCGTGACGAGAGTTCTTGAATTTGCGTTTGTACGGTTTTCAATAGTTGCTGCTGGGAAATTTGCTGCATTGGTACTGTCACGCCGACAAGCTTGTTTAGGCCACTACAATTTTGGGTAGGAGATAGGAGGGATTTCGAGCAGTTTACTTGTATGACTGCTCGATTACTATAGATTGCTCTGAACTATTGTAGAGTTTTTGACTGCCGCATAGATGATCAGATCATCAGCAAACGCTACCAATGATCGCGTTGGCGAGACGTTAAAATCAAAGCCGTTCAATAGCTTGCGAATGAATATTGAGAAGAGCAGAGGTACAGTAACTGTTCCCTGCTGTAGACCATTCAAGACCTTGAATTCGCGCATTGTTTTCAGATTTCCATCAGTTACAACAAACGATTTCCCGTATAACATATTGCACATCATGGCGACAAGGTGTCTGGGGAACTTGTCCTGAAGAAGTTTAAAAACTGGTCCATCTAACCACACCGTATCGAAGGCTTTCTCCATATCAATGAGACACGCTCCAACACATTCTCTATCATTTAGTTTCCAACAGATGTCTGAGGTTATTTTCGTTATTGCATGTGTGGTCGAATGCCTGGCACGAAAACCAAATTGGCAATTCGGAATCAACTCTATTTCTCAATATAATACTTTGTTGAGTATCACTTCAAACACTTTGCTGATGTTAGGCAGCAAGCTGATTAAGCGATGGCTTTTGCGGCATGAAAATTCTTTTCCTTTCTTCAAGATCGGAAATACCTTAGCCTTTTTCCACTCATTTGGGAAATATGAATTGCTCGACATGTTGTTGAACAATATGCAATAATTCCTAATAGCAACCTCAGGCAGATTTCGGAGAACTACATTTGGAATACCATCAGTACCGAATGATTTCTTGTTGTTTATCCTGCGAAATATGAAAAACAAGTCTTCATAGCTGACAAAATAATCAATTAGATTCAAGCTCGGTATGAGGTCAGATGTTAATGTTTCATTGAAATGAAGAATTGATTGGCCGTTCAGGTTTGATTTGAAGTCCGAAACTTTTGCTTCAACGACCTCTGAAAATATTTCATTCCCTCTCTCAGGGTTTGGTAGATGAACCAATTCGAAATGTATTCCAATCAGGGCAAGTTTATGCAATCCCTCACAAATATCGAAATTGTTAATACCGCTGCTGTCTGCACAAACCTAATGTAAACAATATATCCAAACATATCTGGGCCCGCCAAAGCTATCAGGCCCCTGAGAAAATTCTGAAAGTGTGCAACACAGGGTAAATGAAAGCTGTGAAAACTGTGTGAATGTACTATGGTTCGTAGTACCACTCCCGCAATTGGCGCAAATCTTTTCTGCGATGTCTTTTAAACTTTTACCTTCTCTAAAGCCACGATGCATAACATGCCACAAAGGGTTTTTTTGGCTGTCCATGTAGGACGATGCCGACAAAGATCCTAAAAAAGGCTTTGTCAGCAACATAACTTACTTTAAAAGGGCTCTGGGACGACTGAAATCATAACCAAATGTTAGGTAAGCCTGCATATTTATATAAGCAAAACCAGCTAGATATTCATAGCGTGGCGCGTAAAAATGTTATGGGTTACCCTAATGCGAATTAAACCCTGATCTCATTCAATGGAAGCCTTCTAATCTAGAGCATTTCAACTACTCGTATTTTATTAGTATAGTCCTTTATGTTCTAGAACGTTTCCTTCGTTTCTTCGTCCTTTTCTTCGGTCGGGGCGTGGACATTAATCAGCCAGATTTTGAAGAATTTTGTATTTATACGGATCGCACACAACCGTTCATTGACTGCCTTAAAATCAATAGCTTGCGATTTGAACTCCCTATCCACAATGTAGGACACTCCGTATTCTCGTTTTCCAGTAGGCTTCCCACTTTTGAATATTGTGTGCGATCTCATGTCTATTTTCCAGTCCAATTAGTTTCCTGGATTGCCAGTATTTTTAATTGATAGTCACTGGCCTGTTGTTAAAAGGTTCTTAACAGCGCCACGGTAATTCAGTGATCTGAAATTCCAGGATCCAATGCCATAGTCCTTATTTCGTTTGCGAGGTCGTTGCCGTGAGCCCAATCCATTCCGAGGCCCATCTGCAGGTTTTGAAACATTTTTAGGTTTTCCAGGGACGGGGAGTTAGCCCGTCGCCCAACCTCCATTCCGGCGGCATGGTTACTACGTCGATTCCGTTATCAGGCGCGAAAGATTCGCCTTCACCCTCTTAACAACAAACAACTGCCAAAGAACTTTTCCTGAAACTCGATAGCGAAGCAAAACTAGTAGGGCTACAAATCAATGAAAATAAAACAAAGCTCATGACGCAGTCGAGGAAAAAATACCTCAAATACACAAAATATGACACTTGGCGAATACAGTATCGAAAATGTGATCGAATTTGTGTATTGAGGCGCCAAAATAACGAAAACGGACAATAAAAGAGACGAACTACGCCGAAGAATACAGTTCGCAAATAAAATATTTTATTCAGTATTGACGATCTTGAAGACCAGCTGCATACACAGGAAAACAAAGCTCCAAGTATACAAATCTGTGAGAAGACCTGTGTTATGATATGGGTGTGAAACATGGACCCTAACCCAAGCATCCGCAAATATATTGAACGCCTTTGAACGACGGGTCCTGAGGCGAATAATCGGAGCGAAGCTAGACGGGGACCAATGGCGAATTCGATACAATCATGAGCTGTATGAAATTTTTGATAAACCGGAGGTCTCAACGATTGGAAGGCTGCGGAAGTTGCAATGGGCTGGCCACATGAATCGTATAGGCGAACAACGGATACGCAAAAAGGTATTTGTTGGGAGAACTGAAGGCTGGAGACCAGTGGGGAAACCGAGGAAACGCTGGTCTGACTCGGTTGACGAAGACAGTTCATTGCTGCTCGGATTTCGAAATTGGAGGACGCGGTCAATGGACCGAGACAGTTGGAGGCGCTATTTGCAGGAAGCGAAGGTCCGAGAGGGGCTGTAGTGCTAAGAAGAAGAAGTCTTTTATATTGCATTCAAATATCTCCTTTGCTTGATTTCACTAACAAATTTAGGATTATTAATTTGATTTGCACACATTTGATAATTTGATCAGCAGCAATTGCAAAACTCTTTTTAAAAACTATCAAAACCTAGGGGAAAGTTTTAGTTAATAAAGAATCAATTATTTAAGCAGTCATTTAATGAATTTAAATATTTTATTTTAAAAGCTTATTCTTTGTACAATTAAAACGTTACTTTCCTTATCCTTCTATAACAACATCTCCTGAATATATTTCATACTCTTCAATAACATCGCCATAAATCTTGCTATCTTCCGATTTTATAATGTAATCATGATCGAATTCATTACGTTGCACTATAACAGCTTGATTTGGAATACCATTAGTGTCTATAATATAGATAGGTTCGTCCGGGTTATCTACACTTTCTTCTTCGACTAGTTCGGATTGCTCATGTTTTGGTATATTATGTGTTATGATTTGAGCGACGGTTTGAGAAGAACTCTGCCCTACGTTTTGAATAGCAGTCTGCGTTACATTTATAGGAACACCTTGCGGTAGACTTAAAGGTTCTCCAATGACACCTTCGTCTAATCCATCATCATCGTCTATGAAGACATTTGTATATGGAACATCAAACTTGCGTCGGGACTTTTTAACTTTCTTTGGTTCTGATTCTTCTTTGGATTGTTCGGTTATGGCGATTGTCCTTCTTTTTCGAGATTTTAGCGATTCTGAAAATACAGTATTAATTTCGAGAACAATCAAAGATATAATATATCAAATTGTTTTAATAATTTACCTCCATTAGGGTGTTTCTTTCGCAGATGCGAATTTAAAATACCCTGATTGGGATATGCTGCGCCACAATCTGGAAACGGGCACACGTAACTGAAATTATTATTTCCAATAGATTTAGAGATATTGATATAAAATCTTAAAATCTTACTCTCTTATGTTATAGTGTCGCCTCATATGTAACGATAAGCCATAAGCTCGTCGAAAGGCTTTTGGACATATTTCACATTTATATGGATTTTCATTGTTATGTGCACGCATATGAATAGTCAGAGTTTGTTTGTAAATGGCTCTATAATCGCACAGTTCACACTTGTAACGCTTGACTTGTTTATGCACCTATAATTTTAAAAAGAAATTATTTTCATAACGGTTGGTAATCAGTTCACAATCAGAACTTACTGCCGTCTCATGTTCCAAACAGTCACATTGGTTGTAGTATCCTTTATTACAATAACGACAAAAATAGCGTTTCTCTTGATTATGTACAGTCCGCTGGTGTACCTGAAGATTTTTAAAACTTTTCAAAAGTTTGTTGCATATCGTGCATCGAACTGCACAATGCACCGCGAGGGTGTGTCGTTGAAGGTAATATTCGCTTGCAAAAACGCTGCTACATTTATCGCACTGTATTTTAGCTAAAAAATCAGATCAGATTTCAAACTTTAAATACTGCTTATATTACGATCAATAGATTTTAGAAGCTAGTAAGTATAGAAAATAAGTATTTTTAAAAAGTTTATGATCCAATAATAATCCAGAGGTCTAATAAAACTTGATCTTGGAGACCATCACTTGGAATATGTTGATAACTATATATTTTACTGAGTCATTCTTGATCGAGAATATACCAAAAAGGACGAGATCTGGCAAAACAAGAATGTTGGAATAAGGTGTTTTTCTGTACTTACGATACCTAGGTACAGAGATGCGCAGAGGAAAACTCAGTTCCATAGATGTTAAACCTGCCTATTTTTATGGAAGTGAATTTTTGACGCTAGCAAGCTGTTCCGAAAAGGCACGGGATGTGAACGGAAGAGTGTGAAAATTTTTGCAATGTAATGCATTGGAAGATACTGTGTCCATAAAACTACGCAAATTGATTAGGGTTGGGCATGTCAAAGCCGAGTACCCGAATGAACATATAAAAGAACAAATTTATTTCAAAAGGAGTTTGATCTTAGGGCACACAAATCGGGAAGCGAGGGGAATTTAAAGAAGGAATTCCTCTTCGATCTAGTGGCTAATTGCAAGTACCTAGAGATAAGGAGGATTGCTTACCGCCTGATAGGGCTATAATTTATGGTTGAAGTAAGTAGTGCGACCGCCAGAGGCAATGATGATTACGATACTTCTAAAGCAAAGAAAACTCTGCTTTTTCTTAGTCCATTTCAAAGTAGATTTCGAAATAAAAACTTCAATGGAGATCAGGTATCAAAAAACACAATGGGAGCATTCTAATAGTGCAGAGTATCAATTGCCATAGATCTAGCCAGTTCTAAGATACGAAAATAAAGTCCGTTTACTGTGTCATCCGGCACTGAAAATAACATCCCATTAGCTTCCATCAAAAATTCTGTATGGAACGAAATCTCGTGATCTTAAAAGTAAAATCAACAAACAAAGCACCCCTACCTTAACCGCAAAATGACAGGAATACACAATTTGATTTATTTAAACCCGTTCGAAAATTACATTATTTTAACCGGTACCTTGGCACACTCATAAATGTGAGTTAGTACATTTTAATTTATTCACCCCCTGAGATTCTAGGAGTTAGGGATGATTATATTCCTGATATACAGATGAACCTCTTCGCTGATGACTACTGAACGTACAAGTTTGGTCGTCTCGAGTACAGTTTAACCTTTGCCCAGTTAAAGTACTTAGAATCTCTGGGTGCTACCATTGATAGGGAGTTAAAGTTGACGCAAACAAGCCAATTGATAGTAATGAAGGATTCTCACAAGAACTTTTTAGGTCCGTTGAAGGGATTTATGACCGCGACTATATTATCTGGGGTGAGCTCTCCCGTCTCCTTGTAGAGGTCTCTTCGCAGGCTGCTGCATTTTATGCACGCAAAAATGTGTGGCATGCAGTGTCTTCCTATTCTGGGCGAAACCGAGAATTGGGGGACCGTGACTTACCAATCTTGTGCAGGTAAGACGGAACACACCCATGCCCGCTCAAAAGCTGGGTCAAATAGAAGTCAGTCTCACCATGCCTTCGATTTAGCCACGGTCTCACATCCGGGATGAGGCAAATGATTAAACATATAAATTGACACTTACGTAGTGAACTTCATTGAATTTAAGGGTGCCCTTACGATTTTATTCAAGAAAGTGTAAAATTGATAAATTATACTAGTACTAACAAAATTTAGTGAATTTCGACTTCTGATATATTTGTTGTTGTTGTGCTGATAAAGGTCTACATTCATGTTTTTTTTCAGCACACACCTAAATTTCGTGCATTTCCCCTTCTCCTGCCCTCCTCCTCTTCTCCGCCCCACACCTGTTTTGAAAAGATGTTGATGAGACCTTTCATATGACATCCCATTTGACCACCTTTAATGAAATTTTTTTTTAAGGGTCACCCTAAATATGGGGGACCCCTTAAAATTGTTCGAAAATTTAATTTTTGTGTTTCGCTTATTAGGTCTTGGACTAAATGGTTTGAATAACTTTTGTGGTTTGATGGATTTTTATGCAAATTTTAACATTAAATTGTATTATGATGTCGTTAATATTATTTACGAAGCAGTAAAAATCGTGTTTGAAATTATTTAAAAAAAAAAATGGGTGAAAACGAGAAAAAACTGAACGCTGAAAAAGGGAACGTTGGTAACTAATTATCGGTTTCTGGTGATAGCGGATCATGGACTAAACCTGGATTCAGCTTTCTCATACGAGTAGGAGTTATATCGACAATTGGAAAATATTCCAATAAGGTTTTGGATGATATTGTTCTGAGTATAATCTGTGATTATGATCATATCACTTTGTGAAGCGCCGATACATTAGATCATGACAATGAGATACTCTAACTATTTCTAAAAAAGGCCCGAAAGGAGCTGTAGGGCTACGAAGAAGATGAAGAAGAAGATAATCTGTAAGGCGTGTAGTACATATCAATAAATTATTCATTGCTATAAGTACATATTAATTGTGCATATATCATGAATAATTATCAATACACGAAACAATTGCGCTGTCTTTGATTTTGTTTTGTTATGAATAAGTCAATGCAATTATGGTTGAGATGTTTTGGGATATGTGAATTATGATGTTTTGGGATATTTTGTAGTAATCGAGCAGTCACACAAGCCAACTGCCCGAAAACTGCATAACTCTGTTCCGAAATTTCAACTGCAGATTTGAAAAATTAAGTTACTCAAATTTAACTTTTTGTAAATTATAAAATTTGGAAATAAAAAAATTTTAATTTTTTACAATAAATATAAATTTATATTATTTCTTTTTATTACATTAAACGTAATTTTTTTTGCATTGATAATCGTTATAATATTTGTATTTTATTATGATTTAAATTTTCAAATTTTTCATTACACTAATCTGCAAATTGAAATTTCGGGCATGGGAACACTGATTCACTGCATCACATCCATGTTTTGCATTGACGAATGCAATCTGACTCAGCTGAGCTAGCAGCGGTCTGGGATTTACAGTTGCAGTGGAGAAAATCATGCGGAGATTTGGACGGATCGTGGAGTCGGGGTGATGATGAGTACATCTATTAAACGATTCGCCCGTTCGTCACTCGGTCGAGGAAAATCGAATTCAAGAAGTTGTGGATAAGTCGTTCGCTTGTGAAATCTCATGGGAAATTGTCTGCAGAATGCAGAGAGTACGTTACATTCGCGAAAATTGAAGTTTTTTGTGAGAATTTTGCATTCTAAATTTTCCGTCGTGCGTTGCAAATTCAAGTGGGAAAATTGCCATCATCGTTCATGAAGAGGAAAATTGAAAGAAAACTCATTCGCGATGTGTTTCAGTGATTCGCAACATACGTATTGGAGTTGTGTGTGCGAGTTCCGCGCCCTGAACAATAAAGGATTGCTTTGAAAACGCCGGATCGGATCAACGCGAGCAAATTTTCAATTTTTGAAAAATCTTGGCAATGTCACATTACTGTGAAGGGATATCCAGTTTCGTATCGCAGCCGCGCAATTGTTGATTTATATATTCAAGTGGGTGAGCGTAAGTTTTCACGAACGGCGAGTGTGTAAAGAAAAGAAAAGGCGGCGGAATTTTGCATGGGGCCGTTGCTTTCGAGACCCGCAACAATGGCCGGCCCCTCCACTTAAACCGCGTCCTCCAATTTCGAAATCCGAGCAGCGATAAAATGTCTTCGTCGACCGAGACAGACCAGCGTTTCCTCGGCTTCCCCACTGGTCTCCGGCCTTCAGTTCTCCCAACGAATACCTTTTTGGGTATCCGTTGTTCGTCCATACGATTCATGTGGCCAGCTCATTGCAGCTTCCGCAGTCTTACAATCGTTGAGACCTCCGGTTCGTCAAAAATTTCATAAAGCTCATGGTTGTATCGAATTCGCCATTGGTCCCCGTCTAGCTTCGCTCTGATTATTCGCCTCAGGACCCATCGCTCAAAGGCGTTCAATATATTTGCGGATGCTTGGGTTAGGCTCCATGTTTCACACCCATAGCATAACACATGTCTTATCACAGATTTGTATACTTGGAGCTTTGTTTTACTCATCACATAATATAATAACATAAATTGGCCATGTTTATATTTCTCATTTGATGGAAAAATTCATGTAAATTATGTTTGTATGAGTTTTTCACTCAAATATATGGCCACGTCTACATTTGGATCTTGATCCGGTTGGGACGGCGCGAGGGGGCACCGCTTCCATCTGGATGCCCAACACTTATTTGTGGGCCATAAATACGTCGGTAACGACGAAGTCTGCTCCTAAGTCCGTCTGTTTTCTCCCGGCCCAGTTTGTTCCTGGCTACAAACAAGTTCAACCCTTAGCAGGTTACCTCGGCCTCGACACCAGCCGATCGGCATTAGATCGCTTCAATTCGTGAATGCGAAAAATATTTTATAGTGGCTCTTGTGCTGGGGAAAAGAACCCGCCCCACGACACCACAACGCTAGCTTGTCAGCGCATTCACGCGTCCCTAGACAATGCCAATCTCGGCGGATATCACCATCCTCTTTCGCTGTGGCAGCAGACCATCGCTGCAGTCCTCTACGGACATTTTCATCTACCCATATTATTACAATTTTATTACAAATTTTTTATGGTTTTGTTCAGGAAATAGCGACACACTTTAAGTGACCTATTGATTTACCGAACTGAGTCATTTGGAACATGGCAAAAGGGTCATCTTCGTGTGTGTTCACATTAGTTTAAGAACATGTAAAATAGCATAAATAGCTTAAGAATTTTTGTAGACAGGGGTAGTCACTAAATACAAGACTACAAGTGCACTTATTCGCAGAGCATCGTAAGTACAAGAACAAGCACTTCCCTTTTATTTATTAATAACGGTTCAGCTTAACAGCGAAGCCATTACTTATCGGCGTAATAACGCTGTATTAGGTTTTCACCATTCTAATTATTTTTGGTAATTCTAATCACACATTAGGCGTGCGAATTTTGAGCGAAGAAAAACCATAGAATATGAGGTGTGGTACGAAGAGCACAAAGACGGTTGTTGTATCAATCATGAAGGTAGCTCCGGAAAAATGGAAGTAAATGGCGTAATTAAAATGTTCGAATGATCGGAGGAACTTCACGAAGCAAAATATGCAAATTACATTGCCGACAGTGATTCCCAAACTTTCACAAATCACCTTGATAGCAATCCTTACAGTGATTTGATTATTATGAAACTTGAGTGCGTGAATAATGTTTCAAAAAGAATGTTTCACCGCCTAATCGAAGCTTTAAAAAAAGAAAACACAGCAAGATAAAGTTTTAAAAGAACAAGAAAAATATAAAGCTATTGTAAATGTAAATCCACCAAAATGTAAGAAAGTAAAAGCTTCAGCGCTCAGAAAAATAGCTCCAAACAGGAAACTGCCCCCTACAAACAAAAACCCTTCGCACAAACATATAAATGAGTCATCCATTTGACTTGCTATTTGCAGAAAGCCTGATTCAGTTGAGAAAATAATAATCGAGGCATTGGCTTAACTTTACCATTATACTTCAACGGACGCTAATCCCCAGCACTCGTATTGCCCAATCTTCGTGCAAATGGCAGAAAGCACAGATGATGAAACAAAAATATCATCTCCCTCCTTCATTTGTACGAAACCTTTATAATGCTATTGCCCGTTTATAAAGATTTGACTTCAGAAAATCTGTTAAAAAGATGTCTTGGCTGCAATACACAGAACAATAACGAGTCGTTCAATCAAACAGTCTGGCGTATAGCCCCGACACATACATTCAACGGCTTGAAAATCATGCATTTTTAACGAAGGATATTTGCCTATTCTTTAGACTATTGAATGTATAAGAGACACTATTGGTCGAGGCGCGTTACATTTTGCAACAGATCAGGATAAGCAAAAGTTGTACCTCTACCTCTACGAAGGGTCCAAAGAGGCAAGAATTGCTTAAAAAAAAGTAAAAAGAAAAAGAGATTTTAGAGGTCACCGAAGGAACGGTTTATATGCCTGGATTCGCAGATTGTGGATAGGATTATTAATTTTTAAGATATACAGACAAAAATCTGCTAAAAAACTTTTTTTTAGTGCGCGGGGTAGCACAGAGAAAAATCTAGTCAAAAGATTTAGCTAAAAAATTCTCTCAAATTTACCAATCAATTGTCGACTGCATGAGCATAAATTTACACAATCTTCTACTTTATTCAACGAAAAATATGACGAAAATCGAGCACGCAATGTTCAAATAGTTGTCAAATAGCGAAAACTTTAATAGTTACGGCTGAATCTAGGTTCATGCATTTCATCTAAACTAAAATATTTTTGTTAAATTGATTACAGATCAACTGGACGTCCTGAGTATAACCCCGTGGAATTTGCTCTGGTCGTGAATGCGCATTTCATCAATTGCTTGTGCATGCCACCATTTTGTTTTAAAATTGTTTGTGAAAATGAAATTTTAATGTTAAAGCCCCAATAAAAAAACATGTAAAATTCGATACCGATAACTTTCATAGCATTTTTATAGCAGTTTAAATGATATCGTAAAATCTTGTAACATTTGTGTGAACGTCGGAAGTTCCGAGAGCATTACTTTGAATACCTGTGCCAACCGTGGGAGCGTATACACATTCACTATGTTAAATGCCTGCATGTCCAGAAGGAAAGAACACAAACAACGACACCCGATCTGTTTCTACGGAACTCTCCCTATTTCTACTATGCTCCTGAAATCACACAAGCGCGGTATACCATAAATAAACCATGAAATAAAATTTTTCGGGAAATCATGGTTAACTAAATTCAAGAGCACTGAGAATCTGTACCGTTGGAGGAGCCCAGCGATGAAACGTTTTCCCGAGAAAGCTACAACACGAGCAGTCAAAACGAAAACTGCTAGACTTCAGCAACTACTCTAACCTCGGTCGAGTTGTTGGCACAAAGGGATGATGGAAACCAGGAGCATGCTGCAAATACATTTAGCCACATTCGCTGCATCTAAGGCAGCACTGAACCACGACATGAAGACCAGTGCGCACCAGGAAGCCTCCATTGCTGTTTTTGCTGAACATTGAAACAAATACTAAGTGGAGGGAAGAAATATTGTAGACATTCTTTTGCATTGGATCTGTTCTTGTAAATACATGCCTTTGAAATGTGAAAATTATAATGTCAATTAACAATAGTCGTGCAATTATGTAACCAAATGGAATTGTACCACAAAAAAAAGCTTTTCTCTCGTCACATTTTCCTATATACGCATAAATAAAAAACAGAGGGGAGGCAGCGCAACAGGCTCTGGAGAACAGAGTCCAGGGCTTCGAATATCTATGCTGCTTCTTGGCACATGACAAGAAAACAATTCAAGTTTATTTTAGATTAGGCCAGAAATATCTAAGAGTCACCACATGGTTCCTACAGGGCGTGATGCACTTGAAGAACACCTCAAAAAGAGTCCTGCATAAGAATGGCGAGTGCGGGTTCTGCTTTTTTGCAGCCCATCTTTTTTGGCGTTGTAAATCACTGTGTTGTAGGAGAAGAGACAGTCGAGGAGTATACTACTTCTTCGAAAAAGCTAAGACGCCTTGATCATTAATTTCCTAAGAAAACTGAAGTACACTATAAGAAGAGGGTCACAATAAATTTTCACAAGCTTTAATTTTTCACTTATTTCCACTTTAATTTATTTTTGCTGGAAAAAATTGTTTGTCTAATAATTAATTTAGGAAATTTGTTTGTTATAAACGTCAGTTTCATATTTATAATAATTCCTTTAGTGTAAGGCATCCAAAAAAAACAAAATGATTACTTTCGCGCAGTCACTCCCCCCTCCCAATACGTGTTAGAGTTTGTCTATCCGTAATCTTTTCTAAATGATATGCATGTTGCACACCTAAGTATCACGAAAATAAAAGCGTGATACTCAGATGTGTTCCAATACGTGTTGAGAGTTTGTCTATCCATAATCATTTCTAATTTCCAATAAATGCAAAATACTAATCTGCATATACCGTTTATGAAAATCCACGATTCCTAGCCGTTAAATGTACTGAGTGTATAAAATTAAAAAATAAATTTAAATCAAAGAGCGAGTTTGTAAGGATTTTCAAACGTACAATGAATGAGCAACCAACTTATTTTCATGATCATACTTACGTGAATTGTGCTTTCTGGCTACATGAACAGATATTGCCATTTTAGAATTGTATTTTTTTCCGCAAAATGGACACGCATGTGCACCTCCCCCATGGACGTTTAGCATGTGTTGATTGAATATCATTCTGAAATTAATTTTGCAAAGCGGATCATACAAACGCAGACAAAAAAAATGCATTTTAATATACTTACGGATTTCTAAATTCTTCCTGACAATTTGGACAAGACAAAATATTTTTGTTGGAGTGTTTGTTCCGTTTGTGTGATCGCAAAGATGTCCATTGCATGTAACTTTGATTACAATCCTATACAATCAAAAAAAACAAGCTCGTTTTAAAATGGCTTTTTGAGCCAATCACAATTTAATACATACCGGCTCATCACAAAGGTAATGACGCATGACTGGGAATGTTTTTCTTTTATCAACATAATCAACATGTGTTAGTTTGTGGGTTTTTAATTTTTTATATTCATCATATACCGAAGGGCACATGTTACAATAAAATTCGTTTTTTGCGTGTGTTTCGCGATGAGCACGTAGAGTTTCTGGACTTCGAAATGCTATCTCACAATATTCACAACAATAAACAGTATCAATGTTTATCAAATCCATGGAGAAATTTTCATGTTCTTTCTTTATGTGGTTCTAAACAAGATATATGGTAGGTTAGTTGTTAAAAATCATCTTCATTATTTTCAAATACCTCCGTTTCGGTTGTAGTTTCTTCTACTAGTCCACAGATACTGCAACTAGACACTGGCTTTTCTTCAGGTTTGTCATGCAACATAATATGTTTGTTTAAATGTGTTTGTTTGAATAAATTTTTACCGCATATATGACACTGATACGATTTCTTTTTCACATGATGCGCCAACTAAAACGAGATTATCTTCAGGATGAATAAAAAGATAATGGATGTCTGATTATACCACATGATCCTTTAGTTGCTGATTGTATAAATATGATTTCGGGCACATTTGGCATTTGAATGGTCTTTCTACTTCGTGCACTTTTAAATGATTTTTTAAATTTTCTTCAGTAGTAAATACAACATCACATCTAGCAATGATAAAAATACAAAACATTTTTTCTAATAACTCTACCGAAATATTAACATACCGCACACATGTGTACCCGATATCTTCTTCATGGCTATAAAATAAATGCTCATAGAGATGCCTTTCTTCAGCAAACATTGTATCACATATCAAACATCCTTTTGGTCTGTGCTCATCTAGATGAAATTGTAGGTGGAAGCGATATCTAGACACCAAGAATAATATAATATAAAGCAAACAGTGAAATCTCATTCTACCTTTTGTTTGACTGAAAAATTAAGCTGCAATCTGAACATTGTGTCGTAACCCGTGATATGCACTTAGTATCGTAACAAGAATGTTTATTGAAAGATACAAAATTGGAAAACCTTTTCATACAGGATGGACATTGTGTATAAAGTGACAACCTGAATTGAAATTGGAAATATGATTAAAAAGCATTATTAAACATAAGATGTATTTACTTGTTTAAATCATAATGATTATAAACCATATGGTATGCCATGTCGTCTAAGCTGGAAAGAGCTTCACATTCTTTATTCATCGGGCACACATATGTTCCATCTTCCTGACAGTGTGCGATTTCTATATGTTCCAGAAGTCCTACATGACATGCAAACGACTGATTGCAAACCTGTATTCATAGTAAATTAGCCACAGTTTTTCAGATATTTCAAATTCCACATCATTACTTGACAATTCATTTCTGTTGGAAAAGCAATATCATTAAACTTGCTGTTCAGGCATTTCGATTTGTAGTCTTTGAAGTCGAAATTTAAATTGTTTTCTTCTTCTAAATAGTCCACGTTTATATAAATGTCATAATCTGCAAACCAAATAAAAAATTAAATGTTATAAATATAAAATATTATAAATCAATTGTATTAAAGTAGGGACGTTGGCAGTGAAATGTTATGTTTTTACTCTGTGTTTCGTTACTAGGGTAAGAAAACGGTTATTAAATTTGTTAGGATTTTCCTCTATACCTCCGCAAGCGGAGAATTGCTCCGCAGAGAACACGGCGACGACATTGTCCACGACGCCGCAATTTTTAAAACCGCAAATATAGCTTCGCGGAAGGAAGATTTGGAATGAAACGCCAACACGATTCGATTACAATTCTTGACTTTATTCAATTTTATTTCGGTATTTATATAATTTTCTTTTTCTTAACCTATATCTTGCGCAGCTAATTTGTTTTACTCTTTTTTTAAAAGTGTAAGCGGAATTTCATTACTTGACATATTTCTACCTATGCTTTCCATTAAATTGATTTATTGCCTCATGAACAAAAACTCACGCGTTTCAATATTTCCACAGCCCAAACATTTCAATCCAATATTCAATATTTCCAAAGTCCAAACATTCAATCCACGCGCTCTTATTACATTCACATGCATTTATTCCGTTCGATGGATAGATGTCCATATTCCATACATTATACATGCACTCATGGGTCAACAACCCATGTTCGTACGCATCACTTGGGTATGGTCGCTAACCCCTTGATGAGTAAGATAATTAGCGTGCGTTGAGTGTGGTCAGGGAATACTTCCACACGTGATGAGTTACGTATAAAATGCAACGTGATATGGGTACACTCGATATTTAGAATGAGTGTAGAAGAAATTAAAAGAAATTGCATTGAATGATTATGCAACTGATATGTTTACATGTAGCCATGCGATAGGATTGATATTTCATGAATGTCTTTTTTTTGTTTGTTTAGGTTGGACTTTTGTTGGTAAGCAAATGATTTTTGTTAGTAAGCAAATGAATTGAATGATTTACAGTTGTGTGTACATATGTTTGCTTATGATATGTACGTATGAATTTGATTACGTTTGTTGTTTTTGTTTATGATATATAGGAAGTCAATCTATTATAGCAACACTACTTCTAATGTCATTCGCTGTTAGTCATTAACTGTCAATCATTAAAGATTCTTATAGATTAAAACACATGTCGTGAGTTAAATACATTATATCCTTATAACAATATAGAATACAACAATAGGATACAAGAGATCTGGCGACGAGGTGATTGGACACTAACAAATGATTATTAGAAATTGGCGAAGTCGAAGCTCATTTTATTTTGCTATCTTCAATCACCAATGCACACCTAGACCACAGATGGTCAAGGAGATGGTACGAAAAACAGCCTAATGACAAACATTCGACATCTTTAGTACGTTGATCTCAATGTTTTCAACAGTTTCATTCAACTTATGATTTCGACTTCTTCAACATACTCGTTCAACATTAATCCAAATAAAATCAACTACTTTCAGACCTGCAGAGGGAGATAATCGCGGCACTTTTGTCAAAATATAGTATGGCATCTACCTCTTCATCACCCAGTGTGTTTTTTATCAAACTTCGAAACATTCGACTCTACAAAGGAATCGTCAGAAATTACAACGAACGATTCAAAAACTACACGGACGGAAACAACGTATCAACCAATGCCGCATATTGGGCTAAGTTACTCTTAAACTTCATCAGCGCTAAAGACTATGCAACTGTGGCTATGCTATCTGCACCAAGACTCCTAGTGATCTTTCCTACGGCGAGTTACTGAAATTGCTATCGCCCTGAAAACCTTTCTCGTGTCCCACGAGCTAGTAACAAGCTTGTGACCAATCAGTATCAGACTAAGCTATGGACTTTAAGAGGGGTATCGCTAATTGCGGGCTCGTATGCGAATGCAAAAAATCGGTGTATGCTATTTTTCTACGTGCTAAACTTATCAGAAGGATTGCCGATAACTACATCAGAGAACAACTCTTAGAATCTGAAAACAAGACGTTTGAGGAACTACTCGGCAAGGCGACGCTTATGGAAGCAGCATCGAAAATGGACGCATAAGAACTCAAAGTGAATATGTCATCCAAAGAGGTGAATATAAATAAAGTGGCAAGACGCATTACTACAGGCGTGGAGATCGTCGATCCGATACATTTCTCAGAGAAAAATAACAAGTCCGCCAATCGCATTCCATAGATTACGCTCAGCTGGGACTTGAAAGCCTCTGCTTGCGCTGCGCTAAGAACAACCACATAACGAAAAACTGTAGAATCAAAAGCTCAGACATCAACTTTACATATTTCTTAGAGGATGGCCATGCATTGCGCGTGTGTATCGCAAGACGCCTGGTTGAAAAATGGAAAACAGTATACGTTATGTAAGCGAAGACACCATATCAGTGGGAATTGAAGAGTCGTATGCGTGTATCAAGTGACAACGTCGAAAATGGCCGGAAAAATCGGGCGATATGAGCGTCAGTGCTAATCGAAGGGAAGCCAATCGAATTTGAAGTGGATACAGATTCAGGGTCCTTTGAAGATAAAAGCAGTAACAGATATGCCGTGGCCACAGAACATCGATGATGCACGGACGTCACTTTATACCCAATTTAACTTCATTAAGTCAACAAATACGTCAACTTTTACAAAAGGGTAGGAAGTTCTTCTAGTCATCGAGATGCGAGTCATCGTTCAGTAGAAATAGTGAGAGACCACGTTTTAGTACGTTACGATCCGACCCTGACTCTCCAGTTAGCTTGCGATACAAGTCGCCACGGTATCGCTGGTATACTCTCTCACATAGTGAACGAAGAGTGACCAATCGCTTTCCTGTCACGCGCCATAACGAAGCCAGAACGAAACTACTCCTAGCTGGACGTTGAAGCTTTGGCAATTATATTCGGTGTGGGACATTTTTGTCAATCGACCATTCAAACTAATAACCGATAGTCAACCATTGTCCAACATATTTCACCAAAATTCAAAAATTCCACGAATGACTTCAGCTCGCCTACTCAGATATTCTGCGTTTCTATCAGGGTTCGACTATAAAGTCTCTTTTAAGAAAGGAATCTATCTCATCCGAGGTCAAAACAGCACCAAAAACAGATACGTGCAGATTCAGTTCATAGGATTTTCACCACAGATGTTACATTCGAATCGATGCAAGCAGAAACCAAAAAGGATCAAGAGCTGAAACTTCTTTGTTAAGTTAGTAAAAACCACCACGAGCCCGTTTATAGCGGTCGATTCTTTGGACCCAATTTTCCACCACTCTGGTACAAATTTCGACCGGAACCTTGGAAATTTCGCGTTGGAAGTTGTCTTTGAGCTCCCCTAAAGTTGTTGGCTTGTTGGCATAGACCAGCGACTTGATATAGTCCCATAAATGGCGTTAACCGCATGAACAAGCCCCATTCGACCGAACCATTTCTCGAGATAACAGGTTCACCAAATTTACCTTTCAATAAATCGATTTTGAGGCGTGCTGTGTGGCTAGTGACACCGTCTTGTTAAAACCACATATCGTTCATGTTAATTTCATTCAATTCTGGCCACAAATAATCTTCCAACATAATACGATAGCGCTCCCATTGACGGTAACATGACGGTCGTTTTCATCCACGAAAAAATAAGGCCCAATCACACACCAAACAGTAATTTAGTCAATAATTTTGTTTATTTGGTATCCGCAGGCCAATTCTTTTTGTTCTTTAAAAGCCGTCGGGCCTTGCTTTGTTGTGTGAGCAGACGCGTTTCGACTACTTCGAGTCAGTGTGCAGACACTGAAGATGACTCGAAGTAGTCGAAACGCGTCTGCTCACACAACAAAGCAAGGCCCGACGGCTTTTAAAGAAAAAAAAACAGTAATTTTTTGCGAATGCAACGGTGTCTCAAGAAGCACATGTTGGTTTTTTGCTGACCAATAACGCATATTTCGCTTATTATCAAAGCCATTGAACCAGAAATGAGCTTCATCGCTGAAGATGATTTTTCGATTAAATTCCTTTTCTTTAAGCTTTGGCAGAGCCCAATTGAAGAAGTTTCGGCGTTTCGAATGATCAAGTGGCTTTAGTTTTTGAGTCAATTTAATCTTGTAACCATGTAGATCTTTTCGCAAAATACGCCACAGTGTCGTTGGAGCGATGCCCAATTCTTGAGAGCGACGTGGAATCGACTGATTTGGCTCATTTTGAGTCGATATCTCCTTCGCTTCGAGCGATACGACGAACGTCCAATAGTGAAAATTTGGAGTCGAACTTATCCACTATAGCACGCACAGCATGGCGGCGGGTGGGATGACTGTTACGGCCGAAAATTGGAGTAAGCGCTCTCAGAATTTCGCTAGTAGTTTTTCCTAATTTCCAAACGTTGCTGGTTCGTGGACTTCACCATGATGAAAATGTTGACTTTAACTAACGTTTTGACATTGACAGTTCATTAAAAAACTTTAAGGGTTCGCTCATATAAAGATACAAAATTGTTATGCCCCTAAGGGAAAACCCTATACCAGCGACTCTACGAGTCTCCGTAGTCCAGGAATTACAACGATCCCAAATAGGAGTTGCGAAAATGAAACAACTTGCAAGAAAGAATGTATAATGGAAGTAAATCGACAAAATACCAAATCAATAGTACGTAAATGCGTCCAGTGTGCATCTGTCCAGAACAGCCCACCATAAACCCCACTCCATCCTTGGCAAGAACCAGTTGTAATTATGTGTGGCCAGCATTGGATGAACTTGATATCAACGATATGTGGTTTCAACAAGACGGTGTCACTAGCCACACAGCACGCCTCAAAATCGATTTATTGAAAGGCAAATTGGGTGAACGTGTTATCTCGAGAAATGGTTCGAATGGGCCTCGTTCATGCGGTCTAACGCCATTGGATTTCTTTTTATGTTGCTATATCAAGTCACTGGTCTATGCCAACAAGCCAGCAACTTTAGGGGAGCTCAAAGACAACATCCAACGCTAAATTCCCAACGTTCCGGTCGAAATTTGTACCAGAGTGGTGGAAAATTGGGTCCAAAGAATCGACCGCTACAAACGGGCTCGTGGTGGTTATATGACCGAAATCGAATTTCATTCATAAAATGTAATGCTCGCACTACACCCACAATAAATTTGAACTCAATATCTCAAATATTTCTGTGTTTTATTAATTGATAAAATGTTTTCTTAATTATAACCACACGTTGTCCCCTAAACTCAATACCATGGCCGATGAGAAATTCAGAGTCTGGTAAATCGTTATTTTGCAATTCCTGATACATGCGTTTCAGCTCTTGATCCTTTTTGGTTTCTGCTCGAGTCGATTCGAATGTAGCATCTGTGGTGAAAATCCTAAGAACTGAATCCGCACTTATCTGTTTTTGGTGCTGTTTTGACCTCGGATGAGATGGATTCCTTTCTTAAAGGAGAGTCGAACCCTGATAGAAACGCAGAATATCTGAGAAGGCGAGCTGAAGTCATTCGTGGAATTTTTGAATTTTGGTGAAATATGTAGGACAATTGTTGACTATCTGTTATTAGTTTGAATGGTCGTGCCAAGAGGTATTGACAGAAATGACCCACACCGAATATAATTGCCAAAGATTCTCTGTCGAGCTAGGAGTAGTTTTTTTTCTGGCTTCGTTATGACGCGTGTGAGAGTACGCCAGCGAAACCGTGGGGACTTACATCGCAAGCTAACTGGAGGGGCAGGGTCGGATCGTAAGGTACTAAAACGCGGTCTCTCACTATTTCTACTGAACGATGACTCGCATCTTGATGACTAGAAGAACTTCCTACCCTACGAAATGAAAATAAAAAAGAATCACAAAGGTAAATCGAGTTTTATTATGTTTGGTTTTGTTGATAGTATAGTGCTGCATACGACAGTGTAGAATTAGTGTCGGAAAGATTCAATGTGTTTTTCTTTTCTAGTTTTGTGTAGCGCGAGGCGGTGTACATTTTGTTTCTTATTATTGCAAAACATTGCGTGTGTACTTTAAAAACAATGGCAACAAAAAATGTTTGGAGATATTTTTTATTAGTGAGTGATGAATGCGCCAAATGCAAACTCTGGAATGGAAGCTATTCTCGGAACGGAAAAGGTACAACTTCATTGAAAAATCATCTCCAGAGGAAGCATCCGAGATAATATGAGACATTGTTAGAAGAAAATTTCGCCAAGAATAGTGTCGAGGAGAACGTCTCGCATGGAACAACTTCATTGAAAAATCATCTCCAGAGGAAGCATCCGAGATAATATGAGACATTGTTAGAAGAAAATTTCGCCAAGAATAGTGTCGAGGAGAACGTCTTGCATGGAATGGAAGCTATTCTCGGAACGGAAAAGGTACAACTTCATTGAAAAATCATCTCCAGAGGAAGCATCCGAGACAATATGAGACATTGTTAGAAGAAAATTTCGCCAAGAATAGTGTCGAGGAGAACGTCTCGCATGGAACAAACAGCAAAACGGAAATTCTGACAAACTTCAAGGAATATTTAGAAAATATCAAGATGTGGGATAACACAAATCCCAAATCAATAAGAATAGATCATTTTATCGCTAAAATGATAGCTCGTTTCAACAAGTAGAATAATTGGAATTTTGGCGATTTATTGATCATCTTGCTCCGAATTACACTTTAAAAGGAAGGAAATATTTTACTGACCTTATACTTGTATGTAATGTAATTTATGGTAAAGTTCCATCCAAAATTTAAGAAATGTTAAAGGTTTTTGAGAAAGTATCGTTTACGTCAGATATTTGGTCAGATTCCTATTCCGGAGTTTCACTATTATCCTTAACACGCCACGGCATGGCAAAAGATTTTATCCGAAAAAATATTGTCTTAAAAGCGGAATTCCTTGAAGAACACCACACAGCGGCAATGTTTCAGTCCGTGTTTGAGGACTGGGAATTCTCAACAAAAAATGTACACTGTGTGGTAAGAGACGGAGGAGCCAATATGAAGCGAACATTAAGACAATTTCAATCATATTGTGTTGCTCATAAACTGCATCTGGAAGTCAGAAAAACAATAAAAAATGAAACAGTTTCCATTTTATACTCAAAATGCAGAAAAATTATAGGGCATATTAACCAATCAACAATAGCAAAACATAAACTGGAGGAGATATAAGTCCGGCTCAACCAAAGTGTTTTAAAAGTTTTGCAAGATCTACCAACACGCTGGAACTCTACCTATTATATGTTGGAAAGACTTGGTTGCATTAAGGATTCGTTGCCGCTTTATTCTTCAAATAATAGAATAGATCAGCTCGATTCTGGGGAGTGGGTTCTGGTTCAAGAATTAGTAAGAGTATTAAAATCTCTGGAGAGTCTCACGAAAAAAATTAGCGCCTCAACTATATGTATATCCGATGTCATTCCTCTAGTACGAGCACTACATAAATTGTGGAACCAAATATCTGAACCTACTGCTTTTGAGTACATCCACCATTCTTAATTTTTTATCTTAATTGAAAAATAAATTGGATACTCGCTTTTTTTTAAATCAACAACAGCAACTTTCTTAGATTCCCGATATAAGGGTAAGTTCTTCAGCGAATTTCTTACCAAGGATATCTCACAAAAACTAATAACAGAAGAGAAGTTAATCACCCTGTCACGATTTCAATTGGCACACAAAAAACAGTCAGAAAAAAAACACTGCAATACTTTAGACGACTTCATAACTGACGTGTTAGTGACGACGATGAAAGGGAAAGGGATGAAAGAAAACGTCTACGCCGACTTGATACCAAAATACACAAAAGAGAAACGGATACCAAGCGACCAAGACCCGTTAAAGTATTGGCAGATTCACAATAAAAACATTGGGCGACTAAGTCATATAGCCCGCATTTATTTATCGTCACCAGCAACGAGTGTACCAAGTGAACAGTTTTTTAGCGGAGCAGGAATTATTTATAATCCTCATCGTGGCTGGCTTATGAGAGACAAAGCTGTTAAGCTTCTATTTCTAAAATATAATTTACCACTTCTTAGTTTTAATTATGACATTTGATTATTTTTGCTTACTTATATGAATTGCTTTTTCATTTAAACTATTCTTTATTGTCAGAATTATTAATTGTTTACTTTGAAATAATCCACATCAAAAATTTAATTTTCAAAAATAAAGGTAAAGTACGCCATTTTAAGTTGTTTTTTCCAGACCTACATGTCGAAATTGAAAGCCCTAACAATTCAGTCACGAGTATATCGACCGCTAACCTGAAAGGTCCTTCTTCGTATATACCACAGTTGAGGAATAATCGGTGGATTTCAAATACAAGTTAAGTTTGGGTAGTTGTAACTAGATTTAATAGGCGATTTTTATAAGTTTTAGCTGATGCTTTCTTCTCTTCTCTACCCAAAAGTTTTATGTAAATTTAAATTTTGCAGTTCAGATATATTCAAATATAAAAGTGTACACAATCCAATTGTTTATATTCAGATAAATTTTCTTTTGTTGTTTTTTATAAAAAGAATTAAAAATTTAATAAACTTACCTTCATCTACTTCAAGTTGACTATCCTCAGTGTGGCCTTCTTCAGCTTCCCTGCTATTCACACCTAGAGCCTGTTCAATCTTCTTATCGAAGTCTACATCATAATCAAGTTGACTATCTAATTCACTGTCCAGCGTTTCCTCCTCCAACACTTCCATTTCTTCATCCATTTCATCCTTATATTCCGATTCCGAAATATTCTCAGTAGGAACATGTTCAGATATGGTAGCTTCATCTCTTGCTGATGTATCAGTTTTATGCGTAGGACTGTTTGACTTCACAGATATGGCATATTCTTCCGCTTCTTTACCTTGTATATCGACAGTTTCGATGAGATCATTCAAACAAATAGTACATATGGCTTGAATATGATTCTCGTTTTGGACGACATTCAATTCGAAACATTGTAAAATGAGTTTTTGTAGTTCGAGCTCAATTCCTACTTCGTCGAAAATCGGCTGATGGGATTCCCCGAGTTCTTCTCCACAAACGATGCAATCAGGAGTTGGTTCGCTTTTATCCACCTTCCGCTTGCTATTGCGTGACATTTTTCTAAAAAGTTGAGAGACACTTTTTAGTTAGACCGAAATGACAGGTTGATAGATCTTCTTCTTTGTTAAGTTAGTAAAAAAGTTTTTCTTTCAGTAAGAACTTAAAGTTATAACTAACTTTTTAATTCTTAAAACACCCAAGACTGACGAATTCTTAAAAATACCATCAACTAAGTGGAGTCAAACCACTATTTTCACATGAAAATGGAGCTTCTGCAAGGTAGTAATTTCATTGAAATTTGCAAATTAAAATAATGAAACAAACATTTTCATTTCCAGTTTTCCTATTGTTAGGTTTGATTTGTCGTTTACAGCCGGTTAATCTAATATAGTTCAAAAGTTCAAAGTTAAATATTGGCAGGCTAGGAAACCACGCCAAAACTTTTTAAAAGACAGTTGTTGACAGTGACAAGAAATTACCTAATGCTTTAAAATTGAGTGTGGTTAAGAAAATCCTTCGTAAAGTGACAGATGCTGTACGTTGCTTTTTGGCGCAATATTTGAATTATTTTTCAAAATGATAGTACTAGTGCTTGTTAAAAATGCATTCAACGAAAAAAACTTAAGTTTCATTAAGTTGAAATGTTATATTTATTAAATTGTTTCTAATTGCGTTAAAATCAAATAATTAATCAAACTAATGTCCCTGAAAATTAAAAATATTCCATGTAACAATATTCTTATTTTCCATAAAGCGAAGGCAACACATGGAGTCAAAATTGAATAGGAAAATTCAAAGTAATATTTAATGCTCATAAAGAAATATACCTGCCAAATTACGGTCAAAAAGGTAAGAACTTGTTGTTTGCAATTTAATTATAGATGAAAAGTTTGGAATCAGGCGAACAGCTTCGGAAACGGTAACGACTATCGCACTGTACTATTGGAACTTGGAACATTAGATCATTGAACAAAACAGGTGCACTGCGACAACTTCTGGATGAAATAAAGCAATATCAAATCAACATCCTCGCAATGCAAAAAAACCAGATGGTACGGTAACATACATATTTGACATGCGAACGCACACCGTATTTAAAAGCGGAAAACTGCAAAGAAGCCATGCGGTTGGAGTGGCTTTCATTGTTGATAGCATATTTCAACAAATTATAATCAACTTCAAGACCAAAGGATCTGTGCGATTTGTATCAAGACCAAATTTTTTAATGTCTGGCTGGTCAACTTTCTTGCGCCCACAGAAGACAAAGAAGAGGCAATCAAGGGCGGATTTTACAGCACCCTGGAATGCACTGTCGATCTATTGTCTTCAAATGACATTAAAACTGTTCTGGGTGACTTCAATGCAAAAATTGGCCGAGATACGGAAGATAGAGGAACAACCGGAGGACGCAGCCTCCATGCAGGGATCAGCGCCAACGGATAACGCCTGATAGACTTCGCTACTAGTAGAGGCTTTACAGTATGCTCCATACGCTTTCCACATCGAGACATTCAAAAGAGAACGTGAGCATCCCCAGACGGTCGCACATTCAACCAGATCGACCATGTTCTCATATAAAAATGAGCCGACACCAGCATTCTTGGCACACGGTCGTTCTGCGGCGCTGCCTGTCATTCGGACCACTGCCTTATAAGGGTCAAGTTCCGATGCCACATCTTCAAGAGCTGTAAGCAAGGGACATCAGTTACTCAAAGGTACCAGATACACAAGCTAAATGATAGCTCAGTAATGTCCACACCCATGTCAGCACTGGAAAATCGCATCGAAATACATATCCACGCAAGCGGGAGAAAGCAATGACGACATCAAAACTATGTGAAAGACAGTAAGAGATGCGGTGACAGAAGCAGCCGAGGAGGTCTTGGGCCCCATCCGAAGAAAAGTAGGAACAACTGCTACGATGAAGAATGCAAGGAAGCGATGAAAAAAAGAAACCAGGCGCACAAAGAATGCATCTAGCGAGCAACTCGGGCCAAAGAAGAACAATATAAAAGCCTTCGACGTTAGATTCGAAAGAGAGGAAAACGAAGGAAAAAGTAATTGAAAATTTTATCCGAAATCGAAGAAACAGTTAAAGCTAATGACAACATGGAGAAGATCCAGAAAGAAAATGAAGAATTAGCACCAAGGATTCATTCGTTAGAAGAGTCAGTAGGGAAATTGACATTCAACAGTTAAAAAGAAGTGACCATAATGAAAGAAAAAGAGAAAAAATTTAAAGCAATCTATGAGACAAAATCAAAGAAATTACAAGAGGAACCTAAACAAGAAGATGTCCTCAGCGCAGGCGGAAAAAATGTTAGTTCAAATTATTATGCAGTGCAATCGGGCTAGGTGGTTCAATAAACATAGAAGAGGATAAAGGAAAAAAAAATCTAAAAATTCCTATGATAAACCTGATAGTACATTTATTGAATATAAGGAGAAAAATCTACAGTTATGTCTGCTGGTCCGTCTGTGAATATTAATAAGAAGTGGGCAAAAATCCCGCCAATAAATGTATCTGAGCAAAATGGTAAAGACTTGGTTAAATTAAATCCTAACAACTAACTTTCAAATTAAAGTCACTAGTTGACTTTCAGACAGCAAAAAGTGCTTTGATCCCTGGAGAGTTCCGCACTTTACGTACACTCTCCAAAGCCAGTGCCGCGCCACGGTATGTGCATCTGGGGGAGCTGCACAGGGCGACAAGATTTTTTAAATTTATAAAGGGCCCCATGAGGGGAGCAAATGCCAATTTCCGATTTGAACAATTTTTAAATAACCGAAATGTGATATGCGAAAACACAAAAAAAACCAAACACGAATGTATTGTATTTATTTTTTCTCTCTTGTCTGTTGTCTCTTCTCTTTCTTCGCGTCACAAGCGAAAGCAAAATGTGCCACTGTGCATGCTGCAATAATTGTGTAGAGTGTGTAGGGTTTATAGCAGGATGGAAATGTCCGTAAAGGACTGTACCGGTGGTCTGCTGCCTCAGCGAGTGAAAAATTTAGCGCCACGCTGGAACTGTGCTTGTCTGGGGACACGCTGGCAAGCTAGCTTTGCGGTGTCGTGGGCGTGTTCTTTTCCCACAGCAAAAGGACTCACCACAAAAATATTTTTTGCGCTTATGAGTCCCTAGATAACCGGAGTCGAAATTTTAAACCGATTTAAACGTGGCGGGTCCCATACGCGTTGGAGGTTTAAGTAAATAGACCGAATATCTTTATTTAGTTGGACTTTTTTTTAAATTCCTTTCACAATAACGTTGAAAAATATTCTCAACGATCAGTTTCACTTCTTTGCGCACTTCACTTTTTGAGAGACAAATATACAATCCAATACATAAGAAATATGATTTAAAAATAAATAATGTACGTTATGTACAATTCAATGCATGAATGAATACATATTTCAAATAAATACTTTTCAGGCAATTCTAAAAAAATGCTCCAATAAATTTAAAGTACGGATTGATACAACAAATAATTAAAGGAAAAAGAAGAAGAGTACTCATCCACTCGTTTGACGAGCGCCCGTTATTGGGAAGGGGGGCAAATTTACCTAAAACCTCGTAAAACTGGTTAAATCTGCCGCTGTTTTTGAACAAGTACAATAAATTCCAATAAACTATCATGATACTATAATGTATCTACTATTACAGAGTTGCAAGCATACACTGCACTTTTTAACTTGAGTTTTTCAATGCCTTGCTTTCTTAGCAATTCTAAATTTCAACAGTGAAACTGCATAAATTCTCTAGGCTAGAGTAGAAATGCACAACTATAAAGTGTATTAACTATTATTGCTTGAAATTGTCTTTAGCTTAAACAAAATATTTCTTTACTCAAAACTGGACCAATAAAACTTGTTTCGATAGGTATTGCAAAAACAATGCTACAAAATATCGTAAATATAAATATACACGAAAAATCTTCCTTTTTATTGGGTGAATATGTCTTTATGTTTAATTGCAAACGCGCGTTTCGAAAGGAACGTCCTTTCGTTCCTGGACTTCTGGATCATTAAAGAAAATGGAGGAATTGCATTCGATATTTACCGCAAGCCAACAACAATACAGGGAACAATACCTGCTTCGTCTCACCATACCATACAACATAAATTAGCAGCGTTCCACCACATGGTAAATCGCCTCAGCATAGTACCACTTAATGCGAAGAGATACGACAAGGAATTACGGTATATAGAATATACGACTGAGATCAATGGCTACAACATAGCCATTGTACAACAAATGATCAGCAAAAAATTACAACGTAACAATACATACAGCCAGACCACATTATTTGAGCAGGCGAAGACACTTGAAAGCACTACAATAGCAGCGGTAACTTTTTCAGCAGCATTTTATAAAATCAAATGCGTCCTGAAAAATAGAGGCATCAAAATTGTGGGTATAAGCAGGACAACACAACTTAAAGCAATTCTCGGAAGCGCCAAGGATCCAAAGAACCTATGGGAGAAGAATGGGATGTATAGGATAACATGCACGGATTGCGGAAAAACATATATCGGGCAAACAAAGCGGTTAGTAGGGATCAGGGTCCAGGAACACGTCAGGGAAGTTGTAAGCGCACGAAAATAGAATACAGCACTTTCAGAGACGAAATCAACGGTGTCGAGGCACGCAATGGAGGAAAACCACGAAATAACGAAGGGCAACGAAGTGTTTAAGGAGATGTCAAAACAGCGTAAGTTCGACGTGTACAAAAGCTGGGATATTTATAACGAACCACATGAAAAAAGAATGAATGTAGACGTACCAATCATCTTTATTTTCTTTAATTTCTCAAAAAGCTATTCAAAAATTTACGAAGTTCCTAATAATGCTCTCAACTCTCCTAAAGGATCATTTTGTTAACTTGCTAATTACCTGTAATTCTTTATCCGCTTAATCCTCTTAAAGGATCACTTGTTTAAATTTGGACAATTTGTAGCTAGGATAATTACCTGTAATTGTTAAACCCCTTAATAGAGCATTTAGAACTGAAATTATTACCTGAATGAAAAAACATAGATGTATAAAATGACTTTAGATTGTTTATAAGAAACACTTGTTAAAGAGAGAGATTTCACTTAAAATATGCGCAAAAATAAAAGTTTTTTTTTCGTATGCATGTATTTATGTATTTCACTTGGTTGTCACTTTGGGATTGTTTGTTGTTGAGCGTATTCCAGTGCATATAGTACCATCATCTATGGCGTGACAGCCCAAGCCAGGCGTTGGCCTCAAGGATTTATTTCCTCCAATCATCACGGTTCCGCGACCTTGTCCGCCAGTTGTTTACTGCCAACAAGGATCTGCTGTCAGCTTCTATCGTGTCTTCCCATCGAGTCCTCGGTCTTTTTGATGGACGTCTAGCTTGTGCTCTACCCGTCAGTGTTCTTTCAGGAAGCTGGTTTTCTTTCATTCTGTCTACATGGCCCGCCCATTGCAATTTACGTAACTACGCAAGAGGAAACAGGTGGTCTACAAATAAGTGACACTCAATTTGAAGTTGCCTGGTGTTATAGTGTTTGTTGTACTATAAAATTTTCACTAAGTGTAAGCAAAATGAAAATACCTGTGCTTTTCCTGATTGATCTGAAGATTCATCGAAGCCGATGGAGTAAAATTCGGCATCAGTCCCGAGTTGTATAATCTTCTTCTGTATATCAACCTTGCAGCAGTCGATAAGTTTTTCTTGAGTTGTTTTGCTGATATAGGTTGCTAACGATGACGCAGTTTCCAGATGCTTTTCGAGTTCTGTATCTCCTAATTCAATGAGAAGTTTCAGCAGCGCAATGAAGTTTCCTTCATTTCGCTCAAATCCTGCTTCTGTTAGCAAACGCCCATCGTCCCGATGCCCCCGGAATGCTATATTCCGCTGCCCAAGAAAAATGACCGGCTATGGATTTAAAAAATAGTCTGTTCTCTTGACGTCGAGTAAGATATTCTTTATTAAGGATGTTATTGACGTCATTCTGTGGGTTATAATTGTATAAGAAACCTTTCCCAGCAGCGACTGCGTGTTTGTGATATCGGTTCCGTTTGTGGAGTGCTAGATATCCTATCTATCCGGTTAGGTCTTTAAAATGTACTAAAGCTTCAGTGACGAGGACGCCCAGTGGTATATTTTTTTGGTATCCGCCTACGTTGTTGACAGTAAACCATGAACAAAATTTGCAAAAAAAGTCCTTTCTTCACGAAAGAGAAAACCAGCCAGTCTTCATGGTTATGGCTTATATTCTGTCCAATAGAATGACCTATGTCAGCAAAATTGAATGTATCCATCCATATGTCAATTATTTGTTGCGAGAACAATACTTGTCACCAAAAATTAAGAAAGATACTTACCATTGTTTGATACAGATGTTAACTGTTCACAAAAGCAACTGCCGAGTGCCGCGACACACATTTCAAACGTCTTATCAACAATAAACAATTGGTAATTTTCAGAAATTCGAATAATAACCGTCAATTCTGTTGTATATATGCATACGATCAATGCCCCCTCACACAGGCCCGAAAGCGGAAGCATGACGTCACAATGCGCACCAAGATTTTAGACCTATTGACCTGTTCTTTTAGACCAGTCGAACAGTTTTTGACAGTTAACACTCTGACGTCATGTGCGTTAATTGCTTTCCTTTAGGGCCTGAGTAAGCAGGCGTTGATACGATATATACAAAACCTACGATTTTATCAAGATATTGTGCCAATATATGCCAACTATAGGTGAACTAAACTTGGCACTATGTACTCACAGCAGAGTGCCCGATTTGGATACAAAGAAGCTAGTTTGCCTCTATCGCACAATCGAAGGCCACTTGTGTGACAGAGACAAACCAGTTTCTGTGCATCCAAATTGGGCACTCTGGCTCACAGTGCGATAATAGATTAATCGATATATCGATGCGGAATAGACGGTCCATACTATTGGAAATAACGATGTTTTTCAAATGTTGCGGGAAAATAACTATTTGACAGTAAATTTTTATCAAACTTTACAAATTTATGGTAGTTGAATAAAAGGTAAAAATCCACATTCGAATTTTGCGGCCGAGATTTGGGGGGGACATGTCCCGGATGTCCCCCCCATAGATTCGCGCCTGAACGGGGAAGAAGATCAAACTCAATTGACTAACTTCGCTTTACGACCGCGTATGCGTGCTTGCTGGCTAGTTATTTGCGGGGTCAAAAGGGGGCGGATTCTTTGTCATGCCACAACGCTTCTCTACAAAGCCTTTATCGCACGCACTCTACAGCAAATTACTGTCAATTTTCATTATGGTTAGAAGTTTTCTATTATGTGTCAAATAAGCTACTCCATAGTAACTCTAAATTTTCGCCTCCTTAAAGTTAGCGGACACAGAGGATTGCAGCGAACCAATGCCCCCTCACACAGGCCAAAAGCGGAAGCATGACGTCACAATTTTAGACCAATCGAACAGTGTTTGACAGTTCCCACTGTGACGTCATGTACGTTAATTGCTTTCCTTTTGGGCCTGAGTAAGCAGGCGTTGAACGAAAAGTACAAAAAGCAACCGTTACTTTCCCTGAAGAAGGTCATTGCATTATAAGGGGAATGTGAAACCGAAAGACGTTAAAGTGGTTGAAGTGAACCACTCATCCCCGCCTATGATGGAAACTTGTCGGATGTAGTCCACTATAACCTAGTAAAACAACTAGCTAAACGGTTTCGACGGGGTGACCAGCTTTTCTCGCCAGAACCAGCCACTACTGATCACCACGGGACTGCTTAAGTTTACTGCGTAGACTTCATGTCAGGTAGAAACCTCATCATAAGCTCCACTTACTTTTCGCACCGTGAAATTCACAGATGAACGTGCGTATCCCCTGGTGGCTGCACACATAACCAAATAGACCACGTTCTCATAGAAAAACGAGCTGCCACTAGCATATTCCAAAGTTATCCAAAGATACTCGTAAATTCCAAAAAGAATCACCGCCACTGATAAAAAAATACGATCTATCTCAGTTAAATGACAATTCAGTGAAGTCCACATATATACTATATCCTGGCTAGAAGACACACCTAAAACGGTCCCACAGGCGGGGCAAATTGCGACAATATTCAAAAGATGTGAAAAAGGGTCAAGGGTGCGATCACAGACACAGCGGGAGAGGTCTTAGGATACCGACTAAAAAATGATTGGTTCGACAAAGAATGTCAAGATGCGGTCAACAAAAGAAATCAGGCACAGAAACTGTACGTCCACAGATCAACTCAGGCAAAAAAGGAGCAAGCAATACATCACCCTCCATTGACAAGCAAAAATGCTGTGTCGACAGAAGAAACGACGCACAATCAACCGGAAGATAGAGCTACAAAGACGCACAAGATGCGATATTAAACAGCTCTATCGACATTAAAAACAGGTGGAAGCAACATTTCCAAAAACTTCTCACAGCACTTACATCTACCGAAGCTGCCAACGTTCGAGGGCCTGAAGAAGATGGCATGGCAACGCTACCAACAGCAGAAGATAAACAGGCAGTTATTCGTGGTGTCAAAAAGAACAAAGCACCAGGAATTGACAAAATGCCGACAAAACTGCTCCAAGCAGAAAGAACACACCTACATAACCTCCTTCATCGGTTAATATGTAAGATATAGATAGAGGAGCTGCTATCAGATGGCTGGTGACAGAGGGATTGCGCTGTTCAGCACATCTGATAAAATACTGTCTAAAATAATTTAGCGAAGACTGAAGCCTCATTATGAATATATAATTGGCGAGTATGTGGTGGTTTTTGAAATGGACGGTCTTCGATTGACCATATATTTTTATTAAAACGGGTGCTCGAAAAATGCTGGGAATATAATATCAATGTACACCAGCTCTTCGTTGACTTCAAGCAAGCATTCGACAGTGTTGATAGAAATGTGCTGTAAAAAATGATGCTTGACTTGGGTATCCCACCTAAACTTGTCCGCATGACTAAGGTTACAATGCTAAACACCGAGTCTCTGGTCAAAGTTAACGGAGATTTGACTGAAAGCTTCCCAACTAACTCAGCCCTAAAACAAGGTAATGGGCTTGTTCCAATGTTGTTCAATATTGCTCCGGAACATGTAGTCAGTAAACACCACGCAAAGTATCAGGGGGATATATGGCCCAGTAAAGCATGGAGCAGATTGGAGACTTCATTACAACGACGAGTTGTATAATCTTTAAGACGACTCACCTGTATTCGTATGCGTAAAGTTACGCAAGCTACAATGGGTAGGGCATGTGGAGAGATTGGAAGAGCACAGGCTCAACGTCGAAGGGTAGAGTCCGAGGAAGACGTCCAGTCGGGAAACCGAGGAAATGATGGGAGGATTCAATTGACGCTGACAGCAGATCCCTGCTTGGGATGTCCAATTCGCGACCAAGGTCACAGAATCGCGACAATTGGAGCGATTAGTATTGGGGCGGAGTCCCGTTTTAGAGCTATGCCATAAATGGTAATGATGATGAAATAAAGCACATTTGAATTTGAAAAAAAATGTGACGAATAAAAAAAATACTCTGCGAATAAAGAAACGCTGCGCGTGATATAAGGCATTCAGAGAACGTTCTGCCGCAGATATATGAACGCAGGTCGGATGCTTTTCGAACAGACCTCGTAAATTCTCGGCATTGCTGAACATAGTATTTATTTAATAAATGATATCCTGGCATTTCACTTAGGCATTTACTATAATTACATAGTTATCCTCTGTTTACCTCATTGGATTTTTTCTAGCCTTTTTATCATTTTCATAAATATTTTACGCATGCAGTCTAAACAAAGCTTTTACAGGCAGTGGTGTACTTCAAAGCACTCTGGATTCGCCCATGTGTTCGACATCAGATACAGATCAGGTATCAAGTTTTGGTATGTGTACAAGACAGAAAATTTTGAAAACGCAATATAAATGCGAGTCATACAAAATCTTGAATATTTTAACATTCCTTCTTGTTATGTTTCGTGTACTGACGCGGGTTCTATAAGTTTATCAATAAAACGAATTTGTCGAAAATTGGCTGACTCTAGAAATTACATATATATACACATATATCCTTAATATAACATATACATGTACATATATCCTTAAGAAACCATATCGTTTCTCCTATCTCTCATAAACGACATGGGAATTTTCAAATCTTTTTCGCTTTTTATTTCTGTAAAGAAGCAAACTTGTCCTATTTTTTATATATTTTGTAAAATGCATAGCAAAATCGATAAAATAAAAACAAATTTATTAAAGTGTGTGCGTTAAATTTTAGTTTTTCTGCCAAAAATATGATATAAAGCATGGATGATTACAAATATTTGGTTACGAGAGTGATTAACCACACACAAACGGAAATACTAAAGGATATGTGAAAGATGGTAATAACCAATCGAATCTGAAAAAACACGTTTTGAATACTTTGAAAATATTTTGAGGTAAGGATGTAAAGAATTTAAAGCGTTTCATTTTTTTTCTCGAAGAATATGATAACAAATAAAATAAAAACCAAGTGAATAATGGTTTCATAAAAGGTGTATAAAAAAACATTACAACAAACGCTAACATTTAAATTGAATAAAATTTAATGCTAGCGCAACTTAAAATCTAAATATATTTTTGGGTTTTTTTTCAACTTTTTAATTTAATTAACTCTTAAGAAATTTTCTCTAATATATGTAAAGAAATGGCAATTGTTTCTTTACAGTCTGTGAAATCTGCCTCTTTACATCACCCTGCTGCTTTTCGATAACCGGTTCTGAAGAGACGATTCGACCCCGGTTCAATTTTCATTCTTATAATTCGTCTTCATCAGAACTTTGCCATTTTGTACTTCAATTGTAAATAAACTGTCGTCCTTAACGTTATGTAAGACTTCATCGGTCACCATTACAAGAATACCGGACGGACCGTTCATGTAAATGTTCAATTTGGAAGCATCAAATAAATTCGATCCACTTCCTGAGTATTTTGATTGCATTCCTGAGTATTGCGTTCATGTTGATTTCATTCACAAGCGTAAAAAGAACATGCAAAAGAAATCATTCTGTTAATTAATGCTGCGCTGGACTCTAATAAAATCGTTAACATCCTTACCCCAACTTGAGTATACATTGCTATCCACTTTGCCATTCATGTTGTTGTTACACGATGCACATATATCATAGAAACCAGGCAGTTTTAAAAGTTTCTGAGTAAGTTCCTTGGTTGTGTTGGATACCAAATATATGGCATGATAGCTGCTACCATCAATGCTTACGTAAATTGTAAGACGAGGGGTGATAGCCCTATGAGATTGAAGTTATAATTAAACTTATTTATGTTAAATGCCATTAATGGTCTCATCTTACTTAGCGTGCAAAGTATTGAACATGCGTATTCCATCAGCAAGTCCGCAAATTTGAATTAAATCTTCTTTGGACATCCTAAAATTCAAATTCGTATTAGCAATTGCACAAAAATTAACAATTTGAACTTACCTTAAAATGTCGTACCCAGAGAAATGATTAAATGTTGCTAGATATGGCGTTAGACGATGATATGTTAACCATTGTGCAACTTGACATGGGGACGATTCTTTGGTGATGCAAGCTGCCTGCAATTTCAAAATATATTGGACGTTATGAACGATGTTTGTTATTTTCAAAAATTAACTTACAAAGTCCTCCGAATCCGGTTGTTGTGGAGATACCATATTCTGATCCATTAGTTTAAAATTGTTTGTATTTGTTGATGTAACGCTGTTTATTGCAATCGGACTGGAATTGTTGTTTGAGAATGGTAATATACCATCATATTTAGGTATATGTACAGGAGAATTCGGCATCAATGGTGATACAGTTGGTTTTATGCTGTAATAAATAATAGTGGTTGAGGAAGTCAATTCGTATATAATGATAACTTAAGTTTTAGGTAATCCTAGTTTAAGTTTTGGGATATTTTAGTTATTGTTTGTAAGCAAATACAGGAGAAGACAGAGAGATATGCGAGTAAAGGGTAAATAGATAAGTAAATATTTAAATCTTGGTGTGCCCCAAGAAGTAATTCACGGAGACAGATCTTCGGATTTGGTTAATTTCGCACAGTTCAAATCACAGCCAGTTTTTAGTCTATATGTTCGTAAAATATCTGAGTAGGTTAAAACATGAAAATATAAACTATGAAAAACGTTTATAAATATTCAATGCTTCCTACAGAAATACAATACTATTGAAATCACGTTTATGTGTAGGAGTGCATTCTTGGGCGTAAAGGCATCGTCTACAATGAACTATGACTTCCCATGAAATAAGGGATACAGAGTAAATTTTGCAGCGGAAGTTCTCGTAAATAAATGCATAGTCGACAATCGGAGGGAATTACACCCGTTACAAAGCCAAGGCGAGCGATAATCTATGATCGTAGATGAGTATAATTTTAATTTTTGAAATTTTAATTTATTAAATCTTTTTTATAATATATTTATTGAATTCTTTCTTTTTTGGTTAAATATTCGCATTTTTTTTTTAATTGTCAGTTGCTTTCAGGTAGAAAACCCATGCTTGAGTAGAGGCCTTGCATTTCATTTCTCAGAATGATCACCTTTTCTTTTCCTTCCTTTCAGTGCGTGTTTTATGAGTAGCACGGGCTGAGGGAGTCCCGCAAAAACATACGCAACGACTGAGAGCTAGCCACAGTATGCCACCCCGGGAATGATATCTGGTAGATATCGCGGCCGTAACACTGCCTTTTAGAAGTTTTTTTTTCTAGCATGCTGGAAATTAGTTAAGCTCGTATTAATTAGAAAGGAAAAAGAACGCTTCGTGTAACCGTCTCCATAACAGTCCTTAACAGTTTGAATTTAGAGCAGGATTACCAACCCCCGATTCCATCATCGAGGTATTAACCGCGGTCGAGTTGTAGCGAACAGCAATTCCTCCCGAAGGGTAATACACCTTGCAACTTGAGACATCAGGAATACCTTTAACTGTGCAAGACATATCGATATTTTTTGAACACTGTAGATGATTTTAAAAGATTATTTAAAAGAGCATGTAGTCCGCGTGGTGTGGTGGTTAGAGCACTCACCCCGTAATCCGACATTCCCTGGTTCGACTCTCGTTGGTGGAAACGAGATTTCTTCTTCTTCTTCTTCTTAGCACTACAGCCCCTTTCGGGCCTTCTTTTCCTGCAAACAGCGCCTCGAACTGTCTCGGTCCGTTGACCGCGTCCTCGAATTCCGAAATCCGAGCAGGGATGAACTGTCTTCGTCGACCGAGACGAGATTTAGTTCGAGTGATTCTTCGGACGGACTATAAGCCCGTTCAGTTATGATACGTGCTGGTTTAAAATCAGAACGTATCGCAGCTGGGTGGACGGACACACGGCCAAAACATGAAACTGATCATATCACCTTGTGGAGATCCGACACATTCGATCATGATAATGAGATACTCGAACTATATCTAGGCGAAGGCCCAGGGGGCTGTAGTGCTACAATTTTCAACAATTTAGAAGAAAGTATTCCTCTATATTACATACAGGAGGGTTCATACAAGATAGAAATTACATAAGGTGTAGTCCAAAGTTACATCTTTGGACATTTTGGACTATAGAGGTTGAGGATGCCTACAGAGTCTTTGATTGAATGTCGCAAAGCCGAACACATCGAGCACAAGGTCGTAATGCTTATGCAACGCATGAGTGAGGAAATTGTTAGAACTAGTATAAACCAAACAATGTAAATTGTCATAGTTATCTACGTAAATAGCTCACTAGCTGGAGCAACTGTCAATGCCTTGATTATGTCATTCTGTTCGGTCGAATAATACTCACTCTTGTGTCAACTGTTTTTCAGTGCTAACTAGATTATAAATAAATCTCAGTATACCAATTTAATCTATTGTTATTTTCGCCCAATCCCATCAGGTTGTGGGCCCAGGACACGCGATAAATAAGTGTGCGTAAACATTTATTTTCTAAAAATCGCAACATTCAAGGAAGACGCGATGTCGCGTGGGGACGAGGTGCCAGTGCCGGCGCCATTATCTTCAACAGCAACAAGTTCTGGAATTACAGTCAATTTCGAAAAGCTAAGTAGAATATCTAACTGTGGAAACAGGAAGTTTATGATGCGAATGTATTTAGTCCATGAAGATTTATAGGATTGCATCGAAGAATCCGCTTATTATGGCTTTGGAAAATTCGAACATTAAATTGTGAAGTGAAAAAATGAAAAGTAAATTATTACAAGATAATTTACGTGAAGACTTCGACAAGAGTGAAAATGCGATGTTTACAAACAAGTCTTCCGCAAAAAGTGTCAACAAACATCAAAAGTGCTTCATTTGCAAAAAACCAAATCACTTTGCTAAAAACTGTCCAAATAAAACGAACAATAAAAATATTAATAAACGGGGTGAAAGTGAAAAGGGTGAGAAAGCGTGGAGCGGAACATTATTGACAGCACTAGCTGTGAACATTGACTCGAATGCCTAGTATGTCGACTCCGGCGATACTTGTCACATGACAAACAACAAAAATCTATTGGAAAATTATGTTGTGGACACTTCGCGGTTAGTTACAGTTGCTAATAATCAGAAAATGCATAGTGAAGGTCATGGTGAAGTGGAATTATTATTGAAAGGACAATCTCAAGTTACAAAATTAAATGAGGTTATTTTTGTGCCCGGACTGTCAACAAACTTTATTTCCGTAGGCAAAATGGCTTCTAAGGGACTTTAAGTTTATTTTGACATTGAAAAATGTAATGTTTATTGCGAAAAAATGCCAGTTGCAAGTGCTACAAAGGTGAATGGTGTCTATGAACTGGACACAGTGAGTATACAATCAACAAATGGTCATGAGCTGGCTGCGACATGTCAAACAGAGGCTTTGGTGGAGCCAAAGATCCAGTCCATGGATGGGAAACGCGCAGAAGCTGTGAATTTGTGTGAAGCGAATCAATCACAGGAGATTTGGCATCGGAGACTCGGACACCTGAACAAGCGAAGTATGGATTTACTGAAACAAGGCATGGCAAGTGAAATTAATTACACTTATAGTAAAAATAATCCCTGTGCGGCATGTATTGAAGGGAAGCAGAGCAGAGTACCATTCCCAAAACAATCCTATAGTCGAGCCACTGGGAAATTAGGTCTCATACATTCTGATTTATGTGGGCCTATGTCAGTTTCCTCATTTAGTGGTGCCAAGTATCTATTAACATTTATAGATGACTATACTAGGATAACATTTGGTTATTTTATTAAAAGTAAAGATGAAGTTCTGTCTGTATTCAAGATTTTTAAAAGTTTTGTAGAAAAACAAACTAATTTGAAAATAAAGATGATAAGAACAGACAATGGTCGTGAATATGTGAATAAACATTTCCAGATATTCCTTCAAGAGCATGGCATCGTGCATCAGACGACTGTACCCTAGTCTCCACAACAGAACGGAGTTGCGGAAAGGGCAAATCGCACGATTATGGAGGCCGGACGATGTTTGCTACAAGATGCAGGTATGGACCAAAGATTCTGGGCTGAGGCTTTGAATACAGCAATCTTTATAAAGAAGATATCACCAAGTATAGCGGTCAAAGCAACCACACCAGAAGAAAGATGGTCTGATTGTAAAGTTGATTTATCAATTTTGAGAATATTTGGCTGTGCTGCTTATGCAATGATCCCTGATGAGAGGCGTAAGAAACTAGATGCAAAGAGTAAACAATACATTTTTGTAGGATATTGTAATGAGTCAAAAGGGTACAGACTAATTGATCCTCAAAATCTCTCCAAACGCATTAAATCTAGAGATGTGTGCTTTTTGGAAGGAATGATGTATAAAGACTTGAAAATAAATCAGAATAACACTACTACTGATTGTCAAATAAATTTTAATGATGGAACAGAAAATGTTGTGAGTACAAATGATGAAAACAATGTCGATTTCTCGCCTACTAGAGAGTTATCTGACTTGATCACAACTAATTCAACTCTTTCTGACTCCAGCTCTGTGAATGACCCCAATGATTTCACATGGAATCCAGACATGACCCAAGATCAGTATTCTAGTAATTATGAAGACATTGATGAGAGTGTGAATGCTGTAATAGCAATGACAGCAACAACTCTTGATGGAGAACCAAAGATAATTGAGGAAGCATTATCAGGACCTAAAAAGGAACACTGGAGGGAAGCTATTGAGGATGAATATAAATCATTTGAGCAAAATGAGGATTGAAGTTTGACATTACTGCCTGAAGGAAAGAAGGCTGTGCGCTGTAAGTGGGTTTTCAAGAAGAAGCTAGGACCAGAAGGTCAGTTACTTCGGTATAAAGCACGCCTTGTAGCAAAAGGTTATACCCAGGCATACGGGATTGACTACAAGGAAACCTACTCATCTGTGGTACGATATTCTACCATACGTACATTGATTGCCCTGGCAGTGAATCTTATCTTACACATTGATCACATGGATGTAAAGACAGCATTCTTAAACGGTGATTTGCAAGAGACTGTTTACATGGAGGAAATGGATACAAGATAAATGGTAAAGAAAACCATGTATTTAAACTCCATAAAGCTGTATATGGGCTTAAACAAGCCTCAAAGGCATGGTATGACAAGATAGATAATGCCTTGATAGATCTTCAGTTTAGAAAAACACTCAGTGAGCCTGATGCCCCATTAAATCAGACAACTCAGCAAATATAATTATATTAGCTTGTTATGTCGATGACATTTTAATTATAAGTAAAGATACACCAGAAAAGAAAGCGCTCAAGGCGAAACTGATGAAAAGGTTTGAAACCAAAGATCTTGGCCGAGCTACACATGTATTAGGAATGAGATTAAATCAAAGACAAAATCAAATTACATTGGATCAGAAAAACTATATACAAAAGGTATTAGATCAATTTAATATGACTGATAGTAAGTCTGTAAGTACACCTCTGGAATGTGGCATAAAGCATGAGAAAGGAGACCAAACTGATATGGATTCCAAGTATAGAAGTCTAGTGGGATGTATTATGTACATAGTCGTTTGAACTAGACCAGATATTATGCATGCAGCAAGTCTACTCAGCCAATTTAATAATTGTCATTCTGAAACACACTGCAAAGCAGCCAAACGTGTAATGCGATATTTAAAAGGGACTATTAATTATAACATAGTATATGAAAAACCCTCTTTGAGTGTTACAGGATATGTAGATGCGGATTGGGCTTCTAATCAGCTAGACCGTCACTCATATACTGGTTATGTATTTAAATTGGGAAATTCAGCAGTGTCATGGGAAAGCCGAAAACAAAGTACTGTGGCCCTATCAAGCACCGAAGCTGAATATATGGCATTGTGTGAAGGAGCAAAGGAGGCTAAATTTCTTAGAAGCTTTCTTTATGAATGTTTAGGTAAACATTTATCAGTAACTTTGTTCAATGTCAGTCAGTCAGCACAAAACATTTGTAAAAGTCATGTTAATCATAGCCGTAGTAAACACATTGATATTAAACATCATTTTGTACGACAAATTGTAGAAAATAAAATTATAATGTTAAAATACTTATCTACTGAAAATATGCCAGCAGATGTCCTAACTAAATGTTTAAGTAAAGATAAACATTTTAATTGTGTAATAAATCTTGGATTACAGATTGTTTAGTTTAAGAGCAGGTGTTAGAATTAGTACAATATAAACCAAACAATGTAAATTGTCATAGTTATCTACGTAAATAGCTCACTAGTTGGAGCTATTGTCAATGCCTTGATTATGTCATTCTGTTCGGCCTAATAATACTCACTCTTGTGTCAACTGTTTTTCTGTGCTAACTAGATTATAAATAAACCTCAGTATATCAATTTAATCTATTGTTATTTTCGCCCAATCCCATCAGAAATGATTCGCCGCGAATTTAGCCTAGGGTTGGAGAGAACAGTCATCCTTATTCTGATTATCTGAATGACTCAAAGGTTATCTGAGCTAATCAAGCCAACAGTGGATTAAACTGCGGAAGAGGTAGTAGCACTGAGTCGACGAAAAGACGTTGCCGTGATGAGAGTGGCAGCAATATGTCGACGCATAACTAATTTCGGGGACCACTTTCCAGGTATACACGTCTCCTCAGTAAAGTAGTGCAGTCTGTGTTGATGTACCGGTCTGAGATATGATGAGATAGTGTACTAGCTGGATGTGATTGTTTAATGGCGCATTATTTGCAGTTGTTTTCGCACTGCGATGCACGAAACTACATGTAACACATCCGAATTTTCCCTACATTTTTCGAGAATTAATATCGTCGTTTACAACCCGTTGGGAGCTAGGGTTAAAGAGGAAAATATACTATGAACGAGATCGATTGGTTCCATGCCCAACCAGCAAAGCATTTCCTTTCTAGTTTTAATACGACTTGAATGTATTTGCGACACACATTACCCACCAAGCGGATCGTGATCATATACATACTCAAAACATGCATTTACGCTCAAAGGGTGCTCCTGATCTCACACATTATCACCATGATGTTTGGCGGATTGTTCCTCGCTTGAAATGCTCTTGCGCAAAACGAGTTGATGGGGTGGATGCCGCTTGCTGGAAGCGATTCGCGAGGAGTCGTCGGTCGAGATCACGTGGTTAGTCGTGAGTGAGGCAGAAGGAATCGCGATAGCAAAATAACGGGAACTATACTATTTAAATTTGACCGTACCACAAAATACTTGCATAAGCATGACTCGTTTTTAAATTGTACGGGGACCAGCGGAGTTTTGTTATTATTTTGCGCGAACTTACAACTTCGAATAGCCTTAGGGAGACAGAAAATTGGCGTCCACGCGATCCGCTAGCAAGAACTGTTCCCTTTTCGTGTGAGTGTTCGGTCGTTTTATTGAATGGAAAACCCGACTTACAGATTCTGTTCTGAGGCGTTCATCAAAAGGTTGAACAGCGAATTTCGAAGTTGGAGTTTTTGGAGCCAAAAAAATATATTTTTCCATCAACAATATCAATGCATGCGAAAATTTGAGATTCCTCTTCAACAACCACGCGCAAAGATTCAAGATTAAAAGTACGGGACGTGACGACTCTTTGCTCTGCTCCGTATTGTTATCTCAAAGCTTCAAAGTGAATTGTTCAAACACGAAGCCTTAAATTGCCTCTATTTCCGAACGATGTCATGTTCTTAATTTAGACAATGTTCAATGTAAAAACTCAAAGCCATCCAGTCAAGGTAGAATTGAAATTGTAGGAGTTCATTTGGCAATATGCACGAACGGAGTGTGAAAGGTCAAGTGGTGTGCGTAAATTGCAAAATCAATTTCGGAAATCTGAGCATATCGTGAGGTCAATTAAATTTGCCACGACCGTCTGTCATCCTGTCCCAAGACTCCACGATCATCTATAGCAGCAAAACCAAAAACATCAATCGTGCAGTCTGTGCCGAGAAAATGTTACCGAGAATGCTGCTTGCATTTGCTGTTTGACAACCTTGAAAAAAGCAACAAATTTTAATGTCGTCAGTAAACGCACTGGGGAAAATTAGTCAACAAAAATGAAAATTTAGTGAAATTTTTCACTTGGAAGACAGGCATGAGCTGCAGTACGGTAGAGAACTATTTTCCTTAGTGTTTTCATAACAACAATTCCAATGTGAATAAATTTTTAAACGTCATTAAATTGAATACCCTAATTGGTCGAATTTAGTTGAGGAGCGGAATTTCTTGGCGAAGGTGCCGGCTTCGTTGAAAGATTGTTCTGTTTATGTGTCCTATTATCGTTTACGTAATTTTACGCTCGTAAATTGTTAAAATTTACTCAGATTTACTTGATTTCTTTTTCTTGGCTCCTTATAATGCAAAGCCAATTCTTTGAATATTAAATATTTCCTGTATAATCTATACGCAAAAGTGTGCAACGGGTGTGATTGATTGTTCAATTTAGGGGCAAATGAAAATTCGTTAATAAGACAAAGATATAATACGCCTGCGGTACCGCCGTAAATGCATAAATAGCTAAACTAACCATCAGCCAGCGAGTAAAATTCAATTTAAGCTCTATCATAGAAAGCTAATGAATATTCCACAGGATATGCAATCTTCCCCACTAGAGCTCGGAAGACTGGCGGTAAGTTGTTGATGAAGCATTTAACTTTTACATGTTTTAATCGTATTTTCATCCTCTTTAAATCGATAAGATTTTCATAACCTTCTTTTTTAGGATGCGACACCAGCCTCATCTTATCATTCCAATTAATTTTATTAATTTTGCCTGCTAGATGCTAGCTTTCGAATTTTAACCCAAGCTTAATATTAAATGGTGCTTGAGCATTTTCCCCATTTGAAGTTCTTTCTTCCATAATTGAAATAGGTTCGACATTTTACTTAAGATCTAAATCTACATGCATGAGTTCTAAAATATATAAAATGTTTAGAGTACAATTGTGGCAGATAGGTCTAAGTTGTTTGCAAGATTGTGAAAAATATAAATGTAGATGAATTAAATACGGGAAAAAAGGAATTTTCTTATCATTGACTAATTTGAGAACTTTTTATTTAGATTATATGTTTAATGTTCTTTACATACGAAATTGCCTAGAAAATACCAAACAAACATTGACGTGAACGTGTTAATTGAAAAAAAAACATAGGATACGATGTGTACGAGTATTATCGAAATATCGCAATATACTAAATTAAGCGGTCTTCTTTTTTCGAACCATAACGGGCATGAGACCCGCAACGATGGCCAGGTACCCTCTCTTATTGTAGAGGCTCTTACCGGAATGGAGAGTCTTCGCATGCGAACTCGTGCCATCAGGACCTTAGGTCCGGCTAGGAGCGGTGCAAGATCATAATTTTCCTCGCCAAGGATAAGGTCGCCTGCCTTATAGCGTACAGGAGTAAAAAGTAGGTAGAAAAAACAATATTAGCTTTAGTTCTGGCCTAGGACTTTCGTATTCTTATGGACCCTCCAAATGCGTGTATGCGAAATAAGTTGTAGTGAGACTTGGTGCTAGGGTAAAGAACCCGCCCCAGAACACCGCAGACGCTAGCCTGCCAGCGCATACAAGCGTCCTGAGATCAGGTCGTTTTCAGCTGAGCATTCATCCTTGGCTCACTAAGGCAGCATGACACCGCTGCAGTTTTTTACGAACATTTTCAGATGCACAGATTAGGGACTGCACGTTCCGTCTGCATATATAGCACTATTTCTGAAGCAACGATGTTGGTGATTGCGAGGTTGGTACCCGTTGCCTTTTTCCTAGGATTCGAAAAAATGTTCACTTTTGAAGATGGACGCACAAGATTTGGAAATATATGGTCCATTTCTTGCAGTTCTTGCCCACGGGTAACAGATGATGTCCACCATACTTCTTTTTGTGCGGAAGATGGGAGACTCAGCTGGTGAGCTTGTTCCGGTTTATGAGTTAGCTCTCTCCTAAAAACCGATTCCGGGAAATATTGCACCCTACTGACAAATAGCATTATACAAGTATGGTATGGTGCATTACGGTTGATTGATACTTTAAACCAAGAAAAGTTTTCTGGATCTTCTTAAAGTTTAGATGGCGGAACGCTGGCTTCCAGTAGCTCCTTCTCATTCTATATGAGGCCTTACCCGAAGTAATGTGTCAAATGATTTTTCGCTAGGATTTCTTTACAAGGGATGGTGTTTAACGGGTAGTCCAAGAGGCCAGTGCTTAGAAGTAAATACCTACTAAAACAAGACCCCTAAGGGAGTGGACACAGGGCCAACAAAGGATTGAAGTTACATCGGGTGTTGCCTAGGGAGCTATCCTTGGCCCCGACCTGTGGAACATGCCTTACGACGGGCTACTGAGACTTGAGATGCCAGATGAGTCGCGCTTGATCCGATATGTTGCGGCTCTGGTCGCTGGACGTATCGTTGAACAAACGCAACTTAGGCTAGGTAGACTAAAGCATCGAGTGAGAGACTGAATGACTGCTCGCGGGTTCAGTTTAGCACTGGAGTCATCAGTGGTCATCTTAACAAAAAAGAGTATCGCTATAGTAAGGATGATCAGTATTGGAGACACATTAATCGAATCAAAGCCAGCGGTGAAGTACCTGGGATTACTGATCCACTCAAAGATGAGTTTCTCTGAGCAAATCAGGGCAACGGCTGAGAAGGCTGCTACGGGCGTATCCGTTCTGAGTCGACTTATGGCCAACGTAGGGGCATCAAGAAGACGCCTCTTGATGAGTGCTGTAGGCTCAGTGCTACTGCACTCAGTAAGAAGGTGTACCGAAAACGCTTGGCACAGATACAGAGAAGAGGAGCACTGAGGATTACGTCTTCGTATCCGACAGTCTCTGATTCGGCGGTGAAAGTTATTGCAGGCGTGATAACTGTTGCCCTCCATGTTAGAGAACGCTGCGCTATTTACCTGCGTCGGAACGAGGATGCGAGGTAGATGGTTGTTCGTGAGGAGAGACAGCGTTCATTCAACGATTGGTAGCAGTCTTGGGTAAATTGCATGAAGGGAAGATGGACTGCGCTCCTCATCCCGGATGTGAGACCGTGGCTAAATCGGAGGTATGTTGAGACTGACTTCTATCTGATAAAACTTTTGAGCGGGCATGGATGTTTTCAGTCGTAACTGCACAGGATTAGTAAGTCACGGTCTCCCGATTGTCGTTTTTGCCCAGGAGAGGAAGACAATGCCTGCTACACATTTTTTGGCGTGCACAAAATGGGACAGGCTGGGAAGGGACCTCTACAGGGAGACGGGAGAGCTCACCCCGAGTGATCCTCGAATCGGTTGACAAATGGAACGAAATGGCACATTATGTTCGGGCAGTCCTAAAATATAAAAGGGACTCAAAGCAGCCGGGGGTGTTGGGGCTGGGGGACCGCTTGTCTGGCACTTCCTCTTCCTCTCTCCCCTCCCGCTAGAAGAGGGATCCCCCACCATGAAGAAGCCTCATGGCGTAACAAAACGAGACCTGGCCCGAAGTAATGTGTCAAATGGTCCCAGGCTGGGTTTTCGGGTTGGTAACGGAGGTGTTTATTGGGTAGTCTAGTCGCCTTCTTGCGAGCATGGGAGTCCTACACTCTGTGCGTAAATGACATTTACCTCCCAACCACAAAAAAAGGGAGTGGAGTCCGTATGCTTTTCTAAAGACGCTAAAGTCACAACGAATGGGTTGTGTGTTATTATCTCTTAAATATATATTAATTGCCTTTTCGAATTTCCCACGAAAAAATTGTTATTCAGCTAGTATGCCAAGAAGAATTTCCCTTATTCGTAGATAACGCGTTTCGACTTCTCAGTGAACACTGAAGATGACTCTAAGACGTCGAAACACGTCTGCTCACTCAAAAAAGCAATGCTTGACGGTTTTTCAAGAAAAAAGAGAATTGGCCTACAGACATCAAATAAACAAAATAATTGACTATTTCTAGATAATTTTGGCTTAAAGACACACCTTGCATAAAGAAATTGACGACACACGTACCAATTGTTCTTGTGATGTTAAACCACACATACGCGTTACAAGCATTTCGTTGGACGTGATAAACTTGGCATCATCTAGGGCTTTAACCATAAGCTGTAATTTTTGCGAATTTAGATGTAATTTAAAATGTATAAGGTTTCAAGCGTTGTAGTATGCGTAATTTAATACCTTACCATGAATAAGTTTTAGATTTTATCTAAGCCCGATATATATTTTTTGCTTCAGCACTAACTAGAGCCCCTTTCGGGCTTTCGCTTAGATATACTTAGAGTATCTCTTATCTTGATTGAATGTATTGGCACTCGAGAAGGCTATGTGGTCAGTTCCACGCTTTGACCGTATGCCCGTCCACCCAGCTGCGATAAGTTCTGATTTTAAATCAGTATATATTATAACTGAAATGGCTTACAGTCCGTCTGAAGAATCACTCGAAACAAATCTCGTTGTCAGCAACCGTATACGAACCAAGGACCTTCGGCTTACTCAGCGAGTACTCTAACCACTACACGACGGTGCCTATTGATATAACGATGCAAAATTTCAGACGGTGAACATTTCAAGTTTCCGTAAAAGTGGGAGTTTCTAACTACTCTTAAACTCAGCGACTTCAGCCCTGCATGACATGTGAACAATCGATGAATCGAAGGTGTCCGATACGTTTTTAAGATATTTTATGATTTCCTGGCGATCTTCGAACTATTTTAAAGTTGTTGGAAACATTCAACGCGTTACACCCCCAAAGAAAATAGCGGCTAATATTGCTCAATGTCCGATATTCTACAAATAGTATATGTTATATGCGTCGTTGAACATGCAAGCGCACCTTCGGAACTCGATGTGATGCAAAAAGAGACGGCTGAGGTCTAGTGCGGGTTCGTTCGAATTTTACAAACGTCACCTACTTCACTAAATGTGGATCACCAAGTGATAAATCCAGTTTCAACTAGTTACCAAATCACAGAGCTCCAAAATCTTTTGCCAAAGCTGTAAAAAGCGCCAGTCAACAGTATCCGGACAAAAAAAATGTGAGCAATGAATTTGCTATTTTGTCCCACAAGTCTGATGCCAGGCGTAGCAAACCATCACAGTATACGATCTTCAATGGATCAGAAATCACTAGTAATGGATTGAGTTACGAAAATACTGTGTAGCCGAAAGTTTCAAGGCTATCTTCTGGATTAATTTTTCTCCAATTTTGTTTTGCCATACTTGCAAACGTTATGGGATTGAGTACAAAACTGGCACTACATCGGAGAAACTTCTTTGAAGCAAGCGATTCCCCGATTGCCGCTGAGGTGCGAATACAGTTAACTTAAGCTATGTTCTTGGTTGATCAATTGGATACTGCGCGTGCAGTATCAGAGCATTTGGTGCGATATCGTATACATAGAAACAACCGAACCACCTGAAGCCCAAAGAAGTTGTCATCTTCTTCACGAAAAGTTTGCTGCAGCGGAATTGGAATTTTCTTAACTTCTATAAATTGAACAGTGTTGATCAACAGACACCCGTGCAATGGGAGGTCAGACACATGCAAGATTCATCAGAATAAGCATCTGAGGTATGTTTTCAAATTTTGCACTGAGATTGAGCACAAAGTCCATTCACAAACATACTTTCTTGCTGGGAGAAAATATTGATACCAAAGTGGTTCGACAAGACAAAGCTGGTTGACGAAACGAACAGTTGCCAGACCCCAAAATATACCAACTTGCAGTTGCAAATACAACATTGCTTAACCCATGACGATTGGCGTACGCTGTAGTCCCATTAGCTTGAGAGATACATCCTCTCATAACCAGGTTTTCGCTATTTGCATTTTTGCTCGTATTAACCGTTTCAGGTCTAGCGCTGAAGATGGCCGGCAATATCGATCGAAATGCATACGTGTTGTTTAAGATAAAATATATTTTTAACATCTTACGTGTTAATTAAATTAATGTAATTGAACACTTGTTTATTTTAAACTCGATTATTTCCGATCCACAAGGTTGAAAAAAAAAACTATTAAATTTTAATTCAATGACACGTATGTTAAATACTTGGTTTCAAGGAAAAACCATTCTTACTCCAATTTAAATTTCCGCCGTATTTCGCGATATCACTAAGATTATTAACTTTATGGGATCTTAAAAGTTTCTTCGTTATTCATCTTTTCTGGAAGTTTTGAGAAGATCCAATCAAAAATGTAGTGCTTGGATCGATGCAAAGACCATATCGTAGGAAAGCCCTGTGTTGTTGTTTTAATCGTAGAAAATTCAAAGGGCTATAACCTCCGTTTAATATACTTCGATTTCAACGAAACCTACTAAAAGTAAGGACCAGGCATAGAATTAATCAAACATTATATTTCGGGGAGTTTAAGTGTACCTAAGTGTGTGTGGTCTAGTGGTTAGAGCATGAACCCAGAAGCCGAAGGTCCCAGGTTCAAATCTCGTTAGGAGCAACGTGATTTAGTTCAGGGGATTTTTCGGACAGACTACGAGTGTTCACTCAGTGGTGATATACGAGTATACTGATTTAATCAGATCATATCATAGCTGAGCAAGCACACGGGAGCATGGTACTGACCAAACCAACTTCCGAAAAATCAATACGGTTACGAAAATGAGATACTGCAACTATCTCTAAGCGAAGACCCGAGAGGGGCTGTAGTGCTACAAAGAAGAAGAAGTGTACCTAAACGATTTTGTTGAAGAAAATCTGAAATTTATCTTCTCTTCTTTGTAGCCCTACAGCCCCTTCCGGGCCTTCGCTTAGAGATAGTTAGAGTATCTCATTGTCATGATTGAATGTATCGGCACTCCACAAGGTGATATGATCATTATCACGCTTTGGCCGTGTGTGTCCGCCCACCCAGCTGTGATGCGTTCTGATTTGAAACCAGCACGTATCATAACTGAACAGGCTTAAAGTCCGTCCATAGAACCACTCGTACTAAATCTCATTGACGCCAACGAGACTTGAATCAGAGACCTTCGACTTACGGGCTTAGTGCCCTAACCACTAAGCCACGCGGACTACTAATCTGAAATTTACTAATCCTATTATTATTAACAAAGTTCAGCGAATTTCGACTTCTAAGGTATTTGTGGTTGTTGTACTCATAAACACCTACCCCCATTTTTTCACATTTTTCGGATCACAGCTATGCTATTGTGAAGGGGTACTGAAATTTTTCGTACATTTCCCTTCCCCCTGTACCCCTCGAGATAAAGGTGCGCGTGTAAGACCTTTTTTGGAAAGTTCTGATCAAGGCCTTTCATTTGATAGCCCACATGACCGCCTTTGGAAAATTTGTTTATGCGTCTCCTTCTATATAAGAAGAGACCTCCCTTAAGAACCTTTGAACATTTTTTTATGCCCAAAATTTCAAGAGGTCATCACTTTACATTCACCTAACAAGTTTGATCCTTTTAACAATTAACTATAGTTTCGGAGAAAAACAACTATGACAGATGGATAGACAGGTGGCACTTTCAATAGGGTTTTGTAAGTTAATACAAAACCCTAAAAAATACTGTCTCGAAATAGATCGAAGATATATACGACACATACTAGGAAACCGTGACGAGCACTTATGAATCAGTAGAAATTGTACCAAAAGAAAGCATGAATATTGCGGCCAAAAAAGCATGTGCAACCGAAGGCAGCACAGACATCGATATCATTGATAATGGAACGTGACAAAAATAGAAATGGCGTTGTCCCTGCTGCTGGATTATTGAAATTGAAGTTTGGAGTACATAACAAAGAGTACGAGGAATGGAGTGAAAGCCACAATGAAAGTTCGTACCACCTGCGAGGGTTCTAGTGGGATAGTATTTGCACGCTATATTGAGGAATTTGGAGTAAAGCTCAAATCCTAAAACTTATATTTCTTTAGTGAAAGTGCAACTCTAAGGCATTAACATGTTTCCTATAAGGTAACATAGATTTACATTTTCAATTTTATGCAACAATCATTTGATTGAATTAAAACATTTTATAAGTTTTCTTTTTTTGGATTCCGATTCAATGCACTGACTACTTCTAAGGAAATGGGGACAAAAATTCGATACCTCAAAATACCAAAAGGCAAAATTACTTATGACAATAGAAATAAAATTCATTAAAATACAAGAGAATGTGAGGAAGAAAAATAATTAAATACATATGCAAAATGAAACAAAACTGAGGTTTAGTCCGTAAAATTATAATTATTAATCTTCTCTTATATTTTGCAATAGTTATAATGGAAGTGACTCGGATAATGCTATGAAAGATTCAATCGCTTTGAAGAATTTTAAACCATCAGCTATATGTTCAGAAAAATTATCAAACTGCAACAAAAAATTAAATTTCATAATCATCATTTCTTATTTCTTGTCAAAACAACTTTAATCTGATATATGGAATCATTAAGAATTAAATCATTTCAAGGATATAGAAAATTTGTCTCTGATAAATAAAAAAAAGAAAAATAATAAAAACTTACTATTCCGGGCTGTAGCATCCTTGTGGAACGATTGCATCCAGCGATAAATCATTTAAAATTGTACACTCGTAGCTTGGTTGATATTTTTCCTGCTCTGATAGCGGACGTTTTTGAATTTTTTCACGATCTTGTTTATGTTTACGATCTGCTCCTTTTAACTTAAATACCTTCAGAAAAAAATTGAAACATTTAATTTTTATATTTTTCTTCTTATGAAATATTTAATTTTACCTTAATTTGACATGCAGCTGCATGTATTGGCCTAGCCAGATTATCAATATTAGCATTGTCTAAATAAGTTTCAATTTGTATTCGAAATGGGACACCCTTTTCGCCGCCGTGTTTCTTTGGTGTGAATTCAGTTGATATACAATTTACTTTAATATAAACTCCGACTTCTTTCATTGGATCCCATAGAACTTCGACCGTATTCAATAGATTTGGATTTAATGGTTGTGAGACATGACATAGACCATATGAAAGTGGTACATCAACTTCAATTATACGATCACCTGGACGTGATGCTTGCCATTGTTGCATTTGTTCACGTTCCATATATTGTAGACGTCGTTCGTGGAAGCATATTTTAATGATACTCTGTAATTTGGATAAGAGAAGAATATTTTATCAAATATATAAAAGTCATTCATACTGTTGTTTATGTTCTACTATCAAGATTAATTTAAATTGGGTTAATCGATTCTGGAATTGTAGTGATGATGTTGATTCTTTCATGTTTATTTGCAGCACATTTAAATAATTTCAAAATGTTTGATTGAACTCAATTGGACGCAATTAACATGCGCTTTAGCAAGTGAGCATGACTTTTATTGCAGACTTCATTTTATCACGTGAGCAACGATTCGGTCGTCATTCATTGTTTGAATTATTATTGCTTATGGAAATTGAACTTATTGGAGATGAGAGACTTTTTTCTGTTAGGTGTATTCATAAAGATCAATACTAAGAGAGTATATGGGTATAATTTCATTATTTGTGAAGAATTTCGTATTAGGTTCCAATAACGCGTGGTAAGATTTTCGATGAGTTTATCCGGCATAAGAATTCAATTCATTGTTTAGCTATGCCGCAGTGCGATACTGATCTCTACTCTTTTTGAGGGCAGTTGATAAAGGATTGATGCTATTAGATGAAATGGAAGCGTTTTTCTACCTACTATTTCACAGATCGGTACAATGAGAAGTTTCATTAAATTTTTTCCCAATAGTGACTTTACTCGTATGTTGACTGTATTAAGTTTTGCTGATTTTACAAATACAGATTAGGATTTGTAGAATTTGGTATTTCGGTTAATTGTGGTTTTGTATTTCATTACAAGACTTGCGAACTGTCTGTTCGTCAGTTCCACCGTCAGTTTGTCTAACACAGCAGTTTATCTCCGAATACTTAAATTCAGTATCACAAAATTTTGTACATGGACCAAAAGTGGTGGCCTTTTAAAAGCATAGCTATTCTCAAACCTCAGTTTATTAAGTCGTATGAACTCAAACGAATATAATAATCTTCATTCTCTTCTTCTTAGCAATGCAGCCCCCTTTGGGCCTTCGCTTCCTGCAAAAAGAGCCTCGAACTGTCTGTCCATTGACCCCGTCCTTCACTTTCGAAATCCGAGCAGCGGTGAGCTGTCTTTGACGACCAAGTCAGATAAGCGTTTCTTAGGTTTCCTCACTGGTCTCCACTGTTCAGTTCGCCCAACGAATATCTTTTTGGGTATCCGTTGTTCGTCCATACGATTCACATGGCACAGTCTTACAATCGTTGAGACTGAGACGTCCGGCTCGTCAAAAATTTCATACAGCTCATGGTTGTATCGAATTCGCCATTGGTCCCCGTCTAGCTTCGCTCCGATTATTCACCTCAGGACTCGTCTTTCGAAGGCGATCAGTATGTTTGCGGATGCTTGGGTTAGAGTCCATGTTTTACACACATAGCATAGTGCAGGTCTTATCACAGATTTGTATACTTGGAGCTTTGTTTTCCTGTGTATGCAGCTGGTCTTCAAGATCATCAGAACTGAACAAAATATTTTATTTGCGAGATGTATTCAAGAAGGCGCCTCTTCATGAGTGCTGTAGGGTCTGTGCTACTGTACGGAGCAGAAATATGGAGCGATGCTCTCAGTAAGGTGGTGTACCGAAAACGCTTGGCATGGTACAGAGAAGAGGAGCACTGCGGATTGCATCTTTATATCTGGCAATCTCTGATTCGGCGATGAGAGTTATTGCAGGCGTAATACCTATCATCCTCCTTGCTAGACAGCGCTATGCTATTTATCTGTGTCGAGGGAGATAATTGCCCGCGAAGAGAGACAGCGCTCATTCAACGGATTGGCAGTAGTCTTGGGTGAATTGCACGAAGAGAAGGTGGACTGCGCGGCTCATCCCGGATGTGAGACCGTGGCTAAATCGAAGATATGGTGAGACTGACTTCCATCTGACCCAGCTTCTGAGCGGGCACGGGTGTTTTAAGTCTTACCTGCACAAGATTGTCAAGTCACGGACTCGCGACTATATATTTTGGCTAGATGAGGAAGACGATGCCTTATACACATTTTTTCGTCTAAAAAAAAAGGGACAGACTGCGATGGGACCTCTACAGGGAGACGGGAGACCTCACCTCGAATGGTATAGTCGCGGTGATGCTTGGGTCGATTATTAAATTGAACATTATGTTTGGGCAGTCCTAAAACGGAAAAGGGACTCACAGCAGCCGAGGACGTCTGGGGGATCGCTGGCGATTTCTCTTTCTCCCTCCGCTCCCACTGGAGGACGGATCCCCCAGCTTAAAGGTGCCTCACAGCGTAGCAAAACGAGACCTGGTGGAAAGTAATGTGTCAAACGATTCCAGACAGGGGAGGTGTTTAGTGGGTAGTCCGATGGCTCACGAGCATGGGAGCCCCACACTCAGTGCGTGAATGCCATTCACCTCCCAACAAAAAAAAAATAGCTTGGGATCTTCCAGTAACGCTCTTCGACTTTGTTGTTTAAATCATTAGAAAGTTTACAAAATTGAAAAAAATATGTACCAGTGAACTTTGTTTTTTTTAATCTGTTGCAAAATGTTACCACGTCACAATTAAAAATTATCAACATTTTTAATTTCACTTGCCTACAAGCATGTTTTGAATTAATTCATAAATTTAAGTACAGTGTGGAGTTCAATAAGGTAAACATTTGCTATAAAAATGTCAAAAGATTATAAATGCATTCTGATCGTTATTTTTACGTTTGTGGTGAACTAATTATAACTAAGATAGGATATCTCATGAAAAAATAAGTCAAAGAAGCCGATTTTTTTATTTCAATGTTTTCAGTAAACATAAGCAGTCTAGCAGCCCCGTAGTAATCGGGAGTGGCTGCGCCTGACGAAAAACCTGGTCACCCCGTCGAAACTGCTTATTTTGTTATTGAACTATGTTATAGTCAACTACACCAGTAATGTTTCCATCATTTATGTAGGGATGGAGAGTCCTTGCACGTAGACTTCGTCATCAGGACCTTAAGTCTACCTGGCAAAACAAGAAACCTTCAGCTGAGCCTGGGCCGTTCTGTTTTTGTTTTGCGCTTTGTGTAACTGTGCCCTACAAAACGTGTATGCGATAAATAATTTGTAGTAGAAGGGGGAAGAACTCGCCCCAGGATACCGCAGACGCTAGCCTTCAAACGCATACACGCGTCCCTGGACCAAATCACTCTCTCAATTAACCACAAAAAACACTACATTTTTCGGTCTCTCAATAGGATAAAAGTGGACACTTCATTTTTTTTTTGTGATAGGTTAGAGCTCCTGAACTGTAGGTGAAAATAGACATTTGAATTTTGACTTATCAATTATCTGAGGGAAACCAATCAACCCGAAAATCGATTATCTAATAAGGCCACCAGAACACAACATGTGTATGCAGATATATGTATATATACGAGTATATGTATATATATATATATATATATATATATATATATATATATATATATATATATATATATATATATATATATATACAGATGTTTTTTTTTCGATTACACAGTGTATCTACTGTTCAGACAAGATCCAAGATTCAAAACTTCCCAGTTTTCAGAATTTTTAAAAATCTCAAATGGAAAGTGACAACACGTTAAACATGACTATTAGAGCATCAAAACTACTACTGTTCCTGATCTTTCTGAAGGGGAACTTAAACATCACAATTTTAAATTGTAAATCAAAAATATGTTCAGTACTGAGATATTTGAAAACAATCCTTTGAATAATGGCAACTATAACTTTTTATCCAAGGATTCTTAGGGAAGAAAATAAATTATTATGACCGCAAATTATTTGCTGATTTTTTCAATAATTCTCAATGAATGGGTGTCAACATATACCTAAAAATACAATACATTTCTAGAACTATCATCTCGAGTCTTAGAATCGTCATGGTCGAGCACGAAGAGCATTTTTATCAGGACTTGAACATTTTGATCAATTTTATCAGCAATACTGGGACAAAATATGTTAGTTTATGTCTATGTAAGAGATCAGCTATAAAAAATTCAGAAAAAAGCTATATTTCATTTTTAAATGTTTTAAAATGCTTGTACCATCATCATATCAGCGATACTGGTACCAAACTATTTCAGTCTATGTCCATGTAATAGATACAGTTGCACAAAATACAAAAAAGAAAGCTAAGAGTTTATTTTTAAATTTTTTACATGCTTGTCCCACTATTTTTTATAAATAAGAAACATTAAATATTTTTGAAAAAGGCGTGAATACTTTTGTGATTTTTTTCCTTATTTCAATATAACTCAATCATTTAGTCCAAACAATTTTCATTACATATGAGCTAGTGTTGTTAACAAATTTCATCTTAGGAAGTATTTGTTGTCTTTGTACTCATAAAGTCATATATCGACGAATTGTAGATTTGCAGGCTAAAAGATGTCGAAATGCCAGGGAATGAGGATGCGGCTCAGCGCTTTCGCCGATTTTTCAACACTGAAACTTGGAAGTTCCCATGAAGACCTTAAATTGAATTCCTATATCAGCTACCTTTGAAAATTAAAATTTGTTTAAAGGTCACTTCTATATATGAGAGACACCCTTAAAAACCTTCAGTTTTTTTTTGGAAACCCCAATTTGGAGAAGTCATGACTTTGGATCTATTTACAAAGTTTGATGACTAGGCTTTTTAGTTTCCGAGAAAAGATACTTCAACGCATGGACGGACAGACGAAAAAAATACTCTGCCAAAAAAATGTAATAAATTTAAAGTATTATGCAGAGACGTGCAAAAAGTACTGATTTGATATAAAGTAACGAACATTTTGAGTGAATAGAAGTATCAAATACTCGTTCATGAAAGTATTCGGTATTGGTTCTCACTCAAAATCGCTCTGAATAGAGTCTTTGAATCGGGTGCCACTACCCACTGAGTATTGCTACTCATTCACTCATGGAGTGATCAATCCGAATCGAATCCGAGTTAGTGAGTAATATACTTAACCAGGTGTCGTTGAAAAAGTGATCCTTTGGTTGTATTAGATACCTAGTAATCAGAATCCATTCTAAATTATATTGCATTCTAAATTATACTGCCGTATGTAAATTACATGACCGTATAATATAATATAAAATCATGTGCACCATAATTGTATAAAATCGCGTCGATAGTAATGTCCTGTAAAAATAATGGTTGATTTTGGCTTTCTTAATAAACTCGTCCGCATTATCAAAATTTCAATGCCAAAAATTGAGCTTTAGGTCAAGATCAACGAGGAATCAACGGATAGCTTTCCAACTGAATCGTTTCTAAAATAGGAGGACAAATTTATCCTTATGTTGTTGCTCTAGAACAAATCATCTAGAAACTAACAGCTAGCACATGGACGGCTCAGGTTCCCAAAATTCGTAGATTATGGCAAAGTCAATCCCAAGGGATAAGGGAGCTTCATTATGCTTAGTCTTAAGGGAACAAAAATGACCTACTGGTCACTGAAACCAAAAACAAATTTTAGACACAAGCAACGAAAGACACATCAGTCCAATCGAACCTGATCTTGGCAGATTACAACGTTGCAAGTGCCGATAACTTTATATAATTAGGAGTTCTTTATAAAAGACAGGGACACAAAAAATACAATATCTAGCCACGGATATTGCTTCAAACATGGTTTCTTCTTCGTTGCACTACAGCCCCTCTCGGGCCTTCGTTTCCTGCAAATAGCGCCTCAAACAGTCTCGGCCCATTGAGCGGGTCCTCCAGTTTCGAAATTCGGGCAGCGATGGACTGTCTTCATCGGCTGAGTCAGACCTTGGTTTCCTCACTGGTCTGCGCCCTTCAGTTCTCCCAACGAACACCTTTTTGGATATCCGTTGTTCATCCATACGATTCACGTCACCAGCCCATTGTATATTCAGCAGTCTGGTTTACTTATTTGCATTTTCAATAATAGGTCTAGATGTATAACAAAATGAAGCTCGCATATAAAATTAATTAATAAATCTGTTCTGCTATATGGAAGCAAAATATGGACCCAAGAAACCGATTAGAAGTCCTGTTACGATCAGCAAGTGGCGCATGTTGAAAATTTATTCTCATTCAGCTGAATTTTTCATCATTAACAATCAAGGGTTAGAAAAGCGAACACTTAAAATTTGCTGAAGAATTCAATAACAAGAACGAACATTTGTTTGCGTCATTCAATAGTCGATTTTGCATTACTATTGAATGATGCGAGCATCTAGGCGTTATTAACAACAAGTCTGTATCAGCTGGCTGCTGGCGTGGCGACGGCACGGAATGTCGCTATGCGCACAGCTGAGAAGAACCAGGCAAATAAGTGCTATGGAGCATCAGTTGTGCGCTTTTCGAACGGGATGCGTCGACAACGGCAGTTGCCGGATGATATACTCTTGAAAGGGTGTACGAGACGGGGGTGTGAAAGACTCGAGGCTGGTTGGAACGGATGAAGAAAAGGTCGAATCGGTGAAAGTGTAAAAGCGAAATTCGGAGTTCGTGTAGGCATTTTTGAAACTGAAAGTGGCGAATTAAAATTACAACAGTTCAAAATGCATTCAGGTTAAAAACAAAAAAAGGAAGTTGTTAGTAATATAAAAGATATGGGTGAGTGGTTCACGATAAATATTGGGTTGCTCTATAATTCATGTCGTTTTTTTCTCATAAATGACGTGAATTGTATATTTCATTTAGTAGTGATTGCGTGGCTTATATTATTATATACTATTTTAAAGATTAGACTTTAGACAATCTTCAGTCAAAAACTGAGCGTCATTAGTAAACAATAAGTTAGTTAAACTTGAAAATGGAAAATCAAAGGGAGTATTATCGGCATATTTTATTGTTGTACTTCCGAAAGAGCAAAAATTCGGTGCAAGCTCGAAAGAAATTGTGTGAAGTTTATGGTGTGGACTGTCTTACTGAACGATAGGGTCAGCATTGGTTTTCTCGCTTTCGTTTTGGAAATTTAAATGTGCAAGATGCATCACATACTGGTCGTCCAACTACCACTAATGACGACAAAATAAAGGCGTTAATCGAAATCAACCGGCGTATGACAACTCGACATATCGAATTCAAGCTTGGTTACGTAAACAAACTGGATGTTTGGGTTCCTCAAGAATTAAAGGAAATCCACCTCACCAAACGCATTAACATATGCGACTCTACTGAATCGTAACCAAAACGACTCATTTCTGAAAAGAATCATAAAAGGAGATGAAAAATGGATTATTTACGATAACGTAGTCCGAAAACGATCATGGACCAAGCAAGATGAGCCCCCGCAATCGACATTCAAAGCCAATATTCATCAAAAGAAGATTATGCTTTCTGTGTGATGGGATTACAAGGGTATAGTCTACTTTGAGCTGCTTCCAAGAAACCAAACTATTGATTCGAATGGCCAATGTCGTCAACTATCGAAATTGAACGAAGAAATCAAGAAAAAACGCCCTGAAGTAGCCAATCGCAAAGGCGTGATGTTCCATCATGATAACGGAAGACTCCACACCTTTGATAACTCGTCAAAAAAAAATGGAGCTCAATTGGGAACTGATGCCACATCCACCCTTTAGCCCTGACTTAGCACCATCAGACTATCATTTGTTTCGCTCCCTTCAAAACCATTTGAGTGGTAAAACTTTCGATTCCGATCAGGCTGTTAAAAATGAGTTGGACCAGTTCTACGCTTCTAAAAACCAAGGCTTCTTCAAACCTGGAATTTTACAACTTACCAAAAGATGACAGAAGACTGTATTTAGATTAGGACCTATGTCATAAAATTATGCATATTTTTTTTTTGCTTTTAAGCATTCAGAAAGCGTAACTGTCTTGAAAAAATATAGTCTAAGTGGGTTAAACAAAGCAAGAATTTTCTAAATTTCGATATAAAGAACGAAACAAATTACACTTGAAAATCTATGCATAAGTCAAAATGGGTAATGATTTCGGATAAAAATTTTAACATAATGAAAAAGAAATAGGAAGATGAATCTATTACGGAAATTTAAATTCAAGGCAAACATTTTTATGTTATAGAGATAATACTCGTATATCACCGGCTTTAAAAATTATGTGATTTCATTATATTTTAATTCTTTGGCCAATGCATCGATCATATCAAACCAAATCAAACGAAATCGTTAACTTATTTGATTATGGCTGAATTTCCATTTAAACCCACGGATTAAAATTTAATAAACTGGAAGTTCAACGATTATCATTATTAGATATAAAGTATAGAAAAAGCTTTTGAGGTTTAGATACGTACTTTGAAAATGATTAAATTGGATATTGAATTATTTTTCATTAATATAAGAATAAACCAACACTTAAACTGAATTATAATTATAGATAAGAGTAATGTTGTTGCATCAACTTTAGTTTCTTATTGATATTTCATATGTTTCTTCAATTTGGTACTGAGCCCCCTAAGTTAAATTACTTTTCTTTAAACGAGGGTTTTTTGAAAGCATGTATTTTATTTTATTTTTTCTTTGTAGATTAAGAGTGGTGTCCTTAATATCAAGGCAGATCGATATGTCAATAACTACTGTAAAGCTGCTCATTTTTTGCAAAAATACAAAGTGAGTTTATCGATTTTCACTATGTCTGATTGATAATTCGGAACCATTTTGCCAAAAAATCAGCTTATATCGTTCAGCAACCATTGTTTCGCACCGAGTAACTTCTGCCTATTTCTAAGCCCAAAAAACTACTTCGTGGATATCGTTTTACCCGATCGAACAAATATAAAAAAACCGTTTCTAGTATGGAAAGCCATACAATATAGGAAAGGATTTTTCAGACTGTTTCGAGAATTGGCATAAGTGCATTGGATTACTGCGAAGGCGGTGAAATTGAAGATTTTTTTCATTTTTAAATAAATTCAAATAGTCTAACACCACCAAAATCATGGTTAACGTCAATAAAAAAAAAGAAACGATTTGATGTAGTTCTGTTGGAAAAACGATGTCTAAATATTTTTCTGATAGCAAAATCCTGAAAAACGTTTCATAGTACGAGTACTATAAAATCAAACTTTGATTTTATCATGCATTGAATGAAATCTTTTTTACTTTTTAACTGCTTTCTATAGTCCATTTGCATTAGAATAATAAATTAAATTCAACGAGAGGATAGCGAATTCAATGCTTTTTATGAATTGCCAAATTGCAGTAATTAAGTTTCAATACCGATCGTCATTTAAATCACAATACCCGTCGTGATTTTATAAAACATGTTTGTAATAAAACACAGAAAAAAGTGGCTATCAAATCTTTAAATATATTTCTATCTGGTTACGAGCATCATATAAATATTTAAACAATAACATTCTCCTATTTATAGGTGAATTTTTCATTAATTTATTCAGACACGTGTTTCGGAAGATACTTCCTTTATCCTACAGTGCCCATACTTTTTGCTTCTACTTCAGCCCCTGGTGCATAAATTAATTTTTTGTTTCTAAGAGTTCTTATCAAGACTTTTTATTTCATACCCCACTCAATTAATTCGAAAATTTTTTTTAAGATTCCACTTCATAATCAACTACTTTTGAAAAAAAAATTGTTCAGATTCACTTCATTATAAGGAGGGATACCCTTAAAAACTTTCTAGAGACCACCACTTCTAACCTTCCCACAAAGTTTGAATTTTGTAACTTTTATAGTTTTTGAGAAAATTTGCTGTGTTGCACGGACAGACAGACGGGCGGACAGAGAGGACGCGAAACTAGTAGCTCTAAAAAGTTATACTAAAGCAGATAGTCAATACCTTCTGAAACACGTATCTAAAGTTAAATTCACTTGTAAATGGAAACAAGTTAGCGTTAAATCTTATATGACACCAAATTTTGTGTTAACCAAATTGATGTTCTCTTTGTTTATAGTCCTATGCAAATTTTATGATCGACCGAATACTACGGAGTTAAAAAAATTTTGCCTTTTTATCGATCAATTCCTACTTATTATGCGAGACGCATTTCGCTTGATTTGTGAATCAATGGTATGCAAATGCTCATAGTTTTGACCATTGAATGAGTAAAAATTAAAAACCTAAAAAGTTGCCGGAATCTAATTCAAGCTACAGTCAATTTTAGAATCGGATCGGTCGCCGAAATATGGACCAGACATTGTCTATGCTAACTGGTTTGCATTTAAATATTTTAAAAACTGTTTACGACTTTTTTGTGCTATTCTAGCAAATTTTCCACATGATTGGAGGAATTTCAAATATGAGTTCTTGACACCACATGTGACATTCTTTTAGTAGTTGAACATAAGAGCGAAAAAATTTGTAAACTTAATGTTGTAGATCCTTGCCCATATGTCCTATTAGGACCTTGAATGAATTCATGCGGTACTTGTGGAAATGAATTTGTTATTTAAAGTATGTAAAAATAAGTTGGGTAGACAGACCTATGCTCATGTCAGAAGGGTTTTGTACCCAACTTACGAAATGCAGTCACCAGCAACGAATAAACTCAAGAAATATGTCAAAGAGATGTGCACGTTTAAAAGAAAATCCATTGTTTCCCCATTTTCAACGGTCGCCATTTTGTTGCAAATTAACAAAAATCACTAAAATCATAAATTCCCAAAAATATTTATGTTATTGATCTAATTTGAAAATTTTAAGAAGATCAAACCAAAACTGCTTTGTCACATTCGATGGAAAGTCCATCAAATACCAAAATCGTGTGTTATTGTTTGTTGTAATTGGTGAAATTTCAAATGGGTATAACTTCCGTGAATATGATTCAATTTTCATCAAACTTACAGAGTATTAGTATCTTTTATAAGACTACTTAAATTTTATTGAGTGTAAGGGTATCCATACGATTTTATCGGGGAAAATGTGAAATTCGAAGATCATACTATTTTTAACAAAGTTGAGCGAATTTTGACTACTAAGGTATTTGTTGTTGTTGTACTCATAAATACCTACCTCCATTTTTTTTCTGATTTTTCAGATCACAGGTGTCCAAATGCGAGGGGGACACACATTTTTCATAGATTTCCCCTCCCTGTGCGCCCCTGAGGCAAAAAACGTCAGTTTAAGACCTGTTTTGAAAAGTTCTAATCAAGACCTTTCATTCGATACCCATATCGGCTACCTTTGATGAAATTTTTTTTCAGGGTTCACCCTTAAATGCCGTATAATATTTTTTGTAGTTGAACTTTGAAGAGGGCAGCACTTTACATCTGCGTACAAAGTGTGTGTGTTTTTCAGTAGGTGTCTCAACCATCTTGTCACGCCATTGATCGTATAGCGGCTAGGAGGCGAAATACGCTGAAGAATACAGCTCGCAAATACAATAAAACATTTTATTCACTTTTGTGGATCATGAACAAGCTACATACGCAGGAAACTTGTGCTATGCTATGGGTGTGAAACATGGATCGTAAGCGAAGCATCGGCACGCATATTGAGCGCCTTTGAGAGACGAGCCCTGAGGCGAACAATCGGAGCGAAGCTGTGCGGGGACCAATGCAGCGAAAGCTGCAATGGTCTCCACGTGAATGGTATGGATGAACAACGGATACTCAAAGAGATATTCGTTGGGAGAACTGAAGGGTGGAGAACAATGGGGAAACCGAGGAAACGCTGGTCTGACTCGGTCAAAAAAGACAGTTCATCGTTACTCGGATTTCGAAATTGGAGGTCGCGACCGATGGACCGGCACAGTTGAAGCATTTTGTGTTAGAAGCGAATGCCAGAGAGGGGATGTAATGCTATAAAAAAGAAGATGAGGGAACTGTATTTGGAAAAGTGCGACATTAAATTACAAATTGAAACATTGAAGATCATGATTCAATTTGCTCCAACTAAATGCAAGGTTCTTTTTTGAAACTAAAAGAACTTAAGTTTTGAGAAGCTCTTATGAGTGCTTTGTATGCCTACTTTGATCATGCCATTCTCATGTTCGATCAAATAATGTCTTCGCAATTCACACAATTTATAAGAAATATGAATGGATTCTTTCAGAAGAATCAAACCTGATGCTTTTGCATGCTGATCAAGAATGTGATCTAAACTATTCAGCATCGGACTTAGAAAAAATCAAAAATGTTAGTACCATTCTTCAACTGGTATTTGTCAAATTAATCTATGAAGTGTGTCAAGTCAATCTGAATAATTAAAGTCGGTGCTGGGATTTGAACTTTAAAGTAATTTAACCAACGGCTGGAGTCTATATTGAACTGATTATAAATCTTATTGATTTTGCTATAAAAAAACCAGATTTGATCATGAAGATTTCCCGGGTCCTAACAGCTTCGGATATGTAAGCCCAATGTAGAACGTTCCCCGCAGGGGGAATGCCGGTCGACAAGAGCACTCTTCGAGGCTAGCTAGGACCCGAGGATATGGGGGGCGCCGTGAGGTTTCCTCCTGGGATAACAGGTAACGACTCTGATTAGATCTGGAGTACGCTTTGGACAACGAACTGGAATTGATGCTTTGGGCTCGCGTATATGATGGTTTGGATCTAGTTGCGTTGCACAGTAGCGCCGAGGTGACACTCGTGTGTGAACGGCTCCAATTCAACTATCGTACCGTCTCCGTCCCGGTAAAACATTGGCAGGCCTGGGAGTACGTTCGAAGTTCGCACCATTGGGTTGGTGGTGTAGGTTCGGTTGAGACGGATTCCCGATTAGCGCTGGTCTGGCTCTGAGCACTTGTCCGGATAAGGGCTTGTGCCAACCCTCGCATGGCCTCCCTGCTCTGCAAAGATAACCATGGGACCAAAAAGGCGACTACACACACGAACGGAGATGGCGGCTCCGAGGGGGGATCCAATAAAACAGGAGCAACCAAAAACACTTAAAAAAGAAAAAAAAGAAATAAAAAATAATAACGATGACGCAACCAGTGGTTGCAGCCACGATGTTAACAGTACATCAAGGGCGGCACTAACGATGACAAGATGAATAATACAATGACAGTGAAGATGGACGAAAAACGGAGATTAGCAGACAGTCTGGTCCAGACTGAGATTCCTGCGGCGTTCGGGCGCAGCAAAAAAATTATGCGAACGCCAGAGCGTCCTATAAAGGAAAAGCGGGAAACTCTGGAGGACGCTTCAGGCGTTCGAGTAGTGGAAGAAAATATAAAGAGCATCGAGAATTCGATGGTCACTGCTGGGATCGTTACGGAAGCGACCGATGCAAGGGTCCTAAATCCCGACATAATAAAGAACCATCCTGAAGCCAACGAGGAGATTACGGCAGGAACGGTAACGAGTGACCAGACAAATAAAGCGACGTTGTGTGATTGCACCGCCAACGTCGAATATGTGGCGGACGTACTGTATTCGGAAACGGAAAGCGATAACCTCTCCCAAGGATGGTTGCAATTGCCGCCCATCGACACGAAGAAGAAAGGCTATTCCGAAAAGCGGGAGATGTTCTGAAAAGAATACAATCTGCATGCGACTCCCCAAAAATCAGCAAAGCAGTAAAGATTGGGCTCCTTGAACTAGAGGAGCTCCTAGATCGCATAGGGCACTATCGGAGGAGCTGGTTAAAGGCCGAAGACGAGCAGAAGGCCACATGCAGATAGCTCCACCATTAAAAATCAATAAAAGAATGGCGACTAGCCCAATCGAAGGAGATCGGGATAAAAGAAGGAAGGAAGAGGCACTTGATGGGCGTGGAGCACCAGATCACGAGTTCCAGATAGTGCTTACAAAAGGAGCGAAGAAAACCGCAAAGAAACTCCTTCAAAAAGTGCCAGAAAATAAAGTTCGATCTGATGCAAAACAGGAGAGACAGAAGCTTCGACGAAGACCCTGGCAGCAGGCACTGCTTGTAAAACCCCAAGATGGCTGTTCCTACGCGGAGGTACTGCGGGACATCAGGGGAAACGTAAGGCCCGAAGACAAGAACACTACCTTAAAGCAGTACGAACAACGCGGTCGGGCTAAATACTGGTCAAATTCGGAGCAGAGGCCAGCAATAAGGAAGCATTCTGCGACGCAGTAAAGAAAGTCCTCGGCAAAAGCGCAACTATAGCCTCGCTCGACCCGATGGCAACGATCGAACTAAGAGACATCAACAGCGTCACGGATCTGGCCGAGGTAGAAGAGGCCGTCAAAAGGGAGTTCCCTAGCGTGGGAAGGACCAAAGTGAGACTGACACCAGAAAACAATAGGGGACAACGTATGACCATAGTTGACTTGACCGAAAAGGACGCCGAACGATTCCTGAACAAGGGCAAAGTAAGAATAGGGGGTTGTCTGTAGGATACGGCGAAGAGCAACGCCTTTTCAATGTTTCAAATGCCTTGGCTATGGTCCGCACAAGTATGCAAAGGGCCTAATAGGAGTTCCCTATGTTACAAATGCGGTGAAATGGGACATAAAAGAAAAGAGTGTACGTGATTTTGGACACGTCGTGGGATCAGAAAAATGCTGGGTGTTCCAAAAAGCCCTATCCAAGGCAAAATCAGAACTTCGATGACCCGCATCCTGCAGCTAAGCCTACACCGCAGTTTAACCGCCCAAAATCGGCTTGAGCAGTTTGCGAGGGACATGAAAGCCGACTTCTTGCTGCTGAGTGAGCAACACTATAATAAAAGTCCTGCATTATGGTATTCTGACGAAACTGGTACTGCTGCCATCTGGGTTCGGAACAGTGATCCCCAAGCGGAGAGTTGTGGACTTGGGGATGGTTTTGTGTGGGTTCGGTGCTCAGGGACCATCTTCTTTAGTGTGTGCCTAACGCCGAACGAATCGATATCATCTTTTCAAGCCAAGCTTAACGCTTTGGAGGGCGCTGTCTCGAACGCAGAGGGCAAAGTACTCCTCCAGCGCTAAACCAATCGAATAGGGCATGCCTCAAACAGATCCGCGGGGAAAACGAATCCTGGAAATGGCAGCCAGGACGGCGCTCGTCGTACTAAACTACGGAAATAAGCCGACTTTCCGCCGTATACCGGACGTGACATTCGCCTCGGAGTCCTTAGTACGGAGGATACACAATTGGAAAATATTAGAGGACTAAGCCAGTAGTCATCAGATAACTGATGTTGTCTCCCGACGTCCGTGCTCTCGGCTTTCTACAACTGGATGGAACCTCGGAAGGATGGACGTCGAGAGGTTCGTCGAGGTGCTCACAGCCGGTGAGCCGTTGCAGGGAGCTTCGGAGGGGACGGAAGAACTGGTAGCTCCAAACGTGGTGAAATCTACTATGAGTATCATTACGACTGCTTGCTGCGCTTCTATGCCCCTTCGAAAACCCCCAGTGTACTGGTGGTCAACTGAAATCGCTGAAAAGCGAAAGGAGCGTCACAAGCTTCGACGTGAGGCTCAACGGGCGCGGAACCGTGACGAGGCATGCAACTGGGTGGCAGCATATAAGTCGGCCAGGAAAGGCCTTCGCAAATTGATCAACAATAGAAAGGCTCGCTGCTGGCAAGACCTAGTGGACAATGTGAACAAGTATCCGTGGGGCCTTGGCTACAAGCTAGTTATGCGGAATCTTGGTGCCCTACGGAAGCCTTGTATACATGACGCGGAAAAGATGGACGCGATAGTGCGGGGAGTCCTCCCTGCCCATCCCGTCCGTGTTGACGCTGTCCATGGTGAAACAGCAGTCGAGTGTCCACTCTTCACACAGCCGGAACTGGAGAAGGCAGTCCTTTCATTGAAAGCGAGGAAGGCTCCAGGTCCAGATGGTGTTCCGGCTGAGGTGTTGCGGCTTGTCTACCACCATTGTCCTGACTTGCTGCTCAGCACATTCAACGCTTTCCTACGGGACGAGGTTTTCCCGATACGATGGAAGGTGGCGAGGCTCGTGCTGATCAGCAAGGGGAAGAGAAATCCCGAATCGCCGTCTGCATACCGCCCGTTATGCATGCTAGACACGGCTGGGAAAGTGCTAGAGAAACTCATCAAGGGAAGACTCACTGACGCGATTCGTGCTGTTGAGGACCTATCTCCTCGGCATTACGGCTTTAAAGCAGGACGTTCTACCAATGATGCGATTGCAGAGGTGGTGAATGCGGCCCAAAAGGCAGAGGCATATAGTCGCGCCAAGCGACGGATCGTCCTGTTGGTGACACTCGACGCCAGGAACGCCTTCAACTCCGCTAGATGGGTGGATATTCTAGATACACTGGAAAACTCTTTTCAAGTTCCAGAATATCTAATGCGGCTTTTGAGGAAGTACCCAAGCAACCGAAGCCTGCTCTACGACACGACACAGGGCCAACGAAGGATGGAAATTACATCGGGTGTTGCCCAGGGATCTATCCTTGGTCCGGACCTGTGGAACGTGTCTTACGACAGGCTACTAAGACTGGAGATGCCAGATGAGTCGCGCTTGGTCGGTTATGCGGATGATGTTGCGGCTCTGGTCGCGGCTCTGATGGGTGGACGCACCGTTGAACAGGCGCAACTTAGGCTAGGTATGCTAATGCGCCGAATGAGGGACTGGATGACTGCTCGCGGGCTCAGTCTAGCACTGGAGAAACCCGAAGTGGTCATCTTGACAAAAAATAGAGTCCCTAGAGTAAGGATGATCAGCATTGGAGATATACTAATCGAATCGAAGCCATCGGTGAAGTACTTGGGGGTACTGATAGACTCGAAGATGAGTTTCTCTAAGCAAACCAGGGCAACGGCTGAGAAGGCTGCTTCGGGAATATCGGCTCTGAGACGACTTATGGCCGAACGTTTTTGCTCCCAAATTGAAAAGAGAATCTTTACATTTTCTAAAAGCTCGTATCTAGATTTATAAATGCCATATATATATGCGCAAATTTCACATCAATCGAGCACAAAACAACTTAGTTACAGCCAATTGAAAATTTAACAATCACAACAACAATACGTGATGATGCGGAGATACACGATTGCAAGGGACGTAGACAATACAAATACTTACGAAGTTTGATAAACAATTTAGAAATGGTTTTTAACTTTGATATGCTATCATGAACACTCAAACAATGCGGTCAACATACTGAAAATAAAATGGCGGCGAATTGAAATACATATTAATCATATTTCCGTTTTTCTAACTCAATTTATGGAACCTCGCATAAGATGTCGGACATTTATTTCTTTGTATGAACTGTCTTTGCACATTGTAATTTCTCACTTCACTTTTTGATCGCAGAGATTGTCATTTCCGACATTCGGTCCGCTCTCCCATGTGAACTTGGTTGTGCTTCGGTGTGTACATGGTAATATCATGATGTTATTACTAGTTTTTGTGCAATGCGTTTCTTCCAGCGGTTCTGCGCACCTATTTTATTACAATGGTGCAAGTTTTGATATTCACAGGAGATTTAATGATTTACTACAGCCCGAATTTCATTTCCCTGGTTTCACAAAATGTCGTGTCATTCGACTGGACTTGATGTCAAAAGTCAGATTGTTCTGGCGGGTTGTGCGAAAATTCTTTGGATTTCGAGGAAATTAAGAATAAAAATTAACATTTTTCCATACAGATTGGCTCTTATGATGACACTCTGATATCTGGTAGTCATTTACAGAGCAAGACATTAAATGCCAATTACAATAAAAAAAGTGCCAAATTTTTTCCTTCATTATCTAGAAAACGAAGGAATTTTTGAACAAACACCCAGAACAAAAATGTTTTATTAAATTAAACTCAATTGAATGGCATGAAATTTTTGTGAAACCAGAGAAATATTTGTATCGCAAAATCCTTCTGGCAGAAGCATTCTCCTGCTATTTCGACTTGTTGTCTCATTTATATCGCAAAATAGTTGTTTGATCCAGACTGATTTTGAATTAAATATCTTAATCTCATTTTTGGATGTTCGAAATTTCCGAGCAGAAACGGATAAATAGACATGGGAAGACTGCCCAACCATTAGTGTAAACTTAAGTATGCCAATTCTTGCTTTGTTTGTATACGGCCCATTTACTTTGAAAAGCAAATAACAACTAAGTTTCCTTTAGCGAATAAAAGATCAGTAATCTTTGTTTCCTCGGTGTATTTGAATTTGAGAAAGATAGTAAAAGGAAAATTTTTAAATAAAATACTTGCGAACTTTAGCAACAGTACACCTAAAATAAGGGTAGGACTTTGTGGTGAATTGGTCATCGAAATCATTTACAGATGAACAATTAAGACTTTTGAACAAAGGCTTAAATTGTGCGATCAGTGACAAGTAGATACCAAAGGAAGACATTGTAATAGACGTGGAATCCGCCATCAAATATCTGCCCATAGAAAGAAAACAAGTCATCAAGGAAGAAACTATTAGTTCGATAGTCAGGAGCAACGAAAGGAAGATGGCAAAGGAGCTGAAGCAAAAACCGGTTGTCTACCTAAAAGCCGACAAGGAGAATAAGGTAGTTATAATGGGTAAGACCAAATATGATGAATTGGTGTTAGAAAAATTAAATAATGGAGATTACCATGAACTAAGGAAGAACTCTATACCGGACTCCATAAAAAAATGTGGAAGAGGCGCTGACCGACTGCCAAGAAGCCATTCCGAGTAAAATCACGTTAAGGGTCCTGTACTTCCTCGGATAAATCGCCTCCCGAAAATTTACAAATCAGGCAATGAAATACGTGAAATTATAATTTTCGCGGAGGCCCCAATAAGTAAGATTGCGAAATGGTTCGTAGAAGAATGTAAAAAGTACCATGAACCTCGAAGCAGCCACTCAGTAAAAAAACAGGACAGAATTAATCAACATGCTAAGGAAAGTTAACCATATTGAAGCTGACGAAATGTTGGTTTCTCTGGACGTGAAGGCCCTTTTTCCAAGCGTCCCAGTAAAGCAAGCATTGGCCTTGTTCGAGGACTGGTTGACAAACCAGACAACAACGGAGACGGATTCGATCATTTTATAAATTAGCGACTCTTTGTATGGCTGAAACCTACTTCACCTTCAGAGGAAAGTTCTTCAAGCAGTCTCCCCTCTTAAGTGAAATCTTCATCGGATGGGTGGAACAAAGGATTGCAGAGGAGCACGTTCTTCCAAGGGTATGGATACGGTATTTCGATGACGTTTTCGCTATAGTGAAAAAAGATAAGTTGAAGAGACTCTAGGGAAGATAAACAATATACACAAGAACATCACCTTCACAATGGAAGTGGAGAGGGAGAATTAAACACCGTTTTTCGATTTAAAAATAATCAGAAAAAATAATATGTTAGAATTCGATATTTTCAGAAAACCCATGAAAACACGGAGGGCGATACCAGCAACATCCCACCACTCGCATCGGACAAACACAGCTGGATATACAGGATGCTGACTACCCCGCTAACGAGGCAACGCTATGACCATGAGAAGGCATTTATATTGGAGACAGTGAAAAAGAACGGCTACATAGAAGACGAGATACTTTCAATATCAAGAAAGATGAAGAGAAGAATTAAATCGATTCTAAAGAAAGCCGAGATAACAGCTGTACCCACGAGCCAGAAGTTTAAAATGGTATCCAGACTAAGCACACCCAAAGATAAGAAGGAAAAGGAGGAAAAATGCGGCATATACGAGTATACAATCACCTGCCAAACATACCAGAAAAAAATACGTTAGACAAACAAAGCAACCCGCGAAAACTAGATATAACGAGCACATCAAGGAGGCAGAGAAGTTGAAATCGAAAAAAGCATCCAGTGATACCGCCAAATCAGCCGTCGCTAAGCTTATAATGGAAAGCAACCACGTAATCGATTGGGAGGATCTGGAGGTAGTACAAGAAGTACCGGATACAAGAAAACTGGACGGAAGCATATTTGCGTTTTTTTTGGAAAAATACTAAATGAATAAAAAATATCAGTGATTAAAATTCTAATGAAAGTTTAGAGAAAAACGCACATACATTTTTGCTATCATCGATTCTGGTCGGAATTAATAAGCAAGAGCGTTTTAATAACACCAAATCCATTGAAGATGAGAGTAACTTTCTATCAAAATGATAATGTGAACAACAAATTCAAGAGCAAATAAAAGGAAATATCTTTGAAATCCTTATTTTAACAATAGTACCATGATTCTCTTTGTATCGATATTTGTTCTTTCAACACAATTTAAAGCATTTGAAAACTTAGTTCCATCTGTAAAATTATTTTTATTTCACTAATTTTTATTTTTAACATATATTTCTTTTTGGGAAATACTTGTAAAAACCTAAGAAGTGAATAAGTAGCCCCTGAAATATTGGTATATATAAAGAAAATTAAATAAAAAATAGTGCAAGTTTAATTAGTTGAAATTTTTCACAGTAAAAAATGAATCAGTGTCTTTGCTCTCTGAACTAAAGCTTTATCCACAAAACGAATTAAATGATTGACTGATAATTATTAAAAAGAAAGGTCGAAATGTGATCTTACATAAAAAATAGAAAGTATAATGATTGAATAACAGAAAATAAAATCAAGTGAAGTAAAGAAAACTCTCAATATATTTCTACCTTTAAATTTTAAATATGTCTAGTTAATCAAATCAATTTTTATAAAAGACTTGTAATGTAATGAACTCATGCAGCAATCATAAAAACACGTCACTTTTATTATCGAATTTAATTTGGTTAAAAAAATTAAATTAACTTATTTCAAATAAATCAAATTATTAATTACTCACTTTTAATATTTTTCCACGATACTGCGATAAATCACCCAATTTCTTTAATTTAATCTCATAGCTTTGACCCTGATTTAAGTAGGTAAGAGTCTCCTCGTTATTCTTAGTTGCGATGGATGTAGCAGCTGCCAACACGTATTGAAATCTGCCAGGGTTAAGACATCTTATATGAGTTTAAAAAATTATACGCAAAAAGATTTTTTTTAACTAAAACTTACTTGAATTCATCGAAACAGCCATCGCCCAAAGGAATATCCGATTGGCTAGGACTATTACGTGCTACAAAAGAAATAAAAAAGAATAATGCTTACTATCTTTCACACATACAATGGTCAAATGTTTTGTGTAAATAAAAATCAATAAAATTTACCACTATTGGTTTCGCTGCACCCACCGCCAATACTTTTCTGTGTTTGTAGATTTGGCGGTGGATGATGCTGCTGTTGTTGTTGTTGTTGATGATATCCGCCGGACGAATTACGATTAACACATTGAAGTGATGTCGATGGCTGTTGATCAATTATTTGGTCACTTGGTTTATTTTGTGATAAGTTACCAAGCTTTAGTGCTCCAATTATATTGTGAGCAGTTGCATTAACATTTCCTTTATCTTCAATGTTTAAATTATTTGGTGCTTTTCCATTAGACGCTTGATCATTTTTACCATTATCATCATTAAGAATGTTCTTATTTCCATTATTTTGATTGTTTGCATTGGTGATACCATTCTGTTGCTGTTGTTGAGCATTTTGTTGCTGTGCTAATCGTTTAGCTTTTTGCTCATCACCATTAGGCGATGGAATTTCTTGCTTTAATACCGTCAATTCCGAGGAGAGAGATAGAAAAGCTTCACTAGAAGAAATAATAGAAGCACATTCAGCAGTTATTCTTTATGATGAGAATTTTAGCAGGTTGACCATATATTTAGTAGGAGTATGTTAACTTCGATATAAACCAGTTTGCACTAGTCACATGAGAAAATCGTTACCGGTGAAAAAAATTTGGATCTAATTAATATTTACTTAGCTAATGTGGATCATGAGGATTTTTTTATTGTTATGAGATGTTCTAACAATGCAATGAAATTGTATTTTTAAGCACTAATTTACACATTTCTTTAAATATTTGTGGATAACTCCGGATTATTGAATTTTAAAATTATTAAGTATTGACGTATTTTTCGGAAAATGTTCATGCATAAATGTTGAATGAAGCTTGCTACTAGCTCAGCTCTTTTAAAGCGTGATCAAATTGATGTTCAACATACTTGTTTAAATATCCATTATTTCCGAAATCATTGTTCAAATCGAAGTCGATATCATCTGTCCAACTATTTCTTCCTGCAAAAGAGAAATATATATAAAATTTATACAGGTTTGTTTGAAATATAAGAACAAATTCTAGATGATGGAAAGATTTTAGAGCAGATAAGATTGGGATTACATTGGGGGCACGAGCAGGATTGTACGTATACTCAATCATTTAAGTCAAATAATATGCGTTTTCAATAACTAAAAGTATTTAGATTTTAAGTAATTTTAACTGGTACCTTTAAATTTCAAGATAATTTGTGGACTGATACAAAGAATCAGTGATTTTGCCTTATGCTATTCAATTTGTCTATCTTCTATCCCTTCGTTAAAATAAAATAGGTAAATTTTTATTGCTGTGTAAACCCAATCCTATTGAAAGAACTGCATCCCATTTGAACAAGCGAGCGAAGCCAAACCAATCGGAATATTACGTAAGCGCTAAGAGAATTGGATTGGGTCTGAGATTAGATATTTTCAAGGAGCACCGAATTAGGGAACGTGGTCTTTAAATTATTGAAGACATAGATGGTGAAGCCTGGTCTTTACCAGTTTGCACAGCTGGTCTACTGGTAGTGGTTTTCGATATAAAACACAATTTTCACTAGTTGAAATTTATTTTTCAACGTTACAAATATCACCTTAAAAGTTAATAATGAGTCCATCCGTCGATGATGCGCGAATTAATTTTGAAAAAATGGTTTAATTCGACTCTTCCAAAATTCATCTTCTCCCTATTGTATTCAAATTTCTACCCACGAGCTGCTTCTTAAGCCGGAGATAGAGACGTTAGTTGCAGGAGAGTCAGGTCTGGAGAGTAGGGTGGGCGTTCGAGCAATCCAAAACCCGCTTCTCAAATGCAGCCATCACAACTTCGGCTTTGTGTCCTGGTGTGTTGTACTGGCAAATCAGCACTCTAGTGCCAAATTTGTCCTACCTTTTATCTTTTAGAACTGCCCACAATCTCTTAATTTCGTATTCATAGTAAAACCCTTTAATAGTCGTTTGCTTTTTCACGTAATCCGCCATAACCATTCGCATGATGTTTCAAAAACGGATAACATGTGCTTTGCGCATGTTATCCGTTTTTGCAACTTTGATTTTTTGTGGAGAACTTTGGTTTTTTGCGGATATCCTTCTCGGAATCAAAATTATGGATCATGATAACGGGTTTTCAGAGTATTGGTTTTTATAGTATTGGTTTGTTTAAAGTAATGCAGTATCTTAAGGCATTGAAACCCTATCGTCGAGATACGTAAGGACAGCTAGTTTTTATAAACTCAGAGATTTTTTTACGGCGTCGTATTATTTTTTTTATCTCTCTAATCTAATTGAACTAGACTAGCAATAAAAGAGTACTTCACAGCATTTTGTGTGCCCCCTTATACTGTAGTAATCGAACACCGCGCCTATGCAAACTGCTCGAGGGACCTTTACGAAAAAAACCATTTCATTATAATAATAACGCAACAAGTGCGGAATAATTTGATACGCAACTTATTAATATTATTATTACTAACCCGAGATGAATCCCGTCACTATCACCGCTATCATTATCGATCAAAAGTTTTTCCGAAAAAAAAGAAAAAATAACAAAACTTACAAATAAAAATTGATAATGGCAACACCATTGCGACACAATTTAGCGAAGCAATTGCTTGATTGTCGCGACAAGAATCTGTCGTTACCGCCATGAAAAGGCTCGTCAAGGGAGGCGGGAAAGAGAATGGATAATGAACTAAACGACTGGTTGACGACGGCAACGGATTGGTTGCTCTATATTTTGTATGTGTGTCGAGCGTCAATTATTCGTGCGGTACGCGACTGCAAACATTTGTTGAGACTAGTTTTTATTTGAGGAAAAGGAAAAAAACAAAAATAATTTACATTTCAACAGTATACAAGTTTTGTTTTGAATAATTACCCGAATATATCTGAGAAAATGACAAAAAGCACTATTATTTTCGGCTCAAGCCGCGGGGAAAATTTCAAATTTATGGTACGGCAAAAGGGCGCAATATGCGAGTTGCAAACATAAGTTTTCGTTTAGCCCTCAGTCGAAATAAAGTGAATAGCATACCAAACTAACAAACAAACCCTTGTTTATTTCAATACCAGCATCAATTTATCATTTTACTTACTGTGTTTTTATTCGATTTCAAGTGAATTTAATTTTTTTTTTGTTGTGGTTGTCTACAGTGATTTGTGAATAACCATGAATATAATAATTATCCTTTGAATATGTCATAGATTGCAAATTTATTCGCTCTAATTGGATACTGGCGGAAGCTTCATTGGCATTGAAGGTAAATGGTAGACTTAGTAATAGAAAAATCGTTTGAAATTTTTTGAAAATCTTCAAATCGTGTTGAAAACTTATTAAATAAGCGATTTATAACTAGCTCGTATTTGCAATAATCACTTTCTTTTAAGCTATTTTCTCTTTAGTTTAAAGTTGGGATGTGAACTAATTTTTTCTTTTGAAATTGTTGTAAAAATAATTTTAACTTGGTCGTAAATGAAATGACATTTATAAACATATCATAAATAAATAATCCATTTCCTTGTCATGATAAATGTCAACTGAGATGAGCCATTTCTTTAGTATTCGGAATTCATTGAGATTGTTTTAAATATTTAAAAAATGCACAATCTCATCCAATAAATTATGGAATCGGCTTAACTCACTCTTATCTTATATCAATGAAATCAATTTCGATTTCTTGTAAGAAATTGATGAATTGGCGGTGATTTAATGCTCATTCTTGAATAAAATTAACCACTTTTGTTACGACCGACATAAAAGGTGTAGTAATCGAGTAGTCACACAAGCAAACTGCTCGAAAACCTTCCTATCTCCTATTCAAAATGTTAATGGCAGCGTTAGAAATTGATTATTTCCATTCATAATCGTCATTTGTAAAATAGTTTTCTTTCTTATTATTATAAATGTAACTTTATATCAATTTTCCTCTAAATTAAAATTAGACGTTTCCCTTTAATTTTTCCTAAAAAAATTTTTAAATCTGCTAATTAAAATTTTGAACGTTGGAACACTGATTTAGTGCAACCCAACGGTGTGTTACATTACCGAAGGAAAGCTAACTAGGCTGAGCTCAGCTGATGCGATTTACCGTATACACGGGATGAGAAAGAGGAAAGACAAGTTTTGGTGACGGATCGGGGAGTCGACTTACGGCCGCGACACGGCGAGCACGCGGAGAATCGCGCCGGCAACGAATAAAGATAAAATATAATTTGTCGGGAGTTTTTTGTTCGTTCCAAAACAATCCAATTCGTATCAAAAATAAAATTTTGCGGTAGTTGAGAAAAAAGAAGAAAAGTACGGGTGTACTAGCCATTAGCAAATAATTAACGAATTTTCCCGCTTCGCGAAGTGATAGTCAGAAATCTTCTCGGATCTTCATGTTTCAGTGGTAGAGCAATCGCTCAAATATATATAAGATTGAAGTAATCCAGATGATGAAGTGCGAAAGCAAACATACGGGAAGATTTAGTGCAGATACCTATGGAAGCAAGCGTGTCGGTCGGTTGTAAAAAATGAAAAAAGAACAATATCGTTCAGTGATTTTTGGAAGGGAAAATTTGCAGCGAAATCAAAGATCGCTTGGATGCTGTGTACGGTGACTCTTCTCCTTCGATGGCGACTGTCCAGAATTGGTTTGTTCGTGGCCGCACGTCAGTTTTTGATGAGCCACGCCCAGGTGCACCGTAAACGGCTGCTATGGAGGAAAACGTTAAAAAAAATCCACGCTCTCGTGTTGGCAGACCGTCGATTGAAGGTTCGCGAGATAGCTGAGACTGTGGGCATCGCTGAAGGAATGGTGCAGCATATTCTACACGAAGAACTGGGCATAAGAAAGCTGTCGGCGTGATGGGTGCCGCGTTTGCTCACAACGGAAAACAAACGCAACCGTGAGACCACATCGGCGACGTGTTTGGCGCTGTTTCAGCGCAATCCGGCGGAGTTCTTGCGTCGTTTCGTGACCGTCGACGAAACATGGATTCCCTGGTACACACCAGAGACCAAGGAACAGTCGAAACAGTGGACTTCACCCGGCGAACGTGCTCCGAAAACGGCGAAGACTGTTCGATCGGCCGAAAAGGTGATGGCCAACGTTTTCTGGTATTCACAAGGTGTGATCCAAATCGATTACCTCGAGAAAGGTAAATCAATCACGGGGCGCTACTATGCGGACTTATTGGGCCGATTTGACGTCGAATTGAAGAAAAGGCGGCTCCGCTTGGCAAAGAAAAAAGTGCTGTTCCATCACGACAACGCGCCGGCTTACACCTCCGCCGTCGCCATGGCCAAATTGGTCGAATTGCGCTACGAATTGCTGCCCCATCCACCGTACTCTCCAGATTTGGCCCCCTGTGACTACTTTTTGTTTCCAAACCTGAACAAATCTCTCGCCGGGAATAGATTTGGGTCGAATGAGGAGGTCATCGCCGCCACGGAGGCCTATTTTGCAGCCCTCGAGAAAATGTATTTTTTTGGACGGGTTGAAAAAGTTAGAGCATTGCTGGGCCAAGTGTATCGAGCTTGAAGGAGATTATGTGGAAAAATAAATTGCCACCTTTCCAACATTTTCGTTTTTCTTCTGTAAGCTAAGTACTTGTTGAATGACCCTCGTAATTTCGCTTGCGGCATTCGAGGAAACGAACGAAGGAATAAACTTTTGATTGCAGAAATACCACGCAAATTTGATTTCATAACGACTTCGTGTTTTGGTGTGTACGGAGGAGGAAAGCGGCAATATTTGTGTGTTGCATCTTCAATGGCAACAAGATAAAAGTGGTTGAAGCGGTTTGTGGTGATGCGCTCGGAAGTTAATACAATTATTCTTGATTTAGCTTCTAATTGCAATCATTTAAGCAAGGAATGTATAGATTTGGCGCAATACGTAGTAGCTTACAGTTTTAGGGGTTTATTACATAATTATAGAATGCTAGTCTAATAAACATGTAATGTGACGCCTACGCCCGGGAATCGAAGTGATTCCGATCCCGAACCCTTGCAACCGGCCAGATGGATATGTCCTCGAAGTGCCAGCGGACTTCATCTGTCGGGCGGATATCGTTGCGCAGAAAATATTTTTTTTTCTGTCCAAATATTTAGATCTGTGGATATAAATATTCGAAATATAGAATTAATCCAAACCCCGGCACATTTCGAGACATAGCCATCTGGAAATGCCCCTCCACCGTGGCCATCGAGAAAACTATGCCACTGGCGACAACTGGAGAGGTACATTGCCGCCATATGACGTGCCATTCCACACACAGCTGTTTTGTCCGATGTGACAACGGGATGATTTTGACAGCCACATGGAGGCGAAGGAGAGACCAAAGAACTTTTTGTGGTGATCGATGGTTCGGATCGTGTTTTGTGCTGTCTAGAACATTTCAAGTGCTTTTCTGCCTCTTAACGTGCTTTCGTTGACGATCGTTTGTGTGTAGGATTCGGTCGGAGCGAGGCGTACTCAAGAGGGCTGCAAGTGGAACATCAAACACTTGAGAAATTCACCGGAGCATTGCCTCAGGCTGGAGCATGAAGCTCTGTCAAGGTCGGAAAGAAGATCAACAGGCAAATTATGAAAGAGGTTAGTTTAGTTAATAAAGAATTAGAAAGGTTAGCAATATTTTGTCTGGTCTGCAGCGGAAGGCAGTGTGAACTGTACCGGAACCAGTAGACGTTGATTTGACGAGCAGCTTGGATTCAGTCGATAGGTTATCTCACTCAATAAAAAGCCAAAGTGGATCGGTATTGAACGGAATTGACGACAGGCAATTGTTCACAGAACTTGACGCCAAAAGTGGGGACTTAATCCGCGAGTGGAATAATGTCCTGCGAATTCATCGCTCAAGCAAAGACAGTATTAGTTCACAATTACCCGCACGTGCAACTCGCCTGCTCAACAGGTCCCGCGTGCAACAGAGCACGCTCAGCAATACCGGGTCAAATAGTCCTAGATCAATAGATAGTCTTCCCCACAAACATCTCCGTTCATCGCTGACGGGCAAGGATATAGTCAGCTCGTCAGACGATCTCCTGTTTATAGATAAATCTTTTGGAATGCAATGATTCAAGATGTCCAATATTTTAAGAAACAGTTGACACGTCTCCGAAGGATTTTACAAGATTCTGAAACTCTCAACCCATTCGAGCAGAGTAATGGGAAATTATTCGCATCTTGTGAATTGGACAGTAGTGGTCAATTGACCGCTGATGATAAGGACACAAGTAGCCTGGCTTCGTCAATAGCCGATGATCCTAGGCAGGAGTTAGCCGATCTACGAAGACAGGTTGTTTACCTTCAGGTATTTGCACGTCGTTTATTTTATTTTTTTATTTTATTCAGAAATAAGTTACTGAATGAAAATAAACAATTATTCCTCCAATACCGTATTTCTGAAAATAATGCATATCGTAAACAACATTCTTTAGTACATTTATCAATAATAGCAATTAGTAATTAATTCGATTTGAATCGTACATTTACGTTTGATTCCATGTTTGGTTTACTTAAGGTAATTCCATTATTTTCTACTAAATAATGTTTACTAATTGATGTTTCAATGTATGGATCTTAGTCTCCAAAAAAAAAAAAAAAAAAAAAACACACAAGAAAACGCAAACAAACGAATTGGGTAATTTTACACTTTTCTATTTCTATATTCCACCGCTTGTCCATAATAATGAGTACAGTAAAAGATGATAATACAAAATAACTCTTAGCGTAATAATTTTTGTAAGAAAATGCGTTAGCTAAATCGGACGTTAGTTGAACGATATGAATGATGCGGTCCTGATTTCTATCTAGAACATATGATAGTTTTTTTTATAGTTTTCACGTCATTCCTACTTTTAAATCTTTGTGTACGTTGGACAGTGTGCTTTATATCGTTAAAAATATTGCAAGAAATGGAGGGATTGCTTTTTGTCGCAGAGAATGGAAAATCGAATATTTTTTTTCTCACCCCCAATTATTCATGGTTAGTTCAATCGTTTCCAGTAACATTCCCATTAACTTCAAGCAGCGACTGATTGTGAATCAAATCCTCAATTTTAAAACACTATTTCAATAAAAAAACAAACATTTCAAAGGCATTAAACATTAAAGTAACTGATAAACAATAATAATAAACTGGCTTGTAAATATTTTGTACTCCCCAAATGATTGTTAAAGATCACGCTCAAATATTGTTACACCGCTTCGTATTTTTATATAATATTCAAAGTTAAACGCCGTACAAGGGGAATGAAAAATGGTAAAAGAAGTGGAAAATCCCAGATAAAAAGCAATAAAAAAAAATAAAATCGATTCTTCCGTTTTTTCGATACAAAATCTCTTGCATCGCTTCCTGATTTGTTATTAATTATTGTATACGTAGATAAGCCATCTTTGCTGCTTCCATTTCGCTTCTTGATTTTGACGCACGATTAGATTCGTCACTAATGCGTACTTGCACCACTTAGAAATATTTAATTTACGAAATTGTTGAGAAAACAAAATTTAAATTATTTGAAACCAAACAAGAACAATCAATATTAAATCCACCTAGAAAAATTAAAAATAAATGTTTAATTTGGCGGTTTATTGTAAAACGAAAAATTTGTTTGTGTTCGCAAATTTATATTCAAAAATAATAAAAGGTGAAACATAAACTAAGAAACAAGTTGTTAGCGGTTTACCTTAGTATGTAATTGTCTTTAAAAATAATTATTATAACTATTATCATTATTATTATTATTAAATTATCGCTCGATTCTTGCAAAAACACTTTAAATACGTATTAAGGAAATTATACTTTATGTTCCGTTTCTTGAAATAAATGTTAAAAATGAATTGCTAGTTTAACTAACGACTTTCCTTTTCAGTGACTCGTTCTTTTTCAGGGGGAACAGAGAGTGTAAGGTAGGTATGCCGTCGCGAGGGTAGGGTTTCGACAAATCCGCTGAGGTCGGTTTCGCGTCGCGCGGTACGCGGTACCTTTGATTGTTTTGTCGTTTATTTAGAGTAGGTTTCGTCGGGTTAATTTAAAGTAGCATACTTTTCGGTACCGCGTCGGAAATTCGGGAACGCGAAACGAAAATTAGATTTTTGTACTTTGACTGGTAATGGAAGAAAAATACGGAGTAACGTAAAGTAGGTTTCTTCTCCGTATGATTTTGTCTTCTTTTGATAACGCGTTTTGAAAACGGGCAAGTTCAGGTGGCTGAAAATATTGTAATTGAGCGTAACCCATTCGGAGACCCGCGACCGAAATCCTCTCCGAACTAGCTGGCCGACAAGCAGCCACCGCGTGAATGGGTTACGGTGCACGGATTGGTTGACCTGTTGGTACCATCCGTTGGCACTACTCAGACTTAACGTCTAGAACCGATGAGAGGTCGGTTCCGCGTTCGAGCTGAAAACTAGAAAATCATTACAAACATTTTATCTCTCGTCGAAAATTTTTGAAAGTGAACAATCCCAAATTTATTTAAACAGTCAAGTGATCGTGAGGAAACTCTTGCTCCGGCGAGGTTATATAGCAAAACGGTTGTCTTGATTTTTTTTGTGGCAGCGCTAAGACGGAATATCAGGAAACCGGGCTGAATTGCCGGTGAGATACTTAGCCGAATATTTCGGTCAAAAACTATTGGTCCGCGTATCACCTTACAACTAATTATGTGCAAAACCTATTGAATAAAACGTGCGGTTGTAACTTGGAATCAACATCAAAAGAGAACGTTAGAAAAGGAGAAGATAGAACTATAGTAGCAGTTTTCTTTTGTTCCGAAACGCATGTCTAGTCTGTTTAGCTACGAATCCTAGTCTGACAACAAAAGCATGAAGAGTATTGCTGAAAGACCGCTATCTCGGTTTTGGCCTATTGGATAAAGCCTGTTTTTTTTTTTCAAACTATCAAACCCGGCTAGGAAAATCTAAACATTTCCGTGCCAAACATAAAAAAAGTCGGAGTTTTTCGTGAATATGAGCCTATTATAAGTATTTTCAAATACGGTATTAATCACACAATGAACGAAAATAGTCACTTAAATATTAATTTAATTTATTGCCAAATTGACTTCCGAGCAGAATTAAATGTTAAAGTGTCAGGCGTCACCACATCACCAGCGCGCGTCCGACGAGGATGATGGTGGATACCCTTTTGATTTTCTCTTAGTTTTGCATGATTATTTATCTGGAAATTCAATTATGGTGGTCCAAAAATGATATGTGTGTCTTCCAAGATAATTATCCCTATTTTAATAAACCAATACTAAATGACTAGAGAAACGTGAAAAATCGTAACGAACGAAGTAAAATTTAATGTTACCTTTTGTATTGAACCGAATTAAAATTAATGTTACCTTTTGTATTGAACGAAAAAAACGTGTCTATTTCATCATTATAAGCACAAGGAAGAATTGAGGGGAAGCTTATCTTTACTATTTATCTATTTAAATATATTGCCCAAAAACGTAAATTTACCAGAATACTTGCACAGAACCGAGAAATAAAGAAATGTTGAATTAAACGTAAATCGTCGGTTTTCCTTTTCATCAGACCTGACCTCAGTAGCCATCGGGCGCGTTCCTCCGTTTTTAGTTGTTTAACAGGGGCTCTTGCCGGGTAGAGTGGCCTTCCGCTCGCGTGCCCATTTATGATATAGGGTTATGTGATTTCATTACATAACGCTATAGAATAAATCGGTTACGTTTGCATTTCTCATTTGAGGGAAAGTCATACAAAGTGCTTTTGTTTGAGTTTTTCACTCAAATGGGAAATGCATGGCCACGTCTTGATCCAGTTGGGAGGGTGCCAGGGGGCACCGCCTCCATTTGGATGCCCTACTCTTATTTGTGGGCCATAAGAATCGTCGGTATCGACGAAGTCCCCCTGTCTTCCCCAGTTCCAGTTTGTCCTTTGCGTCAGCAATTTCCGACCCTTAGTTGGTTACCTCCTTTTGGACTTCGGTCGACATTTATTTGACCCCAGAAATTTTTGGATGCGAAAATCTTTTGTAGTGGATCCTTGTGCAGGGGGAAAGAACCCGCCCCACGACACCGCAACGCTAGCCTACCAACGCATACAAGGCCAATCTCAGCGGATTCCAACATCCTCTTCCGCAGAAGCAGCAGACCATCGGTGCAGTCCTTTATGGACATTTGCTTATATCTACTATCACAACAAGTGCTTAAGTTCTAGAATTTTTTTAACACAGTATTTCTTAACGTCTAATGCTATGCACATGCTTTTTCTAGAATACTGCTTACTAGATCACTTATTGTTTTAGCAGCCCGACAATTTTTCCTGTAAAACTGGGGCATCCATCGGTTGTTATGATTTATGTTATGATTCTGCAAAGCTACTTGAAGCGCCACAAAAAGTCTTCGTCAGTGGTCGTACTTTTCATAGGATACGCAGAAAGTAAATAATTCTTCGATTATTTCAATTCGAGTGTTTATTCCTCGAATAAAAATTAACAATTGACTAGTGTCTGTTACATCACATCTAATACAAATGAATAATAGTCCAACGTTTCAGCTTTAATTTTAATTGGTCACGTAAATTGTTTGCTATGTTACCAGTACGCCTAACAAGTGTTCACCTTGAAAGGTTATTTTTTTTAATATTGCCATTTTATCTGGAAGTAACACTTCAGCAATTTCTAACAAGCAGTCTTTAACTAACTCTCCGCCCGAAAAAGGTTTCAATTGTTTTTTAAGTTTATGCGCAGTCATATAACTAGCTTTTGTCAAAGCTTTATTTGAATAAGAAAAGCTTGACAATGTATTGTACTTTCATGTTTATTTAAGCCTGTTTCAGTTTTTCAGCTTCAGCACGCAAAATTTTGGGTGAAAAAAATTTATATTTATTTGAATGGTTTGTGGAAAAATGTCTTTTTAAATTATACTCTTTAAAAACTGAGACATTTTCATTGCATACTAGTCATACTGCTTTGCCATGCATGCTTATGAACAGATATTTACAGGTCCAATTTTCGTTAAAACTGCGGCACTCCGTATCAACTTTCCTTTTTTTAATTCACTCATTTTAGGTTGAAGAGTAAAACAAAATAAGCACTTTCACAGCTAGGTAAATTTTATGAATATTTGTAAATAAAATTACGACAATGTTTGTTATTTCTGCTTGAAAATAAGAATTCTTATTATGGAACAATGAAAACCCGAAAGCTTCGGAACTTACTAAATTACTCCCAGCAGTATAAATATTTCAATTTTAGTCCTTTTTAAGCCTGCTTACAGAATTGTAGTTTCGGTTTCCTAAGCAAAGTTTTTTCAAAATTAGAAACTACCTTTCAGTTTCCAAACCAGATTTTTTTTATTTTTATGAATTAGGAATACCAATCCAGACTAGCAAATTCTCTGATTTCATATAAAATACCATATTTGTTACGCACGTTCTTTTTCATCCAGAAAAGCCCTGAATTTCATTTCAAAACAAGCCCAGAATTTTTTGTGATCCATATAGGAGAAATTAATAACCAAATTTAGAGTGCAGATATTGCGTCTATTTTTACATTCAAAATAAAAATTTGGTTGAGAAACGTTAAATGAGGAATATGACAGATTACAAATTTTGAAACCGACGTCTGCGACCATTCAAAGGTTTCCAAATAAACAGTTCTGATTAGAGCAAAAAGCTTTTACAGGACGAAAATTTGAAGAATGTGCCCAGTCAAAATTCACTTCACAAAAAACTACAATAATTTGTATAAGCACGAAAATTTTGTCGCGGTTCTGGTTCAGAGTGAGACGACATCACTCAAATAAGGGATAAGAACACGCCAATCAAAAAGCTATTTTTACATTAACTTTCGGTTCCGATTCTGTTCCTTCCAGAGGAGACAAATTTCATACCAAAAATTAAGCTGAAAAAAAAATTGCATGTCAATGGCATGTCCATGGTGAGAGCGTGGCTTCGTCTGTCCGAAATCACAAAAACTGAGTACAAAGACGACAGTTCATCATAAGACCCAGCAGAGCAAACTAATCCTCAAGAATTAGTATAATTGGAGGAAGAAAACATTGAAAGCCAAATATCCGACGTCTGGATTGAGAGATCTCGGTGGTCATTCAGCATTCCTATAAACAAAATGATTACAAAAAGGGCAATATATGTTGATGTTAAGCAAGCATACGACAGTATTGATTGTAACCTACTGTACCAAATAATGCTTTGCTTTGGTATCCTAGCCAAATTAGTCCATCGTACCAAAATGACACTGATGCCGACAACCTCCCAAGTCTGCACCAATAACCAACTCACTGACGGCTTTGACTCAAATATCGGACTAAAGCAGGTAGATGAGTTGGCCCCATTGCTATTCAATTTGACTCTGGAATAAGTCATCAGAAAATTACACGTCGAAACAAGAGGTACGTTATTATACAAGTCAAGCCAAGCGGAAGCTTATGCGGACGACATTAATCGTTTGTCACGGTCGTTAACAACTGCCAAAGAACACTTCCTGGAACTCGACAGTGAAGCAAAACTTGTAGGGCTACAAATTAATGAGAATAAAATAAAGTTCATGACGCAATCGAGGAAAAATATCTCAGATTCCCAAAATATCACACTTGGTGAAAACAGTATCGAAAATGTGAGCGAATTCGTAATTTAGGCGGCAAAATAACGAGAACCGCTAATGAAAGAAACGAAATACGCCGAAGAATACAGCTCGCAAATGAAATATTTTATTCAGTTTTGACGATCTTGAGTAACCAGCTACATACACAGGGAAACAAAGCTCCAAGTATACAAATCTGTGATAAGACCTGTGCTATGCTATGGGTATGAAACATGGACTCTAACCCAAGCATCCAAAAACAGACGAGAGATGCAGATCTGCTTTCGTGGAATATCCCCGAGTAAACTTCAAACCGATTTTCCACTCTCCATAAGAGTTTCGACCGCATAGTCGCAATTTAAGAAAAGTGCATTAAATTGGGAAGAGAATGCGACAGAGGCCGTTATCGTCGGTGTTGGTTTACGTAAGTTGTCTGCGGCATTTTCAAATTTATGATGAAAATTCCAACTATTCATGTTGGCTCAGTGTGGGATATTGCAACTCGTCAAATTGGACACAAAGCGTACACAAATTCAACGAATCGGCCGTGTTCAAGGTCAACCAATCATCGATAGATACCTGAAAGGCGCTATTGCTAAAAATAAAATTCAAACCGGAATTGTGACAAATTAGTTCTGCTTGGAAGAAAAGTGTAGAAAAATGGCAGACAGTGAAATGGAGAAAAATTTTATCCAAACCTTTGGTGAAAGAAAATTGTCGGCAACCTGTTACAGTGATTACCCAATGGGGAGGGCAGAGTGATGAATAGTGAATAAAAGGAAAAATAAATCGAAAAATAAAACTATTCAAGTTTGTAGGGAGGAAGAAACTAAACTAAAAAGAACTTTTTACTTGTGAAATCGATCAAGAGGGATGATCAAGAGGGATTTTTGATTGGAAGCAGTTCTTATCTATAACGTTTTAATGAAGAAAATCGATAACGAAGGATCCATCAAAATCAACTGGGATAAACTGAAGTGATAGATTTAGTTAATTTTGATTAGACGAAATCAAGTTGAATATAATCTTCTATATTTTCATACTTCATGTGTAGAATTAATATATTTTGGTAAACCTTTATAATTTCTTTATTTTAAAACAATTAAAAATACAAATTAGAGCTCGAAACAGTCAAATAAATTCTGTTCGTTCTTGTAAAAGTGAACATCAATAATTATTGTTCAATTAAAAATTATATTTTCAAAAGCTGTGTAGTAGTCGAGCAGTCGCCTAAGCAAGCTGCTCGAAAACCTTCATAACATTTATCCAAAATTTTAATTGCAGATTTGAAAAATTTAATTACTTCCTTTCATAGTTATAAATGATAAAATGTTTTTTTTATTTTTATTAAATGTAAATTTTATATCATTTTTTTTCTATATTAAATTTAAACTTTTCTTTCTTATTCTATTCTTTATGATATTTATCTTTTTATAATTATTTAAAATGTTTTCATTTTTTTCCTTCTGTTAATTTTAAAATTCAAATCTGCAAATTAAAATTTCGGACATGAGAACACTGAAATCATCCAGCCATCCACGGATTGCACTGCGAATGCAATCTAACTTGGCTGAGCTAGAAGCTTGGGAATTTACCGTTTCGACACCGAGAAGTGGACGATGGACAACCAAAGAGGAGTTTGCTTTGAATCGCCACAGCGATCACCGGGAGTCTGCTTGGAATCGCCACAGCGACCACCGAGGAGTCGCAACGAGAGTGTCGTGCGTGATTATTGACTGCGGATAATAATTAACGCTTTTTAGTGGTGAAAAATTGAATATTTCCTAATAAGGTGGAGTAATTGCAAGTTTATGAGCAAGCAAAATAGAAAGCGATCAATTGTATGAATGGTGTAAAGAATTCATCGCGGGACCCACCAAGTGATGCGCGAGACACATAACATAGAGAATAGGAAAGATTCTTTTGACCGAAACGAAGGACGGGAAAGTAGTGCAGTGAAATGTATTTGTGAATCTTTTCCCTTTTTTACTTCCTTTCACAATTTCATCCCGCTTCTTAACGTTATATTTTGTAAAAGCCAGCCCAGAAAAAGGAGATATTGAAGACGTTAGCGGATTGAATGGGTACCACGCGATTTCTCCGTTCAATTCATACGTGTTGGAGGGTGCGCTGTCCCTGCCAAGAAATCAATGAATTGAGATCAAGAGAGCATCTAGTGTCTGAAAACTGTTATCAACGGGCAATGTCAGTTTCCGTCTGTTCGGGGTCACTAGCGGTATTCGGTGTCGCATGGGAAAGCACCGCAAAGCGGCACCTCTGCAGGTAGTGCTCTACAGTCGAATTGCATTCAAGTGTTCGGTCAACGGGATTGGACATTCGAGATTACGAAGAACTGGCAATACATGAGATTTTAAGTCTGAGTCACGTCACACATTTTCTAATTATTGCTACTATTCATTTTAAGATAAAGTGTTTCGCCCAATTGCGTGAGTTGTCTGCAAAGTGTTCAAGTGAATTATAATTATAATGATAAGTAAAATTTAATCAAACAAGTTAGTGCAAGTGAATTTTTTTATATATAGTAAAACAAATTTCGACTAATAGTTAACAACCTTAGCATCATCACATCATCAGCGGGCACCCGGCAAGGATGTAGGTGAGTACCCGTTTGTCTTCATTTATAAAAATTTTACACTATATATATTTATTTACACTAATAATTTTTTCCATCTTAATTTATTAATTGAACGAATTAGAATTCGCAAATCTCTTTTATACAGTAAATTTGTTTATATTAACTTATGAATATGCAAGCTCCCTATCCTTATCATTTGTTTATCCATATCAAATTTAATCTTAGGTCCCATGCGAATTTAGTTTGATGGATTGAACTGTTATTTACGTTTGGAATTGAAAATTTATCGATGATTAGGTTTTGCTGATTTTATCGAAAATTTAATTTATAGAATTTCTTAAGAAAAATTTATATTTTTGCCAATATGATACAAATAAAGAAAATGTGTGAGTAGAGAATTACATTCGGTCTTTCCTCTCGCTGGGAACTTGACCAGGTATGGGACCCGCCATGTTAGAGTGGCCTTCCACTTATATGCCCTTTTATGGTATATGTTATGTGATTCTACCACATAATACTATAACATAAATTGGCCATGTTTATATTTCTCATTTAATGAAGAAATTAATACAAATTATATTTGTATGAGTTTTTCACGGAAATGGGAAATATATGGCCACATCTACATTTGGATCTTGATCCGGTAAGGAGGGTGCGAGGGGGAACCGCTTCTACCTGGATGCCCTATTCTTATTTGAGGGCCATAAGTATCGTCGGTACCGACGAAGTCTGCTCTTAAGTCCGTCTGTTTTCTCCCGACCCAGCTTGTTACTGGCTAGAAGCAATTTCAACCCTTGGTAGGTTACCTCGGCTTCGAAACCAGTCGATCGGCATTAGATCCTTTTCAATTCGTGAATGCGAACTTTTTTTGTGGTGGGTCTTTGTGCCGGGGAAAAGAACCCGCCCCACGACACCGCAATGCTAGCCTGCCAGCGCATTCACGCGTCCTCAGACAAGGCCAATCTCGGCGAATCCCACCATCCTCTGCAGTCCTTTACGGACATATGTATCTACCCACTTCACTACAGTTGATCCATTCGAAATAATCAATCTTTGTAAAAATTCCTGGCTGAACCAACAGTTGTAAGTGATCAATATAAACAAGTTGGGTAGACAGACCTATCTCATGTCAGAAGGGTTTTGTACTCAACTTACAAAATACAGTAACGAGCAACAAATAAAATCAAGAAACATGTCAAAGACGATTTTATTGGAGAAAATGTGAAATTCGAGGATCATACTATTATTAACAAAGTTGAAAGAATTTTGACTTCTGAGGTATTTGTTATAGTTATACCCATAAATATCTCCCTTGATAATTTTTCCAGATTTTTTAGATCACGGGTGTCCATTCGCGAGGGAGGAAACACATTTTTCATGTATTTCCCCCCTGTGCCCCCACTGAAGCAAAAACGGTCAGTTTAAGAACTGTTTTGAAAAGCTCTCATAGAGAACTTTCAGTTGATACTCATATCGGCTACCTTTCATGAAATTTTTTTTCAGAGGCCACTACTCTGTACTAAAATCATCGATTCATGGCCTATTTTTTCGAATCCTAGAATGGTTACAAAGCCCTTTTGCTAGGAGCTCTCTCCTACCTCTTCGGCTTGTTTCAATTATATGTACTCATCTTCATAATACCTATCATTCCTGCAATTTCCATGCAAATCCTAGCAAAGCTGTAGTGTCTAAGGCGGTAAAAAGCGCATATGGCTCCATAGCCATATGTTTCCATAGTAATACAGGGCATATTGTTCCATACTAATACAGGAAAATTCAAATCGCTATAACTTCGTCAAATACTATTCGATCTGTATGAAACTTTCAGAAAAGATCAATCTTATAAATAGTCATCTGTTTGTTAAATTTTATTGAATTTAAGGGTACCATTTAGATTTTATTCAAGAAAACATAAAATCGATAAATCATACTATTACTAACTAAGTTGAGTGAATTTCGACTTCTCATGTATTTGTTGTTGTTGTACTCATTAAGGCCTACATTCATGATTTTTTTCAGATTTTTAGGATGGAAGGTGTCCAATCGCGAGGGGGGGTACGCGAAAAGTTCGTACATTTCCCTTTCCCCTGCTCCTCTCGGTACTCATAAGGCAATTTTAAGACTTGTTTTGAAAAGATCTCATTAAGACCTTTCCAATGACATCCTACTCGACTACCAATGGTGAAAATTTTTTTTGAGGGGTCACCTCCCTATATGGGGAGACCCCCCTTAAGTCCCTTTGAAAAATTTTTTCCCCCTTTAACTTTCAAGAAGTCACCATTTCTGACCTTTCCACAAAGTTTCATAGCTGTAGCCTCTATAGTTTCGGAGAAAAAGTGCTGTGACATACAGACGGACGGACGGACGGACGGACAGACGGACACATTTTATTTTAGTACAAAACCCTAAAAATAGTTGGAAGCACATATTAGAATTTAGTATCAGAAAATTGACGTCGATTGAATGTTTTCTAAAATCGAACATTATGCAGAGATGTGATATATTGATCAAGGTAAGAAAATTTTATTTTCAGGCCATATAATAATGCCAATCTTATAATGGATAGACAGACAAACGGGCAAATGGTGGATTTTTGGAGTAGTATTCCGTGATATTAGCTCGATTAAATTTCATTTGATGAGAAGGGAATCCATATACGAGTATACTCGCATATGCGATAGATGTGCTACCGCCTTAAGAGTGAGGGTTTCACACGAAAGGATTGATCAAAAATGACAGAGGAACTTTACGATATTTATTGCTTACTTACTGCAAAGGAGCTAAAGGAGTTCGACACGTTTTTGGAGTTACAAAATTTATGTTCGTCCGATTTTAGATGGATCGCTTTGTCGAAAGTAAAAGTGGATCAAATATTTTTCAGTATTGTCTTGGGCAAAGAAAACTAATTGTTTAAAAATTTGAATTCGTTGCGGGCCGGTCAGAGAAGCGTTGTAGGCCGGTCAGAGAAGCGATCGCTTTGTCGAAAGTAAAAGTAGATCAAATATTTTTCAGTATTGTCTTGGGCAAAGAAAACTAATTGTTTTAAAATTTGAATTCGTTGCGGGCCGGCCAGAGAAGCGTTGTGCCGGTCTGAGAAGCGTCGCGGGCCGGAGTTGGCCTGTGGACCTGCAGTTGCCCACCTCTGCTTTAAATTACAGAATTTTCACGAAGTCGGTGTTGAAAAATGTCCTACTCCTTAAAGCCTAGACAGAGATGTGGTATAGAATGAAACCACCCCTTGAGGGACAATATTAACTTTCAGTCTTGAGTCAGTGAAATTACCCGTCACCACTGGTCCCCAAAGTGGAAAAGATCGCTAAACGCTGGTTAAGTTCTGACTGGACAGACCAATCAATTTCCACAGCACTCATCTGTGAATTCCTGTAGTGTAACATGAGAGAAGGGGGGAAAATACTAGATTTCAGAACGTGGTACACTGGGTTTTACGTAGTATACTAGGTTCGTATAACACATGTCTGTCTAGGCTTTTAGGGGATGGCAGCTTTAGAAATGTTGAGAATCGATGATTTAAGAGATCGATCAGCCTTGAAATTCTATAGCTGTTAGTTAAACGGGTCATTTCTAAATAGAGAGAACACACAACGGAAGTCAATTTTATTGTTTTCCAGAGTGGTCTGCTATTAATTCCAGCTAAATTTTAGAAGTGTAGTCCGCGTGGCTTAGTGGTTAGAGCACTAAGCCCGTAAGCTGAAGGTCTCTGGTTCAAGTCTCGTTGGCGTCTACGAGATTTAGTTCGAGTGGGTCTCCGGACGGACTATAAGCCTGTTCAGTTATGATACGTGCTGGTTTAAAATCAGACCGTGTCGCAGCTGGGTGGACGGACACACGGCCAAAGCGTGATAATGATCATATCACCTTCTGGAGTGCCGATACATTCGATCTTGACAATGAGATACTTTAACTATCTGTAAGCAAAGGCCCGAAAGGGGCTGTAGGGCTACAAAGAAGAAGAAGAAACTATAGAAATTAAGAGAAAAGTCAATGCATTAGGTAAATGCGTACAGGTATTGTTTTATATAATTATCAAAAAGCATTTTCGTTGAAGTTAACAAGCTATAATGCACTAATTCAGAGGAAAAGACCTAGGTCGGTCTGAAAACTATATGAACTGCATTCATATTTGCGCGGTAGAATGTTCGAGCGATCTGTGCGGGACATGAGCACAATTAGTGATTCCTTTCAAACTCCATGGATACTAAAGTTACCGATTGGGTGTCTTGGCTCACGTGCAGCAGAGCAGAGCATTTTTACGTTCATTAGATTTTCTAAAAGCATAGCAGAAAAAATTCGCATTTGGAAATGATATTTTTAAGCTGTTACCAGGATCAACTTTAGGATATTTCCAAGATAGAAAATGCCTCTCAAAGACATCGGTTGGACGACCTCCAGACGATTCAAACTAATGCAACAAGCGCGTTAAACGCCATTCCAAAATCGGAGTTCGTGGACTGTTCTAGGCATATGGGACCACCGATGGGAGTATTTTGTTAAATCATATGGAGACTACTTTGAAGGATGTCAAGAGCCGGATCACGAAAAATAACACCAGCGTGGATACTTTTCGGGCAGACCTCATATTGCACATTTAGAAATTATCAGTTTTTTGTAAAAGTGGTAATAAGAATTGTGCACCTTCGACACCAAAATTGATGAACTAGATTTTGTCGTAGCACTGCATACGTTCCTTCCTCCAAAGTATATAACATTGACAGCAAAGATTTCAAACTATTCAAGAGCACATAGCCAACGAAGATGAACCGCCAGTTTTTTAAGTAATTGTTTGATTGAAGTTCAGAGACTTTCTAAATCCGAATATTTATTTCAGATATGAAGGAAGCAAACTTGGGATCAGATGCGATATGTACGAGTGCAGCTTAAACTAAGTTGATTATAAAATTGATTAATAAATCAGCGATAAAATCAAATTAACTGGAGAATATTACATCTTTGGGAATGAAGAATGCTTTATTCGGCGAAAATTCTGTTTATGTTCATCCACTAGAAATTCCTAAGAATTATTGAGTAGGAGGGAAAGGTTACAATGCAAAATTCAAATTAGTGTCAACTAAATACTCTTCAGATCTAGTGTTTTTGTAGTACAGTTCTAAAAATAGTAAAATTATTTAATTTAAGCGAAATGTGTCTAAAAACACGCAAGAAAAAATGGCAATGCACTGATATTTGGTGGACGGAAATGATAAAAAATAATTAATTTTCAGCCGAATTAAATTCCATTTATATTAAATTCTAATTTTAAATATACTATTGAGGTCTTATCATTAAATTAAATGCCGAGAAAGTTGAATTGACAAAAAATTATCAAGAAATCAAAGTTCACTGACAAGCAAAAAAAAAAAAAATAACGTTTAACAATTGAAGCACTCCACGAAGTATTTTGGATTGTGATCTTTCATAGGAAATAATTTATGAAGCAAAATATGTGATATGTGAGGATCATTAGCTGTAGACATTTCGTGTGTATTAATTATAGTTTTCTGTTAATTTGATCTGATCATACAACAATAAAGTTTACATTTGTGATTAACTTGAAACCTACCAATATTTTGATTTTGATATTTGCACGATTGTAGCTGCCGTCGGCAATTACTTTCACTGTCAATTTGATTGAAAATATTCGCAAAACCATTCATATCTGAGAAGCGTTTCCGAAACATTCAGAGCTGTTGCCAGAAATAACACTCACACTTTCACACACCCTTTTATAAGTTATAGATAATAAATAATTAAAAATCGTTCGCACATCACTTTATCACTAATCAACACCTCTATCAGAAATGTTTCGTTCTTTTGTGTTGTTTCACAGTAGTTTGAACGCACATAGCCACAAATTATATTATAAACAGTGCTTCACTTCATTCAGATATTCGTTATTGACTATATGGAGTCGAAATTGTACACAAAACAATTTGTTTATACTAATCATGTAATCGATCGAAAGATATTTTTATTCCTTAATACTTTTTGAGAGTATTCACAATACAGATTTCTGTTCAGTTATTTACGCAGCACACATAATCGATATACTCGTATTAACGTGAATATATTCGAGTTACTAAGAGGGTGCATTTTCCTAAAAACGCTTAAAAATCAAATTCTCATTCCTCCCTCTGAACAGATGAGAGCATTTTTATGAATTTGCAATTTTTTCGCTCAATTCATTCCATTCTCGAATGATATCTTCTACAATTTTTATATTTATAAACATACGATAAAATACTGTGTTTTTTCTTATCACAATTGTTCTAGAGAGATGAAGGTTAGACCGGAGTAATAATTAAGCAAGCAAAAGTGTGAAACTTTATTAAAATATAATTTTTGCTGTGACGATCACGATGTAATCCAATAATCAACCGCGAGAGAACTGTTTGAAAAATTTGCTTCATTTAATTCACACGACATTTTTATTATTTACAGAGTAAGCGAGAAGCTATCTTCTCGACACAACACTATGACCTTATTAACGACCCGCTTTTATAAACATGCTGATAATAATATGTGCTATAATGGACATGTACGCGATTCGTTATTATGTGTGTAAAGTGAATGTTCATGATTTGATGAAATAGAGTTAAGAAATTATTTATTATTGAGTTATTATTGGTAGTAGGAGAGAGTATTGTAAAAAGGCTTGAAAAAAATAATTGATTTGTTTGGAAGTTCTTATCTCATCTGATTGAAGATAATTTTGGAGCATAGAATATGGGGATTTGGTAAAAATAAAATGTATTTTTTTTATATCTGTATTTTAATTGTAAACTTTATTAATTGTTAATCATGTTGATAAATTTTTTAAAATAAAACAAAAAGTTATATAACGTTATATAAACCGAATCAAGAAACAAAATTGTCGTTAAAATATTTAACATTGTAGCGATAAATTGCTAATTTTTGGAGTAAGTATCTACATTTTCTTTATTGAGGGATATGAGTTATTTCATATTCCTGGCTATCAACAAGTATCATCAATTCAAACATTTTGTTTTTTGTCCAAATGTACTAGTTACGGATTGATACAGATTCTTTTATCAAATTGCAAAAAATCACCAATACTTGCGAAGGCGTCAAAACATCAAAAGTCTATTGACACCTCTTATTAAACTATATATCAACTACGCTGCATCAGATGATGATGAATTGTGTTGATTTTGAAAAATGCGATATAAACAGACAATATGAACACCGAAATCACACGATAACTCTAATTAAAACCACCGGCAGTTGAAATGGGTGGGCAAAGATTTCCTACAATTCAATGTTATAACACTTGAGAGCGTTGATATAAGTGTAAATAATTTATTTTGGAGGGTTCAAGGTTAATCTCAAAAACGTATATAGTCGTTATAGTACAATGTACTTCAGCATATATAACGGAGAAAGTAAATAGAAACAAGTGTCGACTAGGCTAATTATAAATATGGACTACTAATACACGCGAACTAAATTAATAATGTGATAAACTCTTATCATCGGGAGACACACTAGTAGATAAAGTTAATTGTTGCTAAAAGTTTATCATAAATGCGTGCTCGTCACGCATTTGAAAATGACTATTTATTTTGAATTAATTGAAAAGTGGACGTTTAATACTAATCTATAAATAAATGTACCAGTGAAATATTGTTTGATGCATAATTTGCGGATAATGTGTGAATGCTCAGTTAGAATAAATTTATTATTAAAGTGCTGTTTATTCCATGATATATCTTATGGAAATTAGAAAATTATTTTACGAAATTTATTTCTTCTTCTTCGTGGCACTACAGCCCCTCTCGGGCCTTCGTTTCCTGCAAATAGCGCTTCCAACTGTCTCGGTCCAATGACCGCGTCCTCCATATTTTGAAATCCGAGCAGCGATGAACTTTTTTTCGTCGACCGAGTCAGACCAGCATTTCCTCGGTTTCCCTACTGATCTCCGGCCTTCAGTATTCCCAACGAATAGCTTTTTGGGTATCCGCTATTCGTCCATAAGATTCATGTGTCCAGCCCATTGCAGCTCCCGCAGTCTCACAATCATTAAGACCTCCGGCTCGTCAAACATTTCTTACAGCTCATGGATGTATCGAATTCGCCATTGGTCCCCGTCCAGCTTCGCGCCGAATATTCGCCTCAGGACCCGTCGCTCTAAGGCGTTCAATATATTTGCAGATGCTTGGGTTATTTGGATTTGTATACTTGGAGCTTTGTTTTCCTGTGTATGCAGCTGGTCTTCAAGATCGTCAAAAGTGAACAAAATATTTTATTTGCGAACTGTATTCTTCGGCGTATTTCATCCCTTTCATTACTGGTTCTCGTTATTTTGGCGCCTAAATACAAAAATTCACACATATTTTCGATACTGTATTCACCAAGTGTAATATTTTGTGTGCTTGAGGTATTTTTCCTCGATTGCGTCATGAGCTTTGTTTTATTTTCATTTATTTGTAGCCCTACTAGTTTTGCTTCAATGTCGAGTTTCAGGAAGAGTTCTTTGGCAGTTGTTACTCGTAATTACCGTGACAAAATTTCGATGTCATCCGCATAGGCTACAACTTGACTCGACTTGTATAATAATGTATCTCTTGTATCGACAGGTAGCTTTCTAATGACGAACTCCAGAGACAAATTGGATAGCAATGGGGCCAGCCCATCTCCCTGCTTTAGTCCGATATTTGTGTCAAAGGCATCGGTGAGTTGATTATTGATGCGGACTTGGGAGGTCGTCGACGTCATTGTCATTTTGGTAAGACGGACTAATTTGGCTGGGATGCCAAAGCAAAGTATTGTATTAATCGAGCAGTCGCACAATCAAACTGCTCGAAAACCTTCCTATCTCCTACTCGGAATTTTGTGGCAGATTGGAAAAAAATATATAATTAATTCTATTAGTAATCCTGGTTTTGTAGAATACTTTTTCTTCTTATTATTTTTTTTACTGCAATTTTATACCAATTTTCCTGTATATTAAAATTTAAATGTCTCCCTTTAATTTTATTCGTCACGAGATTTAACTTTAGTAATAATTTAAAATTTTCGTTTCTCTATTATAGTTAAAATTTGTTCACTTTATTTAAATTTCTTCACCCCATTTAAATATTCTGTACCTCAATTGAATTTCTGTACTACTTTTCAAATTTCCTTACTTCCTTTCAATTTTTCTACCTTAATTAAATTCTATTTTAAAAATTCAGCGCTACCTTCACGAAGCGAGGACGGGAAGACGAACGGTTATGGGGAAGTGCTACGGGAGATGCTCGACGAGGCCGTCATTCCTTGTTTTAGATGAAAAATCTTTTCACGCGTCGCAAAATCAATCCTCCCGACGGGAATATTGCGATGAATTACGCGCGTGAACTGTGAAGTTTGGAGTGGCCCACATTGTGCGGATTTGTTGTGCTATCGCGAAAGTGAATATCCACTATTTTAAAGAAAGTGAAGACGCATTGTACCAACGCACAGTGACGAAAGTTCGGCTGTCGGGAGCTATCGACACACTCCGCGGATTTCGAGCCAATAATGCAATGTTTCTGGCGATTTCGACACTTCCGCGTATCGATCTAAGTAAATCTTATTGCAAGTCGTGCAAATTAATTTTCCTGTTCTTCGTATGGTCCGACATTGGAATACCTCAACCGTCACGTACGTACGGTACACATTAGGCGAACGCACAAGAGTCACGCATACACGTCCGCTGGCAGCTAATCCGGTACGGTGTGATGGGAGTAGTGAAGTGTTCTAAGCAGAGTACGGGATGCAAGACGAAGGGAAAGAAGAAAGGTGCATTCAAATTTTCCATGGTGTGAGGGAGCGACTGACTCTTCCGTCGCGACTGGGAAAAAGATTACATTGAGGCAAGCTCTGTGTGGCAGGGCAATCAGACTTGCGTGGGAAGTAGTTAGAAATCCGATTTCTATTGCTGGTGGTCGAATTAAAAATATTTTGAAGTGTCCTAAGAATGTTGGCTAGTCGTAGACAAGTGTGTGTGGACGAGCGAGAGAATGGCTTGCAGGGTGTGTTGGTTCGACGGTTTGCCGCTGTTTCATTTTTGTGCCTATTGGTGATCTTGCTTGCGCCCGCAGTCGATGTACTTGTGAGAATCCCGAAGTGATGTGATACGACAGCGATCGGTGCGCTCGCGCATACTATAGTACAGCAAACACCGCCATATCTGTGTTCATCCAAAGGCAAGATAAACAAAACCAGTCTACTGACGCTTTATAAGCTTACATCTGCGCAGTGCAATTAGATAAAACCCATCGAGCTGTTTGGACTAAGTTAGGCATATTAAATGAAAGCTGCTATAGTCGACCGAGTGTGTCTGTGTAAGTTACAGGCAACTGCAAGGTGCAGCCTGGATGGAATAGGTCATGAATTGCATTGATGGAAAATTTGTAAACAAAGTTCAACATCGATACGTTACATTCTAAATTCGTTGTCCCAATATAGAGTTAGTAGAAATTTTAAACTGCTGAAATTTAAATATTGATTTGGACTAGAGTTGAACATTAACTAAGCAGCATTTAGGGAGATTAGTTTAGATAAATTTTTACGAATGGAGAAGAAATACACGAAAAAAAGAATAAGGTAGCAACAAAGAAAAATGTAACTAGCTATTTATTTGCCGCATCGTAGCAGTAAGAGAACTCTTTAAAAATTGGGTGTGTTTACTCGCTTTGTTTCATGCCAATCGTGGTAAATTTTCAAAGAACATTCGCGAAGAAGAAACAAGAAAATAAGACATAGACGGGACAGAAACGGACAAATGAAAAAAAGAGAAACTAATGAAAACCAAAGATTACAAACTATAATTAGAAATTTTTAAAGTTTTCTTGATCTGTTTTTCGTTGGAACGATGTTTACATACAGTTAAACAAAGAAAAAAGCAAAAAAGAAAATTTGGATAGGTTATAAACGGGACTCGAATTTTTTCTGTAATTATTTTTCGTTTTGTTTGAAATATGAATAAAATGGATTGTTAAACTAAATTGTCGGTCATTCTATTTTATCAAACCTGACCGGGTATAGGACCTGCAACGATGGAAGGCTTTCCGAATGATATGGGCTAGCCATCGGGCGCGCTCCACCGTTTTGTTGTGTCCAGGGGCTCTTGCCGGGTAGAGTGGCCTTCCGCTCGCGTGCCCTTTTATCATGTAGGGTTATGTGATTCGATCACATAATTCTATAACATAAATCGGTCACGTCTATATTTCTCTTTTGATGGGAAAGTTCATGCAAACTATATTTGTATGAGTTTTCCACTCAAAAGTGAAATATATGGCCACGTCTACGTTTGGATCCTGATCCGGTTGGGAGGGTACACCACCTCCATCTGGATGCCCCACTCTTATTTGTGGGCCATAAGGATCGTCGTTAATGACGAGGTCTCCGTCAGTCCGTCCGTTTTTGCTCGTCCCAACTTGTTCTCTGAACAAGCAATTTTCAACCCTTAGTAGGTTACCTTGGCCTCGACACCAGACAAGGCCAATCTCGGCGGATCTTAACATCCTCTTTCGCTGAGGAAGCAGTCCTGTACGGACAATGACATACCTACTTTCACTTCAGCATTATTTGATGCAGCACGTTACGATCAATACTGTCGTATGCTTGCTTAAAGTTAACGAAAATTTGGTGTACGTCTATGTTGAACTCCTAGCATTTTTCAAGTACCTGCTTGACTGTGAACAATTGATCTGTTGTCGATCTACCTGCCCTAAAACCATCTTGATACTCCCCAATAATACTGTTGGCGTATGATCCAATTTTATTTTCTAAGATTTTAGAAAATATTTTGTACGCCGTACTAAGTAGTTATCTGCCTCTATAATTTTCGCAGCTTGTCACTTTTTTTGTGGATAGGGAATATAATTGATTGGCTCCACTCTTTCGGCATATGTTCTTGTTGCCAAATGTGCTGGATGACTTTGTGAATAGCTTTATGTACGCTGCTGCCACCATATTTGATGAGGTCTCCTGGAATCTCATCGATGCCCGGAGGTTTATTATTCTTTTGGGCTTTGATGGTGGAACAAACTTCATCCAGAGTTGGTGGCGCCAATGACAGCGCTCCGCAGACATCTACAGGCTCCGATGTTCTGGAGCTGTGCGGAGGATTAAGAAGGTTCTTGAAATATGATGCCCATCTTTCCTTAATCCTGGTTTCATCAGTGATGATATTGCCAATGTCATAACGGCAGAGCGTGGTTTTGGGCTGATAACCACGTTTGAGCCTATGCATTACATTGTATGCTTCTCTTGTGTTGTTGCTCGCTAAACTTACATCTATACTTTTCAATTGGTCGTCAAAGTATTTTCTTTTCTTAATTCTAATTATCTTTGCTAAACTTTTTAAATTGATCATTTCAATCTTTTTACATCAACTTAATGTAAATCTATACGACAATTTTTTGCTCTACAGTGAGCTTTCAATGCATCGTGCAGGTATCAATCTCGATTTTGGATGGCTCCGATAGCTTGAAATTAGTTATGAACATTCTTTGCGTATAGCTACATAATTGAGTTGCTTTTTTTTAATAATTTTTCTGAAATATTATTTGAGAAGAAAAATGCAAAAAGGTGGTTTCGACGTGTGTACTAATTCTCTGCACGCCATCACTCTTATTAGATACACACCGGTGTGTATCTAATAAGAGTGTTGTGCAATGAAGGGTCACAGTAGAGCAAAAATTATCGATTTACATTAATTAGATGTAAAAAGAGTGAAATGCTCAATTTAAAAAGTTTAGCAAAGACAAGTACTTACAGGAGAAATTTCACCTGAACATAATTTGTAGTTACAAAAACATATTGAGGTCGCATAAGAAGGAAAATTAAAAATAATTCTCTCACCTCTAAGCCTGGTAGTCGCCATCACCGGTGTGTATCTAATAAGAGTGATGGCCTGAAGAGAATTAGTACACACGTCGAAACCACCTTCTAACATTTTTCCCGCATCTAGTTCATCGAACTCCAAAAGATTCTTCCCAGTAGCTGACCTTTCGGATGGCAATGAAAGCGATCAACAACCCAATGCTGAAGTAAAAACTACGTTAAGAGTCCCTCCAATAACATTTACAGATTTACCTCGCGTCACGATAGACGCCATTCTTACAGAATTAAATATAACGAATATTTCAATTAAAATAATGTCAACTGGTATCAGGCTTTTCTTTACCAATCTGGAAGATTACGAGACCATGGAAAGACATTTAAATGCTAAGAAAATGAATTAATTCATATTCCAACGGGCAGATTTACGACCACTTAAAGTAGTTTCAACAGGCTTGCATACAATTTTCCCAGAAGAGGTAAAAAAGCTTCTCAACACAACGCTATTGATATTAAATTATTCAATTCCAAATTAAGAGATTGCGAAATCACTGACTATCTCTTATATCTACAAAAGGGTACGAAAATTACCGAGTTAAACAAAATCAAGACGATCATGCACACTATTGTGCGATGGAGCTTCTACAAAAGTAGCCGAAAAGGCCCTACACAATGAAGGGATTGTCCACGCTTTGGGCATGAGACATCTTACTGCCATCTTCCAACAAGATGTGCTATATGTAGTGGTGAGCATGATTGTAGCAAATGTACGCCAAAATAAAAGCAACGTAATGAAATTCGTTGTAGCAATTGCAAAGAAGCACACTTCGCCAATTCACTTGATTGCAAGGCAAGATTTGACTATATATAGCTGAAACAAAAACTGAATAGTCGGGGAAAATAATCAAAAAGTTCCCCAATCCCTGCTCAGAGAACTACAAGCAGCTTCGATTTTACAACCACTTATTTCCCTTTGCTGATAAAAGCTCCAACACATACGTCAACCCTAAGCCGAGACAGCAGCTATGCAATATTGATGGGAAAAAAATCGAGTAATTTAGCTAAGTCGACAACTACTCCACCTATGTCCTACACTATGGCTATCAAGCGAAACCCACAATCTACAAAAAGTTTATACAACAACCTCTTCTCGCCCGAATCTCTTTTGATAATTTCGAATGAACTAATAACTTATTTAAGTAAATGTAGAACTAATCAGGAACAGTTTAAAGTTATTGTAGAGCTATCCATAAAATGTTTATATGGATAAACAATTAAATGTACTACATTGGAATGCACAAAGCATTAAAAATAAACATATTGAAGCGTTCAATTTCGCTGTTAAAAATAATATAGACATATTTGCCATAACGGAGACTTGGTTAAGGCCAAATAATAGTTTTAAGCATCACTACTTTCATATATACAGATATGATCGCGTTAATAAAGCTGGCGGAGGCGTAGCCATAGCCGTTAATAGAAAAATTAAACATTCTGTATTGCCTAAAAGTCCAACATCGGTAATTGAAAATAATGGCGTTATCATCGAAGAACTAAATTTAAAATTGTACGGTGTTTCCTTTCCTGGGACCAAATTAAGCGAAAAAAAGACGAACTTTTCAGAAGAGATCTGAAATTGTTTAGCAAGGCTTACCAAAGGTATCTACTTTGCGGAGACCTGAACGCTAGACATTGGCACTGGAATTGCACACGAAGCAGCAAAATGGGGCAAATTTTATTTAATCTCATTAAAGAGGCAAATATTTACGTGCATTTCCCCAAAGAACCCACGTTCTACTCTCCCCGTGGAGTTGGTTCTACTCTGGATCTGATTCTTAGTGACCAAAATATTACTCCCTCCGAGTTGCAACGCCTCTCACCTCCTCATATCCCTGTAATATTTTCCATAGAAACGACGAGAGGTAATAGTAAACTTTACTTGCGGTCCATAAGAGCGAAAAACTTATTAAATACCGACCACAATAGTGTTCATCTAACAGGTTTAATTGTTAGAGAAAAGTTTTTGACCTCCATCTCTGATGTTTTGAGGGGCTTATAGGCTTGATGAGGGGTTCGCAGTTTTCCACAGGTTGGAAAACATTTTGTTTCAGTTGGTTGCTTTTGTTGTTGGTTTTCTCCCGAGAGGCCACCACCTGAGCATATGTGTATTATTAAAACTTTCCTGACATCTCCTACCGGGTTTCTTTTATTTGTAAATTTGTCTCTCTTCAATTGAGGGGAGTCTATTTAAGTTATGTATCTGCTTATATATATATATATATATATATATATATATATATATATATATATATATATATATATATATATATATATATATATTTATATATATATACTTATATATACATACATAAATACATATATATATATATATATATATATATAAACATATACTTGAATATATATATATATATATATATATATATATATATATATATATATATATATATATATATATATATATATATATATATATATACTACTGTGACCAGAAAATAAGGTGACATTTGAATTTAAACTGCGCGTGTTGAAGAATTTGGGAAATTTTTTTTTAGGTTGGTAGTACTGTCATTGAAATCTATGTCAAATTTGCATGTCAAAATATTCATTAGTGTTTGAGATACGCGTCGTTTCCGGGATGGCCTTCAGTTCCGCCTTCGCTGCGGCTTGAATCCCCTCTATCGTATCAAAACGGTGTTCCCGGAGCGGTCTTTAGAGCTTGCTGAACAGCACGGCGCCAGATCAGGTGAATACGGTGGTTGCGGAACGACATGGGTTGTTTTTGGCGAAATGATCAGGAATTACGAGTGCAGTATGGGATGGTGCATTATCGTGGTGTAAAAACCAAGAATTGTCGTTCCATAATTCCGGCCTTTTTAGGCGGATAGCGTTATGCAAACGACGCATAACGTTCAAATAATATTCCTTGTTGACTGTTTGGCCCGGCGGAAGGAGTTCATAATGCACAACACCACGATAATCGAAGAAGAGAAGAGGTTGATGGGCGCCCAGGATGCTCTTCGTCTTCGACACGTTCACGGCCGGCTTGGAACTCACTATACCACTTGTAAACATTTTTTTTAGACATAGCCTCATCACCAAAGGCTTTCTGCACCATCCTCAACGTATCCGCAGCAGAAAATTGATTCCGCAAACAAAATTTAATGCAAATTCAACAAATTTCGACATCGCAAAAAACGAAAAACTCACTTTTAGCAGCTCACAAAACGACGCGTATCTAAAACACTAATGAATATTTTGACATGTAAATTTGACATAAATGTCACTGACAGTACTACCAACCTAAAAAATTCTCCAAATCCTTCAATGCGCGCAGTTTAAATTCAAATTCCACCTTATAATATAAAAAAATATTTTTCGAAGTTTTGTTTTATTATTATAAACAAACGAATTGAGAAATAAATCTTTTAAATTCATCAAGTGGAATCAGAAGTGCCAAACGTACTCAATAACATAGTAGACCTACATAAATATGTAATAAAAAATTAAAACCTACAGTGATTTTTTTATGTAAAAAAAAAATATACATACATCGAGTGAATCGTAAGCAAAACTTTCATTGATAGTTACATTAAAACATTACAGAGTTCATCTTGTTCAAAGATAAAGTAAATTTTTGAAAAAATCTTAAATTGTAGTTTGTCCAGCACCTGAAAGCGTCGCTTTATCGAAAGCATCATCCAGAATAACAATCGACTAGAGTACTTGATCAGTCATAGCCGGTTTATTTTGGAGGAATTTCCTCAATGTCGTTCTGGCACTAAGCACATCACGTAGGGTGGGGTTGGGCTCTGGATCCTGTACCTCGGCCTCGCTGTCCTCATCTTCCTCGCTGACATATTTTTCTGTTGCTTGAAAAACGGATGCGATAATGTCTGCATCACTGAGTTCACCACATATAGCCAGATCATCGTCAAAACTAATGTTAGACCCTCAATATTTACCGTCTTTGTAATCTCGTCCCATCGTTCAGGAGTTTCAGGATCGATCGTTTCATTATAAGATAGTGTATCAATAATGCTTGAGTCCTTTTTCACTCTTTCTTCATCCTCTCGAGTTCGATGCTTAAAACCACCCTTCTTGAAACAATTTTCAATGGTTTTTTTCGGTAACGTTTGCCCAGGCCTTTGATGACATCCACATGGCATCTAGCACGTTGATTTTCGTTGGGTTATTCTGTTCAATATTGCGAAGAAACTGACGCACGACTTCTTTCCTGTAAACAACTTTAAATTTTTAATAATTTCTTGAGCCAATGGCTGTAGCTTTGACGTCGTATTTGGGGGGAGGAACTCAATTTTTATGTGTTTAAGTTTTGGGAGATTTGGATTTTCTTTTTCTTCATTTCTTTGTCGAGGTCGCTCAACCACTTTCCAAATATTTCAGATTTCATCCATGATTTTGGATTAGATGTATTATCCATACGAAAACCTTGGATGACTTTAAAACATCTAGGGTTTTTCGCCTTTCCAATTATTAACGGATTGAGTTTCACAGTTCCCGTTCGGTTTGCTCCTAGCAGGACTGTTAATCTTTGTTTGCTATTTTTTCCGCCGTGGCATGCGTCTCTTAAGGTTTTGTCTGGCAAATACTGATAATAAAGGCCAGGCTCATCTGCGTTAAATATATCGTCCGGTTTGTAACCCTTCGTAACGTCTAGTAGCTTTTCACTCCATTGAATACATACCTGATTGTCAACGCTTGCACTCTCGCCAGTAATCTTTTCAAACACAATCTCGTTTCCCTTTTTAAAATTCTGAGGCCATCCATAACTAGCGCGAAAGTTAAGTGTGCCAAGTTGATCTGCAAATTCAGTAGCTTTTTCCTGAAGGATTGGTCCACTTATAGGCAAATTTTTGTCGCGGAACTGCTTTAACCACTATATAAAACACTCTTCAATGTCGTTGCACTCAGGTCCTCTAAGTCTCTTTGACGATGATGGCTGGTTTTCATATTTTTTCTTGTTCTTTTATTATGGCAGAAAGCGTATTGGCTGGGATGCCAAACTGCTTCGCTATATCAATCTTTTTCCTATTAGCAGCATTCACGGCCTATTTAAACTTCACTTTTTGTTCGTACGACAGTAGTTTACGCTTTGACATTGAACTGGGTAACTAAAGCTAGTTCCAAGAATTCAGTTAAATCAGTTACAAACACTCACTTACACATACACAAACACTCCACACAAACTTTCTTTTTGTCTCCAGTCAAGTTGTAACATGAATGATAGACGACAGTTCGTTGACTTCAATCGTTTTTTTTTGTAAAAATAATTTCGACTTTGTAAAAATAACTTCGACTCACAATAAAAAACTTCGATTTAATGAGGTAAAGTTCGATATATAGAGGTTTTACAACCAAAACTTCGATATATAGAGGTGCAAAGATCGCGGAAACAAACTATAAAAATTTGATATATCATGATTTTCGAGGCGATTCCTTCGATATATAGAGGTAAAAAAAATATAGGGATGATAGAAAAGCTCAAGGAGAATAGAAAAACTTCTATATATCAAGCAATTCGATATACATATTGAGGTTCGATATATCGAGGTTACACTATATATTTATTATATATATATATATATATATATATATATATATATATATATATATATATATATATATATATATATATATATATATATATACTCGTATATAAAGGATAATACATTATGAGGTTTGATTTACAATAGGCTTTTTTTGACAGATCGCGCGTGACTCCTGTCAAACTGTAATGTAATTTTTATTCAGTATTGTTTGACAAATCATTATGGAAAGAATTACGCTGCAACAACGTAACCAAATTTTTCAGCTGCATTATGAAAATCAGCGTGTGTGAGACGGCGCCACTTCGCATACAGCGAGAGAAACAATGGACTTATTGAGAAACCACCTGATTTCACGTTTTGGGCCAGTAAATTGGCCGCCTAGATCGTGTGATGTCACACCTTTAGATTATTTTCTTTGGGGTTACACGAAGTCTCTGGCCTTCGGGGATAACCTAGCTTCAATCTACGCTTTCTCGTGTCATTCGCGAGGTACTGGTCGCTATGCTGGAACGGGTCGTCCAAAATCCTCAGGATGGATCATTAACGGCGTAGTCTTGAACGAGATAATCTTTAAAAAAATATAAAAATATAGATTGTTCTTTCGACTCACAATAAAATTTTTACTATAGAATTCAACTTTATGCTTTATGGTTGCCTTCTCTTTTCTGGAGGCGTTCTCACCTCACCACTCTGAAATTCAAGTACCTTATTGGTTGAAGGGCACTTGGACGGTTTGAGATTTGTACCAGATAAAGTGGTAAATTCTTCTTTTCAACGATCAATCTTTTTATTATAAAGGTTTTTACAGAAATAAATTCAATTTCTGGTGCAGCTTCCCTGAACCCCTGAAGAAGATCGACAGTATCCTCTCCGCAGTCCAGAGCCTTTAACAAGAAGTTCTGATTTTTTTCAGTTTTTGGGGTATAGGTGAAGTGGGCGCATCTTTGGCTGACTTGAGATCAACCAGTAATTTCATTTTAATAGTTAATTATTTTGCATTAATTCTTTTGATTTAATTTATTTTCGGCTGCCGAACCATATCATTTCCGCTTTGTCTGAATACATTGATTCGCTGAACTTTTGCTTTATATCATTATCTTTATTAGAGTTACCTTCGATACTTTTTTCCACTTCCATTTCTTCGGGTTAATCCGTCCAGCGCTGTAAATCCGTCCAGCACTTAGGATTTCTTCCGGAATTGCTTGCTTGACACTTTTCTTCGTCTTTGTTTCCTGTTGGACTTGATTTTGCCGCTGCGAATTTTGAGGCTTCATCTCTTTCTTGAATAGATCTTTGAGGGACTGTATATCTAACCTTAGTTCGTCTTTTTTTTTGTGGTTTCATTATTTGTTCAGTGTACGCTATTATTTGTAGCTTGCATTCGCCCTCTGCGGAGCTTTCTTGATTTTTTTTCTTTTGTTGATTATCGCCACCCAATGGTGGAAAGCCGTTGTACTTCTCCATACCAGCGGTCCTGAAGTTTTCTTAGGTTCTTCGCTCTTCTTAACTAATCGAAGTAGAATAATATTCGGTAGGAAGTTCCTGAGTCGATTGCTTCGACAATATAAGCTTTTTCCAATAAAAATAAATTTCGCGCTGACGTTTTAAAAAATTAATTTAATTTTTAACAACAAGTGCAATTGAAAATACGTCTATACGCAACGAATGCTAGACGTAGAATTTTGATACCATACATGACTGCCTTCGGTAAAAAAAATTTTGCGGTTCCCCTTCCCGTTTAAAACCGTTGAAAAATTTATTGATACCAAACTTTCAAGGGGTGATTACTTCTGATCCACAAACGAAGATTGATGTCTGTTGCTGCTATAGTTTCGGAGAGAAACTATTAAAAATTTGAACGAGGCGGAGGTCCAACGATTGTAAGACTGCGGAAGCTGCAATGGGCTGGCCATGTAAATCGTACGGACGAACAGCAAATACCCAAAAAGGTATTCGTTGGGAGAACTGAAGGGCGGAGACCAGTGGAGAAACCAAGGAAACGCTGGTCCGTCTCGGTCGACGACGACAGTTCATCGCAGCTCAGATTTCAAAATTGGAGGACGTGGTCAATGGACCGAGATAGTTGGACGCGCTTGTTCCAGGAACCATAAGCTCGAAAGTGGCTGTAGTGCTACGAAGAAAAAGAACAATTGTCAATTTAGCCAGCAGCAGCGTTCTAGAATACAACTCCAACTCCTGATCGAACTACCGTGTACGATATGAATTATAAAATTTCAGTGTAACCTTCCCCTCTAAGAAATTGAACTCGTCATTCGCTTGGGAAAGTTAAATGTATGATAATTTAGACGTACACAAATTTATTGTACATCAGTGCCCAGTCTCCACCCATTTGTATATTATTAAGTCAAAGTAATGGAGATTGGCTGAAGCAGAAAAAATGGTTTTATGGAAATTCCTTTGCTTAATATTTACTCAATAAGCTTCGGTATCATATAGTCCGCGTGGTGTAGTGGTTAGAGGACTCATCCCGTAAGCCGAAGGTCCCTGGTTCGACTCTCGTCTGCGGCAACGAGATTTATTAATTCTTCGGATGGACTATAAGCCCGTGCACTTATGATACGTACTGGTTTTTAAAATCAGAACGTATCGCAGCTGGGTGGACGGACACACGGCCAAAACGTGATCTGACCATATCACTTTGTGGAGTGCCGAAAACATTCGATCATAATAAGATACTCTAACTATCTCTAAAGCGAAGGCCCGAAAGGGGCTGTAGTGCTACAATACAAAAAAAAAAAGAAAAAGCTTCGGTAGCATACCTTCAAAAAAGCAGCAACACCGTCTTCCAAACGCCATTATTTATCTGGCTGTGTCTTTTTCATTTCAATGTCGAATTAATTTAAATACGAACCAAATGCCAACGATTCCGAAATGCTAACTATTGGTGGTGGTAATTAAAGCTGTACTTAATACTTTTAATTATCTTTAATTGTAATGAGAGCATACTATGTACAATTTACTGTAGTGGTGTTAGTGGATCGCATCAAGTCTGTATTTTCAGCGCTATTAAATGTATCATTCATTTCATTTTCAGTTTATTGAAATCATACGATATTTTGTTGTTCCACAATCTGGAATATGCAGATATTTATAATTTTAAGAGTTGATAGAGAGAGTGCGTAGGATTCTCTAAAACGTAATGGAAGAATACCTTCTGTAGTAAACTGAGAGGTCTACTTTTGATGTGAGGTTAATTTCAAGTTGCTCTGAAGGAAACATAAGACCATTTAATTTTTAAATTTAAATGAAAAAATAATTTAGTTTGCACCTTTAAAAAACAGACAGCCAACAGATAAATATAAAAATTACTGAAGCTAGTTCTGTAAAAATAATGAAAAAAAAAAATTAAATATCAATCAATTATATTTACATACGTCTACGAGTATTACCATAGGGTTCATAATTTGTAAAACTACAATTATTTTTTTCCACTAAAGATATATTTCATACTATGTAAACAACTCGTTAGGTTGGTTTTTATCAAAGCTAAAATAAAACCAATAATCCAAAGTAATACTAGGAACTGTAAAAATCAAAAATTTGTTGATGCGCCTCAAGACTTCATGTCTTTAACCGATGCGAGGTCGGTTTAGATTTCTATCGGGAAATCACGGATGAAACGAAGTTAAAATTATTACAGGCAGGTAACCCTTTAAATACTTAAGAAGAAAAAAACTGACCTGGGAGGCTAGAATGCAGTAGACACTGGCAAGAATTATCGCGATATTGTCATACTCGGATATTGATTAGATCATTTACGTGCGCCGAAGACATAAATAATCAACCGAGGTGAACAATACGGGAAACTGCCAGTTCGACGTCTATATGAACAGGCGAGATCGTGGAGACTCTACACCCAGGCAATGTAGTGATCCAATGAACGAGGTTTGAGCCCTTGATACTACTCAAAGTGAATTGTCCGCCGGCATATTTTCCAAGAAAAGGTGCATTAACCACTGGGGATCTAACCTCAACCGTGAAACGGCTACCCATTAAGCGTGAGTTGATTTAAGAATGACGGGTTAACAGATGAACGTCTTTTGTTCAGCGAAAATTCTGAAACGAGTATCTGGAGGATCACGTGATAGTCAATTTGCAAAGTGGAAGTAATTAGAATTGCTTTTTGCTTTAGCACTATAGCCCCTTTCGGGCCTTCAATTAGTGATAGTTAGAGTATCTCAGTATCTTGATCGAATGTATCGGCACTCCACAAGGTGATATGGTCAGTACCACGCTTTGGCCGTATGTTTGTCCACCCAGCTGCGGCACTTTCTGATTTTAAACCAGCAGGCATAATAACTGAACCGGCTTATAGTCCGTCCGAAGAGTCACTCGAACTAAATCTCGGTGTCGCCAATCAAGTTCGAACCAGGGTCGGTCGACATCGGGGTTGAGTGCTCTAACCACTATACTACGCGGACTTTTATAATTAGAATTAAGAAGAGAAAATACTATGGCGACCAATTGAGAAGCACCAATGTAAGTCTAGCGAGGAACAACACAAGACAAGCATACAAAGTAGTGAAAAGGCTAAAACATGGTTATCAGCCCAAAACCACGCTCTGCCGTGATGACATTGGCAATATCATCGCAGATGATCAATTGTTTAATATCAAGCAGGTACTTCAAACATGCTGGGTGTCCAACGTAGACGTTGACTTTAAGCAAGCAACGAAATTATTGATCGTACTGTACTGTACCAAATAATGCTTTGTTTTGGTATAACAGCCAAATTAGTCCGTCTTACTAAAATGACAATGACGTCGACAACCTCCCATGTCCACATCAATAACCAACTCACCGACCAAATATCGGACTAAAGCAACGAGAAGGGCTGGCCCCATTGCTATTCAATTTAGCTCTCGAATATATCATACGAAAGCTCGATACAAGAGGTACGCTATTATACAAGTCAAGCCAAGTGGCAGCCTATGCGGACATCAATATTCTGTCACGGTCGTTAACAGCTGCCAAAGAACTTTTCCTGAAACGCGACAGCGAACGAAACTAGTACGGCTACAAATCATTGAAAATAAAACAAAGCCAATGACACAGTCGAGGAAAAATACCTCAAACACCGAAAATATCATACTTGGCGAATACAATATCGAAAATGTGGGTGAATTTGTATAGTTAGGCGCCAAAATAACGAGAACTTGTAATTAAAGAGAAGAAATACGCAGAAGCGTACAACTCGCAAATAAAACATTTTATTCAGTTCTGACGAGCTTGCAGCCCTGTGCTATGCTATGGGTGTAAAACATGGACCCTACTACAAACATCCGCGAACATATTGAATACCTTCGAGAGACGGGTCCTGAGGTGAATAATCGGAGCGAACCTGGACGGGGACCAATAGCGAATTCGATACAACCATGAGCTATACGAGCTTTTTGACAAGCGGAATCGTATGGACGAATGCCCAAAAAGATATTCGTTGGGAGAACTAAAGAGCGAAGACCAGTGGGGAAGCCGAGGAAACGCTGGTCTCACTCGGTCGGCGAAGACAGTTCACCGTTGCTCGGATTTCGAGATTGAAGGACGCGATCAATTGACCGAGACAGCTGGAGGAACTTTTTGCAAGAAGCGAAGGCCTGAGAGGGATTGTAGCGCTACAAAGAGAGAGAAGAGAGATAATACCATGTGATAAGTGAAGTGAAAACGGAAGAGACGCATTATATGCGAATCAATTATTACGAATCGCAGTATACTTTATGTAGAAACCGAAAGTCAGAAGCTGAGACGTTTGAAGGTCTATCAGGTGCTTACCGCAAGGTTCCCGGATGAATCTGATACTTTTTTAAGTCCCACCGACACCTGTCACCAGTAAGCAGTGGCGAAGGAAAGAAAAATCGGCTGTAATGAAAGCCAAGACTAAACTGTTAGCGTGCAAGGTTTCTTTAGTCGTCTTCCAACCGGCGATGGATATTACTCATTGATTTTTACATCAACAACGAACAAACGATGCTGCTTACTACTGCAAACTGTTGAACGAGGTGAGGATTCGAGAGGTCATCCTCCTAAACGATAATGCCAGGATCCATACTACAGCTCTAACGGTGTCCAAATTACAGGAAATGCATTAGAATCAGCTTGATTATCCTCTTTTCAGCTTGGGCTTGTCGCCTTGCGGTTAACATTTGTTTGGATCCCCTAAAGAAGTTTTAGGAAGGTAACGATTTGAAAAATGACAAAAAATTGGAGGAATGCGGAAAACCATGTGAAAAAATTATAATTGCCTTTTGTTCTTCATGAAATAAACTGTTCTTTAGTAAAATCCCTATTATATTTGATTCACCCTAACCGCGTATGCAAAAGTTCGCCGGTTTCAAATAACTTGCGGAAGGGGGGTCTGATTTAAGTAATTATTCAGATGAACTATGAGCCCACTCTGTAGTAACGGGCTCTGATTTGAAAATCAAGTGGTACGCACGGTCAAGTGCGATGTTGAATATATCATTTTCTCAAGTACCATTAAGGTTACGGATCAAGATAATTTAAATTTGTACGTAAGATAACATGTAGGCTGCAGTGTGATCGATTATTTTATTATATTAAATTTATTTTAATGTAAGCACCAGCTTTGAATAGCTTTATATATTGGCATGTAGACTCCGAATTATTTTCCATCATATTGAATGGAAATAAGGAAGACGGCTTTCTAAAAAACCGTTTGAGAGGCGTTCAAGTGATATGTCTTATATCAACATTTATAACTGGAAATGGTATGTAGGCTACGGACAACTTTTTGAAAGGTTAGCCCAAAGTTAAATTTGTATATGCCTGCCTTTAAATAAACCATGATTTGCATGTAGAAACTCATTTAAAATTTTCTAAAAATTGTTAGTGTTTTCTTCTTCCTCTCAAAATGTTTATGGTAATATTCTAACGTTATTTTACATTTTCTTGTAATGGGAGAAAGTTCGTAAAAATAAATAAGCTGATTCTCTGATCATATTTTAATGATCAAAATGCTTTCTATAAAATTTTCGAGCACCCTGGATCATATTAAAGATGACTTATATTCAAAAAATAAAAATAACAAAAAATTTATGGGGACCCTTGAATTAGCTTTTATTGTCAAGCTATTTTATTCATTAAAATAAAAAACACAAGATGAAAAATAAATCAAAATGATTTAAAAATAAAGAAATAAAATAACTCCCAATGTTAAAATTGTTATACAGGGTATTAATGATATTTGCACTTTATGTGTTTTTGTTATATATTGTTTTGAAAACTTTTTTGAATTGAATATTATAGAATTAGGAATCGTTACTATCATTTATAGTGTGACCATGTACTACAGGAGTAGTCACCTTTAATTATCACGGTACGACGCTCTCGTTTGCCTGATGGCGGCTCACATCAGTAATCTGCTATCGATTTCCCCAGAGTATTACCTCCCTTTCCTACTATATATAGGGTTTTCCAATAAGAGATGTTATTTTGATATTAAAATAAAAATGCCATTTTTTAATATAAATGATCGGATGCTTATTTCATTATAAAGAGGGAGGTATGCCATTAATAGCGGAAAATAACATCAGGCAAATGACCAACCGCTCACGCGTACAGGACCATATCCTTTTCATGAAATTTTCCATAACCAAATCGCAAAGTGGCTGCCCTATGTCCTCGATAGCCTCACGAATTCCATCTTTGAGGTCTTGAATCAACGCTGGGTTGTTGGCGTAGACCTTCTCTTTCACGTGGCCCCAAAGGAAGAAGTCGCAATGTGTTAAATTACAAGATCTATTCAAAATAACACCTCTTATTGGAAAACCCTGTATTTTTCAGTTGGGAGGTCATTGCTCTTACATCCTGTCGATATCGCTAGACCACTGCAATCTGCGTAGCTTCGAACCTGAGGATACAGTTAGATCATCATACAATGAGAATTTGGAACCAAAATATGACAATTGAGAGGCAGCTGGATAACGAGGAGTTAGATTATCTAGCTTCAATATAATTTATAAATCATATAACTAATAACTCTTTTTACTGATTCACGCAGGTTGAAATTACTTGGTTAGTAACACTATCCTTGAACTAATGATAACGCAAAGAATCGCAATAATTAAATGCAAGCGACTTATGCTAAAATAACATTGAGAGGATAACACACTTTTCAGCTAGATTATAAAGCGGATGCACTCCTTTGAAATTGCTGTACCATACAAATTTTCTACAATATTATTCTAGCTGATAGCTTTATGTAGAGAATTAAATGAAGTAAACGTCCTTCATGGCCGAATATTTGACAGCACTTAGATTTCAAATAAAGTTAATTGAAACAGAAAATTTGTTTCGGGTCAGAGGTAAAATAGTTTCCGACATTAAAATCGTATGCAATGTAACATCCCAAATTTACAAAATACCATCACAACAAATGTAGGCTTCACTTTGATATACAACTTTACCAATTATCATATTAAAATGGTTATTTTAACCACTTTTTTTCTTCAAAATAACAGTTTAAAATAACACCAAAAAATAATTCCAATATAATTAAATTATTTACCTCCTATTTTTTTCTTTTCTCGTTCCTTATTGCCCATATTAGCCATTTTAGCATTATTTTGTTGTGATGAGCTATCCACATTATGACTGATATCTAATGATTCCCAATCCATTCGTCTTTTTCGATTCGAATTCAGATTATAAACGTTTTGTACGTCAATTATGACCGGGCCCTCCGTCGGATTAGGAGCTAGAAAGATATTCATTAATTGAAAATCAAATAGACACTGATCTCAAAACCAATCATGCTGCATATCAAATATATGGCGAAATTTGGGTATATTTTTGTGACGTCTTATACTTACGCTTTTGATACTCGTTTGGCCAAGAATCTTTTGAATTCGGTGGTGAATCCACAAAACTAATAACTTGATCGTAATCGTGGTAGTTGTTCGTATTTTGAGTTTGTGTGATTTGCTGCGAATTCTAACGAAATTTTTGATTAGTTTCATTTGATCTGTTAATCGATTGTGTATACAATACTTTGATGGTGGAAGGTTTAATTATTGTATTAAAAATATTTAGGGCTTATGCGAAATGTGAAATTGTAATTTAATGATTAAATTTATTGAATAATTCTTTTTTCAGTGGTGACAAAAGTAAGAATAAGCGTTTACAGAAAGTAAATATTTTTTTAACGTAATATAAATTCCTTCTTGAAAAGCCGACGGCCTTTCAAAAAGAAGAAGAATTAGCCTGCGGATGTCAAATAAATTAAGTAAATGACTGAAATAAATTCTTTTAGGTTTAATTGTATTATTTTCGGTAATAACAAAAATGAAAGTAAAAACGTGACACGGAAAAATGCTAAGATACTGCCATTGACAATATTGTCATAATTTCTTTAAAATGAAATCTTCATTATAATTTGATCATTAAAATTGATATCTTACTCATCTCTCTCGTGTATACTTAGTTATAGAAGTAACTAAATCGAGTACAAACCAAATAAACTATGGTTATATTTTATTGCAAAATTTATAAGCTTGAAATTGAATCATGATATAGCTTCGCGAATCCTCCTCAAAACATCGCTGAACTAATGTATACATGGTAGATATGGTTTGTTCATCATTAATGTTGGTATCATGAATTGTAGTTTTCATTTTTCCTTTATTAAAAGTTTCTTGCAATCTTTTAACGGACAAATAGACGCATTTAAATTTCTTATAAAATGAAACGGAGTTCTTTTTAAATGTTTACCTGCCGTTAAGCTATTTCTTAGATGCATATCCACCAAAATCAATCATCATCAACAATGGCATGCAGGCCGACTGAACTTTTGGTAATGACTAACATTTCATTGTTGATATTATGTGAATCTTTATTTTCTTTTACCGTCGGATGGCGTGAGTGATCGGCCATCTTTAGTTGTGAAGATAGCGGGTTTTTAATGATTGTAAAGTGCCAATTGAAATTTTTATTTTTGAAAGTCATTGTATAAGGGTGGCTTTTTTGTGTAGTTACCTATACTCAGTACTTTTCCATTCAATCATTTCTCAGTCCCGGTATCATCATTGTTTTTTCATATTCGTGCATGTTATTCATAGTTAATTTAAGTAGAGGATTATCTGAGATATCAAAAATTCTCTTATAGGGATTTTGTGTATTCGTCCAAGATTTTGGTTTGGTTTGGATACATTTCGATTTGACCTTTGCCGATTAAATTATTAAATAATTTAGAATATTACCCTTGGGGCAGATTTCACTGGTATTGCAAATATCTATCAAGAAATTTCGAATGGACGAAAACAGGAGTGAGGAGAATTGTTAATGTCAAAGGTGAAAACGTTAATTAAGTTTACTAGTCTTGATCTTTAAAGTTCGATATGAAAATGTTAACTGCATATTGTTGATGCTTGATTCAATACAAAATTCGGATTTATGTACTTCTACAAAAACATCAAACGAAAGGAAAAATAAACGTCATAGTAAATCGATATTGCTCTTAATCAGACATATATTAGGGATTTTTATATTGATATTATGAGGCAATTTTATGCTCAATCAAACAAATATTTTTAATTTGAAGTCTCACCAAGGCTATTGAACAATTAATCATTAAATGTTTAGTTTCGAATTTTATACATTCTTTCATTCTATTATAGACTTATATTTAGGATTTTCTATACTCTCTCATGTTTAGCAATTAAAAGATATCTTCGTCGTGTAGTGGTTAGAATGCTAACTCCGTAAGTCGAAAGTCACTGGTTCAAGGTCCATTGGTGGCAATGAGATTTGTTTCGATTGATTCTTTAGACAAGTTATAAGCCCCGTTCAGTTATGATACGTATTAATTTAAAATCAGAACGCATCGTAGCTAGGTAGACGCATATACGACCGAAGGGAGGTACTGAGCATATCATCTTCTCGAGTACTAATACATACGATCAAGATAATGAGATATTCTAACTATTTCTAAGCGAAGGCCCGAAAGGGACTGTAGTACTAGTACAACAACAATAACAACAAACATGAAATTAAACTGAACAAATTAAACGGGCTCAATTAGCAAGTAAGAAATTCTTTCGGTATGCTCCTCTTTGAAGTTTTGAAGCGTACAATAACAATGCTTTTCATCTATAAAATAAATACGAAAAAACAACGCTAGAAGGCTACAACCTTGAAAATTGAGAAATCTTTGTATAACTAGGGAAGACAAACATGATGGCGGGCTCAACTATCCCTTAAGAAATTCTTTCGATATGCCTTTCGTTGAAGTCTTGAAGCGTACAGCAAATAAGAAAGCTTTTTATCTACAAATCAAAAATGGAGCGATTTTAACCTATGAAAGCGAAACTTGTACGTTGGCGTAGATGTCTGCAAAGCTCTGAATCTATGTTTAAAAGGAAGATATTGCGAAGAATTTTAAGTTCGGAACGGAAACGACGACAAAAATTTATTATGAATTATCATTCATAATAAATTTTTGTTGTTGCACTACAGCTCCTTTTGGGCCTTCGCTTGGAGATATAGTTAGAGTATCTCACTATCATGATCGAATTTATCGGCACTCCACAAGGTGATATGGTCAGTATCAGGCTTTGGCCGCGTGTCCGTCCACCCACCTGCGAGACGTACTGATTTTAAACCAGTACGTATCATAACTGAACTAAACTGAACACTCGAACTAAATCTCGTTAGCGCCAACGAGCCTCGAACCACAGACCTTCGGCTTACGGGTTCAATGCTCTAACCACTATGCCACGCGTACTAACTAAAATCAAAGACGGGTATAACTCGACATCTTTTTTGGATTTGCAAACGTTTAAACAGAAAACGAAATCGGAAATCACGCAGATGGATGAAATAATAAAAATGCAGTGAAACAAGGTAGAGCTTACTGTAAATTTGCAAAAGCGAGTTATTCACTATTGCCGATCACGCAAGTGAGGCTACAGCGTCGCAGTAGATAACGGAATAATTTAGTATTCCGTTGTTTGATTTCAATAGCCTCGGGCTGTGTTTTTCAGAATTGTTTTGTAAAGTGACAAGTTCAGATCAATCGATTATTAGGTGTTTGTAATAAACATAAGCAGTCGAACAGCCCCGTGGAGATCAGGAGTGGCTGCTCCTGAAGAGATAAGGTGGTCACCCCGTCGAAATTGCTTTGTTTGTTATTTTACGAGATTAAAATTAACTACATCTGACAAGTTTCCATCATTTAGGCAGAGATGAGTAGTTCATTTCAGCCACTTTAACATCTTTAGGTTTGACATTCCCCATATAATGTAACGACATTATTCAGAGAAATTAACGGTTGCTTTTTGTAGAATGTTTGCGTTTGTGTCAGCTAACTTTAACGAGGCAACAAAATTTTGAACCACTCTAGAGTAGCTTAATTGACACATGATAGAGCATTTCTAAAGATGATATAAATTGATCAGTACGTCTCGTAGAGTAGAGTACGCGTAATAACTATTTTGTAGTGTAGCTCCGTGGCTCGACAAGAACCCGCCTTATATGATCCCGCAAATAACTTTCGACAAGCAGTCGACAGCTGAGCTCTTGTTTATAGCTCGCTGACACTTGTGCCAGACAATCATTACATGTGAAATAAAAAGGGATACCACTCAACAACAAAAGACCACAAGTAAATGTGATGTATGATTCAGAAGATTCAGACAGTGAAAATGAAGTTCCAAGTGCTTCGACCAATGTGTAATCTAGAAACGAAAATACCGAAAGTGACAGTATTTAGGCAGAATCAGAAAAATATCCACTTTTTGAATTTCGTGGAAAAGACCAAGACTTGAATCTTCCATCAAAACTAAGTGAACTAACTGTTAAATTATGTCGGATGCTTCAACGAACTAGCTAACCAAAAATATAAAAAAAATTATTATTTCCCTTTTTTATTCGTTGTAACTATTTATTTGCCCATACGCCGACGTTTCGAAGCACACACTTGCTTCTTCATCAGTGGTACAAAAAGTTACTGTACCACTGATGAAGAAGCAAGTGTGTGCTTCGAAACGTCGGCGTATGGGCAAATAAATAGTTACAACGAATAAAAAAGGGAAATAAAAGTTTTTTTATATTTTCGGTAAGTGAACTAATTGACATATTCCTTTTTGATGAATTTATTGATATTAAAAAACAAGTCAGTATGTTGTGGAAATAATAGGGCAAAAAAGGATACTGAGGAAATCATCCAGGATTTATAATTGGAAAGCTAGTAATAGATATTGGCTATGTTTTGTATATGGACTATTTCTACAAGTCCGTATCGCTTGGCAAAAGAGTTCAATCGTAAAGATAAGAATCCGTCCAAAAGAAGCTGAAGAAGGGCTAGTTCACCTGAAAGCGATCCGAATTGGTCGTTATTTGTAAGTGGAGAGATTAAGAGCCGTACTGACCATTATTAAATATGCGCGAAGCTGAATTGGTTGAAGTTGCTAACCGAAATAGACAAGTTTCCATAAAAATCCAACACTGTAAGGGATCACACAAAAGGTATTGCACGTGTAGATCATTCGGATGTAATACTGTCCTACTATAGTGTTATGAGAAAAACTCTTCATTGGTATAAGAAAATAGCCGTACACATTTTGGAAACGGCTGTGCATAGATCATACATATTTTATTGTCAGCAATCGAACGCACAAAATAAAACATCTCTTCAATTTAGAGAATATATTATACAACATTTGCTAAATGAAGGCCAAGATGCAATGCTTCAATTGTAGCCATCTATATCAATCATAGCCAAGGAACAAAATTCCTTTCATTATCTTGATTCTATTCGTCCTACACATCAAACAAATTCAACTCGCAAATGTAGAGTTTGTGTAACGAAAAACATTCGCAAGGAGACTCGTTATTACTGTTCGATCTGCCTCATAAACTCCCATTAATTGGACTTTTTTATAAATCCCATCATAAAGACAATTAATTACATGTTGATTTTTACTTAATTTAAATCTATAAAAGATCATTCTTTAAATAATAATAATAATAATAGAAGTATAATTTTTGTCACAAATTTTATTTTTAGTATTTTTTTTAAATGTTTGTAGCCACAAAAGATTTGCTAATTTAAGAGCCTGTATGTTAAAGAGTATTGAAAGAAGGACTAGTATACTTGTTTTGGCAATGCAAGACACCCTGCCAAAGACGAGTATGCTCGTCCTTAGCCGCGAATGGGTTAAGGTTTTTCTGGGTAACATAATCTCCACCAATCTTTGGACATGGGGTAACTTTACGCAACCGAGCCCAGGTTGATCGTCATGCACATCATAAAACTTATTGTTGTAACGAAGTCTCTCTGTCCCTTCTTTGATTGGGCCGTGGATTTTTTTCAGCACCTTGTGCTCGAACATGCTAGGGCCTTTTTGGAATCGCTTGATAGGGTGGAATCTTTTTTAGTGTTCTTTCCTCTTTTTGCTTAGCATATCGTTATCGATAATGCAGTTTTAAGATCTGTTATGAAAAAATCTCACCAAGACCTTTGATTTGATACCCTCCTTGAAAAAATTTTCTTTTTCACTATGAGAACTGTAGCTTCTACAGTTTTTTGGGAAACTTGCTGTGACAGAAAGACGGACGGAGGTATTGTACGTGTGATACACTTGAAAGACTACTTTGGCATCTGAAATTGACCGTTTATTATTTGTCGAGTAGTTTTGTTTTCGATGTTCTGAAAATTGAGGACGTCCGATGGATATTGGGAGTTAAAATTATTTTTCAGCGTTTGTTGTGAGGACTGAGGTATATGTTTGTAGAAAAATCTTGTGTTTTACAATACTTTTTCAAAAGATTCTCCCTTTGCATCTCCTTTTGAGTTGGTAGTCAATTTGGATTGAAATTTTTTTGTGGAGTTAGATTTAAATCAGATATGAAGTCAATTTAGAATTTCTTTGGATAAACAAACTGATGGCTACGACGTGAATACCTGGTTACACAAACCGCAAACCGGTTAAATGTCACAGCGAAGCTTGTTAAATGCTCTTTTGGTTAGTACAGGTGCAAAGACGAGGAGCACCGAGGATTACAACTTTATATCTGATATCTTCAGTCTCCGCGGTGTTGGCCATCACAAGAGTGATAGTCATCAGCTTCCTTGCTAGATAGCCCCAGTATTTATTTGCCTAGAAATGTTGGTGCTTACGAAGAGAGCGATTGGCAACAATCCTAGTTGGATGACGCGAAGGGGAGATGGACCTTAAGACACATCAACCACCTGCAGACGTGGTTTAATTGTAAGCACGGCGAAAATTACTTCTACCTGACTAAGATCTTGAGGAGGTGTTTGGTGGTTAGTCCAGAACCTATACGCGTCTGAGAGCCTCACACATATGACGTAAAGGTTCTTTGGACATGCAGTCTAGCATTCTCATGATGAAAGATAATCTTTTTGTGCATAACCGCAAGGTTTTTTCATTACACTTTCATTTTTCTTACATTGCAAATGCAACTCGTACAAAGTTAAGCGGCGAGTTTTGAGTGAACATTTTTTAAATTAGTAGTAAAACTAAAAGGAATTATAATTGTTTAAATTTTTTGAATTTTTACATGAATGAGAACGAAAATGTCTAATTTGTATTTTTTAAGCATTGCTCGTTGAAAGTAAATTTTCCACATGCCAATTACTCTTAAGAATAGTTGTTACATGGTTCAATGCTTTTTAATGGATTTTACAGGGAATTATATTCTTTGAATTTTAATATAACTAGGTAAGGTCTATGAAGAATTATCACTTTAGAGCATATACAGTTTATGCACCCACCTAATAAGAATAAAAATTAAACCAAGCTTGAATTATCTGGGCTCCGATAATTGAGAACCACAATCACTCAACTTATTTTCGTAGAAAATGAAAAAAAAAACTGACAAATCTTCAGCAAATCTGCAGCAATGGGGTTTCCTACGAAGGAATTCGACCAGTAGTCACTTCATGCGTTCGTACCCCTCTAACTCTTAGAACATAATAAACTCCAGCAATTGTGTTACACTGTTTTGAAACTTCTTAGTCTACCTTCAGTGCGTACATTTATTTGGGTACCAAAAGGCCAAAAACTTAAACATATTCCTTCATTCAGACACAAAATTATAAGTGTATGATAAAGAACTGGCAGAGCGTGTTGAAAAAGGAACATTAAATTCTAGGTTTTTTGACATTAAAACAAGCAACACTTTTAACTTGCACTCATTAAAAAGACACACGGAGAGCTCTTAATGATAAAAGGTTCAAAGCTATAAAGTTGGGTATATTTCATATGACTTCAAAAAGTAACAAATATTGGATTCCCGCCTATATATTATGCGACATTAGCGGCCGGACTACATGATATATTAGGAGTGGTATTGACTTACTAGGAAATAGATACGAAACTGAAATATGTTTACAAACTGCTTGAATTTCATTGATTTAAGCAAAGACGTGCGGTAAGAAATCATTCAGGAGCACATTGAAAAAGGATTCATAGAAAGGCATTAACATATATATGTTCAGAAAAAATGAGTACAATGAGATTTTATTTGGTTAATATGTAGATTTTTTTTGATGGAAATTTGATAAGACATGCCATGAATTTCACATTTACAGAATGGTATTCGCGGGTTACAAATTAAAAAGTTACAAATTAAATTAAAAGCTGCAAATAAATGTAGGAAAAAGTCTCAATCCAGGTCTATTTACAAATGTTTCATACATTTTGCCTCCCCCTGGACCCCCTGATGCACAAAATAACTTTTTTGTTTCAGATTCTAAAAGCCCTAAGCAAGACATTTCATGTGATACCCACTTTTAAGCATCACTTCGTTATAAGAGGGGACCTCCCTTAAACAACATTTGGAAATGTTTGATAAGACCTAAACTTTTGAAGGTCACGAACATTGAGCTTTCTAGCAGTTATAGTTTCTGAAGAAGTTTGCTGCGCCGCACGGACAAACAGACAGACGGACGGAAGGACAAACAGGACGCGAAATTTGTTTTACAAAGCACTAAAACGCGAATAACCTAGCGTATGCTCTGAAGGTGATGTTGATAATGTGAAAATATAGTTTAAGCATAACTAAAATTATCAAGGACTTTAAATCGTGACAGGAGTTTGTGGAAGAACAGTAAGAAAATAAAGAGCACTATAATGATAGAGAATTTTTAACAGTTGCTTAGAACGAATTAACTTTCACGGATTTCGAAACACTTTTAAAAGGCTGGGAATTCGATTGTGGAGCTGGCAACTACATGCCCTTAAGTGATTACGAGGTTTTGCAGTATAAAAGATTAAATTCTTTAAAGCAGTGTTCGTTACTCAAAATCTTTCATTTATTTTTTTTTCATATTTTATTGTTATTATAATGGTTGAATAAAGTGTTTCTTTGTTTTATTACTTGCAAGATAAATAGAGAATTTAATTTCTAAGAAAAATTTTCTTCCATTTAAATTGGCGCGCTCTACTAGTATCTGATTATCTGAAAATCTACATTTCTAGGGGATGAAATCTTCAGCTTGATTTATTTAGTTTACAATAAATGTATTTTATAAACTTTTTATTAAAATAACTTTATTGAGGCGTACAATTTATACAACTGCTCTATAGGAATGATGTTCATTGGCTTTTTCTTTAAAGAATTGGTTTTATAAAAAAGATTTTTAAACAATTGTAATGCCAAAAGAAAAAACACTAAAAAGCAGAATTAGGAGTGATGAATTAAGGAAATCACGGCTACATATCGCTGTAGCATGTTCTTATTGTATTTAGCGTGGCACATAAAATTATCTTAAATCTATTGAATATGAATGCATTTATATTTGCTTGTTCGTGCACGAACTGTTGCGTCAGGTAAAGATGGTCACAATTTTTTACTGTTGAAAATAGGCAGTTACTAAGAATTATGGTTTTCATAACATTCGATTAAAAAGTGTCTGCCACAAAAACAAAAAATCGTTATGCCATGATTATGTATTAATACTTTACTATTGGGAAAAGGTGTTTCAAGCTTTGTTATTTATTTCTATGTAACCTTAAGGTTTTGAAGCAGCTTCCTCATTTTCGATGTTAATTTTAAAAGCATACGCTACCTTTATTGTTGCAGTATTTTCAAAATGGCAGCATATGCGACACAGACAAATAATGATGAATGATTGGTAATTGTTGTAGATTGTTACGAGTAACGTCATACCTATTCAATTATATTTACGAAATTATCGTCGCTTGGAATAACCCCTAAATGAACCGAACGCCAATTGTTGACTCTGAAGATTATCACAATTTTTTGGGATTGATGAGGCTTTAAACTGTTTAAGAAAATAAGGAACAATTTTCAAAAATGCTTAAAAGAGAGTATTTCGGAGATTGGAAATATGTAGTTTCATGGAACTAGATAAATCTGTTGATTTGACAATTAAAGGCTCTATTCTGCACGATAACTTGCCACAATATGATAACGCCAGTGTGAAGGCAACGATTACGGTGAAATTTTTTCGCCTGCGTTATATCCATATATGTACTTTCGTCACGAAGCAATCAGCATAATTTTTTTTAGCAGAGATGAAAAAAATTTCTGCTGGACGCATCTATAGAAGAGAATTAAAGTTTGAAGCACAAGTGCAATACAATTTTGTTTCGGAAAACGCTGCGGTTAGCTAGTCAAGACCTGAAACGTTATTGGAAGGACTTTCAAATTATGAAATTATGTTATGGTCCACATAAATGCTGTGCTCGATACTTAGGTCTTCATCTCGATCGGTATCTGTACTATAATGAACATGTCAAAATCATGCTCATTAATGCACAAAAAGTGATCATGTCCTTCGACGACTCTTTCATTCCAGAAACATTGATCAAAAGTTCAAAGTGATATGCTACTCTAGTTAGACCAGTCTTGACATATGGATTTATATCTGGCACAATCAGAGACTAGCACAATGGAAAGATTAAGAGTTTTCGAAAGTAAATGTTTTCTTGCACGTGCTGGTCTGGACAGAAAGCCTGAGATGGATTGGAAAGTCGATATCTTCATTTTGAAACTGTTTCGAAATCACATCGCAAAATCTGTAACCATGAGCGAAAGCCCCTGGATTGTTCGACACTACAGACGGGCACATTGAGACTTGGCTTGAGACTGGCTTCATTTTTCCGGAAGAATCCATGTATTTAAACATAAATCGGTATGGTTTTGATTCTGACGGTGTTCCGGTTATATATCATGTATATAGGCGGGTCATCGATCAGAAGATCGAATACCCTACGAATTTTAGCTTCAGCAATTCCAATCGGGATACTTATTTGTTAGGTTTGTTGAGGCTGATCGGGCTGGGACGGCGGTTCCATGACAACAGGTAAATAAATCTTGATTTGTATTTGTATTGTATTTGTTTTAGCATTACAGCTCTCGGGCCGTCGCGTAGAGTTTTTTTTTGGGTTGGAAGCTGAATGCCATTTATGCACATGTAGCGACTACAAATTAATTTCATTTTTTAAATTTTAATTAATTTTATACATTTTTATTTCTACATGTAAATATTTGCCAGAACGGTTATTAGTACACTTAACTAAATTGTACAGTTTATTCCACTGCACTAAAAGCAATAATAACCAAACCTCTGCACTAACAGCAGTGACAAAAAACCGGTTTGAATAAAAAAGAGAAGTTAATGTGCGCAGTCAAAACGTACACGCGAGAATAAAATCAAATTACATCTAAATTAGAAAACATAATTGTGGGGTTTTATTTTACAAAACGAAGAGTACGCTACATAGTGGTGACCCCTGAATATCAATTTTCGTAATTAAAGAAAAAACTGTAATAAAAACTCTCGTGGTGATCCGCATAATTAAGTATGCTACCAAAAATACACAACGAGGCAGATGAAACGTCATAAAATCATCCCAACGATCCAAAGAGTGATACGCCAGTGGAGCCCCAGCAGCTTGTATGTAACACTTTGTATTTAACGCTCCCGGAATTTTTCATGGCTAATCCCGAGCTGTGGTTTGAGTCACAATTCACAATAGCTAAAATGACATCGGATCGGCTCAGATTTCATCATGTAGCTAGTCAACTGCCGGCGAACATCGCATGCAAAGCTTTCGATATCATTAAAAACCTGCCAACAGATGATAAATTTCTCGTCTTGAGAGCAAGATTCATTGAAGAATTTGCTGATAGCGAACAGACCTAGCTAAGGAAATTATTGTCACAAATGCTGTTTGGTGATAGAAAACCTTCATTTTCAGGGTTTTGTAAAATAATTTTACAAAACCCTACTAGTTTCGCGACCTGTCTGTCCGTCTGTGCATCTGTCCGTCCGTCCGTGTGTCACAGCACTTTTTCTCGCAAACTATTTAAGCTAGAAACATCAAATTTTGTATGCAGGTGTAAAATGGCGCTCTCTTAAAAGTTCAACTACAAAAAATTTTATAAGGTATTTAAAGGGGGGGGGTGTCTCCCCATATAGGGGAGCGGCCCCCGAAAAAAAAAATTCATCACCTTTCATTTGATACCCATCAGCCGATATGGGTATCAAATGAAAGGTCTTGATGAGAGCTTCTCAAACCAGGTCTTAATTTGACACTTTTTGATTTGAGGGGCGCGCAGGGAGGGGAAATACACGAAAAATTTTTGTCCCCCCTCGCGATTAGACACCTGTGATCCGAAAAATCTGAAAAAAATTATGGTGGTAGGTGTTTATGAGTACAACAACAAGAAATACCTTAGAAGTCGAAATTCACTCAACTTTGTTAATAATAGTATGATATTCGAATTTCACATTTTTCCCAATAAAACCGCATCGGTACCCTTAAACTGAAATTGGATATTTTCGTAGTTCTACTAAAGGTCCTTGAACTTTGTAAGTTTGATGAAAATGGAATGATATACACGGAAGTTATAGCCGTTTGAAATTTCTCCAATTACAACAAGAATAGCACAGGATTTTGGCATTTTATGGGCTTTCCATCGAACCAGTCACTGCAGTTTTGACTTGATCTTCTTGAAATTTTCCAATAAGGTCAAGAACATTAATATTTTTGAGAATTCATGATTTGAGTAATTTTTGTTGGTTTGCAACAAAATGGCGGCCGTTGAAAATAGAAAAACAATGGATCTTCTTTTGAACGTGCACATCTCTTTGACATATTTGTTGACGTTATTCATTGCTGGTGACTGCATTTCTGAGAAGTTGGAAACAAAACCCTCCTGACATGAGCGCAGGTCTGTTTACCCAACTTGTTACTGTCTGAAATGAGACAATTAGCATCAGAAGCTGTCAGCGATGATATCCTAAAAACTCTATGGCTGGCGAACTTGCCGAAAACTATTCGTGCAATTCTATCTGTATGATCGGAACCATTACTTGATTTAGCGAAAATTGCCGACAAAATTTCGGAATCAACTGACGTCCATCAGGTATATGCAACTGCAAATTGAACAACCTCTGACGAAAATACTGGATTATTTTAAAGGCGAATTGAGCAACTAGAAGCAGAAGTTCAGAAGCTGCGTAACGCAAAACAGCGTAATCAACCATCGTCCAGATCAGATAAACTTCGCCGCAGCGCTAGCAAGCCCAAATACAGGAACTGCTGGTATCATCATAAGTTTGGGCAGAATTCAAACAAATGTGTGCCATCTTGGCAACTCAGGAGTTCGGAAAACTAAAGCACCAAGCTTGTTTCGGGGCGGATGAACTTGGCGCATCTGCACCACGTCTTTTTACATACGATATCCTTACTAAACGTAGATTTCTTATAGATATGGGTGCAGACGTATCCGTCATCCCATCATTAATAGAATCAAAACAGTACGATACCAGTAATGCCAATTACAAACCACTGCATGCTGCTAATGGAACAGTGATAAATACATACGGCCAGAGAAAACTTACCGTTTCAGCCAACTTACGCCGCACTTTTGACTGGACTTTTATTGTCACTGATGTTAACACACTGCTAATAGGGGCAGATTTTTTGTAGTATCCCGGCCTTGGAGTAGAGTTACAAAAACGAGCACTGGTAGATATATGAACTAAACTTACCAGCATAGACATCTCATCAAATCTTCAACACGTCAAGTAATGCTTCCATTCGTAAAAATATTACGAGGCTATAAGCATGAACATGTGGTACCGATGGAAAAAATTAAAATAATGGTCACACATTGCATTATTACCAAAGGTCCACCAGTCGCATCAAGAGCAAAAAGATTGTCTCCCGACAAACATGCCGCGGCTAAAACAGAGTTTAATGACTTGCTATCGAGGAGCATATGCCGTCCATCAAAGAGCAATTGGGCAACACCTCTTCATATGGTCAAAAACAAGTACCCATTACTGCACATACAAGATTTTGTATGCATTTTACATGGCAAAAATATTTTCAGCAAGATTGATTTAAAAAAGGCTTTTAATCAGGTTCCGGTTGAACCGTGCGCTATACCAAAAACTGCTATCATTACGCCCTTTGGCCTATTTGAGTTTGCATTTATGACATTTAGTCTCAGAAATGCCGCGCAGACATTTCAACGGCTAATCGATGAAGTGCTTCGTGGACTTGATTTTGCCATAGCATACGTAGATGATATTTTCATCGCAAGTCAGAATATCGAGCAACATCAAGAGCATGTTAGAATCATTTTGCATCGACTTTCACAGCATGGACTAAGAATAAATCTGGACAAGTGCAAATTCGCACAAAATGAACTGGAGTTCTTGGATCACTTAGTCACACCCCAAGGTATTAAACCATTAAAGTAGAAGCCATAATCCATCTCGGAAAGCCTCTTGTTGCAAAACAGCTCCGGAGATTTATAGCAAAGATAAATTTCTATAGGCGTTTCATTCCAAACGCCGCACCTATTCAAGACAAACTGCAATGTCTTATCAAAGGGAACGTTAAAAATGATAATTTTGTTATCGCTAGGACTGAAGACGCATCTAATGCATTTGAAGAATACGAGAAAACGCTAGCCAATGCGAAATTGCTAGTTCATCCATCCAAATCAGCACCCATTGCATTAGAAACTGATGCATCAGACGCAGCAATCGGTGCCGTTCTGTACCAAATTAAAGATGGAGGATGTAAACCTTTGGCCCTTTTCTCGAGGAAATTAAATAATGCTCAGAAAAAATGTAGCAAATATGATCGAGAGCTGCTAGCAGTCTATGAAGCAATTAAATATTCCGGGACAGCGATCGAGAGAGTGGACAAGAGCAATGACCGACGAAGTTAAGTCTATTTTGCAAATGGTCACATGGGATCTAGTAGACAGATCAAGCACTTCAGATGTAGTAGGCAGCAAATTCGTTCTTCGAAATAAGCATGGATATAACGGTGTTCTCGAAATACATAAGGCAGGAATAGTTGCAAAGAGGTACAGTCAGCAATACGGCAAAGATTTCTACGAGACCTAAGCTCCAGTTGCACGGCTAGGGCCCATTCGTATAGCAATTATAACGGCTGCTTAGAGAAATATGCACGTAGGATAATATGATATGGCAACGGTTTACCTCAATGGCGACTTGGAAGAGCCTGTACTAATGGAAGTTCTCGATCAGTTTCGAGAAGTACTGAACCAAATAGTGAAAGACGAAATGCAAGACGACTGAATAGTCGAAAGAGCAAAGGCGATGCTATCGGAACTCTCCAGCGGTGACAAGGATGGTCGTATCAAAGGCTTTATACGACTTGAAGTAGGCTGGTAGAGCATGGAACAGAAAATTTGACATCGAACTGAAAAGATAGGGAGCTAAACCAACAAATGGCGACCCCTGTGTATATTAACCGCAGCAAAGGACAAAGTTATGATAATCATTCTATATGTCAACGTCGTCTTGGTGATTTCGCAAAGCTTGGAAGAAATTCGGCTATTTGGCAACGAACTAGCTCAGACTTTCGAGATCAAAGATTTTGGAGAGCTCAAGTGGTGCTTGAGCATCGTTTTCTCCAGCAACGAACAAAGCTTTTTTCTGAACTAGAGGACGTATATAATCGACATTCTCAAACGCTTTGGGATGGAGTCTTGCAATCACATATCAACACCTTTGGATCCAGGAGTAAAATTGGTGAACCTGGTTGGTTGTCTGCTGCATTTGTCTGTGGCGACTCACCCCGTCATTGCTCACGCTAAAAGTTCATTATGGCAATTGAACGAGTGTTTCAACGTACTCACTAAATGGCGACAAAGAGAGTACTCCGGTACTTGAAAGAGACGATGGATCTCGGCATATCATATCAAAATGAACGTGTGCTACTTGTTCGTTTGGTAGACGCTGATTGGTCCTCTTCAGTGGACGATAGACGCTCGTATTCGGGGTACGATTTCTGTTTGGCAGAAGTTGTCGTTGTCTGGGATTTCCGCAAGCAATGGACGGTTGTTTTATCTACCTCATAAGCTGAGTATGCGGCGTTGGGTGAGGAGAGGAAAGAAGTTTTGCATCTTGACGAACTAAAGGTTAGAGAAGCTCCTCCAGTAAAGTTATACATGGATAATTCCACAGCGTTCGTCTTCATTTTCTGCGTGAGGTTGTAGAGTTGAAAAGTTTAGTACTTCAGCACGTAAAGTCAAAAGATATGCCCGATGATGGACTGACGAAATCCCTTTTAAGTTGTTGGGACTATAAAGCTAGTCACTCAAAGATCTGCGAGTTGTATTGAGGGGAAGTATTGGAAATATCAGCGGAACTTCCACTATCTATCGGCGCTGAGGGCGCCATTCTTCTTTGAACACAAGCGCGATTGGGTTCTTATAGTCAGTGGTAGTTAGAGTCTCGTATCACGAACAGGTATGGAAATAGGGTTGTCAAAACAAGAGGTGCAGAGCGAGGGGAATGTTTAAACAATTTGATTCCCCTCTCGTGTTTGGAAGCATGTGAAAAAATCTGGAAAAACATCATGGATGTAGCTCTCTATGAGTATAACAATAAGAAATACCTTAGAAATCAAAATTCGCTCAACTTGGAAATAAAAGAAGGATTTGTAAAATTCATATCTTACCCAAGAAACTAGGATTAATTTTTAAGTTCAATAACATTTTGTACATGGATAGTTTGATGTAAAATTTGCGCTAAGCATCAGAATCTAACTGTATTCAGTGAAGTTAGTTAATTCAAGGAATTTATTGATTGGCATACTCATTATCGAAGAGTTGTGGCTGCTGTGTAACGTGAATGTCTGCATTTCATAGGTTGAGTAAAAGACCATTCTGACTACTATTTTTTTGGCACGCTCTAATACAATAATATGAATGCCCAAAAGTAACGAATACGATTCAGAAAGGAATTCAAAAGATTAGAAAACAATTAAGATACGTTTGAATCGATTTAAAATTTAAATGAGAAGGATTTGGAGTCTATATGGGAACATTTTTTGGCATACTGAAACAATTTAAGTAGGACAAGTTTTTATATTCTCATTTATTATAGTGATAATAGCCAATACGAACAAATATATAAGTGCGATAAGAGCGAAAGCAAAAATCATTTGATAGTTTTCTCGGTTTTTTTTAGTTAAATCTCGCCTGTAGACCTAAATTACAGGAATGCAACCAAAATTGATTATTTCAAGGCATTTAGCTTTGCATGAAAACGTTTCATATACGAATACATTTTATTTAATAAGAAACTGATTTTAAAATCTGGCTATAAAAGCTCTTATAAGAAGAGAAGAATGCTATCACTTTGCATTCATCAACCGACATTATGGAAATCTTCATTTTCATCAACACAAACGACTTCCCAATTTATAAATGTAGGACTCAAAATCGGTTTTTAAAATTCGGTAAGTGATATTTGTTTAATTTAAATTTACTGTTTGATGTTTTGTTAATTCGAAAAAACGTATAGATTTAATATAAGAGTTCTGTCTGAAAAGTATCCGACTAGGGAGGCTTCATACCTCCCGGGCAGAACGTTCGAGCGACCTCTGCGGGCCACGAGCGTAACCAGTAATAATTCACAAACTCCACAAATGCTGCAGTTACCGATGGGTCGCATTGGTTTGCGCGCAACGTGATTTACTCGTAGAGTATTTTTAGCGTTCATCGCATTTGTTTATGGCAGAACAGAAAAATCTTCGCTAAGAAATCGCTCAGGGCAACTTGGAAATGGTCTCATTTGACTGTTCCCAAGGTCGACTTATGGCTGCTCCCATAATTGAAAATGTTGCTCAAAATACACTGGATATTGAGATGATTCAAACGAATACGAAGAGTGCGCCGGGGACCATTCCGAAATCTGAGTTCCAGGACTACTTCAGGATATAGAAACACCAAAGGGGGCGTGTCGTTAACTCAAACAGGAACTACTTTGAAGGATGCCAAGAGGTGGATGACTTAAAATAACAAAATAACACCAGCACGGAGATATGAATGGATATTTATAGGACAGACCTCGTACACATGAGAAGATTTAACAGTTTGGTGTTCTTTCAAATTACCTGCAAATGGTACATTGCTAAGTTTTTATTTTGGTTCCTTTTATGATTTGCTTTTGATTTGACGATAGTTGATCGAGAAAATATTTCTGATTTCGTACTGATGATATCTTAGATGATATACTAAATATTTTATCTGTTTAAATTAATATATTTGATCATTTATATTTATACCCCTGAAAAATATGAAAAGTTAATAAAGTTCATTAAAATGTAAATGATAAAATTAAATCTTCTACCATCATGTCGAAGTAATATTAATCATTAAAATAAGATTTTACAACTTACCTCTATGTTACTGCTAACAGGTGTCTGAACACTCGCTGCTAATTCCATTTGGTCGGGGAAATGATATTCGAAATTCATACGCAAAGGATCAAAACTATTTTGCAGTTCCGAATAATTAGGATGCGATAAAAGGGATAGAGCCATTCGGTCGGTTATAGCAAAGCCACCGAACACAGCTATGTTGCGCACAAATCACTAAAATCTCTTTTTTACTTTCCGCGAATTCCGTTCAAGTGCTTCCCGATAAGCCTTTTCTTTTTTTAGCAATTCTCGTTTTAATAATTTTAATATCGTTCTTATGGTTTAGAAATTCAATATTTAATTTTGTAATTATTTACTCACTATAAACCTTTTACCAGTTAGTATATTTAAACATTTCACCACCAAATATGAAAAATTTGAGGAATAAAGAACGAAAAAAGCAAAAATTGATGTTTGTTAAGATCCTTTCCTTTGATCTTGATGTGTAAAGTAGAAGACAGTTTATTTGAAGATAGATTTTATGTGAAAGAAGATCGTCTTACTGAATTATTCACACCGCAGAAACGTAGGCGTGCGAAAATTTATGACATTCGGCAATGCTTGTAATTTCCAATAGCCGAAACTTAGTGCTAATTTGTTGCTATTTACGACACTATACTTGTATTAAAATGCATTGATAGCTCATTAGAAGTAAATATATCTATGTTGATTTTCCTCCAAACATAGAACTAAATTCAAGCCTAAAGTTACTTTGTACATTTGCTTTTAAAAATTATTCACCAATTTCACGAAATTCTATAATTGCACTTTGCACTTATTATATAAATTTATAAGGTCAGATTGTAGCTATTTTTTATGGATTTTTCTTTGTTTTCTTTTAATTACTTGTTTATAAAATAAGGCACACGAAAGTATTCCACAAGTTAAAATATTTTCTAATGTTCCAAAATAATGGCTGATTGTTAAAAACACTTTTAACTTACACTTTACACAAAACACGAAAAAATAAACTTGATTTGCACAACTATTTGGCATAGAATGTTAATGGTTTTTTTCTCTATTATATATAGATCTTACTTTTTGATGTTTATTTTTGTGGTTGCAGTTTAGGTGTTAGAGAAAAGTTTGTGATCGCAACGATTAGAACAGAACGAAAAAGGAATTGTAAAGTTTTTTGATTCCAGTAGTTTCACGTTGTCGGTGGCTTCTCAATAATGTATTTTCGATTTTCAGCAGCATTTTGTTAAACATAAACACAACAAATTCACTTTGGCTCGCAATGGCTCCTTTCTCCATGGGTTGTACTAAAATGTTGAATGAATTTTGCAAGTTTAGCACTTTCAGTCACAAAAATTAAAACAGCCAGCTATAGAACGCCGGATTCAAAACTTATCAAACAGTAAGTTTTGGTTAAAGTTTTTAACACTTGAAAAAATCTAAGATTTTTTGAGTTTATTCTCGTACACTTTTCTCCGGATTAAACGAGCGATCTAAACACTACAGCTCGTGTTAAACTCCGCGAACGCGTATAATCGCGCGGTTAACGTTTACACGCTCGATAAATTGATAAGTTTTTGTTTTTATCCTTCTTATTCAGTAAAGGAGTTTTTTAACGAAGCCTTGCTTCGCAAATTTCTGTAGAAACAACATTTTATCGAAATGAACTTGAACAACCGATTAGAGGTTGACAAATTTGCGCGTGGACACCGTATAAGCTACTATTTTTCTATGTCTATCTTGTTTGGATAAACTTAAACAACTGAAATGATAAAACGTTAGATAGGTCCAACGAAGATATTCTTTATAGTAACCAGAGAGTCGTCACTGCATAAAATGCTGGTGAATCTGCAAGATGCGGTTTGAAGAGTACAAGGCAACGATGCTTGAAAAATTGATGACGAAAATAATGATTCTTCAATCTCCAGTCAGTTCTTTAAGAGATCCAACGCGCGTATGGGAATTATTTAATATGTCAGCCGTGGTTGTTTTTTAGGTCGACTGATATGCTTGTAGATTGATGTTATTAAATATGAGATTCGCTCCAACTGATCATGCTGTTGATAGAGTAGTTTGTTTTCTTTTAAAATTTACACACAAGATGAAACTTTAATTGTTGAATTATTTAGCGCTCATTGATAGCCCGAGCGTACTCTCTTAGACAGTTTTTTAGCGGTGGTTTGCTGATTAAGCCGCAAAGACGATGTTATTTGTTCAGTCTATTGAAGAGATTAAAAGTCTGAAACGGAAGAGTTGAAAATACAATTGATTAAAAATTATTTTGGTTTGAATGGGTTTGAAAAAATCTGTTTTTTAAGGTTTATGACGTGGTTGCATTAACTTATGCTTAAGTAAAATTATCCATACAATTTTTTTGAATTATTAATCTTATTGAAGATTTTAACGATTTCATGTTTGTAATATAAAACACTTCAAAAGCAGGCTAAACTACGTAATTAAAAGCAGTAGTAACATCACTTTCAAATTATTTTAAAGAACATTTTCAAATTATTTTTTAGAATATCATGGTGTCTTAAGAATTGTTTTTGTCCGTTATTACCTAGTAGCTATTTATCGTTGAAATAACTAAAGCTAAGATCATTCTAAACTCTGCAAATTGTAAAAAGTTGAAGCTTTTCGAAAGTGGGGTCAGAAATGTTCTTATTTTAAAAATAAGCACAGATTCACAGATGTCGAAAATTAGACCACTCATATGCGTAAGCAGAAAACTGAGGTATTTACCTTCTTTTCCTTCTTCATAGCACACTAGCCCCGTTCGGGCCTTTGCTTCCTGCAAAAAGCGCCTCAAAATGCCTTGGTCCATTGACCGCGTCCAACAATTTGAAAATCAGAGTAGCGAAGAACTATCTTCATCTAAGGAGCCAGACCAGCGTTTCCTCGGTTTCCCCACTGGTCATCACTCTTCAGTACTCCGAACGAATACTATTTTTGGGTATTCGATGTTCGTCCATACGATTCAAATCGTTGAGACCTCCGGTTCGTCAAAAAATTCATACAGCTTATGGTTGTATCGAATTCGCCATTGGTCCCACCCAGATTCGCTCCGATGACTCGAGTCTGGAACTGTCTCTCAAAAGCGTTTGGATAAACTTAAACAACTTTGTTTGCGAATGCTTGGATTAGGGTCCATGTTTCACACCCATAACATACTATAGGTCTTATCAGCGCTTTCTTTTCCTGTGTATGCAGCTGGTCTTCAACATTATTAAAATTGAATAAAAAATTTTATTTGCAAGCTGTTTTCTTCGGCGTATTTCGTCTTTTTCATTACCGAGTCTCATTATTTTATCGTATGTATATTTACACATTTTCGGTACTTTATTCGCCAAGTGTGATATTTTGGCCATTAGAGTGGATTTTTCTCGACTGCGTCATGCGTTTTATTTTATTCTCATGAATTTGTAGCTCTACTAGTTTTGCGTCGCCGTCGAGTTTCAGGAAAATGTAGTGATATAGGTAGTTAAATTGTCCGTGAAGCACTGCAGCGATGGTCTGCTGCCTCGGCGGAAGAGGATGGTAGTATCCGCCGAGATTGGCCTTGTCTGGGGACGCGTGAATGCACTGGCAGGTTAGCGATGCGGTGTCGTGGGGCGGGTTCTTTCCTCTTAGCACAAGGACCCACTACAAAAAAATTTCGCATTCTCGAATTAAAAGGGTCGAATGCCGATCGACTGGCGTCGAGGCCGAGGTAACCTACTAAGGGTTGAAATATTTCTTCGAAGAACTAATTGGCCGGGCAAAAACGGACGGACTGGCGGAGACTTCGTCGTTACCGACGATCCTTATGGTCCACAAATAAGAGTGGGACATCCATGTATTTCCCATTTGAGCGAAAAACTCATACAAAAGCACTTTGTATGACTCTACCCTCATTTCAATTGCTTCCGTTTTATTTGGCTTGAAAATGTATTTTTGGGTTCACTTGAAAAATCTTTGTTTGACTTGTTCATCCTAACACTAATAAATATCCCGTGTGTGTATAACTTTAATTCGACAATATAGACATGGTTGGTACTCAAAAGTTTTGTATCTACAAAAAAGGAATATTTGCAATAAAAAGTATAGTATAAAAACATCACTTGCACTACGACGAATATTAATTAACGTATTGCGTATAAATAAATGTATACACTTTTTTTAGTCTTTTAAAAATGTTTGTTGTTGCTTTCGCGATGAATTTGTTCTTTAATAGGAAAGTTAACAAATCACTTTGGTTCGTCTGTTCCATTCCATCAAAACGATTTGTTTTTTGTTTAAGTTTTCATTCAAGACAACAAAAAGAATCCACTTGTTTTAAACTACGTATGAGAGGGATAGAGATCCATAATGATTTGGCACTGCATATAAGGGATAGGTCTTGTTGCCTCCCGTTCGCAACCCTGTACGGGCTATGTATGAGTTCATATTGAGATTTGTTAGTGGATAGTTGACAAAACTTTGCTTCTTCTTGTACGTATTTCCTAACCCGTCTGAGTCGGCAATTTCGATATATCCACCTAAACCTAAACTACTATGTAAGCTTGGTATAAAAATAAACAATTATCATCTCTGATATCATGATTCACAGCGTAAGAACTATGATTTTTGGGGTACTGAATCATTTCTCATATTGCTTCTCCGCGGTATAGTCCTTTGACCAGCTAACACGATTAACCATCAATTACACTTTAAATTAAATACAGATTAAAAGATCCACTTCATTGACTATTCAACACTCCGTGATACATCATCGACTAAAATTAAGCTGCTCTACCCATAATTCTCGTTGCACTTGGCGGAGCGCCTCACAAACACACGCATACTACCTAGTTTACCTCGACATAGACTTTCCTACTCCCTACTCTTGGTTCCTTTTCTTCGATTGAATTACACTTGTTGCGTATGTCACTGGCATCACCGTAGAAATTCACTTCAGGTGTGTGATACGAGTAGCGTGTGCGATTGAAAAGCATGATCATAACCGACATTGGAGAAGGTCGCCGCCGATAATTCATTTAGCTAAAATCCAATGCATTTCACAAGTAACAGCGATCGTCTAGCCGTATCTCGGCTTATTGTATGTGCTGGGATTCCTATTGAGGAGTCCCACAATTCCGGTTGAACGCCTCCCAAGTTGTTAATAATGTAGATGCCTGTAAACGCCAAAAGTCGTGTGCAAGGTAGAAATGAAGAAGTCATGAAAATGATTCATCACATAAATACCTGTAAAATCGGCAACACGTCTTCTTTGTTCCCACTGGAACCATATGCTATGGTGTATCGTTCTGCTCTCCACACAAACGCAGAAAAGCGAGTCGACGGAAATTCTAACTGTGAACCGCCGAAGGTCACTTCGCGAAATTACTCACTTAAATTCGGTGCAAATTTGAGCTAATATAGGACAACGAAGAACGCGTAGGTTTCTCCAGATCTTATAATGAATTTTTCGCGTGATTTCAGTCTCGTACGAAACAAATTTCGCAACAAAAATAACGGCAGCGATGCCGAGCGGTCGAAGAAAATGTGTCTTGATCTCGAGATCTTGCGCAATGCAATGAAAACAACCAACCCACGGTAGCGCGGACTGACTCTTGGGACTTGAATTACGTGTGGACTTCTGGGCCCCAATTGCAATTTGCAACGACTTGGGTTGGCTGGGTTTTAGGGCAACCGCCGGGTTTTGCGCGACACCTCACTTCTTGATCCTGCGTCGATTTTTCGATTGGATCACGTTCCGTGGACTGTATGGTGGGTAGTCACAGATTTGCGTAATGGACGCCCTGTGTTGGCTTTTCACGTTTTCTGAGCAAGGGAAATGCGATTCTCGTAGGGTTGGAGACAACCTCGAGCTCGAATAACGCAAAACCGGGGTTTTCGCACTTGCACTTCGGGATCCTCTGGGGTTTAACTGTTTTCGTTTGCGGGATTAGAATAGAGCTCAATTCATCACACAACGAGGTAACGAAACCAATTTTGCACAATCTCCGTACGTACCATTTAACCTGAATGCCGGCTAGAATTCTTAACTCTTAACACTTTAGCGAAAAGCACAAGGGACTGTCACTCCATTCAGTTGATTTAACGTGCCGTAATCAGCCCAAACGCCTCGCTCGGTTGTTCTATTCCGACTCCCCGTTTGCTGTTCGTCGGCGCCTTACGGGACCTCGAAAACAGCTGCTCGTACGGCCGCGCTAGATTGCATTCGGCAATGCCATACATGGACGGAATGCACTAAATCAGTGTTCCCAGGGCCAAAATTTTATTTGACGGATTTCAAAATTTTTCATGAAAAATTAACTGAAGTAAAGCAAAATGAAAAAGATTCGAAATAGTAATAAAAGTTAAATCCCATGAAGAATACAATTAAAAGGCCACGTTTAAATTTAATAGAAATGAAAATTGATATAAAATTACATCTAATAATAATAATAAGAAAGAAAAACAATTTTACAAATTACAATTATGAATGGAAGTTATTAAATATTTTTCTAAATCCGCCATTAAAATTTCGGATAGGAGGTAGGAAGGTTTTCGAGCAGTTTGCTTGTGTGACTGCTCGATTACTACAAAAAGTTCTTTGGCGGTTGTTAACGACCGTGACAAAATGTTGATGCCTTCCGCATAGGCTACCACTTGGCTCGAGTTGCATGATATCGTACCTCTAGTATCGACAGGTAGCTTTTTTATGACCTATTCCAAAGGCAAATTGATTAGCAATGGGACTTACCCATCTCCCAACTTTAGTCTGATATTTGTGTCAAAGGTGTCAGTGAGTTGGTCATTGATGCGGATTTGGGAAGTTGTCGACGTTATTGTCTGATTGGTAAGCCGGATTATTTTGCCTGGGATAATAAAGTAAAGCATTTTTTGGTACAGTACGTCACAATCAATACTGTCATATATTTGCTTAAAATCAACGAAAAATTGGTGTATGTCTATGTTGAACTTCCAGCATATCTCATGGACCTGCTTCACTGTAAACAATTGGTCTATCGTCAATCTACTCTATGTATCTCTAACGCCACCTTGATACTCCCCAATAATACAAGGTGTGTTCCAAAATAAATGAGACTCCGCTCAAATAGAAACGACAGATGCTTTGTTCTGATAAATTCGAGTTTATTTATTCAAAATAGTCTCCTCCGACCTCGATACACTGTTTTGTGCGATTCAAAAGCTTTTCGAAAGAGTGTTTCAGGTCGTTGACCGGAATGTAATTCAGGATATCGGTACAAGCCATTTGGATGCCCTCTACGGACGCAAAGCGTTTTCCTTTCATGGCGAAATGCAATTTTCCGAATAGGTAGAAGTCACAGGGAGCCATATCAGGTGAATACGGTGAATGATTGATGCTTAAAATGCGATTTCTAGTCAAAAAATCAACAATATTTTATGACAAAAGTCTCGTTTATTTTGAAATGAACAAAACGTGCACAGACCTTTCGTAAGCCCAAATGATCGGTTAAAATGCAATAAATCGATGTTTTGGAGATATTCAACTCTGATTCCATGAATTTCAACGATGATCTCGGCTCATTTTTGATAAATTCACGCATAATTTCGATGGAGTTTTCGGTGATAACTGATTTTGGGCGGCCCGTACATTCATCGTCATTTATGTCCTCACGACCATCTCTGAAACGTGTAAACCACTCATGAACTCGTCGTCCTCTCCGCAAAAACTGGCCGACGCGCGCTCAGTGCATCGCTTACAATGGCACTGGCGCGCTTTTGATCGACACCGGCGCAGACGTACCCGTGATCATCCGAGATCGAAGTAACCCAGAATCCGGCACCTGCTTGTTAGCTGCTAACGGTTCTGTTATTCGCACCTATGGGAAGAGGAAGTTGACTTTAAACCTCGGGCTTCCGAGGGCTGTTACTTGGACTTTCATCATAGCCGACGTCAGTTCTCCAATCATCGGAGCTGATCTACTTGAGCATCATGGACTACTTATGGATATCAGAGGACGAAAGCTCATCGAGCGACAAATTGCGACCGCAGCTGAGGTGAAGGCCACACCCAAGAACCAACCACTGGTACAATCATCGACATCCGCAACAATCACAAGCGAATACGCTGCAATTCTGGCAGAGTATCCCGAAATCGATCTACAAAAGGCGTTTCATCAGATTCCAGTCAAGCCAATTTGGACTAGACGAGGTTCGATTTTTGGGGCATACGATTTTATCAGGTGGATTAAAACCTTTGCCTGAGAAGATACAAGGCGTACCCGCGATTTCAAGGCCAAGGACAGCACTGCAGTTAAAGTCATTCCTAGGAATGATTAACTTCTACAGACGGTTCCTGCCGCATGCTGCTCAAAACCAACGCGCGCTCCAACAACTGATAGAGGGAAACAAAAAGCGCGATAAAACGGAGCTTAAGTGGACCGACAAGGTATCGGCAGCCTTCGAGAGGCGCAAGTCGGAACTAACCAAAGTTCCGCCACTTGCGTATCCTGATCCATCAGCTACATGCTCCCTAACTGTGGACGCATCGGATGAGGGACTCGGAGCTGTCCTGCACCAGACAACGAGCACTGGAACGGAGCATCTGGGATTTTTCTCACGCAAGCTGAATGACACCCAGCGACGCTACAGCACCTACGACCGGGAGTTGCTAGCCATTCACGAAGCCATCAAGCACTTCTGGTACGTGTTGGAAGGCAGAGCTTTTCCGGTCTTCTCCGACCACAAGCCATTACAGTTTGCTTTCCAGCTACGACCGGAGAAGGCATCGCCGAGGCAACAACGTCAGCTGGATTTATCTCCCAGTTCACAGTTGACATCAGCCACATTCCCGGCCGGAATAACTCCATCACGGATTACTTGTCTCGAGTGAGTACGATTTCCAAGACCGACCTCCTTTCTCTCGCTTCAGCTCAACAAACCGATACAGAGCTCAAGGCTTTGTTAGAGGATCGAACGAATAAACTCGAGTGGAAGAAGCAGGAGCTTGCTGGTTCCGCCACGCCACTTCATTGCATAGTCACTGACAACAAGGTTCGACCCTACGCACCGCAGCAGCTTAGGTGAACAATCATGCAGATGATGCATGGCCTAGCCCACCTGGGCATACGAGCAACTAGACGACTCAACACCGACCGCTTCTTCTGGCCGGCCATGAACAAGGAGATCAATAGCTTCGTACGAGGCTGCATGGCCTGCCAGCGCAACAAGGTCGGACGTCACGTCAAGTCACCGTTCCAACGGTACGCCCCGCCGGACACCAGGTTCGAGCATATCAACATCGACGTTATCGGACCACTATCCCCGAACGATGGTTACCGTTATTGCCTAACCATCATTGACAGGTTCACACGTTGGCCTGAAGCCGTTCCGCTCCAGAATATCACCGCAACAACAGTCGCCGAGGTGCTTATCAATGCATGGATCAGCCGCTTTGGAGTGCCGGCAAGAATAACTACCGACCCGGGACGCCAGTTCGAGAGCCAAATCTTCGCCAAGCTGACCCGTATTCTGGGAGCCAACTATCTGCGGACGACCCCGTCCCATCCTGCTGCCAACGGAATCATTGAGACATGGCATCGCACAGTCAAAGCCGCCATGCGCTGCTACGACACAGTCGATTGTGCTCCAAGGACTACGCGCCGCATTGAAGGAAGATATTAACGCTACACCCGCAGACATGGTCCACGGCACCAGCCTGCGGATTCCAGGGGAATTCGTCACCGCATCCCAGCCAAACATCAACGAAACGGACTTCTTGCGTGATCCCAGGTCACCCATGACAAAACTGCGACCTCGAGACACCGCACACCACACCATCACCCTAACGTTCGTACACCGAGCATTAGGCAGCAGCTCACGCGTTTTCCTACGTAACGACATAGTGAAATCATCGCTCACACCAACATACGACGGTCAAGTATTTCCGCATCAACATTAATGGACACCCCACCCCGATTTCGGTCGATAGGCTCATACCCGCATTCCTCACGCCAGAATCTACTTCGAAGGCGAGGCCCCTCACTAGCGAACAGTGGGGTTAAGATCCGGGCACCCGTACGCTTCGAATAAAAGTATCGTGGCCAAGCCACTGCGGGGGGAGTAATGTGGCGGCAGCGTTAGCATTGCAACATTGTCCGATGCTTCACGTTAGCGTGCAACTTTGTCCGCAGTGCAACACTTTCATTGCAACATTGTTCGATACTTCAACCAACGCAGCAATTGCCTCAAGAAAACACGCCATATCAATTTACACGACCAGAGCTCCACTCAGCATGTCTGATGTTCGCACGTGTGCATGGTCAGCAGTTGTAACGCAAGTGGAACGTTCTGTTGGAAGTTGAGATCGCGTCGACGAGAAGATAAGAACACTTCATTCCAAACCTCACGAGAGTTAGCAACTGACGAGCATTCAGTAATATAAGTTTTTATCGAGATATATCATAAGTCATGGTGTTATTGTAAACAGTGGGAATTTATAAAATAAATAGTTTTTTAGCGTCTTGACCACCGCGTATCGAATTTGAGGCCATAGTAGTATCCGGATAGCAGGTTCAGAGTTGTGAACAACGCAGCATCTGCAAGTTGTGCTAGCAGCTCATCCACTACAGGCATCAAGAAGGGACGTTTCACCGTCATGTTATTTAGTTCTCGGTAGTCCACACATAGTCTATCTTTTGAATCTGATTTTTTTTTAGAAGTACCACCGGAGAAGCATACGACGATTCACTCGGCTGAATAATGTTTTTTTTCAATAATTCGTCTATAATTTTTGTCACCTCAGGTCTTTTCGCAAAAGCAATGCAATGATGTCTGTGGTAAATGGGTTTGTCTCATATTAACCTGATTTTCAGCTGTCCCAGTTTACACTTTCCAATCTCCGATAGATTCTCGGCGAAACAATCTTTGAATTCGCATAATAGTTCATCTAACTTGCAATACTCGTCCTCATTCAAGTTCTTTTTGTCTTCGATTTTACAAACTCCACCTCCAATGATTAGGTTTAGACGTTGGCTTTTTAGGAAATCGGCTCCCACTAGAGCAGCACAAGGCAATATTCCATCTTCCACGATATAGAATGTGTGAAGAAAATCCCTATTATCAAACTGCATCTCCGTTTTGATTTTTCCCGTAGAGCGATATTTTCCTCAACTGAAGCCAGAAAATTCGATTTCAGTCGGTTCGACTGGCCCAATGGCATCAGCAACGGATCGAGCTAATAATGAACGTGAGCTTCCTGAGTCTACTATTGCGTATATACTTTTTCCCTTGGCGGCAATGTTGAGCTCTTTCGAGGCATTCGCTCGTTCTATGTCCCGCACGACGGCAATGATCGCAACGCGGACGTCGTTGTGGATGCGGACATCGCACTGCCAAATGACCTCGCTGACGGCAATTGAAACATGTCGGTCCAGTTTCGCTCATTTCGACTAGCCTAGTTTTCGACACTCGTACCGACTGGCCGCGTAACGGCACGAATTCACTAGGCGATGCACGCATCTGATATGGATCTATAGCCGGCACAACATTCTCCTTGAAGCGGCTAATCGCCATGTGAAATTCTTGTAGTTCTGCGAATTCACTTCCCGCAAGAGCATTTTGCAGTGCTGGATGACTGAGGCCTCGTCGGATATACTTTATGATTGCTGCGTCTGACACTTTTCCCCGTCGCCCAATTGCTGTCATTTTATAAAAGTATTCGTCCAAACTTTCTGAATTTGCACGAATCGTTCTCATCAACTTTAAATATACATCGGCTTCGTCAATTCGAGTAGGAAAGTCGATCACCAGTTTGTTCGCAAACTCTGGGAAACTTTTAAATACTTGCATTTGTCCGTCGTTCCATATTTTTGCATATCCGCACAGTTTCAATTGTGCTGCAAACAATACCAATTTATCGTCCAAAGCGTATACCCCCTTCAACTCGCATATGCGGTTAATAAACTGTTCTGCTGTCCAGTCTCGCTTGTTCGGGTCGAAACTTGGCAACATTTCCGCAATGTCGCGGGCGGAGAAAAACGTTCTCGTTTGCCGATATGTTGATTCTAGGAATGCCTGCTCCCTTTCCAGCAAAGTGCGTTCACGCTGATGAAGATTTAATCGCCGTTGCACCTCATGCTCATGCATAACCTCCTCGGCTTCTCGGGGTGCACCCGTCTCCTCCGTTAGGGTGATTTTGTCATCATGACTACTCGCGTTGCCACTTAAATCTTGCAAAATTTGAACTTCGGTCATTTGCCTTGGAGTGCTGCTTGCTTCTGGGAAATCAGATTGCAGAATGGGTAATGAATAAAACCAATCGAGTTTTTATTTAATTAATTTCTCTCCGTGAGCAGCACACGTCTACTCGGCTTCGCTGGCGTGCTCGACTTATTGCATTTCACGACTGGCATCAGTTGTTGCCAGTTGTCCAGTTTCTCCAGTGTTGACCCAAGCAAAAAGAAGTCGTGGATCTATGCAGCCTGTTCCACCAAAAGATATAAGGACAGATGGTATAGACCATAATGATTTGAAGTGTGTGTAAAAAAAAGTAGACGTAAACTTCCAGGTTGCAAAAGGATTTTCGCGCACAAAACGCACTAAACGCAAAGTTGCTCTAGGTCACACGAAAGATAGGAATATTTTCGCGGCATTCTATTCTAAATAGCTTAAAATAGCCATATTTAAGAGCATATATATTCATACCAATGCTCTATTTATTTTGAGTACTACAGAATTTCATTTTTGATGTACACGCATAGTGTTGCCAAATGGCAACATGGCTTTATTCACTAATAAAAACTATATTGTAATAAGTAGATTTTTTTTACTATTACATTACAAATCAAAATAAAAAAGCAAGCATTTATGGGTTTAAGTTATCTGAAATAAATAAATAATTTCAAGGACTAAAGTGGTTTCTGTGTTGCAAATTCAAAATGTTAGTTTGTAATTATTTATGAAATCCCATCCTGGATTCGCAGTAAAAGTAAAATTATATAGAAAAAATTTGCAAAAAAGTTCTTCAAATTTAAATGAATTTTCTCATGTTGCTGTACTTACCTAATGTACATCCAAATGGAAGATGCTATTCTTTCGCCTTGTATTGAAGAATATGTTGCTCAGTCGATGCGGTTGCTGTTCACTTAATTAATTTGTTTATTAATATGATATTGTCCAACGACCTCGATCTTCCGAAGACGTTCTACACATTCACATATGTATGTACAAGTCACTTCAATCAAAAACACCGCAATTATATCAACTCGTTGTGCTTTATTCAGTGTCCATACGTCACTAATTTGTGCAGAAGTCAGTATCTACTCTGTATTGTTCACTTTTCACTTGTTATTTTGTTTATATTTTTTAATGTTTTCTTTAATTGAAATTATATGTAGATTCAATAGATCTACATACAAATATAATTGTATATAAAATGTGCACAGCACGCAACACTGTAGTAAAGAATGATAACAACAACAGCAACAATAACTTTAGTCCAGGATCTATTATTTATCTTGTTGATCGAATTGACTTATTGTCAGGCTCTTTCTTATGTAGAGATGGCACAGTTGGAAGAGTTCAACACATGTAAACACGCATCAATATATTTAGCATATGAGGAGAGTATATATGTAAGTATATATAGCAGAATTGTCGTTGCTACTGTCAGACTAGTTGCCTTCAATTGAGACCAATTAGAGTTAGGTCAAGAAAGCAAAAAATTGAAAAAGAAATTTTATTCTTCGTCTTAACGTCCAATTCTTACACAGTCAAGCGAAAATTTTTTCTGAGTATGTATAAATTTGTAACAATTGTTTATTTCGCACTGTTTTATCGGATGATTAATAAATTGCTGGTGACACTCCCAGGACCCAAGAGGGTGTGAAAATGAAGAATTTTAATGTTGTTTGTTGCCGCTGACCCAGCTGCAAAAAATTAAAGAGAAACAATGTTAAATATTGCTAGAGTGTTACTTAGAATAGATACTCATATATTCGATTCTTGATGGATTATGTTGAGATCATTTCTAGGCGCTCTACTTTTTCAAGTGTAATTACCTTAAATTAGAATATTACACGGATGACATTAGAGAAACCGGGATTCTTTAGAGCGGAATGTAGTCTATTCGATAGTATAAAACTGCGTTTTTTTCCTACGTTTTCTACTTTTAAATCAAATTTAATTCTGCTGCACCAGTACGAATATTAATTCCCCTAAACTATTGGGTTATTCGATAATGAATGTACTGAAATCGCGATCTGTCTGTCCGTCCGTCCGTTCGTGTGTCACAGCAGTTTTTCTCGCAAAGTACTTAAGCTAGAAACACCAAATTTTATATGTAGGTGTAAAGTGGTGCTCTCTTGAAAGTTCAATTACAAAAAAAAATTTATGAGGTATTTAAGGCGGGTCTCCCCACATAGGGGAGTGGCTCCCGAAAAAAAAATTCATCAAAGGTAGTCAATATGGGTATCATATCAAAGGTCTTAATGAGAACTTTTCGAAATCTTAAACTGATTTTTCTTGCTTCAGGGGCGCACACGAAGGGGAAATACGTGAAAAATTTCCCATCGGTTCAGACACTGCAATTTTGATTTTATCTTCTTAAAGTTTCCAGATAAGATTTATAACAATACATTTTGTTACATGTACAAATAATTACATGTACAAATAATTCTGCGAGCTACTGTCGCAATTGTTTTCATAATCTTTAAGAACGTCAACAAATGAATTTACTCGAACCCACGAGAACCCAACAAGCATGATCAACATCTGCAAGTGACGTCACTCCATTCATTCATTTGCTCGAATCTACCAGGTACCTCTCGGTAGAACATTCGCCAATGTACGAGAAATGGGTGAATAGGTAGAGACCCTATATAAAGGCGAGCTGAATGAATGGGGGGATCATTCATTCGACCGCGATAAGAACTGCGATAGTGTGTTTCGTAATAGTGAATTAATTTAGAAGACAATTGCGATAATAAATTTATGGACAAGTGTTAGATTTTTTTAATAGTGACAATTAAAATTAGTGAAAGTGTTAACTGATTATTGTGCATTTTATTTAATTAAATAAACTCTTTTAACTTAAATTAAAAGACATTGCGTTTTCACTTTCCCGGAACGTTAAAATTATAGGCCGCGAACCAAAAACACGCGACAATGGTGTCAAGAAGTGAGAAAGAAAATTTTGGAAGTGAAAACGATTAAACATTTTTAAAGTGCACAATAGTGTAAATTAACGTGAAAACTGGTGGAAAAATAGCCAAAACAATAAAAATGCCAGGAAACTTACATCTAAAAATTAATCAATTGAGCATATCGGAGCTCAAAGAGGAGTTGGAACAGCGAAATCTGGCCACGCAAGGTACAAAGGCCATACTGATTGCACGCTTGCGGGACGCGATCGAGTCGGAAGGCGGGAATCTGGATTCGGGTGAGTTCTCAGATGCGGAAAAAGGCGCAGAAGGTGGAGAAGTAGAAACACCAAAATCAAAGGAGCCAGAAAATGCGCTAATGCAAATGTTAATGCTGATGTCATCGAGTCTGACTGCGAAGCTAAATGAACAATCAGCGAAGCTGGACCAACAAGCAATCGAAATCAAAGCAGACATCAAGGCAGACATCACACAGAAGCTGGAGAAGCAGTCAACCGAAATAAAAGCGGAGCTCGGTAGTCTCAACAAATAAATTAAAGGCGTCGAGGAAAAGGTTGACCAGGTCGAGGAAAAGGTCAGCCAGGTCGAGGAGAGAATCAACAATGAGATGGAAAACATGAAAAAGGAATTGGAAGCAGCAAAGGCAGTAGTAACCGCCTCACCAGCCCCGCTTACAACCGCAGTGCAAGGCTCGTCTAGAAATGTGCAAGCACCAATATTCGATGGGCAAACGGTCTGGAGTATTTACAAGACCCAGTTTGAAGCTGCCGCAAGGGCGAATCGCTGGAATGACCAGGAACGCGCAACTGCATTGATTCTTGCTCTAAGAGGCCCAGCTGCCGAGCTTTTGCAGACGATCCCCATTGATTTACACTCAAACCCGGCTGCTATATTGAACGCGCTCGACATGCGTTATGGAGGCGACCATCTGAAGCAGATTTATCGGGCACAGCTACGGAATCGGATGCCGAAGTCTGGCGAAACCTTACAGCAGCTAGCCCAAGACATTGAGCGACTGGCACTTTTGGCTTATCCAGCTTACGACCCAGAACATCGAGATGATGCAGCGACAGAAGCATCCATCAGTGCCTTAAAGGACCAGGAATTGCAACAAGCTGTGCGATTAGCTCAAAAGCAAACGGTTAAGGCCGCATTGGTTTATAGTCTGAACTATGAGGCAGCGAAAAATGCGACTCGTAGCACAGCCTGGCTCCATGAGGTAATGGCAAACGAGTGCAGGTGTGAGCGCGTGGAAAATGAGCGAGAGCGGCAGGTAAATGGTGCGCCTAGATGCTGGGATTGCGGTGAGAAGGGGCACCTGCAAAGAGACTGCAAGAATCGAAGAAAATGGAGGTATTGTCCAGGATGGTGGAGATCCAGATCGAGTCGGGAGCCTAGAATGGAGGCCCATCAAACTGCAACGGCCAACTTTGTGGGGCAGAGGTTGGCTAGGAGGATCGACGTCCCCAGCACCACCATCACCGTGTCAAGACTACATCGTGGAGAAGCGGACTTATGCCTTCCGGGTCAAGTTGACGGAGAACACTGCACCATAACAATCGACACTGGTGCAACCCGATCGATTATCCGACCAGACCTAGTTAGACAGCAACAACTTCACAAGGGCAGAATTGTCTCACCACGGGCAGCTACGGGAGAAACTGTACCTGTTCATGGAGAGGTCAACCTCCAGATACAGTTGGGAGACCTTGTGTTCCGACATAATTTTCTGGTCGCGAACATTATAGATGACTGCATTCTCGGAATGGATTTTCTGCGACCACATGGAATCACGTTGGATTTGGGCAAACGTGTATTAAAATGGCAGAATGTCGAAGTACTGATGGAGGATCCCAGGGTTCAAATTCCCAAGATGAATGTAGTGGTATGTACTGACACTGATGTACCGAATTCTTCCGAAAGCATTGTATGGGCCAAGCTTGATGGTGATTCTGGAGACCACCGATCTTATCTGATAGAGCCAACGAGGACGTCCGCATTACGCAGTTTGATTGTAGGACGAAGCCTTGTAAGAACTTTAAGGAACGGATATGTGCCGGTTAGAGTCCTTAACACCGCAGACTCAACCACGAGCATCAAAGCGGGAGAAGTCATCGGCAGCTGCCAGCCTGTTTCCACCATCACCTCTTTGGAAGCTACTCACGACCATCATTGGAAAAGGAGGCAAGACACAGACAAAGCCCGGGAATCCACGTCTGCAATATTGAAGCAAGTCAAATTGCCAGTGCAGCTATTCAAACGAGCCTCTGATCTGGTCACCAAGTACAGTGACATCTTCTCAACAAGCCCGGATGACCAAGGCCGAACGAGTCTGGTAACTCACGTCATGGATACACAGGGAGCCAAGCCGATTCGACAAGCACCGAGACGTCTCCCTATAGCCAAACAAGGAGAAGTGAGCGCGCTGTTCTCAGACATGGAAAAACAAGGCGTTATTGAACCTTCTGTCAGTCCATGGGCCGCGCCTGTAGTTCTAGTAAAGAAAAAGGATGGTAGCACTCGTTTTTGTGTCGACTATAGGCAGCTTAACGACGTCACTAAGAAAGATAGTTACCCGCTTCCACGCATCGATGACATCATGGACACTTTAGCCGACGCAAAATGGTTTTCTACACTCGATCTCAAGAGTGGCTACTGGCAGGTAGAAATCGACAAGAAGGACCGAGAGAAGACCGCATTTTCAGTTGGGACCGGATTGTGGCAGTTTGTAGTGATGCCATTTGGGCTTTGCAATGCTCCAGCCACTTTCGAACGCTTGATGGAATACGTGCTACGTGGTCTAATCTGGAAAACCTGCTTGGTGTACCTAGATGACATCATCGTCATCGGGAGAACGTTCGAAGAGCATGTTCGGAACTTAGAAGAGGTTTTCTCCCGACTGCGACTGGCAAATTTGAAACTAAGTCCCGACAAGTGTACCCTTTTCGCAGCTGAAGTAAAATACCTGGGACACGTCGTATCAGCAGACGGGGTCAAAACAGACCCTGAGAAGATTGAAGCCGTGAAAAGCTGGCCAACACCAAACAACAAGCGCCAACTACGAAGTTTCCTGGGTCTGGCAACCTACTATCGAAGATTCGTCAAAGACTTTGCCAAAATAGCTAAGTGTCTCCATCAGCTCACCGAGAAAAATCGTCCGTATGTCTGGAACGAACAATGCCAGACAGCCTTTGAGACCCCGAAGGAAAAGCTGTGCGAATCACCCGTGCTGGCGTATCCGAAACCCGGAAAAATGTTTGTAGTTGACACTGATGCAAGCAACGACGGTATTGGAGCTGTACTCTCCCAGCAGATCAATGGCGAAGAAAGAGTCCTCTCGTATTACAGTCGAGTTCTTTCAAAAAGTGAGAGGAACTACTGTGTGACCAGGAAGGAGCTATTGGCTATAATAGAGGCCACCAAGCAGTTCCACAAGTACCTATATGGCCAGAAATTTATTCTTCGAACGGACCATGCATCGCTGAGATGGCTACTTAACTTCAAAAACCCCGAGGGACAAGTTGCGAGATGGATCGAAAGATTGCAGTCGTACGACTACGAAATTGTTCATCGAAAGGGCGGAGTTCATGGAAATGCTGACGCCCTATCTCGTCGCCCATGTCCAGCTAACTGCAAGCATTGCCGACGGATTGAGGAAAAGGAGCCACCCATTGATCTGCGACTGATAACGGCTGAATTCGATGAAGGTTGATCATCGGAGGAGATTCGAAATGCCCAGCTAGCCGATGAAGACATCGGACCATTGCTCGTATGGAAGGAGACGACTGGGCGACCTGAGTGGAAGGACGTTTCAACGCATGACGCAACTCTGAAAAGCTATTGGGCACAATGGAACTCCCTTCAGGTGGAGGGTGGTGTACTCAAGCGGAAATGGGAAACGGCGGATGGCAGCTCCTATAGGATGCAAACTATACTACCCAAAAGCCGAATCCACGATGTGGTAAAGGAAATGCATGAAGGATCCTCGGGAGGCCATCTTGGTGTTAACAAAACCTTAGCGAAATTGCGGGAAAGATTCTACTGGCTCCACGCTCGAGAAGACGTAGAGGACTGGTGTCGCAGATGCACAATTTGCGCTTCCGTCAAGGGTCCAAAACGACGACTGAGAGGACAAATGCAAACCTATAACGTGGGGGTACCGTTTGAAAGGATTGCTGTTGACATCGCTGGACCCTTTCCTGAATCTGAATGGGGAAATCGATACACGCTGGTTGTAGCTGATTATTTCAGCAAGTGGCCCGAGGTCTACCCCATTCCCAACCAGGAAGCAACTACTGTAGCCGAACAGCTAGTGTTAAATTGGGTCAGCAGGTACGGCGTGCCTTGTGAACTACATTCGGATCAAGGCCGAAACTTTGAGTCACTAGTTTTTAGCGAAATGTGCGAGCAGCTGGGAATACGGAAAACGAGGACAACACCGCTGCATCCCCAATCCGATGGAATGGTCGAACGTTTCAACGGCACGCTCAATAAACACCTTGCCAAAATGGTTGACGAGAACCAAAGGGACTGGGACCGACATATCCCACTATTTTTAATGGCGTATAGAGCCGCTGAACATGCATCGACGGGCCAAGCCCCAGCCAAAGTCATTTTTGGAAAGACTATTCGTTTGCCAGCCGATATAAAGTTCGGAACACCCCCTGAGAAACCCCAAACGGTCTTGGAGTACGCAAGTGATCTAAGACAACGGTTGAACCAGATACATCGGACAGTGCGAAAACACCTCGAATCGGCTACTGACCGCATGAAGACCAGGTATGATCTAAAGGCTCATTCTACTGGCTTCCAGCAAGATGACTTGGTGTGGCTTTATAACCCGCCACGGCGAAAGGGTAAGTCTCCAAAGTTGCAACATAATTGGGAGGGACCATACCGAGTTACAAAGCGAATCAACGACGTCGTATACCGAATACAGGAACATCGTAAGCCGAGAGCTAAAATGAAAATCGTGCATCTGGACCGTCTTGCCCCATATTACACCCAGGGAGAATTGACTACAAATAGCGACACATCTTTTCGGGGCGAAAAGAACTGAGGTGGGGGCAGTGTTACATGTACAAATAATTACATGTACAAATAATTCTGCAAGCTACTGTCGCAATTGTTTTCATAATCATTAAGAACGTCAACAAATGAATTTACTCGAACCCACGAAAACCCAACAAGCATGATCAACATCTGCAAGTGACGTCACTCCATTCATTCATTTGCTCGAATCTACCAGGTACCTCTCGGTAGAACATTCGCCAATGTACGAGAAATGGGTGAATAGGCAGAGACCCTATATAAAGGCGAGCTGAATGAATGGGGGGATCATTCATTCGACCGCGATAAGAACTGCGATAGTGTGTTTCGTAATAGTGAATTAATTTAGAAGACAATTGCGATAAGAAATTTATGGACAAGTGTTAGAATTTTAATAGTGACAATTAAAATTAGTGAAAGTGTTAACAGATTATTGTGCATTTTATTTAATTAAATAAACTCTTTTAACTTAAATTAAAAGACATTGCGTTTTCACTTTCCCGGAACGTTAAAATTATAGGCTGCGAACCAAAAACACGCGACAATATTTTTTGGAATTCTTGTTTTGATTAATTTTTGTTAGTTTGGAACAAAATGGCGACCGTTGAAAATGGAGAAACAATGGATTTTACTTCAAACGTGCACATCTCTTTGACATGTTTCTTGACTTTATTTGTTGCTGGTGACCGTATTTCGGAGAGGTTGGGTACATAACCCTTCTGAAAGCGTAGGTCTGTCTACCCAACTTATTTTTCATGTTTTTCAAAGTAAATTTATTTATATTAACAGCAAGCATTAATCAATGATATATTGACAATTTTCTTGGATGACCTGTTGCCATCTTTTCGTAAGTTGAAAAATTCCACGTTCAAAGAAGCCTTGGTTTTTAGAAGCGAAGAACTAGTCAAACTCATTTTTAACAGCCTGATCGGAATCGAAAATTTACCATACAAATGGTTTTGGAGGGAGCAAGACAAATGATAGTCCGATGGTGCTAAGTCAGGGATACAGGGTGAATGTGGCATCAGTTCCCAATTGAGCTCCATCAATTTTTGACAGGTTATCAAAGAGGTGTGGGGTCTAGCGTTATCATGATGGAACATCACGCATTTGCGTTCTTGATTTCTCCGTTCAATTTCGATAGTTCACGACTGTAAACATTCGAATCAATAATTTGGTTTCTTGGAAGCAGCTCAAAATAGACTATACTCTTGTAATACCGCCGCATAGGAAGTATAATCTTCTTTTGATGAATATTGGCTTTGGATGTCGATTGCGGGGGCTTATCTTGCTTGGTCCATGATCGTTTTTAGACTAGGTTATCGTAAACAATCCATTTTTCATCACCCGGTATGATTTTTTTTTAGAAATGGGTAGTTTTAGTTACGATTCAGCAGAGTTACATATGTTAATGCGTTTGTTGAGGTGGATTTCCTATAATTCGTGAGAAATCTAAACATCCAATTTGAATTTTTCCGTTGCTCCTTTTTTGGCGTTAAATTCAAATGAATAAATAAGAGCCCTAATATTTTCCGTAAAACGCCAATATTTATTAAAACCCGGGAAGACCCGTGTTTCGGAAACAAGTTATTTCCTTCTTCAGTGCCGTGTTACTGAAACATAATCCAAAAATTCTTGTATTTATACATCGTTACTTAATTACAAACTAATTTACAAAAGGTATTTTAATGAACTAATAATAAAACCATCAAAATTACTACTTGGAAAGTAATTAAAACATTAACCCACTCTAATTATCCTTCACGGTGTCATAAACTGGATGAGTCATTCAAGCCTTTAACATATTGATCCGATCAAACTACTGTATGCGTTCCCTAGATCCGTATTAAGCCTTAAATCTTCCGGTATCCTTGAAATCCACAAACTTTCCGCTGCATCCAACCTTCTCCAATCGTTGAGTTCTTCGAGGATCTCCACGTTGTCCCATTCTATTTGATGCGTGCTCTCCAAAATGTGTCTTGCAACCGTTGATCTTGCCTCATTTCGTCCTTTTTTCGCTGCTACTTCCGCTTACCTTATATGCTCGTGGAATCGAATTTTCGCCAGTGGTTTTGTTTGGCCCACGTACATTTTTCCACACTCTGGGCATGTTATCCTGTATATGCCGCTACGTTTATCCTTTTGTTTACTGTCCTTCGTAGTCCCTAGTTTTTGTTCAAATTTGTAGATTCGTGACGAGTGTGCTGTTTCGATACCCGCTGTCTTCAGTATTTGTTGTAGCTTCCGTGAATGTGTAGAATAAGTCAGCTTCATTCTCCGCGTATTTTGGACCGGTGTTTTGAAGAATGTCGTAAAAGAGTTTCTTCTTCGATGCGCATCTAACTTGCTTATTCTGGTTTTGATTAATCGCGCTGTATACCCATTCTTCTGTGCTGTTTCAATTATGAATTGCTCTTCTCGGGCGCGTCGTTCAGTTGTCAACGGAATTGATAACATTCTATTAATCATCGTGTTGAGCGTTTGCATGCGAAAAGGATCGGAAAAGACGAATACTCAATAGCAAATTTAACGGGTTACTGAACAAAAAACCAGGAGATAAGCAACAAGGCAGCGTACAAGTAATACCGCAATTTGTCATCAATAAATCCTCGGAAAGTTTTACGGAGGAACGAACAACTTGATTTTCTAAACTGGGGATTAAACTATGCGTGCAACATTCTGAAACCACCAATGAAGGATATTATTTTGGATATAGAAGCAGGAATTAAATTTATCCGCGATGAAGATAGACAAGCCATTCGTACAACAGTCCGCAATTTGTTAACAAAACCGCCATCTAGCAAACACTCAAACGAAGCAAGAATCATAGCGGAGCTGAAGAACAAACCTGTTTATTACGTAAAGGCGGACAAAGGCAACACAGTAGTTATTATGGATAGGATTACGTATGATGCACTAGTGAACGAAAAATTAAACAATGGAAATTTTCACGCTCTACGTACTAACCCGTTACACGATTCAATTAAAAGAGTCGAAAAAGTTTTAAAGGAATGCCAGCCACTTATTGGAAATATATCGCATTTGAGAGTATTCAATCCCGTCTTGCCTAGAATCAAATGTCTCCCGAAAATACACAAAGGTGGCAACGAAATGCGGGAGATCATTGCTGCCACAAACGCACCAACTTCAAAAATTGCCAGGTGGTTAACCGAAGAATGCAACAAACTACCATTTAGGACAAGTGAGAAATCTGTTAAAAACAGGGAGGATCTGATTGAAAAGCTACAGGAGATTGATACTGTGAAGGAAGAGGAGATCACGGTCTCCTTTGATGTGAAATCACTTTTTCCCTAGCCCTAGCCTTGTTTGAAGACTGGCTTTTACAAAACGACTCATCCTTGGAATGGAAAAAGAGATCGAAAACGTTGGCAACTCTGTGCATGAATGAGAGCTATTTCTCATTTCGAGGAAATTTTGTCAAGCCAACTAAAGGGGTTGCCATGGGGAACCCATTGTCACCACTTTTGAGCGATCTTTTCATGGGACACATCGAAAACATCATCGAAGAAAAAGGTTTAGAACCTAGAGTATGGTATCAGGACGTGGATGATATTTTTGCAATCATTGATGCTCACCAAGCAGACATTTTACTGGAACAATTAAACAACATCCACAAAAATATCAACTTTACAACGGAAAGGGAAAACAATGGAGAGCTACCGTTTCTTGATATGAAAATTATAAGAAATAGCGGTTACCTTGAGTTTGATGTATATCGAAAGACGACGCACACACAGAGGACAATACCTAGCAACTCCAATCATTCCTACAACCAAAATATGGCGGCATACAACACGATGATTAATAGAATGTTATCAATTCCGTTGACAACTGAACGACGCGCCCGAGAAGAGCAATTCATAATTGAAACAGCACAGAAGAATGGGTATACAGCGCGATTAATCAAAACCAGAATAAGCAAGTTAGATGCGCATCGAAGAAGAAACTCTTTTACGACATTCTTCAAAACACCGGTCCAAAATACGCGGAGAATGAAGCTGACTTATTCTACACATTCACGGAAGCTACAACAAATACTGAAGACAGCGGGTATCGAAACAGCACACTCGTCACGAATCTACAAATTTGAACAAAAACTAGGGACTACGAAGGACAGTAAACAAAAGGATAAACGTAGCGGCATATACAGGATAACATGCCCAGAGTGTGGAAAAATGTACGTGGGCCAAACAAAACCACTGGCGAAAATTCGATTCCACGAGCATATAAGGGAAGCGGAAGTAGCAGCGAAAAAAGGACGAAATGAGGCAAGATCAACGGTTGCAAGACACATTTTGGAGAGCACGCATCAAATAGAATGGGACAACGTGGAGATCCTCGAAGAACTCAACGATTGGAGAAGGTTGGATGCAGCGGAAAGTTTGTGGATTTCAAGGATACCGGAAGATTTAAGGCTTAATACGGATCTAGGGAACGCATACAGTAGTTTGATCGGATCAATATGTTAAAGGCTTGAATGACTCATCTAGTTTATGACACCGTGAAGGATAATTAGAGTGGGCTAATGTTTTAATTACCTTTCCAAGTAGTAATTTTGATGGTTTTATTATTAGTTCATTAAAATACCTTTTGTAAATTAGTTTGTAATTAAGCAACGATGTATAAATACAAGAATTTTTGGATTATGTTTCAGTAACACGGCACTGAAGAAGAAAATAACTTGTTTCCGAAACACGTGTCTGCCCGGGTTTTAATAAATATTGGTGTTTTACGGAAAATATTAGGGTTCTTATTTATTCATCCAATTTGTTTACGTAACCAAGCTGAGTACACGGTAGAGTTCGATATGCCGAGCTTCTCTGCTATCTTTCAAGTTGTCATACGCCGGTTAGTTATGATAAACGCCTTTGTTACAACTGCGGAAGTCACCGCAGTTATTTTAACTAAGTTTTTCTTTATATGCCACTAGCAAAATTTCACTAACTTATCATTCGCGGAACTTATTCTTTTCGGATTTCCGAGCTTCTTCCGGCAACTTTTGCTATTTCAACTAACACGTTCGTAACTAAATCCAAGTCAAAACCCCACTTTTTCACAAATTCAAAATTAGCCTTCATCTCGACACTGCCAAAGCACTTCCTCTTCTTCTTCAAACCAAATACCGAATCTTTTCTCCACGAACGCCAACAACAATCCCCTTATTTCAAAGTCAAATACTGACCGCCTTTCACTCCCAGAAAACCAACCCCGTAATCTTTTCATTCCTAATTACGGCTGCCGCATCTGGGTGACATAATCGAAGTTCAATACACTTCGATTCCGCTGTCCACACATCTTTTTCGTATCGACAAACGCAACAATTTCCATTTTGCATATATGGCAATTTGCATAACCATGAAAGCGTTTGATTAGATGCTAATTGTCATAAATATACGGAAACAATTGCTTTTGCTGATATTCCAAAGAGTGCTTTCCTGCGCTCGGGGAACTTGAACCCAGGATCCCAGCGGAATCGACAACGCTACCAACGGAGCCACCTTCTGTTGATTTCCCATTCATTGAATTAGCAACTTCAACTCTGCTACTTTCTTAGTGGGTATTGAGATGAAATTTGTTAGTAGGGAAACGTGAATGAATTTTTGTTAGTATGAAAAATAAAATTTGTTAGTGGGAGCTAATGAATAAAATTAGTTAGAATGAAGGAAGGAATTAGGTTTTGTTAGGGAAAATGTATCGAATGTGTTAATGGGAATTAATGAATGGAGTGTTATTAGTGGGAAAATTGAAATTATTATTATATTACCATTTTTTTTGTAATTGAAACTAAAGGAAAAGGGTAGGATTGAGATTGGGAAATAAAAATTATAGGAAAATTGTTAAATGTTAATAAAAATAAATAAATTTACTGAGGAAAAGGGTATATGTGCCCAAAAGAAGGTGGAGACTTTAGGGCGGCAATTTGAAGTTGCGAATGGGAGAACGCCGGTACGCCGGAATTCGCAACTCTTTATTTTTCGTCATGAGTAGTGGCTGGCCGACCAGTTTGTGGTGCATCTTGCACATTAAAATTTCCAGAACGAAAGCGAGCAAACCAACGCTGACACTGGCGTTAAGTAAGGCAGTCCTCACCATAAACTTCACACAATTTCCTTTGAGCTGGCACCACATTTTTGCCCTTTCGGAAGTAAAACAATAAAATACTCGTATGCAGATAATGCTTTCTTTGACTGTCCATTTTCAAGTTTATTTTTAACCAACTTGTTGTTTACTAATGACGCTCAGTTTTTGACTGAAGATACTCTAAAGTCTAATCTTTAAAATAGTTTATAATAATATAAGTCACGCAATCACTACTACATGAAATACGACATGAATGTTCGAAAAATACAATATTTCCGTCCTTTTTATTATTTTACAAAACCCTACTAAAATCGCGACCTGTCTGTCCGTCCGTCCGTGTGTCACAGCAATTTTTCTCGGAAACTACTTAAGCTAGAAACATAAATCTCCGTAAGTAGGTGCAAAGTGATGCTTATTTCAAAGTTCGACTATAAAGAAATTTTATAAAGTATTTAAGGGGGTCTCCCCATAGAGGGGAGTGACCCCTGAACAAAAATTTAATCAAAGGTAGTAGGTATGGGCATCAAATGAAAGGTCTTGATGAGAGCTTTTCTTAAACTGACAGTTTTTGCTTCGAGGAGCGCACAGGAAGGAGAAATACACGAAAAATTTGTGTCCACCCCTCGTGATTGGACACCTGTGATCCGAAAAATCTGAAAAAATCATGGAGGTAGATGTTTATAAGTACAACAACAACAAATACCTTAGAAGTCAAAATTCGCATTACTTTGTTAATAATAGTATGATCTTTGAATTTCACATTTTCCCTAATAAAATCATATAGGTACCCTTAGACACAATGAAATTCGATATTTAAGTAGTCTTACAAAAGGTCCTAATATTCTGCAAGTTTTACGAAAATCGAATGATATGCACATCTCTTTGACATGTTTTTTGACATAATTTGTTGCTTGTGGCTGCATTTCGGAGAAATTGGGTACAAAACCCTTCTGATATGAGCGTAGGTCTGTTTACCCAACTTGCTTTGTATTTTTTTTATGTTTGGAACTTTTAAAGGTTTTAACGTTGCGTGTGTGCCATGCATTTAATTAAAATCTCATTAAATGCTTTTATTGTATTTTGCTGACTATCCGGACTGGTGGTATTGTTGGTGTTGCTGGTGGTTGCATTGATGTTGCTGGTTTATGAATACCATTACCTTCCCAAATGCATTCACCTGACACAAATTGTCTCTTTACAAGCGACAATCGACATTCATTACCAAGCTCCAACTTTTCCAAAATTTTCAGTTTCTCGAGAAACTGATGAAACAGCAACAACGTCAAGCACAAGGAGCACAATTCAAATCAGCGTCAAACTAACAATTCCCTTGTAGCACAATACAAATTCTACGAATGCCGACTACTATATCAGGTAATGAAAATTTAAACTTCATAGTTCATTGTAATAGTTGTAACGCGTTATCGGAATATTCAGTGCATATTTTAAGCATTGCGAAGCAATTCGATGCAGAGTAGATTCAAATTTTGTTGACACGGCAGGATGACGTCACTTCGAAATGTTTCTCTATATTCTCATTCTCCACAACAGACTTGGGCCGCTGACGTCATATCAAGCAATCTTGGTTAAACTTGATAACCGCCAAACAATCATCACACAGGTCCACCGATTCGAAGTGATATATCGCCACAAGGAGCATATTGACTCCCGCATAACATTCAAATGACAGACAACCACCACAACCACGCGGATGGAAAACGTTAAATTTCTTCCGATTGTGAAAACTCCCATGTCGGTGCAATTTATTTCCCGTTTGCAATACCCTAAACAGTCACCAGACTTTTGGCGACACGGCAATTCACTTTTCACTTGACTCGCAGCTAAAATAAGAATCACTTTTAAATTTTTGCCATTAAACAAGTGGAGCTTAAATCACGAGGAACTGCACACCACTCACGAGCAGCGCGGCGAAAGAACAAACGGTGACTCCCTTTGTTCTCGACTCACCGGTGTACTTTCTACTCGCACTTGTGCCAAATGTGATTGAATCCTCGCATTTAGTGAGTGCGCTTCATCTTATTGAATAGCTCTTTTATTCATGTAGCTCTATAACCTGCTGTAATTGCTTCGCTAACTCTGCTCCCTTAAGTGAAAGGTCATCACTTTGTGTCGCTCTTCTGCTTTTTTTGTTGAATGATGTAAGTGAACAAAGTATTCAAATTTATTCATTCATTTGTGTGTTAAGCTTCTTTTAACTTAATCTAAATAATCCATCGTTTTAAAAATTGCACAGCCAAACAAAATTCAATCTAATTGAATTGTTCTTCACCGTCAAGTTTATCATCGATAAAGTAGCTCACATATTGAATGGTTGATAGTACGAGTATATAGGGTGGATTAGCCTTAATGATTACATAAATTAAAACTGGAAATAAATCATCTGCAGCGGAAATACGTTCACATCCCATTTGCAATAGATTTATGATACTAGAAATGTATCTCATAACTCCTTACAATTTTTCACTTGGACCTTTCTATGCCGAAGTATAAGAAATTTAATGTTGAGCAAAAGGCCACGCTAAGGTATTCTACGGGTATACGAAGTGTAGTGTGCGATGGTGTAGTGCTTTGTTGCAATTTTCGAAATGATTACGTAGATCTCCATCTCTGGATAAATCCCCATTATCTTTTGGGAACATAACATAACATGACAATATAGTCGATTGTAGCAATACTTGTGCTATTGAAATCGTTGCATCACATAATTGCCAATCGGCCATACCAAAAACAATACCATCCAATTCAAGTCTTCTATCGATTTGCCCATAAACTCTTCCGATAAATGTGTTTTCGACTTTCATAACATTTTTGTACTAAAGCAACGCGCTCCTCTTGCATTATTTTTAAGTCAAAATTTGCAATACACAAAGAACTTCGTGATGTATTCTTCAAGTCTTGTACTCGTATTCTCCAATTCTTGTAAAGCACGCATTATATTACGTTTAAATGACTTTTCTAGTTGCATTATTTACGTAATGTATGTTCAGCCAAGTTCACTTCGATCTTTTCTCTAATTCGTAGTGAATCAGGCTTTTGAAATTCCGCTAAAGTTTAGATTTAATGCATTGTTTAGAGGTCCGCGTGGTCTAGTGGTTAGGGTACTCGCCGCGTAAGCCGAAGATCCTTGATTCGAATCCTGTTGGTGACAACGAGATTTTTTTCGAGTAATACTTCGGACGGACTATAAGCCCGTTCAGCTATGATACGTACTGGTTTAAAATCATAACGTATTGCAACTGGGTAGACGGACACACGGCAAAAGCGTGCTGCTGACGATATCACCTTCTCGAGTGCCGATATATTCGTTCAAGATAATGAGCTACTCGAACTATCTATAACTGTTGTAGTGTTAAAGCAAAAAGCACCTTCATGGCTATGTGCGCGTCCCAAACACTGTAATTTGTTCAACTGTGCTTGGACACTATATGCTGGTGGGAGTCTACATAGGAGGTCCTTTGAAGGGTAGTGGATTGTGACCAATTGATGACGCTACATGACACTAATCGCCACTTGCTACAATTTTAACATTGAATATAATTCATACCAATGTACCAATTTAATCAAAGTCCTCAATGTAGATTTTTAACTATTCCACATATTGTCCGTCGTGCACGCTCCTGGAATCTGTCGATCGTATTCTACACAGTGATGCCTGAATATGGTTTATTTCTTGAACGATATTATCTTTAAATTCAAAACTGCAATATAAGTGTTCCAGAGAAAATTGGTTTTATCTTATTCTTATTAGAAACATATAGCAATAACGGCGCTATTTGTCATAAAAATCGATCATACGAGTATTTAATTTTTTCCAGAAACCGAGTCAATTTCCTTTCCTTACATCAAACATCGTTAGTTCAATTTCTCTTTTTGTCATTCATTCATATTGTCATAAGATCTCCTCGCCATGTAAAAAATTGTTAAAATACTTGAGTGCATTACTGTCAAAAAAGCCATTATTGAAAAACGTTTGCAACGAATGAAACTCCGCATAGAGTCGCCTTCAGAAACACAGTACAGCTATCGGCAGACTTGAAATACAGGGTACCAGCTGAGACTCGAAGGCTCGCAATGGACTACATCGGCGAAATAAGATAATGTTTGGCCGATATACATCAATTGGTTCGCGGTCGGAGTTGGGATCACCTCGATAAAGGTGAAGAGACTATACGATAAGTGTAGGTTTGGCAATTACTGACTGGGTGTAGTTATGTTTCAAAAGAGAGCGGCAATGTCCTTAACAAATTTAGCAAACAGTAAACCAACGTTATATGAAAAAAAGTCTAATACTCATCTAAAATTGCAGTAACCAAATGAACTCGAACTTGGAACCTTCGGGTTACACGTTGTGATTTCACTTTGAAGATGTATTGTGTAGGGTCTTATAGATTTGTATATAAATAAACGATTAACAAGACAATGGATTTCAGACTAAAATAATTTTGGCTCCGTTATTTACAAAGACCCGGAGTCATAAAGACTAAAAAGCTTGTAAACTGAATTTTGAATCGTAATTTCTACTCATTTCTGACTTTAAATTTTGCATATTCTCCTTTATAATAATTCGCAAAGAATTTGAATTTCTTTTCCAAGGATTAAATGAAATTAAAGAAATATCAATCCATTATTTTAGTCTGTGGCCTTGTCTTTATTTTCACATTTCAGTAAACTACATACCCTGTTTGTCTTCAAATCAAAAGGCAAGCTTAAAATGATTTCGAGACTTGCTCATTATTGCAATATAATATTAAAGCAACAATAAAAAAAAACCATGAACAAAAGACACTTGAAGGAGCTCACAAACAAAAACGCCAAAAACTTAGGAAGACAGCTTTGGAATCCACGCACAAAGATATGGTTAGTGTCATAGGAGTTCGACAGGACAAGCTGTGTAAGCGCTAAAACGAAAGCGCTAGTAACCTAATTTTTTCTTCACTTAGTAACTGTCCAGTTTAAAATCACCAACCATATAGCGACTGAAATACAGAAGAAGACAAATTAGGGTGATCAGATCAACCTTCATCTCAGCAAAGCGGCAGAAACCAATGTGTGTAAAAACATTTTGCAAACGAGAACAACAACAAAGCACTGATTTATGAACCATCAATACAATGTGTACTATATCAAATCATGCTTTTCTCTGGCATCCCAGCTAAATTAGTCAGTCTTACTAAAATGACAATGACGTCGACGACCTCCCAATGCCGCATCAATAACCAACTCACTGATGCTTTTGACACAAATATACGACTAAAGTAGGGAGATGGGCTGGCCCCATTGCTATTCAATTTGGCTCTGGAATATTTCTTCAGAAAGCTACCTGTTGATACAAGAGGTACGTTATTATACAAGTCAAACCAAGTGGTAGCCTATGCGGACGACATCAACATTTTGTCACGGTCATTAATAACTGCCAAAGAACTCTATCTGAAACTCGACAGCAAAGCAAAACTAGTAGGGCTACAAATCAATGAAAATGAAACAAAGCTCATGACGCAGTGGACAAAAAGAATACCTCATATAAACAATCTTTCACACCTGACGAATACAGTATCGAAAATGTTAACAAACTCGTGTATTTAGGCGACAAAATAACGAGAACCACTAATGAAAGAGACGAAATATGCCGAAGAATACAGCTCACAAATAAAATATTTTATTCAGTTTTGACGATCTTGAAGACCAGCTCCATACAACGGAAAACAAAGCTCCATCTATACAAATCTGTGATAAAACCTGCGTTATGCTATGGGTTTGAAACATGGGCCCTAACCCAACCATCCGCAAACATATTGACCACCTTTGAGCGTCGGGTCCTGAGGCCGATAATCGGAGCGAATGGCGAATTCGATACAACCATGAGCTGTGTGAAATGTTTGACGAACCGGAGGTCTCAAGGATTGTAAGACTGCGGAAGCTGCAATGGGTAATGGGAACAACGCATATCTAAAAAGGTATTCGTTGGGAGAACTGAAGGCCGAAGACCAGTGGGGAAACCGAGGAAGCGCTGGTCTGACTCGGTCAACGAAGACAGTTCATCGCTGCTTGGATTTCAAAATTGGAGGGCGCGGTCAATGGACCGAGACATTTGGAGGTGCTATTTGCAGGAAGCGAATGCACGAGAGGGGCTGTAGAACTACGAAGAAGAGAAGAAGAAGAGCGCAAGGTTTCCTTACCAAAAATAGTAAGAGTAATTTGTACTAAATTATGAAAAACTTCGCTAAAGATATTTGTGCTCCGCCTAAACCTGTATAATGTCAAGTAGAGGTTTGAACTAGTAGCACGTGTAAGCTAGTGTCAGTATAAGAACACATTTCAACTGTGTTGGCAAACTTGGAAAACTTGAGTAGAGGTTTGATCTATACCATGTATTTGGGGGAGCAGATTATAAGTTGTTGCCATTCTCAACAGCGGTATGAATCTATGCTCATTATGTTATGCTTGTGATTTTTTATTTAGAATGTGGATTTTGAGCCTTAATTTGTTGTTTTAGGTATAGTACATGGAGTTTAATTTGAATCTCATCATAAAATGAGGGGCATTGATTGACGTTTGATTAAATCCTACCTAAGAGGACCGTGGGATTATGCCTTAATTGTGGCATTTATTTACGTTACATACTAAAGAGAACAGATACTCGTAATAACGGAATCGCAACCATAATCCTCTGCATAAGAGATGAATGGTCTGTAAAACCGCATAGAAATTGACTTAAAACGATACATCGTACATCTAATTTCTTTCCTTAATGATTCTAGGCAGACTCAATTCTATCTATTGACGAAGAATTTTAATGCTGCTTTCGAATTATCACTGAATAACTTCTGATAAGTTTAAATTTTAACAATGGCTACGTGGGCTTAGGTGCCTTATCAGCAATAACTTAACAAAAATATTGGCAAACCATTGATTTAATGATTGCTAGTTCAACTGTTTAAAAGTATGTTCTACCATTAACTAAAATTTTTTGATAAAATGCTGCGAGACCTAATAATACCATCCTACCAATAAAATTCAATCTGAAATTGCTTATTGAGGTTCTTTACATACACGCAAAGAAGTCAAAAGTATGCTCAAACCAGTGTATTCCGCTGTTCTACAACGAAAAAAGTTCGAATTATTCGGATTTACTAGAAGAATGGAAAGACTATGACAATGCTCTTACTTTTAGATAACTTAATATTAATAATCGGATGTACCACAGTTAAAAAACCAAAGTTTGGATTCGAGGCTACCTAAAGATTTTTATTTTCAAGTTTTTGCAAGTTTTTGTAGAAAGTATAAAAGCCCTCAGTTATAGTGACATTTTTTTTCATCAACGGTAGTCAAATGGGGTATGAAATGAAAAATCTTGATTACAACTTTTCGATTCTACTCGTATAATCAAAAAATCAGTTTGTGCATCAGGGGGTAACATTTTTTTTCATCAACGGTTAGTCAAGTGGGTTATCAAATGAAAAATCTTGATTAGAACTTTTCGACTCTGAAATCAAAAAGTCAGTTTGTGCATCAGGGGGTCCAGGGGGAGACCAAATGCACGAAAAAATGTTACAATTGAATGCCTTTGAGCCGAAAAAAACTAATAAAATCATAGAGGAGGCGATGAGTACAATATCAAGAAATACCTCACAAATCAAAATTCACTCAATTTTGTTGATAATAGTAAGACTTGTCAGTTTTGCGTCCCCCATAAAATCAAAATGGTATTCTTCTGAAAATTTTATAGCTATGTAAATTAATATAAGATCTTTATACTCACAAAATTTCATGTAAACCGAATCATAATCAAGTGGGTTCTAACTTTTTCAATTGTGGAATTATAACAACAATAACACGTGTTGATGGTTGATACATATTTCAAACCAAATTAACCAATAATTGAGAAAAATTATTTAAGCTGGAACAAAATGGCTGCTATGTGCTTATGAAAGAAACACTCTTTCTTTTGGATATATTTGAACGATTTCTCATACAAGTATTGGATGAATAATTCAAGTCATCGGTTTATGTCATCAGCAAAATTTGTTTCGAACTTTAATATGGTTACAAAGCCCTTCTGGTTGGAGCACTGTCCTGCCTTCTTGTCTTGTTTGACCTAAAGATGCTATAAAAAATTAAATTACAGTTGACAATGGAATCAAAAATGGATACTGAGCTCCTTCCTATGGAACTAGTGAAACACTAATTCATTTAAGCTATTAGTGCTTCCTTGATTCATCATATTCATACAGTTCAAAAGACTATTCATATATTTAATATCACGTTTTGTTTTGCTTTAGCACTACAGCATTTTCGGGGCTACGTTTAGAGATAGTTAGAGTATCCTTTTATCTTAATTGAAAGTATTGGTACTGGAGAAGGTGACATGGTCAGTTCCACGCTTTGGATGTTGATCCGTCCACCCAGTTGTGACACATTCTGATTTTCAACAAGTACGTATCATAACTGAACGTCCAAAGAATCACTCAAAACAAATGTCGTGATTACCAACGGAATTCGAACCAGGGATCTTGGGCTTAGCAGCGAGCACTCTTACTACTACACTACACTGACTTCAACAAACTCATGCAATCAGCAAGATTCAAACCCGAGAACCGCTTCGCAAGAAGTTAGCGCCTTAATCACTGCATGACGCAGACTACAATAGATACAATATCATAGTAAAGATTGAAACCTGAATCATATTTAGTCTATTTAAAGTTTCTGAAAATTATTTGCAGGAACTAAGATCCGTTCCACTATTGCCAATTATTGTGAATGAACCCATGGGTCAAGTTTGAATTATTTCTATTAGTTCTCTTGCTTCGAAGTGTTCCTTACTGAATCATGTTCATTTCTTCTGTTCAGTTTAAATTTATTACAATTCAAAATGACAAATTCACCAATCGGTCATAGTGTTTAATTTACTTCCCCTTGCCAAATTAATTTATTACTTTCAATTTATTTAACGATACCGACTCATCATCACTACTAATTGTTTCAAGTTGAATTCTATCTTAGGAATTGAGAAAGATAGAAATCTGAAAGTCATGTTAATTAGTGTTGAATAAAGACATGTTGTCATTTAAGATGTGCGACATTCACAATGAGTAAAAAGTCGTTACAATACCAACAATATGTTTACTTATTTATGAAGTTGTACGTAATTTATTCTTATTTCGATAAAAATGTATTTGCTTATTACTCACGAGTATTTTGTTTAAATTTTGTTCACGTTGTGTATATTTTATTACTAGTTTATAATTTCACTCTAGTGTACTTTTATGTAATAGTTTATGTAACATTTCTTTAAAAATAAATTTTTTTTTTGTTTTAGCCCCATTCGCCATTCGTGCCTTCGTATAGAGATAGAGTATCTTATTATCATGATCGAATGTCGGCACTATGGTCAGTATCACGCTTTGGTTGTGTATCCGTTCACCCAGCTGCGATACGTTCTGATTTTTAACCCAGCACGTATTATAACTGAACAGGTTTATAGTCTGTCTGAAGAATCACTCGAACTAAACCTCGTTGCCGTGAACGAGAATCGAACCAGGGGCCTTCGGCTTACGGGATGAGTGCTCTAACCACTACACCATGTGGACTTTAATATACATTATAGGAATAGAATCAAGGAATTAAGAGCAGAGGAACCAGGATACATTGGATTTAAATTGAGATTTAGAGATGATTTGATCTTTTAAATATGTTGATACACCTATTTATTGATCCCGTAAATCTTACAGACTCATTTAAGTTATCTCTTCGATTGTATATTGCATTTGAATATCAAATGTAAAGTAAGAGTAAACTACAGTTCAGCGGGAGGCGATTATCATATGACGGCAAATTATGAAAATTTGTTGGATCATAAACGTGTCTGAGTGAACATCAATGAAAAGAATGGATTCCAAACTCCACAAGCGCATTCAAGAATTGGGTGCACTAACGATGTTTATAAGCTTATTACTACTTGCAGAGGACTTCATCGCAATGCAAGTGAAAAGGGAGTTTCTCATCAAAGCGGACACCATGGTCCACTACACTGTCTACTCTGGGAAGGTTTGCATTGCCGAGGAGATAATCTGTTAATAAAACTTCATTTTTCCGAGAAAAACTTACCATTTGGCATTTTTCAAAATTAAGATTTTGATGGTTTTTGTTAGGCCACTCTAGTAGAGTATTTATCTAGTCCTGTAGGAACAATGAATTATTTTCGAATGTGATCACATGGTATAATTCGATATCATCAACGTAAAATAAGGGTGGTGTATTTGATAAAACTTCAGAAAGGTTCGATATAAAAATGTTGGAGAGAAGAGATCCGAGATGACTGCCTTGAGGTACACCGGAAGACATGAATTTCTTTGGACACATATCCCTGAAATTTGATGGCTTCGGTCGGATTTTTAATGTACGAGTCCAACCAATGCAATGGTGCGAGGAGACAGTGATACCGAATGATCGACGCGGTCAAAAGCCTAACTAAAGCCGGTATAAATTGCATTGACTTCGTACCCATTTTCCACTGCAAAAAGGATGTTCAAGACCATAACTGTCAGGTTTGTGGCTGTGGATCGATTTTTTCTGAAGCCTGGTAATTGAAGCGTTGCTCAATGATGGGAGATATTTTGCAACAGACTATTTTTTCAAATGATTTTGGGATAGTAGATAGTATGGCTATCCCTTTATAATTTTGAGCAGCCCATTTGCTTTTGGTTTTATGGATTGGAGTTAAGTGGGAGGATTTTCAGTATGCTAAAAATAATATGAAGAGGTAAAACTATTTGTTCTCCGCACTGAAATAAAAAATAAGGGGAAAGTAAATCAGGGCCAAGTCTATAGTTCAAATCAAGAGTTTCAATTGCATTTAGACTGTCATATTCTGAAACTGAAATTTCTTGGAGTACAGTCAGAGAATCTGAGTCAAGTGATCAAATATGAGGCGAGAAGTTTGTTGAAAAATACATTGAAAGTGGTCTCCATAATAACACTGCGCAACAATGAAATTGTTTCGGTCTCAAAATTAGTCCTATCCTATGTCTTCTCGTTTACTGAATGCAAAAACGACCATTAAAAGAACCGATTAGCTCAGGTTTTAGAGATACAAGCTACTTTTTATATTTTATAAATTGTTCTTTTTCAATCTGCGGAAAATTTGTTTTTCGAAATTGGCAACATAAATTATATTTGTCAAATTATAATTTGACTGCCAGAAGATTACTAAGTATGATACTACAATATTGCGGTAACGGTGAAATTTATAGTATTTCGTGCATATCATCTTGTTTTGGAGTGTTTTAAAAAGAGAAATCAACATGCCACGGAAATGTGTGAGTTTAGTTAATAATTTGTGTTACATTTGTGGCGAAATAACGTTTGCCTTAAAAAAAAACGCAATTTGACTCCTTTGTGAAGACTGCATATCAACATTATTTTGGTATGAAGGTAGGAAACCAAAATAAGCCATGGGCTCCACACATAACATATGTTGCAATTCGTGTTCAGTTATATTAAGAAAATGAATGAAAAATAAAAAACGATCCAAGGCTTTTGCTGTGCCTATGATTTGGCGGGAGCGCACTAACTACATAGACGATAGCTATTTCGACTATACACTATGACTATAAAAGCAGGATTGTCAATGAAAAAAAATAAAAACTGTTAAATACCCGAATCTTCCATCAGCTACTCGACCTATTCCACATTCAGACAGTTTTCCAGTTCCTACACCACCCCAGACTTATGAATTGGAAGCAAAAAACGAAGACAGTGTAGAAGGAGAACTCAAAGAGCCTTCAACATCTTATGACCCTGATTTCAAAGAAGAAAAAGATGATCAACCGCATAAATTGAGTCAATCGGAGTTGAGTGATCTCATTTGAGATCTTGATTTGTCACAGGAGAAGGCAGAACTTCTAGGATCAAGGTTACAGCAATGGAATCTCCTGCAGAATAATGTCAGGGTCACCAAGTACAGACGACGTCATAGGGATTTTATTCCTTTTTTGAAAAGAAAAATAACCTTGTTTTTTGTTGTAATATTAATGGCTTGGTGAATATGAAACATGATCCAACTAAATGGAGACTTTTCATAGACTCTTCCAAGCTTAGTTTGAAAGCTGTGTTGCTTCGTAATGGCAACCGTCTACCGTCCATTCCTATTGGTCATACGATTCACATGAAGGAGACTTATGCAAACATGGCAGACCTTCTGGATTCAATCAACTACCTGGAATGCAAGTGGAAAATCTGCGGAGATTTAAAAGTGATTGCTATACTCTTACGGATGTAATTAGGGTATACGAAATACTGTTGCTTTTTATGTATGTGGGATAGCAGAGATAGAAAATCACATTATATTCAAGCAGATTGGCCTGCAAGAAATTTTAACCCTGGTGACAAAAACGTAATTGCTGAGCCACACGTAGATCCAAAAAATGTTCTTCTTCCACCCTTGCATATCAAGCTGGGCTTGATGAAGTATTTTGTCAAAGCCATGAACCGAGAAGGCCAGGCTTTTAAATACTTAAGAGACAAATTTCCTAAATTAAGTGATGCAAAGGTCAAGGAAGGCATCTTTGTTGGGCTTCAAATACGTCAGCTTTTAAAGGACATTGCATTCGATTTAGTTTTGGAAGAGAAAGAAAAGGAAGCTTGGGAAGCTCTCAAGGGAGTTATATAGGGATTTTTAGGGAACAAAAGAGATGATTCTTCTTCTATTTTGTAGCACTACAGCCCCTCCTCTCGGGCCTTCGCTTAGAGATAGTTAGAGTATTTCATTTTCATGACCGTATTGATTTTTTCGGAAGTTGGTTTGGTCAGTACCATGCTCCCGTGTGCCTGCTCAGCTATGGTATGATCTGATTAAATCAGTACATATTACCACTGAGCGAACACTGATAGTCTGTCCGAAAAATCCCCTGAACTAAATCACGTTGCTCCCAACGAGATTTGAAGCTGGGACCTTCGGCTTATGCGTCTCATGCTTTAACCGCTAGACCACACCGACTATAAAAGAGATGATAACTATCCTCAATTAAAAATCCATTTTCTCCACTCCGATCTTGATTTTTTCCCACCTAATTACGGGGATGTTAGTGATGAACATGGGGAGCGGTTCCATCAATGCATGCAGATTACTGCTGGTTTAAATGTAGAGATGCTCCAGAGGTCACTTACAAGAGGAAAGCTAAAAGATCACGATCAAAGGAATCAGTTGATTCTTCGTAGATCTAAATACCTGGCAAGTGTTTTTTGAAGAATTTTGAATTTAAATATCATTAATGATAATGCAATTAATGTTGTTAGCATATGTAATTCATATTTACCAATTTCTTAAAAACAATAATTTTCATCATTTACATATCAAAAAATTTAGAGCTAATAAATTTTTTTCTTTGTCATAATTCGTTTTTCTTAATCCAAAATTAGTAAGAATTGACTCATGAAGTAACAGAAACGTTCAACTTTTTTTTTGTTGCGCAGTATAAATACAGATTTCATCAGAAAGAGAGGAACTGCAGTCTATGTAAGTCATTTGCTTGTTATGTGTTCACAAATTCAAAAAATCCCTAGGATTTTCGATAGATTGTTCATATTTCATATTCTTCCCGTGAATTCTTTTTGTGGTTGGGAGGTGAACGCGATTTACGTGCTGAGTGTGGGGTTCCCATGCTCGCAAGCGACCGGACTACCCACTAAATACATCCCCTATCAATCCAAGAGCCCAGCCTGGAACTTTTTGACCCATTACTTTAGGCCAGGCCTCGTTTTGTTACGGTTTGAGGCGCCTACAAGCTGGGGAATCCTCCTCTAGCGGGTGGAGAGAGGGGAAGAGAAATTGCCAGCCAAGCGATCCCCCAGCCCCGACGTTTCCAGCTGCTGTGAGCGCCGTTTATCTTTTAGGACTCCCCGAACATAATATGCCACATAGTTCCATTTGTCAACCAATCCAAGCATCATCGCAACATTACTATCCGGGGTGAGCTCTCCCGTCTCCCTATAGAGGTCCTATCACAGCCTATCCCATTTTTCGCGCGCAAAAAATGTGCGGCAGGCATCGCCTTTTTCTGCTAGGCAAAACCGACAATCGGGGGAGCGTGACTCACCTGGCATCTCCAGCCTCAGTAGCCCGTCGTAAGACACGTTCCACAGGTCTGGACCAAGATCCTTGGGAAATACGCGATGTAACTTCCATCCTTTGTGGGCCCTGCGTCGTTTCATAAAGTAGGCTTCGGTCCTTCAGGTAGTTCCTCAGAAGCCGCATCAGATATTCTGGAGCTTGAAAAGGGTTTCCCAGCGTATCCAGAATATCCACCCATCTAGCAGAGTTGAAGGCGTTCGAATGTCACCAACAGAATGATTCGTCACTTGTTGGGGCTACATGCCTCTACCTTTTGGACCGCAATCACTACCTCTGCAATTGCATCAATGGTGGAGCATCTGATCTAAAGCCGTACTGCCGAGGAGATAGGTCCCCAGCAGCAAGAATCGCGCCAGTGAGTCTTCTCTTGATGAGTTTCTCCAGCACTTTTCCAGCAGTGTCTAGCATGCATAACGGGCGGTATGCACACGGCGATACGGGATTTCTCTTCTCCTTGCTGATCAGCACGAGCCTCACCGCCTTCCATCTCACCGAGGAAATCACGTCCCGTAGGCAACCGTTGAATGTGCTGAGCAGCAAGTCAGGAGAATAGTGGTAGAAAAGTCACAACACCTCAGCTGGAGCCCTATCTGGGCCTGGAGCCTTCCCCCAACGGACATGTTGCCGTCTGCATTCGAGACAGCGCCCTCCAAAGCCTCCAGCTTGGCTTGGAAAGATGATATTGGTTCGACGTTAGGTACACACTAAAGAAGCTGGCCCCAAAGTATCGAACCAACACGACACCATTTCCCCCCACAGATTTTCGCCTGAAAATCACTGTTTCAAACCCAGATGGCGGCAGTACCGGTTTGATCCGGATACCATGATGCGGACCTTTAATAGTGGTGTTGCTCACTCAACAGCAAAAGTAGGCTGTCACGTCCCTCGCAAACTGTTCAAGCAGGTTTTGGGCGGTTGAACTGCCGTGTAGGTTTAGTTGCAGGATACGGTTCATTGAAGTTCTGATTCTGCTTTGGCTAGGGCTTCCTGGAAAACCCGACATTTTCCTGATTCCAAGACGTGCCCAAGATTCGATCGTGGATCAGCATCCTTGCAAAGGATACAGTGTGCTTGCTTTGTACACTCTTTTCTTTTATGTCCCATTTCACCGCGATTGTAACATAGGGAACTCCTTTCGGGTCCTTTGCATACTTGTGTTGTGTGATCATAGCCAAGGCACATTGAAGAGGTGCTGCTCTTTGCCGCATCTTGCAGACAACCCACCCTATTCTTACTTTTCCTTATTCAGAATTTATTCGGCGTCCTTTTCGGTTAATTCAAAGATGGCCATGCGTTGTCCCCTATGGTTTTCTGGTGTCAGCCTCGCTTTGATTATACCCACACTAGAGAGCTCTCTTGTGATGGCCTCTTCTACCTCGACCAGATCCGTGACGCAGTCAATGTTACTTATTTCGATCATTGCCATCGGCTCGAGCGAGGCTATAGTCGCGTTTTTGCCTAGGACTTTCTTTATTGCTTCGCAAAATGCTCTTTTATTGTCGGCCTACGCTTTGAATTCGACCAATATGTGGCCCAATCGCGTTGGTCGTACTGCTTTAATAGCAGTGTTGGTGTTTTTGGGGCTTACATTTCCCTTGATATCCCCCAGCTTTCTGCTCTTCTTCGGCCATCCGATCCTCTCTGGTCTTCAACCAGCTCCTCCGGTAATTTTCTATGCGATTTAGGAGCTCCTCTAGTTCAAGGAGCCCATGCGTTACTCCTTTGCTGATTTTTGGTGAGTCGCATGTAGATTTTATTCTTTTTAGAACATCTCTCGCTTTTCGAATTCACCTTTTTTCTCCATGTCCCTGGACGATAATTATACTCTGCGATCTTCTTTCTTGGGAGAGGTTATCGGCTTCCGTTTTCGAGAACATTACCTCCGCCACTTGTTCGCGGGTGGCGGTGAAATCAAATAACGATGCTTTATTTATCTGGTCAATCCTTTCTTTTCCTGCCGTAATCACTTTGTAGTCTTCAGAATGGTTCGTTATTATTTCGAGATTTAAGACACTTGTTTTGGCCGCGTAGTAGTAACCATAGAATTCTCAATGTTCTTTATATTTTTCCTCACCGCTCGAATATCTGGCGCGTCCTGTAGTTTCCTTCTCTACCTTTTGAGGACGTTCTGGCATTCGCATCATTTTTTTACTGCGCCTGAACGCCACAGGAATCTCAGTCTGGACAAGACGGTCTGTTAACCTCCGTTTTTCGTCCGCCTTCACTGTCACTGTATTCATCGTCCTTTTTGTCGTCGTTAGTACCCCTCCCGAGATGTGCTGTGAACATCGTGGCCGCAGCCGCTGCTTAGGTCGTCGTTGTTCTTATTTTCATTAATTTTTTTTTTATTTTTAAGGTTTTGTAAAATCATTATACAAAACCTTACTAAAATCGCGTCCTGTCTCTCCGTCTGTCTGTGTGTCACACAATTTTTTCTCGCAAACTACATAAGCTAGAAACATAGATTTTGTAGGTAGATGCAAAGTGACGCCCTATTCAAAGTTTTACCACAATAAGAAATTTATAAGCAGTTTGAGGGGGGTCTCCCCATACAGGGGTTTGGCCCCTGAAAAAAATTTCATCGCATGTAGGCAATATGGGTATCAAATAAAAGGTCTTGATCAGAACTTTTGAAAACAGACCTTAAAATGACAAATTATGCTTTGGGGGTACAGGGGAAGGGAAAATCTACGAAAATTTTGTGTCCCCTCCCCATCACCTTTGACCCGAAAAATCTGAAACAAATCACAGATATGAGACTTTAGGCGTACAAGGGCAACAAATACCTCAGAGGTCGAAATTTGATCAACTTTGTTATATTTTGGCCTATAAAATGAAAACGGGACCCTTGAATTTCCCAAAAGCTACAAATTAAGTTTTTTGAAAGTAATTGTATATATTCTGAAAATTTCACAATAATTGAACAATAAACAGCTAAGTTGCAGCCGATTGAATATTTAACAATTACAACAACATCAACACGTGATACTAGGGAGATACACGTTTGCAACGGACCTAGACACTACAAATATGTGGGAATTTTGATAAAATTTTAGAAATGGTTCATAAGATTGATGTGTTATCATGACTAACTAAGCGACGGGGTCAAAAAATTTGAAACAAAATGGCGGCGAATTTAAAAATATAACTATAATAATTTTTCGAACTGAATTTATGGAATCTGTATATTAGTCAAGTTTTGATATGCAGAATATATTGCTTGATATACTAATTGTTTCACAAAACCTTTCTGGCAGGAGCACTCTCCTGCTACTTCAACTTATTTTATCTGGTTTTAGAGTTTTTAGTTGAAATCGGTCCAGTTTGATTGGGTCCCCCCGCGCAGCCGCTATCACCGTTGGTGCGTGTAGTCGCCTTTGGTTGGTATAAGCCCTTTTGGGGACAAGTGCTCAGAGCCAGACCAGCGCTAACCGAGAGTCCATCTCAACCAAACCTACACCACAAGCCTAATGGAGCGAACTTCGAACGTACTCCGAGGGCTGCCAAGGTTTTACCGGAACGAAGTCAGTATGATAGTTGTATTGAAGCCGTTCGCGCACGAGTATCACCTCGGTGCTACCATGCAAAGCAACTAGGTCCAAACCATCATAACCGCCAGCCCAAAGCATCAATTCAAGTTCATTGTCCAAAGCGTAGTCCAGATTCGGACAGGGTCGTTACCTGTCATCCCAGGAGGAGCCTCACGGTGACCCCCACATCCGCGGGTCCGTGGAAGCGGGAAAAAATGCTAGTCTCTAAGAATATTCCTGTCGGCTGGCATTCCTCTGTGGGTATGATTAAAGTTCACTTAATATGGTATGGTATTCAACTAATTTTCAGCGATTTTATGGTCATTCGAATTTTTCAATTATTGCAATAACAACAGTAATTACTATTTAATTGTATCCTTTCTTATCTTTGCTTTCACTAGAAACAAAATTATGGCAAATATTTGAACATTAATGGGGCTAACACCGATAATAATATGAAGGAAAAAAGGGATTTGCTATTGTAATTTGGCTCAAAAAACTACTTGCCCAGTGCGCCTACCGAGCTTCTTATATTTTACTTTATTTAATCGTGGAATTGTAAACTGGTAACTAGTAAGCTTAAATGAAATGACATGAAAGCATTTAAAACAGATTTAAATAGTTTTAATTGCTGGATTTTCAAAGGCCACTCAGTAACACGATTAAACTTCATGAATGAAGTTTGAACGTAATGCAAAAGAGTTTGTTTAAAGAATATTTTCAAAATAACAAACAACTAAAACTATCTGGAAGAAGTTCGAAAAATATAACAAAAAATACTTGTTTAATATAAGATATCAAATTAAGGTGTTCCCCAGGGATCTATCCTTAGTGCGGACCTGTGGAATGTGTCTTACGACGAGGTACTAAGACTGGAGATACCAGCAATGCCTGCCACACATTTTTTGCGTGTACAAAATGGGTCAGGCAGCGAAGGGTCCTCTACAGGGAGAGTTCACTCTGGATAATATAGTCACGGTGATGCGCGAATCGGTTGACAAATGGAACCAGATTGCACATTATGTTCGGGTAGTCCTAAAAGATAAAAGGGACTCAGTCAGGGGCGTTGGGACTGGGGGATCGCTTTTCTGGCGCTCCTTCGTCCCCTCTCGTCTCCCGCTAGAAGAGGGATCCCCCAGCTTGAAGGCACCTCATGGCGTATCAAAACGAGACCTGGCCCGAAGTAATGTGTCAAACGGTTCCATGCTATGTTCTCAGGTTGACAGGGGAGGTGTTTAGTGGGTAGTCCACTCGCCTTCCTGCAAGCATGGGAGTCTCAAACTCTGTGCATACATGGCATTCACCACCCAAAAAAAGATATAACCCGAAATTTTTTCCTGGCTACGGCTTTGTTCATATAGGTTAGTAGTTCCTCTTGTTTATTTTCTTGTGAGTCGATAACGATAAAACAGTCATACATATATCGCCTGTAAAATATCACATTGAATATTTGGAATTTTTTTGTACTATATCTACTGCAGTGTGTCTTGCCGGCCAACCGACTGAAACGCATAAAAACAACCAACAGGGTTTTCGTTAACATACGAAGGCAGAGAGGCATTCAAACCCTCAAACTTCCTTAGGAAATATAAACTGCATTCAAAACTAACAACAACATTGGAAACAAACTGAAATCAAAACTGAATGACACATCAACATACGAGAATAGCGGCATATACAAACTGATATGCAAGGACTGCGACATAGTATAAAGAGGAAGGGCAACACGGAAAGTAACGACAAGATCCAAAGAGCACATACGATCTTTCTTATACAACAAGGCAGACTCCAATTATGCGACGCACCCACAAAATCACGCGCACGAGCCTGACGCTATGACAAAATCGATGGCACTACTACACAAGCAAACCAAAGGGCCGAGACAACATCCTAGATAGACTTGAAATATATAAACATTGAAAAAAAGACGATAAAATCCTCAACGAACAACTCATTACAAATTTTGACGCAACTTTCTCAGTACTAGACCAGACTCTTCGACGAAAATGGAAGCAAGACGAACCAGAACAAAGGGACATCTAACAACCCAAAAAACAAAAACCTCATATCCCTCTACCCGGCCTAATTTAGTACCTAACCGTTTAACTTATCCTACACCAATATAAAGTCACTTCCTTCCACATATCCTTTAGACACTGAAGATGACTCAAAGGAGTCGAAACGCGTCTCCTCACACAACAAAGCAAGGCCCGACGGCTTTTCAAGAAAAAATAAAAACAAATTATCTGTTTATCTTGCGCGTGTGATAGATTTTAAAATAAAAAAGTGTGTTTATGAACTTGTTGTTGAGTCGAAACAGATAGCAATTCAAAATTGAGGGAAATACTCTGTTTATGTGCATGCTTTTGTTGCTCATTAATTATTACTAATCGCGGTGCACCTGGAGCTGAGCATAATTTCTCAATGCAATCACGGTTTTGGTAGTGCAAGGATTAATACGGGTACCCAAAGTCATTTGAATTGAGAACAAGCGACAATTACTCCATGGCCTACCGTGATTACAGTGATTGATAATTTTACATAACATACAATACCCAAGCTCCAATTCGATATCGATTTCAACCCATCCGAAGAACAAGCACCAGAACAGTACTAATTACCTGGTGCCGCGTTTGGATCGTTCTCAAGGTTATGGCAACCACCGTTCTACTGATCACTGTCGGTGACGGGCTGGTTAACGGAACCACGTTTGCCATTCCTGGCATACAAATTGCATCAAAGCCGTGAAAACTATCATGGTATTGCAGGTAGTTTCCAGCCAAGCTAAATAGAACATTCACTTCCACTGGTTCATGCTTCAAAATACACATATGACGAATAAAATTATAAATATTCAAAATAAAAAAAAACACAATAAATAAACTCTAGGAAAATAAACTATGGGGTAATATTATCTTCGAAGGCCCGATAGGGACTGGATCAAATCTATCACGAATAAATGCGTAGGTATACCGTGTAATTCGTCTGGTTTTCTAACAGATGGCGTAACTTGATTTTTATTCCAGTGATTCACCTTTCTAAATATGTGTTAGAAAGCTACTGTCATATAGTTTCAGAATCAGTATGTGTCATTAAGCTGAAGCGTAAATAACAATACTTTTTTTTACTCTGAAAATGTCGAATTTTGTGCCGAATAAAGTGTTTTTGTGGGGAGTACTTCTTCATTGAAGAAAAAGGCTGACCAATATTATTTTGTATTTTGGTGGAAGTGTATGGTGTGCATGCTCTAGCTGAGCGTACGTGCCAGAAGTGGTTTGCACGGGTTAAAAGTGGCAATTTTGACTTGGAGGACGATGAACGGCCCAGACAGCCAAAAAAGTTTGAAGATCATGAATTGGGGACATTGCTCGACCAAGATCCATCCCAAACTTGCAAAATCACTTGGCGTCGCTCAACAAACCATTTCCGATCGTCTAATAGAAATTTTTCACAATAAAGTTTCAATTTCCGGAAAAAAATCGCTCGAATTAGCCGGTACTCCTATTAATACTCCAAAGGATGGGAAACAATCAAAAACTCACGCGTCAAATCCAAAAATTAGAAGAAAATTAGTTTAATAATTTGTAAATTGTTTAAACTAAACATTTTCAGAGTTCGTAAGGATTTTAGTGTAAAACAGAGAATTGCTAAGATAATTTTTTTCTTTCCAGTAGCTAGTTTTCCATGAGGAAGCGGAGACGGGAGGTAAGTGGGCGATGAGAGGGGGGTTTTCATTCGGTTGTTCGGTTCGGTACGCGGCGCTATAATTTGTGTTTGACAGTTTTGATTAGCGTAGAATATATCAGTAAGAATTAATGTAGATTATTTCTGGCACCACGTCGGTATCGAGATAGTTGTAATGACGTAATGACAAATTGTGTTTCCTCGAAGGATTTTTAGAACGCCTTTTAAACGGGCATTTGAATCGGTGGCTGATAAATTGTATGCGGACTCAATGTACGCGTAGAAGACCTGCGACCGAAATTTCTCTCCGAACTAGCTAGCCTGCAACCAGCCACTTCGGAGTAGACTAAGGGTTTCCGGACTAGCTGACTTTTTGGGTACAGTCTGTTGGCACGTACCGAGATTTCACACCTTTAACCGATGAAAAGTCGATTTAGATTTCCTTCGGGAAATCTCGAACGTGTGGAAAATCATTACATCATGGCTACTTCAAACATTACCTTGGCTATTAGCACTTAATTTATTTAAATTTATGGCGGCTGTCATTTTATATGATTTAATTATGAATATATTTTTTTGAATAAATTCCACCAACTTTTTAATAAGATCCTCTTAAAATCATTATCTTCTTTAACTGTTCGATTTATAATTGCACTATAATTATTTTATTGTTCTATTTACTTTTAAATGAAATCGGGATTCAATATCAACTCTATTTTACCACGCATTCGCTTCGAAGCACTTCTTCTGGATATATTGATACATTGCTAGAATTGCAACCTGGAGGTTGCAGGTTCAAGACCGAAGCATTAGAATATGAAAACCCCACTTTTTATGGCTTGTTAAAAATTTATTTCTTCGATTTTACCTAAAACTAAATTCTTTCACCCACGTCCTCGTCAAAATACTGAAAAACTTCAAAATGATGATTTAAATTTTTTACTGTATGTAGTTTCACAATAGATCCCAACGCTCCCGTAGATGTACTATTCTGATAAAACACCCTTTTGACACGACTATGTACTAAAGCCATAGCACACATTAAGCAAGGTTCTTCCAACAAGTACACATAATACCCGGTACAAAGATACGGACCATACTTTGCTAAGTTATCCTGTTCGACATTTTCCAAATTGCAAATTTTTCGATTAGGATCAACAATTTCTGCGCCAAATTTCAAATCACTAAACTTCTCTGTCAATATTTGATGATACTTTGTTTCTATTCCAGCAAAATTTAATTTATCAGAATTTTCCATGAATGTTGCATCTGGGTATTCTCGGACACCTCCATTTTGACTTCTGGCGACCATATCGACTAGTACCATTGGGCAATGTAGTAAGGGGTTGAATTGAGGTTTTTTCAAGGCTATTGCAACAATACTATTGGTACGAGGATCAATACATATCCCTGCGCCAGTGGATGACTCTTTGAAGGCTAAATGTTTTACGGCTGACATAATTTTTAAGTGGAATGCTTTTTCATCTTCTTTGAAGTTTGTGTTTGAGAATAATTGTTCCAAATATTTATTAGGATGGAATTTACATGGCCATAGACGATTCATGGTTTCATATTGCCAACGCAGTTTCGGTTGAACTGATGCAACCTTAACTATTGACAGGTTACAACACAATTCGGACGCGATAGTTGGATCCATATTTTGTTCCGTCAATAAATTTATAACTGCTTCCCTCATTTCATCGTGAATTGATTCGGTATCGGCAACAATTTTTAAAGCGTTCACTTTGCAAAGTATAATCTGGTTTTTTCGAACGCGTTTTAAGTGTTGTAGGTCCAGTAGTGGCAGATTGCGGCTAAGTTGGTCCATTAAGGATGAAATGACTTTCATATTGTCAATAGTTCCAATAATTACTTTAACTGTCTCGATTTGATTGGTGTATTCATCAGCCAGAATACATTTGATCTTCATACTGGGACTTCTTTTTGCCTTTGTTTCGGGAGGTGATTTGTCATGATGATTGGTCTCTTGCGTTAACTTTGGACGTTTATTTTCTGGCTCCATACGTCTGCAAGAGAGATAAAAGAATATTTTGCCATAGTGGTTCTTTTCTGGGTCTGTGATTTATGATTTTAATTTAAAAAAGTAATTTTCTTTTGAATTCTTCTTTTGTGCTAACTATTAGTAAGAAACTGAGCTTCTATTTAGCCGATTTATCTTCGGGTTGCTGGAAATATTTTCTGAATTGATGCTTTATATATAAATTATTTAACTGTTGGGTATCGTAGCGATGAACGGAAGTATTCACTCAGTTTTTATTAAGAAACGATGACTACTTGAGACGATTATTATAATATAATAATGGGTGATCCAACCATAATGCACGATGTTAAGTGTGAGTTACGCCTTAACATCAAGTTTCCGCCCAAATTAATTTCACATTTCTTTGTTTCAGTGTTCAACAAATTCAACCATGGAGAGGTACACAATTAAGCAGCGTGTTAAGGTTGTTGAAGCCTTTTACGAAAATGGGCGTTCAAATGAAAATGCATTTCGTGCACTTCGTGATTTTTTCGGTCAGCATAATCGACCAAATGTGTCCAGAATCGAGAGAATTGTGCGTAAATTACAGCAAACCGGGTCTGTAGGAAATGTGAAATCATCTGTGCATGCGCGTCCAGTTCGTTCTGCAGAAAACATTGCTATTGTTCGCGATCGGATGGCAGAAGAGCCGTCAACCTCGACTCGTCGTCGTGCCCAACAATTGAACATCTCACGAACATCACTGATGCGAATTTTCAATAAAGATTTGAATTTAAACGGTTACAAGGTTCAACTAACTCAAGAGCTGAAGCCTACTGACTATTTCAAGCGTCGGCAATACGCCGAATGGTTGGTTGAACAGACGTTTGGGCAAATGAGAATCCACGAGTGATTGTTAAAAAGCCGATGCATTCACAAAGAGTGACTGTTTGTTGCGGTTTATGGGCTGGCGGTGTCATCCCCGAGGACAGCCAAGCAGTTACCGTGAATGGTGTTCGCTATTAAGAGATGATAACGGACTTCTTGTGGCCAGAACTTGAGATTATGGACCTGGGCGATATGTGGTTTCAGCAGGATGGTGCCACTTGCCACACAGCCAACGAAACAATGGATCTTCTGTGCGAGAAGTTCAATGGCCGTGCTATCTCTCGTTGTGGCGATGTTAATTGGCCGCCACGATCATGTGATTTGACACCGTTGGACTTCTTTCTTTGGGGATATTTCAAAGAAAAATTGTACGTCAATAAGCCAAGAACGATTCAAGAGCTAAAGGATGAGATAATTCAGCACCTCAATTATGTCTCAGAGTCATTGAAAATATGGAACATCGGATAAAAGTATGCCAACGTAGCCGTGGCAAGCATTCGGGCGATATTTTGTTTCACACATAATTGTCATAGAGCCTTCTATTATAATAAAAAATATTAACATAAGTCTCGGAAAACTTTTTGTTTTATTTACAATTAACATCGTGCGTTTTGGTTGGACCACCCTTTATAAGATAATTAATGATGGATATTGCGAGGGTAATTTGAAAGGTTTCCGGCCTTTTAAAGAAGAACACATGATTATAATTTATTTCTCGAAATAGTCTCCATGCAAGTCAATACATTTGGTCAAACGCTTCAGGCCATCCTTCAGGCCATCAGAAAAAAATTCTTTAAGTAAACCTGAAAAGAAAAGGTTTATTGCCGCTCCAAACTCGGTATTTGAGCCATATTTTTTCCCACTCAGAAATTTTTTCAAGTTGGGAACAAAAAAAAGTCACTCGGAGCTAGGTCTTGTGAGTAGGTTGGGTGTTGAAGCAATTCGAACTTCAATTCGTCCAATTTCGCCATTTTGACCATGCATGAGTAGACGCGCGTTGTTTTGATGAAAAAGCACCTTCTTCCTCGCCAAGTGTGGTCGCTTCTTCTTGAGTTACGTCTTCAATTGGTTTTACCTTTTTGAAGGTAATCAACCATAATTACTCCACAGCTGTACCAAAAACTGTCCACACCACGTTTCGCCTTCTTCGGAGCTGGTTCCCCCCCCACAATCCACTGCATTGACTGTTGTTTCGTTTCTGGAGTATGTTGATGCATCCAGGTTCGTAGACAGTAATTGATCGGCGCAAAAATTCTGTAGGATTCTTTTGGAATAGCTGAAGAGTCTCGCATGACATGTCCATCCGTACGCACTTTTGGTCGATCGTCAATAAACGTGGCACCCATCGCGCGGATAATTTTCTCATGCATATATCTTCATGTAAAATCTTATGCACCCGTTCAGTTCATATTCCACAAGCCTTAGAAATTTCCTTAATCGTTAATCGGCGATCTTCAATCGGGGTTGTGTGCACTAAACTGACGATATCTTCCGTTGAAACAGTTTTTAGACGTCTAGAACGTTCATCGTCAAAAATGCTTGCGCGACCGCGTTTGAACTCGGCTGCCTAATGTTTCATCGCCCGATGATTCACCATACACGGAGTCTAACTCGTCTATCACTTCCCGAGTTTTTTCCCTTTCAAATAGAGGTACCTTATCACCGCGCGATACTCGATTTTATCCATTGTTCTTAACAAACGTCACTTGTCAAATTTGGAAGGGTACCATATGTTTTGTACTGATCGGAATAACTTGAAATTTTTATGGTATTATAGGGATACAGAGCGCCCTACACAATATGTATCAGAGGTATTAATTTATTTGTTTAAATTCCATTTAACAGATTAAACACAATCCAAAAGAAAATTAATGAAAATTAGAATTAAGTGAAAAAGTTAATATAAAAAGAAATTCAATCATAGTAACAATAGTAGGTACTTAGTCAAATATGCATGTAAAATTAAATTAAAGCACAAAAGCTCAAGCTTATCATGATTTCTTACCATTCGTATAATGGGAGAGTGAAAATATAAATATAATGGGAGAGTGAAAATATAAATTTATACGGTGGTACGCAAATATTGTTTGCCCGAGATGAACACGATGATCGGCGGAAACGTAAGTCTGCATACAATGTTGATGGAATTTGATTGTGGCAGAGTTGATATAGAAAACACTGCTCGAGATACATGCGACGTGACGACAGAGTAGGCAAACGTAAAAAGGATAAGCGACAGTCATAGGGCTGATATGGGACTTTGAATTTGTAAAACAAGACACGAGTAAATTTTCACTGGATATTCTCTAACGAGTCAATGAGATCGGAGTGTCGGGGAGACAAAACTACAGAGCAATATTCAAGGATAGGACGGACGGACGGACGGGGGGAATAAAATTGATAAGCATGCCTGAAAATAAGTCCCAATATTTTTGAGGCCCTAGTAGTAGAATGTGTGCATCAAAAATGATCAAAAGTAACACCAAGATCTTTAGCAGAGCTCACAGCAACGAGTGGGACCTCAGTTAACATCTAGGCGAAAGTCAGCGGAGATGGATTTAGATTAAAAGCCATTTTATAGCATTTGGCAACATTAAGACAGAGCAAGTTAGACGAACACCAGTTACTTAGTGCAATCATGTCCATCTAAAGATATTGACAATCTTGTACAGACCTGATAGCTCGAAAGATTTTGAAATCATCGGCATACAGTAGGCAATTGGAGGCGATAACCCAAGGAAGATCATTTATAAACAATAGGAATAGAAGGGGACCTAAAATGGAACCTTGGGGAACACTAGAGGACGGATGAAATGGAATAGAGGTAGTTCCACAGTAACTAACGCAACATATACGAGAAGACAGGTAGGAATCTATCCATGATAAGAGAGGGCAAGCAACTCCAAAAGCTTTCAGTTTGTAACAGAGAAGTTGACGGTTGACCATGTCAAACGCCTTCGAGAAGTTAATGAAGATGACATCAACCGCAATCAATTGTCTAGGGCCTTAGCAATGTAATCGGTGAATTCAATTAAATTTGAGGTCGTAGAGCAACCTTTGAGAAACCCATGTTGTTTCTTCGACAAGATAGGGGTCAATGAAACTGAAAGCCGGATGCACCAGACGCTTAAGTAATGTTGGAAAACAGGATATTAAGGAAATGGGACGATAATTGGACACATAAGAAGGATCACCACTTTTAAGAATAGGAACAACGTTTGCTCTTTTCCAATAAGTAGGGAAAGTACCAGTCTTTAGATTGAGGTTGAAGAGAAAAGACAGAGGAATACAAAGTGAAGACGCTAATGACTTGACAAAAATTCGGTAAGCCATCAGGATCAGGTGATATATTCGGATTAAGTGAATTAATGAGGGATTTAACTTCAATATGGTCAGTGAAAAGTGAAGAAATGTGAATGGAGTGAAGTACAGGTGTATTAACTGGATCGGAGACATGAGAAGAAGGAATAAAAGTTGACGAGAAAAACTGAGAGAAGAAGTTGGAAATATCCTGTGGAGAAGAGCTAGCGATATTATTCCAGTGGACAGAAGGAGGGTCAGAAGGGGAGGACTTTAGGGATCTAATGTATGTCCGGAATGGTTTCGCATTATTCGCCATGAGGAAACTCTCCAAGCTACTGAAGTAGTATTTTATTGCAGTCTTTAGTTCTTTTTTTGTTACTACAACATGCAGATCACAAAAGCCGGCTCTGGATTCTTCAGTACCACAACGCTTGAAACGGCGGTGTGCTTTACTTTACTCAGAGCTTCCTCACACTTCAAGTTATCAAAAAACTTCAGCCAGTCAACCAAGTTCAGTTCGGAGGCTAGAGCTTCGTAGTTTGCTTTGAAGAAGTTGTATTTTTTTTTGTTCTAGGGAGGTGAATGCCATTTATGCACAGAGTGTGGGACTCCCATTCTTGCAAGAAGGCGACTGGACTACCCACTAAACACCTCCCCTGTCAACCTGAGAATCCAGCCTAGAGCTGTTTGACACATTACTTCGGGCCTGGTCTCGTTTTATTACGCCGTGAGGCGTTTTCGAGCTGGGGAATCCCTTTCCTAGCGGGTGGGAAGAGGAAGTGCCAGAAAAGCAATCCCCCAGCCCCAGTGCTTCCGGCTGCTGTGAGTCCCTTTTATATTTTAGGACTGCCCGAGCATAATCTGCCACCTGGTTCCATTTGTCAACCGATTCGAGCATCACCGCAACTATATTATCCGGGGTGAGCTCTCCCGTCTCCCTGTAGAGTTCCCTTCGCTGCCTGACCCATTTTGTACACACAAAAAATGTGTGGCAGGCATTGTCCTCCTCTCCTGGGCAAAACCGACAATCAGGGGACCGTGACTTACCGATCTTGTGCAGGTAAGACTGAAAACACCCATGCCCGCTCAAAAGCTGGGTCAGGTAGAAGTCAGTCTCACCGTGTCTCACATCCGGGATGAGGCGCGCAGTCCACCTTCCCTTCGTGCAATTGACCCAAGACTGCCGCCAATCGTTGAGCGAGCGCTGTTTCTCCTCGCGGACAACCATCTTCCTTGCATCCTCGTTTCGGCGCAGGTAAATAGTGCGGCGCTCTCTAGCAAGGAGGCCGACAGGTATCACGCCTGCAATAACTCTCACCGCCGAATGAGAGACTGTCGGATACGAAGATGCAATTCTCAGTGCTCCTCTTCTCTGTACCTGTGCCAAACGTTGTCGGTATACCTCCTTGTTGAGAGCGTCGCCCCATACCTCTGCTCCGTACAGTAGCACTGACCCTACAGCACTCATCAAGAGGCGTTTTCTTGACGGGCTGGGTCCCCAAACGTTGGCCACAAGTCGACTCAGAGCCGCCGCTCGAAGCAGCCTTCTCAGCCGTTGCCCTGATTCGCTCAGAGAAACTCATCTTCCGAGTCGATCAGTAGCCCCAGGTACTTCACCGCTGGCTTCGATTCGATTAATATGTCTCCGATACTGTTCATCCTTACTCTAGGGATTCTCTTTTTTGTCAAGATGACCACTTCGGTTTTCTCCAGTGCTAAACTGAGCCCGCGAGCAGTCATCCAGTCCCTCACTCGGCGCATCAGCATACCTAGCCTAAGTTGCGTCTGTTCAACAGTGCGTCCAACGATCAGAGCCGCAACATCATCCGCATAGCCGACCAAGCGCGACTCATCTGGCATCTCAAGTCGCAAGACACGTTCTACAGGTCCGGACCAAGGATAGATCCCTAGGCAACACCCGATGTAATTTTCATCCTTCGTTGGCTCTGTGTCGTGTCGTAGAGCAGGCTTCGGTCATAAGCCGCATCAGATATTCTGGAACTTGAAAAGAGTTTTCCAGCGTAGGAGAGGAAATAGGTCCCCAGCAGCACGAATCGCGTCAGTGAGTCTTCCCTTGATGAGTTTCTCTAGCACTTTCCCGGCCGTGTCTAGCATGCATAACGGGCGGTATGCAGACAGCGATTCGAGATTTCCTTTCCCCTTGCTGATCAGCACGAGCCACGCCACCTTCCATCGTACCGGGAAAACCCGGTTCCGAAGGCAAGCGTGGAATGTGCTGCACAGCATGTCAGGGCAATGGTGATAGGCAAGTCGCAACACCTCAGCTGGAATACCATCTGGACCTGGAGCCTTCTTCGCTTTCAGCGAAAGGACTGCCTCTTCCAGTTCCGGCCGTGTGAAGAGTGGACACTCGACTGCTGTTTTACCATGGACAGCGTCAACACGGACGGGACTCTTCCCTTGATGATTTTCTCTAGCACTTTCTCAGCAGTGTCTAGCATGCATAACGGGCGGTATGCAGACGGCGATTCTTGCTTATCAGCACGAGCCTCGCCACCTTCCATCGTACCGGGAAAACCCCGTCCCGTAGGAAAGCGTTGAATGTGCTGAGCAGCAAGTCAGGACAATGGTGATAGACGAGCCGCAACACCTCAGCCGGAACACCATTTGGACTTAGAGCCTTCATCGCTTTTCAATGAGGGGACTGCCTCCTCCAGTTGAATTTTGGAGAAGAAGCAAAAGTACGATTTGTCAAAGGTGCAATTGAGAGATCGAGCGATGCTGGTGGATGGTGACTATCAATGCCCACAAGAGGATTCAATGCTATGGAAAAAGATAGACAGTCAAGGGGAAAGTTAGAAAGAACATGGTCAAGTACCCGACCTTTAGCATTAGGGATATTATTAAATTGCGACAGTGAACAGAATGATAGAAACGAGGAGAGAGATAAAGAAGATGCATCGGTTGATGAAACAGAGAAAGGAAGGTTCTTCGTCCATTGCACTGTTCTCAAATTAAAATCATCGCATACTAGAATTCAAGATTGCGGATGATGCAATAAGACATAAGAGGAAAACTCGTCAAAGAATGTCTCATACATATACGAAGGAGAGTTACTAGATATGTAGACTGAGGAAACTAATAAAGATGTATTGTTGCGAAGGAAAATCTTGACAATCACACAATCCACAACACAGGAAAAGCAAAAATCAGCACAAAAAGAGCTACGTACTGTATTACTAACAGCTACAAGGACCCCACCTCTATCTTCTTTATTTGCAGGGGCCTTATCCCGATCACAACGGTAAATATCAAAATCAAGGGAAATTTCCGAGTTTGTAAGACATATAAATACCTGTACATCTTTGCTGAACTGTAACGATAAAAAGAGTTTATCAAGGTTGGTCATTAACCCTCTTACATTTTGGTAATCTACTGAAATATTAGAAGTTAAGCTACAGTCATGAGATCTTATACTAGTTCGTAGGTTGCGGTCTTCCCGGCACGCAAGGACTTCCTTCTTCTTGAGCTGAATGGTTTAATAAGTACTCCAGATGGCATTCAAAATAGTATCACAATTTGAGGGCACTGTAAGCTTGAAAGAAGCTACCACTCTGTCCTCCAGATGTCCTTAGTCAATTGGTAGCAACTAATAACTTTAACAGCTGGCCCAAATTTTATGCAAACGTAGTTTTTTAGGTAGTCCGCAGTAGTATAGTAGCTTACGCGTGAAATAAAAATCTCCTTTGGAGGGGATACGATGTCAACTGGTGGGACTTCGTCATCCGAAATCAGAGTAGCCACAGCCGATGTGTCAACACCGGATGAGGCGGAAGACTAGGCGAAGGATTATTTTTAGGTATTTGTAAAAATTTTTTTTGACAAGACCTACTAGTTTCGCGACCTGTTTGTCCGTCCGTCTGTTCGAGCGTCACAGCTAATTTTCTCAGGAACTATAGAAGCTAGAATGCTCAAACTTTGTGAAAAGGTCAGAAGTCATGGTCTCTCAAAAGTTAAGGTCCTAGCAAAAATTTAAAAATTTTTCAAGGGGGTCTCCCCCCCTAGAACGAATTAGCCCTTAAAAAAATGTTTAATCAAAGGTAGTCGAGTGGGGTATCAAATGAAAGGTCTTGATTAGAATTTTCAGAATATGAAATGAAAAAATCATTTTATGAATTAGGGGGTCTAGGAGAAGACACAATGAACCCAAAAATTTGTGCCTCCACCTCTAGGTTAAATGGTCCTCTTGCACGCCATTTGACGGCATCAAGCAAGTCTTAACTTTCATTGAAATTTGTAAATAATTCAATTGACTTTCATCGCATGAGGTTTTAAATTTTCCTGAACAATTACAATTACGGCTATTGTAATCGAAGTGAGGCAAATTTCAATTCCGATTGGATGAGTAATCAATTACAAAAGGAATCAATTAGTCCCATTTTGGATCCTGAAAAATCAGTTCGCTTTCTTCATACCGAAACAAAGAAGGTAAGTCTTTAGATTTAAAAAGCGTCTGACTTATGAGACTTACCACTTTTCTATAGCGGATAAAAGAAAAGTTTGTGAAAAACACATATGTAGTGAGGTTTCGTGGATGTACTCATTCCTGTTATAAAATACATGAGTGAACACTATCTTACTCAAACTGAAGAAAACGACTTATCCTAGTGAAGCTCAATGTTCTTCCTGTACCTTCGATTCCACATATTTTGTGGAATCGAAGGTACATAGGCCTAGGCATCGGCCAGTTGAATCTTCAAACAAATTTACATAGTTACAGAACTGTGTCTGAATCTACGGATGTACTGTGGCTCCAAATGTAATACAGACCGTTGTCTTATAATGCCCAAATATATAGTAAATGCTGCATTGCTACCAAATCGCGATGATGGATTTAGAAAATCATGAGAATATGTTAATGGTAGTAGCAATTACTCAAGCATAATATTTTAACGACTTGTGTGCCTCATGAAAATGTTTTGAATTCTGACTAGAAGAGAATAAATAAGAGCTAGTATTCAAACTGTATGTTATTTTCTTGAAAAAATCATCTGCAATAAGCTGCGAACTAGCGTCATTGAAACAATTAAATAGTATTTCAAATGAAATTAAATAAAATCTGTACACAATTAAGTGACATTAAGATAAATTATTTGTTTAGTAATAATAAAAAAAAAAATACTTAAGATAAAATCTTCAAAGCAAAGACAAAAATAATATCAAGAACAATGTCGCACGTGAATAAAACAGACAAAATTAGCAACAAAGAAAATTTTATATGATTTATGACTGTGCGAATAAGTTACCAGTTTTATATATGTTATAGTGGAGGATATTTATAGTTTAAATGAGAAAACTGAAAAGGATTAACTGAAAGTGTGGGTTTCTTTTTTCGCACGCAAAATAAAGATATAATTTTTGAATGAGGCAATGCAATAAACCATCCAAATTAAGTTTTTGCAGCGATGCAGGAAATTAACATATCAACGAACGATTTTTATTGTAGTTCCGTGTTGACACATGGTAGATACCTTTGATCAAATTTCCTATTTACGTTAAGATAATTTTTTAGTGGCAAACCAAGCAGATATTTTTAATGGATCTAAAGTTACATGCGCCTATCGTCAAATAAAGATTATATTTGCTTGATGGGTTGAAGCCAACGCAAAAATTTAAGCGGCTTTATATAATAATAGTATGTAATCATTAAGTGGTAAAATGGCCAGGAATATTTCAAATAAAACAAATTCGATAAAACAAAGCTCAAATCTGAAATCGCTGGCAATAGAGTACTTAAAAAATCAGAAACCTTTTCTTGTTAAAGAGTATTAGTAGAAAATTATATGCAATTTTAATCAATTCTATGGTATTCATCAATGTGATTTATATTAATGTACTGCTATCAAAGATACATAAATACAAGGAGAGAAAATACATCTTAGAGTTCTGTAAAAAGTCTGACTCAGGCACTTGTGTCCAAACTTCCAAGAAAGGTTAAGATACTTCCACAGAATTGATTACACGATTGTGTCATTTATTTTATGGGATAATATTGCAGTTGGTATCCGATGTTCAGATTTTATATTCATTCATAAAACAAGACATTTTTGAATTACTAAGCAAAATGCAAATTTAAGGAGACATGAAGTGGTTTTTGTAGGACAATAAATGAAGTAGATGAGCTTTAATCTGATGGTAGGTAGGCAGATATACCGGAAATCATTAATTTAGTTTTGATTACAACGAAATAAGAACAGGTTTGAAGTTAAGTTAATATGCCAATGAGGAAGCTTACGTGTCTCTGAAATTCATAATTTTCTGAAAGCTTTTCCGAAAACAAATAGTGATTTGATAAGCTCTAACAAAAACTAATATTTCGATTCTTATGTCGATATTTACAAGGTGTTTTTGTGGTTGGGAGGTGAAGGCTGTTTACGCCCTGAGTGTGGGGCTTTCAGATGCGTAAGACCTCTGGATTACCCACTTAACATTTCTCCTGCCAACCTGAGAACCTACCTGGAACCGTTTGACACATAACTTCGGGCTAAGCCTCGTTTTATGAGGCCCTTGGGCGCCTTCAGGGTAAGATCCCTTCTCTAGCGGGAGAGAAGGGAGAAAGAGGGATCGCTAGAAAAGTGATCCACCAGCCCCGCCGTCCCCAGCTGCTGTGAGCCCTTTTTATCTTTTAGGATTGCCCAAACACAATGTGTCACATGATTCCATGTGTTAACCGATGCAAGCATCTCCCAGATCACAATATCCGGGGAGGACTGGCGCAGCGTGCTCCACATTTTGAATGCAAAGAATGTGTGGCAGACATGGTCTTTATCTCCTGCGGAAAACCTACAGTCAAGTGCAAGTAAGAGCTGGTTCAGGTAGAAATCACTCTCACTCAGCGTTCGATTGAGCCATGGTCTCAGATCGGGGATGACGTGTGCAGTTTAGCTTCCCTTAGTGCTTTTCACCGAGGACTGCTGCCAATCATTGAGTGAGCATTATTTCTCCTCGCGGGCAAATGTCTCCCTCGTGTCTTCGTTTCGACACAGGTAGATAGTACGGCGCTCTTTAGCAAGAAGGGAGATAGGTAACACGCCGGCAATGACTATCACAGCTGAGTCCAAGACTGTCGGATATGCGGATGATATCCTCGGTGCTCCTCTTCTCTGTACCTGTGCCAACCGTTTTTGGTATAGCTCCTTGCTGAGAGCGTCGTTCCATATTTCTGTCGCGTACAGTAGCACCAACTCTACGGATTTCATCAAAAGTCGCCTTCTTGATGGATTGGGTTCCTCTACGTTGGTCATAAGTCGACTCAGAATCGATACGCCTGAAGCAGTTTTATCAGCCGTTACCCTGATTTGCTCAGACGAACTCATTTTCGAGTCGATCAGCAATCTCAGGTACTTTACTGATGGCTTTGATTCCACCAGTACTTCCCAAATACTGATCGTCCTTACTCTGGGAGTTCTCTTCTTTGTCGTGATGACCACTTCGGTTTTCTCCAGTGCTAGACTGAACCCGCGAGCAATCACCCAGTCTTTCACCTGGTGTATTAGCATATGCTACCTAGTATAAGTTGCGCCTGGTCGACGGTGCGTCTAGCAACTAGCAATATTATCCACCTAACCGATCAGGCGCTACTAATCCGGCAGCTTTAGTTTCAGTAGCCCATAGTACGATATATTCCACACGTCCAGATCAAGGTTAGATTCTTGAGCAGCCCTCGATATAACTTCCAGTTCCAGCCATGTGAAAAGTGGGCATTCGACTGCTTTTTCACCGTGGACAGCGTCAACAGAGCGTAGAAAAGTGCCCGCACTATTTCTTTAGCATCGATATCTCCCCAAATGAGCAAGTAGCCATCTGTGTTCGGGACAGCGTTCTGGATACTGGTTCGTTCGGCATTTTTTTATTGTAGCACTACAGCCCCTATCGGGCCTTCACTTAGAGATAGTTAGAGTACATCATTGTCATGATCGAATGTATCGGCACAAGGTGAAATGATCATTATTACGTGTTAGAAAATCAAAGTACTTTTGTGCATGCTGAAAAAAAAACAAAAAATATTTTACAATAAGCAAACATGTACAAATTTTATAGCTTGTGTCTCCCAATCCTCGCGCATCCTAAAATATCATAGCGCACTGCCAAATGTTAGAAACCTTTTGAACATGAGACCCGCACATGACGCATACTTTTGGGTTTGTTCTGAACATTTTTTTATTACTCTTCCTTTTTTCCATATCGCTCCTTTCCACAACTCTATTAACAAATCGAAATTGTTAGTAAATTAAAACTACACCTTTTTCCGCCCATCGTCCTGGCGTTTCGTCTGTCTAGTTTGAGTCTTCTTTGAACCCTCATAAAGTGAGGATAATTCCGCAAAAACATCCTTTTATCGTGTTTAGTTTGAGTTGTCTCTGAACCCTAGTAAAGTAAGGATAATTTCTGCGCAACATTCTTTGATCGTATTTATTTTGAGTTGTCTCTGAACCCTCATAAAGTAAGGATAGTTTCCGCGAAACATTCTTGTATCGTGTTTAGTTTCAGTCAGCTCTGAACTTTCATATGGTGAATATCTTTTCTGCAAAACACCCTTGTATCGTGTTTTAGTTTGAGGCTGCTCTGAACTCTAATAAATCTTCTCTGAACCCTCATAAACGCGTGAGTGCATTCCTCAGAACAGCTTTTCATCGTTCCATCAGTGACTTTATTCAGACATAGTTCTAGAAGTTCGTTTCATTAGGTTTGCTGGGAACAAAGACCAGACTACGCCGATCAATCTAGACCAGCAAGTGATCATCTTAATTTCATTAGGCTCGCTGGGACCAACGACCAGGTGATTCCGATCAATCTAGACCAGCAAGTGATCACCTTAATTTTCATCAGGCTTGCTGGGACCAAAGACCAGATGATTCCGATCAATCTAGACCAGTAAGTTATCACCTTAATTTTTATTAGGCTTGCTGGGACTAAATTTGTGGCGATTCAGATCAATCTAGACCAGCAGGTTCCTACCTTAATTTCAGTTAGTCTGATCACTCACTTATTCATTAATCATCGACTCTATCATTCCTTCATCTTTCAGTAATGTTCCTATTTGTTTTACCTACCAGTTTATAATAGAAATTAATTTACTTCTCTGCTCAAGCAGATTTTGGGCGGTTGGACTGCGATGTAGGTTTACCTGCAGGATACGGGACATCGAAACTCTGATTTTGCCTTGGCTAGGGCTAACTGGAAAATCCGATATTTTCCTGACCCCAAGACTGCCAAAGATCCGGTCATGGATCAGCATCCTTGCAAACGATACAGTGTGCCTCCTTTGTACACTCTTTTCTTTTATGTCCCATTTCACCGCATTTGTAACATAGGGAACTCCTATCGGGTCTTTTGCATACTTGTGCGACGTGACCATAGCCAAGACATTTGAAACATTAAAGAGACGCAGCTCTTCGCCGTATCCTGCAGACAACCCATCCTATTATTACTTAGCCCTTATTCAGAAATTGTTCGGCGTCCTTTTCGGTCAAGTCAATTATGGCCATGCGTTGTCCCCTATGGTTTTCTCGCGTCAGCCTCGCTTTGATCCTGCCTTCGCTAGGGAGCTCCCTTTTGATGTCCTCTTCTACGTCGGCCAGGTCCGTGACGCAGTCGATATTTTTAACATTAGACAAGATGCTAGGTTTTGCTAATATCTCCCCAACAAACCTGCAAAGTATGGCATCAAGCTGTTTTCTTTGGTAGATAGTGTTATATAGTGTTAGAAAACTGGAGATTTATAACGGTAAATAGGGCTTCGATGCTGTTTACGGTGACACTACTTTTCCGATGGTGACCGTGAAAAATTGGTTTAACAAGTTTCCACGTTGGGTTTTGATGAGACACACCCAGGTGCCTCAAAAACGGCTACCACGAAGGATAACGTGACAAAAATCCGCGAGCTAGCTGAGACAGTTGTAGCAATCGAACAGCCCGCCTAGGCAAACTGCTCGAAAATCTTTGTGAAGAAAATACCATTTTTATGAAAATAACAACGCCATAAGTGTGGAACAATTTGAAACGCACCTTATTAAAATTGTTATTTTCTAGCCCGCACCAAACCCCGCCACTATCGTCGCTTCCATTATCAGAGAAAAATTTTTCCAAAGAGACAAATGGAAAATTTAAATAAAACTACAAGAAAAATTGCTAATGACAACCCCCTTTGCGACGCAATTTAGCGAAGCAATTGCCAGTTTATCTTTACGAGAAAAACCTCTGTTACCGCCATGAAGTGGTTCGTCGGGATAAGCGGAAAGGTTGCTACGAAGCGGTACTCGCATTGAAAACGTCGAGTGGGAGGGGATTGTTTAGCGATTGACCAACGCGATCAGAGGTATGCCATTGCGAAGGTGTGCAGTGGACTTTAGAAAATTTGAAATTAGTTTTTGTTTTGTCGACGCGTCTTGCACAATTTTTCTGACCTCATTTTAAAATTAGTTTTTTCACTGGCAAATTCGCTCTGTGTGTTTTCGCTTATAGTCGGTCTGGTTACCGTTGAGCGTTCGCAACTGAACAGTGGAGCAAGGGGAAAATATGTAAAATAGATTGGGTACCGGTGAAAATCTTTATTTTGGTTTTCCTGTCTGTGTTTTGGTTGTGTCGGATTGACTCAGGCGTTATTGAACTTGAGATTCGTTCGAGGTATCTCGTGTGGTCAGCAAGTGGTTACGGTCGATTTTTGCATAGGATTGGTTGCGGAAAAGGGCAGTGTAATTTTCTGGGCGGAGATTGCATCTTGATCTTATAAATAAAATCTCACGGGGCCTTCGACTTTTGAAAATTGTGTAATTGCGACGTGTTCTGATTCGCCGACTACGTTGAACGAAGGGTGCTAGCGCGGGTCAACTTGCCGTTGTCATTCTTTGGATTGACGTTTCGTTTGCGGTTGACAATAACTCTCAGCGACCTTATTGACGATTTGTATTTATGTCTTTGTTGGGAAAATTGGGAAAATCTTTTTTTTTTGATTCGCATTTTGAGAAAAGCTTCGGCAAGTGCAAAAGTACAGACCAGTTGGAATAAAGTATTGAATTTATTCAGTCGAAGTTTGGTAATTGGTTGCAGTGAAGTGATTTTGAACAAGGGACAGCATGAAAATATAGTGCTCAGAAAGGATATTCATGAAAGTTGAAATCTGAAACTCTTCACTATGGTTAAGTTAAAAGCGCTTGTTTGCACTAAATAATAATTTCATAGGAAATATTTTTTTTAAGTATTGCAAACGTTTAAAGTGAGATAATGCACTATTTGAGGAGTTGTCTTAATTTCGATCATTTTTAATTCGCGCAATTTTGATCATTTTTAATTTGCGCAATTTTCCGAAATATTGGACAATCCGAAATGTTTAAACCTTAAAGGAATTAATAAAAGATTTCTCTCTATTTAACGCGTAAAGAGAAACAATAAAAGAATTGTACGCACGCACGGTTCTGTTCTGAATTGAACGACAAAGTGGGAGCATTAAGCTGTTGCAACGCGAAAGGAATTACTCGGTTGGAGTTTACAGAGGAAGCCAATATAAATTAAATTATAAATTGGAAATGGAAGTAGGCTCTATACACACAACCACATATAAATCATTCAAAATCGACTGAACGTATATACACAGTGCATTCCGAAATAAACGAGACTATTGTCAAAAACATTTTTTTGGTGACGCTCAGATTGGAAAGTGACATCCCTCCCCGACTTCTAGTGAAAGTTTGGTGACATTCGGTTCAGTGGAAGCGAAATTATTGCGTCTATAGTGAGAGTATGTTTGTGTCATCGGTACAAAAATGAGTTTCGAAGCAAGAGCTAATATCAACTTTTGTTTTAAAATCGGTGAAACGTTAACCGAAACATTTGAATTGATGAAAAAAGTTTATGGCGATGATTGTCTATCTCGTGCCAGTGTTTATGAGTGGTTTACACGTTTGAGACATGGTCGTTAGGACATAAATGACGATGAACATACGGGCCGCCCAAAATCAGTGGTCACCGAAAACTTCATCGAAATTGTGCGTGAATTTATCAAAAATGAGCCGAGATCATCGTTGAAATTCATGGAATCGGAGTTGAATATCTCTAAAACATCGATTTATCGCATTTTAACCGATCGTTTGGGCTTACAAAAGGTCTGTGCACGTTTTGTGTCGCACAAGTTAACTGATGACCAAAAATTGCTCAGAATTCAACATTCGAAAGACATCATTACAGAGGGGCCCCAGACGAGCCACCACCCAAAAAATCGCGTTTGGAGAAGTCAAAAATCAAGTCGATGTTCATTTGTTTTTGCGGTTCCAAGGGAATCGTTCCCAAGTAGTTCGTGCCAACGGGCCAAACCGTCAATGTAATTTTCTATCTTGGCGTTTTGAAGCGTTTGTTGCATCGCATTCGTCGAATTCGGCCTGAAACCCGTGAAGGAGGAAGCTGGCGCTTATTGCATGATAATGCACAATCTCATCGATCCACTCTTGTGTCTGATTTTTTGACTTGAAATCGCATTTTAACCATCAATCACTCACCGTATTCGCCTGATATGGCTCCCTGTGACTTCTACCTATTCGGAAAGTTGCATTTGGCTGTGAAAGGTAAACACTTTGCGTCCGTAGAGGACATCCAAAAGGCGTGTACCGACATCCTGAACACACTCTTTCGAAAAGCTTTTGGATCGTTTATCGAGGCCGGAGGAGACTATTTTGAATAAATAAACCCGAATTTACCAGAACAAAGCTCCTGTCGTTTCTATTTTAGCTCAGTCTCGTTTATTTTGGAAAGCTCCTTGTATATTTAATCTTAGGTTGAATAGTTAATTTAATTACAAGCATCAAGGCATCATTAACAGTAAAGGCCCTTACCCGCCCCAAACACGAGGAGGACTGGGTGAGTACCCTATTTGATTATTAACTTAAAACAAAAAAATTTTAAATTAAAAATTATTTAAATTAGATAATTAAAGTAGAAATTTTAAAAATAATGTAAAAAAAAAAATAAATGTGTAGTAAGGAAATAATAGTAAAAGTCAAAGTAACATGAATATGTGTAGATCCAATAAGAATTAGCGCCAACATACAGATAAGTGTGTATTTTGGTGTAGTCGTATACTGTCTTACATTTTCATTTTTCGATTTCATGTAACAAAGTATTTAAGTTCTATATATATTTACATAGTGAACAAAATTAAGCATTTATAAATGTCTGCATTGTGTTCCTAGAGAAAAATCTTTCATCTGTTTCTTTTCTTCCCACAAGCCAATGAAAAACGCATTTTTTTTATAAAAAAATGGAGATAAAAAGGAAAAAGTTCGGTCTTTTCATTTTTATGGAATCCTGACCGACCTGCCACGTTGGTTGGCCCCTCCACTTATGAGCTAGCCATCGAGTGAGTTCACCTCTTTTTCTTTGATGTTTCAGGTGCTCCCGCAGGCTAAAGTGGCCTTCCGATTGGGTTTTCCAATTATGTTAAAGTGTTATGTGATTCCACCATATGAGGCTTTAAAATAAATTTAAAGGAAAAATTCATGCGAATTATGTTTGTATGAGTTTTTCATTTAAACGAAAAATATACCGCCACGTCTACAATGGATAATGATCCGAATAGGGGGCGCGAAGGGGGCACCGCTTCCACCTGGATGCCCCACTCTTATTTTTCTTTTCTTTATCCTCTCGAGTCCCGTACGCGGTCGCCAGGCGCAGTCTGTCGTTTTGCTTTGGCAATCCATCCCTTCAGTAGGTTACCTCGGATCGACACCATGAAATGGGTTCTCCGATCACTCATTTCGAGAATGAATTTTTTTTGTAGTGGGCCATCTCACGACACTGCAATGCTAGCCTGCCAGCGCATTCACGCGTCCTCAGACAAGGCCAATTCCGCCGAGCACCAACATCTTCGCTTGCCGAGAAAGCAGACCATCGCTGCAGTTCTTTACGGGCATTTGTATGCCTTCCAATTCACTACACGGTGGCCATCTCGAAAGATCACGTGGGTCATATACTGAATGAAATTTTGGGCATGAGAAAGCTATCGGCGCGATGGTGCCGCGTTTGCTCACTCCGGACAACAAACGCAACCGTGAGACCACTTTAGAGCAGTGTTTGACACTGTTTAAGCCTAATCCGAAGGAGTTTTTGCGTTGTTTTGTGACCGTTGACGAAATATGGCTCCACTGGTACACACCAGAGACCAAGGAGCAGCCGAAACAGTAGAATTCATTCGGTGAATGTGGTCCGAGGAAGGCGAAGACTTCCATATCGGTCGAGAAGGTGAGGGCCACCGTTTCCTGGGATTCACAAAGTGTGATCGGTATCGGCTACCTGGAGAAGGTCAAAACGGTCACAGGGCTCTACCATGCGAATTATTGGGCCGATTCGAAGCCGGGTTGCAGAGAAAAGGCCCCATTTGGCGAAGATAAAAGTGCTCTTCCATCATGACAACGCACCGGCTCGCACCTCCGCCGTCGCCACGGCCAAATTGGGCTACGAACTGCTACCTCATCTATCGTATTCTGCAGGTTAGGCCCATGCGACTTCTTTTTGTATTCAAACTTGAAAAAGTCACTCGCCAGGCAGAAATTTGAGTCGTATGGGGTCATCGCCGCCACGGAGGCCTACTTTTCAGACCTCGAGAAATCGTATTTTTCAGATGGGTTAAAGAATTTGGAGTATTTCTGGGTCAAGTGTTTCGAGCTGAGAGGAGATGATGCTGAGAAATAAATTGCCACTATTCCAAAATTTTCGTTTTTATTTTGTAGGCTAAATACATCGGATCGTCATTGTATTACTGTGCAGAAGTCATGTGCATTGAGACGATTGGGATTGTAGTAAGTATCGATTTTCAGTTTTTTACCTGCGCATGTTATTTCAATTATTATAATATTATATTTGTCAAATGTTACTCTCTTGGTCACGAAATTAATTGTATTTTTTTTTATAAATTGCTGTGCCTCCACCTCTTCCGAACCTGGAGGAGAAAACTGAGCTATATCCCGGAATATTGTAATAAAGAGTTTTCCAATAAGATGTGTTATTTTAAAAAGCCCGCTATTTCGGTAGATGTCACTTTTGAAGCTGTCATTTTTTGACATTTGACAAGTAAAAACTACGCCATTAATAAAAATGGAACTATACACGCTTTAACAACGTATTGAAATTATTAAAATCCACTATAAAAATGCTGAAAATTTGGCAGAGACGGTTCGTAAAACTCAAACATTTTTGGGTGGTCGTGAAGCACCTTGTCGGACTGCAATACAGAAATTGGTGGAAAAATTCGAGCTGTTGGGACAACTTGGTGATGTGAAGAATAAAACCCGTGCACGTCACTCAAGAACAGCCGAGAATATTGCTGCTGTAGCCAGAAGTGTTGAAGTAAATCCAGGTTTGTCCATTCCTCGTCGTTCTTTGGAATTAGGCATTCCACAAACGTCATTATACCGTATTTTGCATAAAGATTTGGGTCTTAAGGTTTATAATGTTCAGTTAACACAAAAACTCAAGCCGGTCGATCATCAACAACGTCGTGTCTTTGCTGATTGGGTTCTTGAAATGCATGAAAATGATCCGGAATTCCATCGAAAAATCATCTTGAGTGATAAGGCCCATTTCCACTTCGGTGGCTTCGTCAACAAGCAAAATTGTCGCATCTGGGGCACGGAAAAAATAAGAGTTATTATTGAAAGCCTCTCTATCCTCAACGTGTGACTGTTTGGTGCGGTTTATGGTCCGGCGGAAAATGAGGCTGGAGGAACAGTTACAGTGAATGGATGTCACGGACCAGACCTCAGTACTTGCCTTTGCAACAAGTTTACCAGTTGTACGAAAAAAAGATGATAGAATCACCCGAGCCAAGTACATATTGGAAACCTTGTAAATAGAAATATGTTGTAATCATTATTAATACTAAGAGTAAACATAGTATGTAAGTTAGGACGACAGTTGAACAAGAAAAGTCCAGAATAATGATTCTGCGAAAGTTCGCCTCCGAAGAAAATGCACGAATCGTTGGCGGTACACATGTCAATGCACATACGGCAGTTTTAATCGAGACTTTGGTTGAATTAGATGCAACGATTCGATGGGCGGCCTGTAATATATACTCGACACAGAATGAAGTTGCCGCGGCATTGGCTGAAGCAGATTATCCGATATTCGCATGGCGTGCTGAGACCGAAGGAGATTTTTGGTGGTGCAACGATAAATGTGTAATTGCTGAAAATTGGCTACCAAATATGATTTTGAATGATGGAGGCGATGCAACGCAGTTAATGTTGAAGAAATATCCAGCCATGTTTAAAATTGTTAAAGACATGGTCGAGGGAAGCATCACTGGGGTACATAAACTGTACCAGTTATCAGAATCTGAGAAGTTAATAGTCCTAGTAATGAATGTATTGGATTCCGTCACTAAAACAAAATTTGATAGTTTGTATAGCTGCAAAGAGTCTATTATTGATAGGTGAGAGCGTTCAACAGACGTTATGTTTGGCGGGAAGCAAGTAGTCATTTGCGGATACGGTGAAGTTGGAAAAGGATGCGCGCAAGTATTGGAAGGATTGGGATGCACCGTGTATATTTCTGAAATTGACCCTACCTGCGCTCTTCAGTCCCGCATGGACGGTTTTCGTGCGGTGAAACTCAATGAGGTTACTCGAAATGTAGACATTGTTGTGACCGCCACCGGTAATAAAAATGTTGTAATTCGTGATCATATGGACAAATCAAGAATAGGTGTATAGTCGACAACATGGGGCACTCGAATAACGAAATCGATGAGAATAGTTTACGGACTCCAGTTCGATCGCAAGCACACCAAATTGGTTGGCTGGAGGGTAAAGGAATCATCTTGTTGACTGAAGGACGATTGGTGAATTTATCGTGCTCAAGTATCCCATCGTTGGTTATTTCGGGAACATCTTCTACACAGGCTCTGGCATTGATAGGATCATTCAATGGATAGAATTATTCAATGGATGGACGTGTAAGTAGCAAGCTTACATCTTCCCACATGCAATATCATCAACTGCTGGAGAAAATAAACATAAACAAACGGAAGACACTTGACGTCTCAATCAGACACCGCCACCAACATCGAAAATAAGAATAACCAAATAAAAAAACACAGGGAAAAAAACTTGCAGCGAAGAAGGTTGAGCCATGGATATCTGGAGCTCCAAAGGGACAATGATGGTACTAGAATCCACGAGTCCAAGAAGTCGCGGCCAACTTCACCGAAGGGTATTTCAACGGGGCGACAAAATCCCATCCAAGGCGAAGACGGACCGAGTCGTGAGCGAAGGGCTCTCTTTCTTGTTTTGGAATCCGTGTGGGAAGGTCACACCGTCGATCGAAGGAGGTCATCCCAGATAGCAATTCTCGAGTTGGTGGCTGCATTATTCTTTTAGAACCCGAGTGCAAGACAAGAACGTCGCTGTCACGAAAACGATAGCTTCAAGAATTCTTCCACGAAGGAAATGTCAAAAAAAAATCATCGGGCCGCCAAGGACACGCTTCGAGGAATCAGTGTTCATTTTCTTCAGAATACACGCGGCTAGCGGGAGGCGTGCAACGGGACCAAGCGAAGCGGAAAATTTACCGGGGGCCTCCGTCGTCGAGTTATTCGAGTTTAGGTAAATATAGTCTTAGAGCTAGACAAAATTGTTTTGAGAATGATTTAAATGAATATCGTAACTTGCAATGATAGGGTTAAAGAAAAATTACTCTTTGAGATTGTTTGAAATAAGTAGCATAACCTGTAAATAATAATTAATATTGAACTTTCAATGAATCGGATGTACTTTTATTTCTTTTCTCCCAAAAAAAGGTACAACCGCTAAAAGTAAAATGTGATACTTGATTCGGGAGTGAATACGAAAATTTCAAGGCGTCCATTTTCTGCGCCAATATTCCGCAAGTGCTGGGGTATATTTGGTCTTTGTCTGGTTTCGAATCCCAGCACCCGGTGAACTTAATTCCTCGTAAACTAGGATTTAGGATAGTTAGATTGCGGAATTGTCGCGGGAGTTAGTTAGGTGGGTTGTCCTCCTCTCCTTGGCTAGTGCACCGATAAAAGCAGTGATTTTTTTCCCCGAAAAGTAAAGGACCCAAAACGCTCCCGGCCGGAGTCGGCAGGTATGAATGAATTATATTCTCGAGATAGTTTTATCGCGTAACATGGATTGCGCTATCGAGAGATGATTAATGATTTTTTATGGCCGGAATTGGATGGTATTGATCTGGAAAACGTTTACTTTCAACAAGACAGCGCTACGTGCCACACAACCAACAAAACCATTGATATTCTACGGGAAAAGTTTCCGGACCGTGTTATCTCTCGAAGAGGTGATCACAATTGGCCACCGAGATCGTGTGATTTAACACCTTACGACTTTTTCCTTTGGGGCCACGTGAATGAGAAGTTCTACGCCAACAGCCCAGCGTCGATTCAAGACCTCAAAGAAGGAATTCGTGAGGCTATCGAGGACATTGGGAAGCTACTTTGCGATTTGGTTATGGAAAATTTCATGAAAAGGATATGGTCTTGTAAGCGTGGTCGTGGTGGTCATTTGCCTGATGATAATTTTATTATTAACGGCATGTTTTCCTCTTTATAATGAAATAAACATCTGATCATGTATATTCAAAAATGGCATTTTAATTTTAATATCAAAATAACACCTCTTCAGTGTAGATCCATACTTCGTTTAGTATAATCGAATCCGTTTCAAGATTTTGTTGCAGATAAATTTAAATGCCACTCAAATTGTGTCGTAGGCTTCTTATATTGGCATAAAAGATACTTAATTCGTCACATGATTGATTTGTATGGTTAACAGTCATCATCAAAATTATAGTCAGTACTCCTCCTAGCAATTACAATCCTATGTTGATACTCTGGACAGTCCCATGAGTCTGCTTTTATTATTACTCATACAATTGTAATATTTCCTGTGTCTTTTTGAATTCTTTGAGCTCATGCTTTCCTGGACATTTCACACAAATTTGTTCTTCTTCGCATCGACAGAATTTTGACGAATAACGTAAATATTTTTAAGATCCGATTCTGCCAGTATCTGTAATTCTTTCACAAAAATCCGGACGCTACAAAAGGGTTTAAAAATTAAATCATTAATGTGTTTTGCTCATTACTGGTGTCGGCGATTCAAAGTTTGTCATCGGATAGGAGCATACTTCTGTCTACTATTTTTTTGTATATTTTCTAAGAAATATATTCGCGGGAAATTAGTTCGGGTTAATTATTTCCGCGCATAAAAAGTTCATCGTATATTGGAGTGAATTTGTCGCGTTAACAAAATACGTAAAAATAGTTCCGCGAAAATTAAAGGGCAGGTGTAGTAGTCATTGTAAGTCAATCGAGTACATGTGTAGATATAAATACATTAATTATAATGCAAGCCCGTTAATCAAGTATTTCCTTGCATCCATGTAACATCTGTTATAAAGTAAAAAAAAAGTACTTACTCTAAGCTCACTATTGTAATTTGCTGTAAGCGTAAACCACAATCTGGCTTAATTATCAAATCAATTCCATGGAGACAACGCTATAGCTCCATCAACATTTTTTGTGGCTGCCTAATGAAGTATATATTCCATTAACATTCAATTAACCGGAATTTCCAAAGTGCAAATTAGCTCCAGTTTAATACATATCACCAGACTGCTAAATACTTTTGCATTTGTGTGCTGTTGCTGCTGTACGAGTATGTCAACGATATTATGCAGATTTTACTTCAAATCTGTCTCTTATCATTAACGATATCAAATACGTAAACGCGCGAATAACAATGCAATCTTTTTCATATTTTCTATTGATAAGCGGAATGCAGACTTGGTGATTTTCTGATATGAATCCACACAAAAGCTCGTTGATTAATTTGCTGCATCAATTATCATTCATGCATTGAAGATTGTTAAGAGTTGATACGAATATGTGGAAACTATTTCATTGATGGCGCGAAATATTCAAATGAATTCACAAGACTATTCACCGGTTGCTTGACTTGTAGTAAAAACGTAAAACAACACCTATTTTTGTCAAAAGCGAATCGCACATCAACTTCCAGGCGGATAAGCTTGAAGTGAGGAAGGTATCAGAAAACCGTAACCGCGATTCGCGGATTGGTCGCACCACCCGAGAAAAACGTCTCGAGAACACCAATACGCACAGTTCGGTTCTAACTGATCATCAAATTCTACACATGATTAATTCACCATCGGTCGTTTTGATAACATTTCAACATATCTTCTTTTCAACAATTCTTCAGATTTCCATCTAAAAATGAGAGTGAAAATCTTGAACACCCACGAAAGCTTTATGGCCGCGCGTCTTGTGGCTGATAACAATAAACGGCAGTTACGTTAACATCCGAGCGTAGACTCCGTTCGAGAATAACTAAAAAGTCGAGTTTCCACGTATCTACGGCGATTTCATGTGTGGTAGATGTACGAGTAGATACTCACTATCTGGTTTTTGTGATTACCGGTTGGGTAGAATGTTTGCAGTAATAATAGTAATAATAGAGATCTAAAAAAATAGCTAAGCTGGTGCTATCTGATGGATACGAGTACGATATCTGCCGGTGGAGGTTTGAATTTGCATCAGTTGATTTGGTTTTAGATCGCGGCAAGTTGACTACTCGTATGGGGACAGCGTTGAAGCGCAAACACTTGAACATGTGCGAACTTTTCTTGATTTGTTTACAGGTTGGCGAAAATATTGGTACTTCAAAGAGTAATTAGATTTCAAGGTGAAAAGTATCTAATTTTATAATATTCTGATCTGTAATGGATTTTGCCATCTATTTCAAAAAAATTATTAGCCACAAATTTTGAAAAGATTGGATAGTGTCGAAGTACCTGGAGAATTATCAAAATCCGCGATAATTGATGATAGATATAGGAAAGCTTGGTTTAACGTTAGTAACTCTTTTTTGGACCTTATTCATTTTTTCTGATTCTATTGCAGGCATATTAAGAAATCACTTACCGCAATAGGTAAATATTGCACAGGTTCAAATAAGAAATTTATATGGTAGCATTTAAGCGACATATCGATGGCCTAGAATGAAAACCTCGTACCTAAAAAAAAACCTAAAATAACTTTTATATGTTACTTTTTTTTATGGAATTGTTTGCAGCTACATATAAATGAGTTGCATATTTTGAATAATAATTTTTCTGAAAAATTATTAGAGAAGAAAAATGTTAGAAGAAGGTGGTTTCGACGTGTGCACTAATTCTCCTCAGGCCATCACTCTTAGATACACACCGGTGATGGCGACCACCATGCTCAGAGGTGAGGGAGTTAATTTTTAATTTTTCTACTTATGCAAACTCAATATGTTTTTGTATCTGCAAGTTATATTCAAGGTAAATTTCTCTTGTAAGTACTTGTATTATCCAATTAAAAAAAAAAAAAAAAGTTTAGCTAATACAAATATTTTATATGTTATTATATGGAAAACCTCGTTTCTCACATTACTCGACAGTCAAACAAAATTAAATTTAAACATGCTGCGCTCTACCGACAAAAAATCAAACCTTGTATCTTTCTCAGTTGTCATTTTGAGTGCGATAACCTTTTTGGGTACTCGTTGTTTGTCCATTCGATTCACGTGGCCATCCCATTGAAACTTCCGCAATTTTATAATCTTCGAGACTTCCGGCTCGTCAAGAATTTCATACAGCTCATGGTTGTATCGGATACGCCATTGTTTCTTCTTCTTTTTAGCACTATAGCCCCTCTCGGGCCTTCGCTTAGAGATAGTTAGAGTATCTTGTTTACTTAAAGTGAATTTCTAGAGCGCTATGTTGCTTGCTTATTTCTACATTTGGATCATGACATTTTTTTCATCTCTTTGGTATTTTATTTAGTGAAAACTGCATTCTATAATCTTCTACAAATGGAAGAAAAAAAATACAAATCACGAGGCTTGAGGCTCGTAGCATTGGCGCTAAAACAAACCACAAGGCGAGGCGATGAAGAAAAAGGTTAAGATTTTTTTAATTCGTATGATGTTTGAATATCTGGTTTTATTCCTGTCATCTACTTTTCATGTTAAATAACATTTCCAGGCGGAGAATGTCGTGAAACCAGAGCTCCAGCACTATTCCAACCTCAAGAAGAAAACAAGGAACCCATAGTTATTGTTATACCCGCAGATCCAAATGAAACTTATAATAATCAATTTGAAAATGTATTAAGTTTACCTTATATTTTAAATAACTCATCAGACATCATCAATGTTGAAAGCTTCTTCCAAGATGAAGCTAGACTACAATTCAATTTTCCTCTAAATGCTGAGCTGATCTCCATTGCTCCTTACGACAATTTGAATGGAATTGAACGTAATGAAATCCCTGGCTTAGAGCCGGACAAAGAATCTGGACTTGATCAGGAAGAAAAAAATTCCTATGAACCAAATTCAGGTGAGGGCAATTCGAATCCTCAAAATATAACCAACAGCAGTGCTGCATTGAATTTGAATGAGAGTGATCAAGATGAAACTAGTCCACAACTAAATTTGCCTCTAAATGCTGAGCTGATCTCCATTGTCCCTTACGACAATTTGAATGTAATTGCATGTAATGCGAGCCCTGGTTTAGAGCCGGAAAAAGAATCTGGACTGGCTGTAGCAGAAAAAAACTCCTATGAACTAAATTCAAGTGAGGGTAATTCGAATTCTCGAAATGTAACCAACGACAGCGCCGCATTGAATTTGAGTGAGAGTGATCAAGATGCAACTCACAGCAAAATATCATACCAAAAACGCAAAAGGTCCAAACGGGGAAAAGCTGATAAGAAATCATGGGTAGCTGATAGCAATAAAATTAAAAGAATGAAAGGAGAAGAATACAAAGGGCGAAGAAAGAATGAAGATGGAAAAACAGTCTTTGACGTTGACCGTCAAAAAAGGCAGTTAAAACCACGATGTTCTTGCAAAATAACGAAAAGAAATAAGTTCAAATGTATGCTGAAGAAAGAAGAAGGGAAATTTTTGAATATTTTTGGAACTTAGATTGGGGACAAAGAAAGATTAAAGTAAACCATCTTGTCGTTAGGACTCATGTCCACCAGAGAACTGTACCCAGTATCGAGTCAAGAAGAAGTAACTCCTTACAATACAATCTGGAGCAGATTAAACACGGAGAAAGAATTCGAGTGTGCAAGAAAATGTTTTTAAACTGTATTGGCCTGCGTGAATGGACGGTTCGGAATTGGGTCTTGAAAAACCAGCTAGAACAGCAAAATAAAAATGATCCGACCAGAAATGCTGAAGGGAGTAATGAAACTGCTAATTCAAAAACAAGACAGCAAGATCATAACGATGCTGTTCGAAAACTTATAAATGAATTTCTTGAGCTCCTTCCAAAATTAGAATCACATTTTCGTCGTAAAAGTACCACTAAGTTGTATCTCGAACCATTTTGGCAATCAAAAGCGCAATTATTCCGAGAGTACAAGACATACTGTATAGCACAGAGAAAGGAAAACTTCGTTGCATCCTCTTTTACGTTCCATGAAGTTTTCGAGGCGATGAATTTGGGACTTTTTTCTCCTAAGAAAGATCAGTGTGATCTATGTTGTGCTTACAAAAAAGGTAATGTTTCTGAAGAAGAATACAATATTCACATAAGAAGAAAATATGAAGCCAGAGAAGAAAAATCTAAAGACAAGGAGGAATGCGATCAAAATACTGCAGTATACACGATGGATGTTCAAGCTGTATTGTTGTGCCCTTATCTTAAAGCTTCTGCGCTCTTCTATAGAAGAAAACTAAAATTACACAACTTTACTTTGTACAATCTCAAAACAGGAGAAGGCTATTGCTATCTTTGGGATGAAACTGAAGGGGGCGTAAACGCTGATGAATTTGCAACCATACTCACGCATTTTATTACAACCGAAATCAATTTAGATGTTATCAAACATGTAATCATTTATAGTGATGGCTGTACCAACCAAAATAGAAATGTCATCATGGCAAATGCGTTGCTATTAGTTTCACATGAATTCGGGATTAAAATAACTCAAAAATACTTAGAAAAGGGTCATACCCAAATGGAATGTGATAGCATTCATAGCAATATCGAAAAACAAATGAAGAACAGGGAAATATATTCTCCAGCAGGCTATGTTGAAGTAATAAGGACAGCTAGATTGAATCCTCAACCGTACAAAGTATTCCAGCTTCATTTTTAATTTTTTTAGCGCTTCAATAAAATCAACCTCCTCACATCAATAAGACCAGGTACAAAGAAAGGAGAGCCTGTAGTAACCGACCTAAGATGTATTCAGTACACGCCAGAAGGCAGCATCCAAGTAAAACTCAGTCCTAAAGATGCATTTTTTAACCTACCCCGAAGGATTAAAACGGTTTCTACTAGGATTGAAGAGCTTCACCAGTTGTATGATGCTCCACTACCAATTGAAGGCATTAAGTTTCGTCATCTTCAAGAGCTCAAACAAGTTATACCAAAAGACGTTCATGCATTTTATGACAACTTACCCCACCATCCTTAGTATTTACAGTTGTTTGTATTTGAGTAATTTTGCTTTATTTCCAGCCCTATTTAGTTTATAAATTCACAATGTGCAATTTTGAACATTTAATATAGTATGTTAACAAGACGTGTTCTTTATTGTTAAGAAAACCTCTTATATCTAACAAGGTTATAAGTGATAAATACTCGTAACTAAAAATTAAGGTGGAATATCTCATTTTCTTTACAAGTAAGAAAACCTTGTAAGTCATAATTAAAAACAAATAAAAAAAATTTCACATTTGATTGTATTATGCATACTTGTTCCAAAATACAACAAATATTCGTACTGAATTCTGAGTAAGTATTGTTACTTATTAATAACTGGTACGTTTTTTGCTTCTCCTGTAAAGTTTGAGTTTTTTTAGTTACGTGGTTATCATTCTAGGCCATCGATATAGGGTGGTCCAACCATAATGCACGATGTTAATTGTGAGTCACACCTTATAGTCAAGCTTTTCGCCCAACTTAATGCGACATTTCTTTTTTTCAGTGTGTGATGAATTCAACCATGGAGAAGTACACAATTGAGCAGCGCGTTAAGGTTGTTGAAACCTTTTACGAAAATGGGCGTTCAAATCAAAATGCATTTTGGTCAGCATAATCGACCAAATGTGTCCACAATCGGGAGAATTGTGCGCAAATTTCTGCAAACTGGGTCTGTAGGAAATATGCAATCACCTGTGCATGCTCGCTCAGTTCGTTCTGCGGAAAACATTGCTGTTGTTCGCGATAGTGTGGCAGAAGAGCCGTCAACCTCGACTCCCCGTCGTGCCCAACAAATGAACATCTCACGAACATCACTGATGCGAATTTTAAATAAAGATTTGAATTTACACGCTTACAAGGTTCAATTGCCTCAAAAGCTGAAGCCTATTGACTATTTGAAGCGTCGGCAATACGCCGAATGGTTGATTGAACAAACAGAAGGGAAAAGTGACTTTACAAAGAAAATCATCTTCACCGACGAGGTACACTTTCACCTCAGTGGATTCGTTAACAAGCAGAATTGCCGCATTTGGGCAAATGAGAATCCACGAATGCTTGTTGAAAAGCCGATGCATCCACAAAGAGTGACTGTTTGGTGCGAAAATGAGGACGGCCAAGCAGTTGCGGTGAATGGTGTTCGCTATTGAACAATGGCTCTTTTGCGCGAGAAATTCAACGGCCGTGCTATCTCACGTCGTGGCGATGTTAATTGGCCGCCACGATCAAGTGATTTGACACCGTTGGAGTTCTTTCTCTAGAGATATTTCAAAGGAAAAGTGTACGTCAATAAGCCAAAAAGAATTCAAGAGCTAAGGCATGAGATAATTCAGCACATTAACGACATTGAATCTCAATTATGTCTCAGAGTCATTGAAAATATGGACCATCGGATAAAAGTATGTCACCGTAGCCGCGGCGAGCATTTGGGCGATATTTTGTTTCACACATAATTGCCATAGATACTTCTATTATTCAATTTATTTCATCCAAAGTTTACATATTATCATACAAAACGTAACAATAACAGCTGTAAACCCTACAGAGATATTTAAATATCTGTGCGTAAGCTTGGGTACTTAAAAAACCAGCTTACATACTAAGAGAAACAATAGACAACATATGATTAAGTGTCATCAATGTTCATCAAAAAGGGGAAGAAAGAAAAAAAAAAGTAAGATTACTGTATTTCAATATAAGATTTAAAATGATTTAATAATTTAATTCAATTTAATTAATTTTATGGAAATAAAATTTGAAACAAAGTAGAAAACTTCAAGAAATATTTTGTAATGAAATCCACTTCTTCAGTTTATATTTACAAAATTTAGAGTAATGCAGAATTTTTAGACTATTAGGAAGTTTATTAAAAAGCTGTATAGCTTTAATGTAACTATTTTTACTTCCAACAGTTTTATAAATCTGTGGAAGTAAAATGTTTTTTTTCCTCGTAATACTCGTTGAAATATTATATTTAAGTTTTAATTCATTAAAATGAAAACAAAGTGATTCTAGTGCAAACATTTGATCCAAGCTAAGCGGTTTTTTGCCAATTTGAGAATGGTTTTTGAAAATTATTTGAAACAACTTTAAAGTTTTTGCAACATGATTTTGTGTGAAGACGAACAACCGCCCCAAGCAATAATACCATAATTAAGTATGCTGTGAAACAAAGCATGGTAAATCATTAGAAGAGTTTGAGGTAGCATGATTTTGGAAAATTTGTGAAAGATAAAAGTCATATATTTCGTTTTATTAACTATAAACTGAATATGATTGAGCCACCGCATCCGATAATCAATAATTATTCCAAGGTATTTGCAAGTTTCCACACGACGAAGTTTAGATCCATTAATTTGTATATCTAAGTTTGGTGGTACACTATCACACTAATTACCGAAAGCAATGAAAACCGTTTTGTCTACATTAAGTGATAATTCATTAAGTGCTAACCATTCAGCAATATTATCAAGGTGATAGTTCATTTTTGTTTGAACAAGTTGCCAGCTTTTGTCAGTAGATATAACTGCTGTATCATCAGCAAAAGACAGGACCGTATCTTGAGGTAAATCTATTAAAAGATCATTTATATACAAGAGAAAAAACAAAGGTCCAAGGATTGTTCCTTGGGGAACTCCTGTTTTAACCTCACAAAAATCGCTAAAAGAACCATTTAATTTAACTCGCTGTTTTCTGTTTTGCAAATAACTCAAAATCAACTTATGAGCATTACCCCTAAGACCATAATTGTACAGTTTATCTAATAAAATTTTGTGACTCACAGTATCAAAAGCCTTTGCTAGATCCAAGAAAGTAACTGCAATAGGAATGATACGATCAAGTTGCTTATAAATTATGTTGGATAGATGCTGTAGCGCATCACTAGTGCCCACATTGTTCATAAATCCAAATTGCTTAGTAGATAGAATCTGGCAACTGTTGATGAAGTTCAGAATTCTGCGGTATAAAACTTTTTCAAAAATTTTGGCTAAGTTAGAAATCAGAGATATGGGCCTATAATTGGAAGTAGTATGTCTGCATAGAGATTTGAAAACTGGTTTAATATCCGCTCGCTTAAGGGCATCAAGCCAGATACATTTTTCAATGCACACATTAATTATATGGACCAAGGGAACAACAATATAATCAGATAGTTTCTGAATCGTTTTCATATTGATATTATCCACGCCACCATTTTTCATTTTCATCGAGTCAATAATACTTAAAACCTCAATAGAGTTGGTTGGTGCAATGAAAAATGACTTAGGATTAGGTTTAGGCAAAATAAGAGCAGAGTTTTTTGGCTTACAAATGTTTGCACTAAGGTTATTTCCGATGTCACAAAAGTAATTATTCATTAAATTTGATGTTTCAATATGATCATGAATTTTATTATGCTGTTCATCAAAAATATAAGTAATATCGTCATTTCTTTTCTTGCTTTTTCCCAACATATCACTAATTATATTCCATAAACTTCTTGTATTATTAATATTATGCTTGATCAAATTCCTATGAAACATTTGCTTAGCTAATTTAACAACCTTATTCAAGATTTTAGTGTAGTTTTTATACTTAAAAAATATTAACATAATTCTCGGAAAACTTTTTGTTTTATTTACAATTAACCTCTTGCGTTTTGGTTGGACCACCCTCTTCTTCTTCTTAGCACTACAGCCTCTCTCGGGCCTTCGCTTCCTGCAAACAGCGCCTCCAACTGTTTCGGTCTATTGACCGCGTCCTCCAATTTCGAGATCCGAGCAGCGATGAACTGTCTTCGTCGATCGAGTCAGACCAGCGTTTCCTCGGTTTTCCCACTGGTCTCCGGCCTTCGTATCCCCCAACGAATACCTTCTTGGGTATCCATTGTTCGTCCATACGATCCACGTAGCCAGCCCATTGCAGCTTCCGCAGTCTTACAATCCTTGAGACCCCCGGTTCGTAAAAAATTTCATACAGCTCTTGGTTGTATCGAATTCGCCATTGGTCCCCGTCTAGCTTCGCTTCGATGATTCACTTTAGGACCCGACGCTCAAAGGCATTCAATATATTTGTGGATGCTTGGGTTAGGGTCCATGTTTCACACCCATAGCATAAAACAGGTCTTAGCACAGATTTGTATACTTGGAGCTTTGTTTTCCTGTGTATGCAGCTGGTCTTCAAGATCGTCAAAGCAGAATAAAATATTTTATTTGCGAGCTGTATTCTTCGGCGTATTTCGTCTCTTTCATGGCCCGTTTTCGTTATTTTGGCGCCTAAGTACACAAATTCGCTAACATTTTCGATACTATATTCGCCAAGTGTGGTACTTTGTCTTTGTTTCCTCGGCTGCCTGCATCATGAGCTTAGTTTTATTTTCATTGATTTGTAGCTCTACTAGTTTTGCTTCGCTGTCGAGTTTCAGGAAGAGTTCTTTGGCAGTTGTTAATGACCGTGACAAAATGTTTATGTCGTCTGCATAGGCAACTATTTGGGTCGACTTGCATAGTAATGTACCTCACGTATCGACAGGTAGCTTCCTTATGACGTACTCCAGAGCCAGACAGTTTGCCGAAAACAACGCAGCTTCACATATTTGCTGATGCCTCAGAGCAAGCCTATGGTGCGGTTGTCTATATTCGTGCAACTAGTACGGCTGGTGTATGTACGGTACGACTATTGTGTGCAAAATCAAGAGTGGCCCCTTTGAAGAAGATCATACTTCTGAGACTGGAACTTTCCGCGGCAAGGCTAGCCGCAGGATTGGCTGATCGACTTAGTCGTGCTTTGCGCGGAACAAGATTTATATGTTTTTTTCTGGACGGATTCAAAGATAGTTTTGAACTGGATATATGCAGACGCATCATCCTATCACACGTTCGTTGCAAATCGTGTGGCAGCCACATAGCGAATTGCAAACACTGATCAATGGCGGTACGTGGACTCTAAACCAAATCCAGACGACGAATTGGAAAACGCACTTCGAGTAATTATACATGAGGCTCAATCGGATGCGTAACGCGAATCTATCCAACAATTGCAGACCACCGGACAAGTTGGCCCAAGGGATCCATTAAGGGATCTCTGCCCATTTTTGGATGAACATGAGATCCTTCGAGTTGGCGGCAGACTAGAGGTTTCGAATCTATCCTATGACGTAAGACATCCCGCGATCCTTACGTATGCGCATCACATCACCAGGCTGATATTGGAGGACTTGCATACCGTTAAAAGATTCGTTGGACGGAGGGGATACTGTAGACGACTGTTATGCGATAATGACACGAATTTTATTGGTGGCAGCAACCAGCTAGCTGAACTGAAGGAGAAGATATTATCTGAGGCTGCTTAACAAAAGGTGATTGGATTTTGTACCCAGAAGGGCATCGAGTTCAAATTCAATGAGGAACTCTGTCCATATCATATCCCTCGTCGCTATGCGAATTTTTCTGCATCAATCATTGATATCCCCGAATATTTTCCCAATTAAATCATCAGTTGCCTTTTGCTCGAACTTCAAAACGTAGTCAAATGCGTCATTCTTCGTAAGATAGAAATATTCCCATCAGGAAAAGAAAAATCCCAACGAAATTAGAAGTAACCCGTTCCGGCGAACAACGGGAAGGAGATTCTCATTGACAAGTTGCGAGGCGGTTGGGTAACTGGGGATTGTCTGCTAGGTCACCTCTTGGGAGTATAAATATTTTTTTCATAAATGTGAACTATGTTGAGGCGAAGAAGAAATTGACCTTGAACCTTGAAAACGAAAAAAGGTTGAGTCAAGTGAAACGAAGAAGAGGTTTCCGTGGAATTTTAATTGTTAGTGTTTTATAAAATAATTTCACAAAACCCTACTAAAATCGCATCGTGTCTGTCCGTCCATCCGTCCGTGTGTCACATCAATTTTTCTCGCAAACTGCATACGTATAATTTTTTTTATGTAGGTGTACAAAAAAAATAAACAGGTATATATATAGTATTTAAAGGGGGTCTCCCCATATAGAGGAGTGGCCCCCGAAAAAAATTCCATCAAAGGTAGTCGACGTGGGTATCAAATGAAAGGTCTCGATGCGAACTTTCCAAAACAGGTCTTAAACTGACATTTTTTTGCCTCGAGAGGCGCCCGGGGAGGTGATCTGAAAATCTGAAAAAAATTGTGGAGGTAGGTGCTTATGAGCACAACATCCAATACCTTAGGAGTCAACAATCGTTGAACTTTGTTAATAATAGTATGATCCTCGAATTTCACATTTTCCCCAATAACATCGTATAAGGGCACTTAACCTCGATAAAATCCGATATTTACAGATGGTCTTACTAATTTTGTAAATTTTATGAAAATTGAATGATATACGTTGAAGTTACAGGCATTTGAAATTTTTCCAATTACAACAACAATAAGACTTGATTTTGGTATTTTATGGACTTTCCATCGAATCAGACACTGCAGTTTTGATTTAATCTTCGTAAAATTTTCAAAAAAGAAAACAAAAAATTTGTATTTTTGGGAATTCATGATTTGAGTGATTTTTGTTACGTTGCAACCAAATGGCGACAGTGGAAAATAGAGAAACAACGGATTTTTTTTTCAAACGTGCACGCCGAACGAATCGATATCATCTTTCCAAGCCAAGCTTAATGCTTTGGAGGGCGCTGTCTCGAACGCAGACAGCAACGTCCTCGTTGAGGGAGACTTCAGCACTAAAGCAAGCGAATGTGTCATGCCTCAAACAGTTCCGCGGAGAAAATGAATCCTAGAAATGCCGGCCAGGACGGCGCTCGTCGTACTAAACACCGGAAATACGCCGACTCCGTATTGGCTGTGAAGGAACCATACCGGACGTGACATTCGCCTCGGAGTCCTTAGTACGGATTATCAGTGCATTCTGCTTGAGATCAGTGATGTTGTATCCCGACGCCTGTGCTCTCGACTTTCTACAATTGGGTGGAACGTCAGAAGGATAGACGTCGTGAGGTTCGTCGAGGTGATCACGGTAGGTGCTCTGCTACAGGGAAATGCGCAGGGGACAGAAGAGCTGGCAGCTCAAGACGTGATGGACTCAACTATGAGCACCGTCACGACTGCTTGCAATGCTTCTATGCCCCATCAAAAATCCCGGCACGGCAAGCCCCCAGCGAACTAATGGTCGATTGTATCGCTGAAAAGCAAATGTGTGTCACTAGCTTCGGCGTGAGGTGCAATGGGAACGGAATCGTGACGAGCATGCAACCGAGCAGCATATAAGTTGGCCAGGGAATGCCTTCGCAAATTGATTAACAACAGCAAGGCTCGCTGCTGGCAAGACTAAGTGGACAATGTGAACAAGGATCCTTGGGGCCTTGGCCACAAATTAGTTATGCGGAAGCTTGGCGTCCTACCAATCCTTTCCATACTTGATGCGGAAAAGATGGACGAAATTGTGCGAGCATTCTTCCCTGCCCATCCCGTCCGTCTTGGCGCTGCCCACCATGAAACAGCAATCGAGTGTCCACTCTTCACACAACCGGAACTGCAAGAGGCAGTCCTATCATTGAAAGCGAGGAAGGTTCCAGGCCCAGATGGTATTCCAGCTGAGGTGTGCCAATTTTTCTATTACCATTACTGATCAGCACATTCAATGCTTGCCTACAGAACGGGTTTTCCGATACGATGGAAGGTGGCGACGCACATGCTGATTAGCAAGGGGAAGAGAAATCCCGGATCGCTAGGCACTGCTTCGAAAGTGCTAAAGAAACTCATCAAGGGAAGACTCACTGGCGCGATTCGTTCTGCTGGGGACCGATCTCTCCGGCAGTACGTCTTTAGAGCAGGAAGCTCCACCATTGATGCGATTGCAGAGTTGATGAGCGCGGTCCAAAAGGCGGAGGCATATAGTTGCACCAACACGACGTTAGGAACGCCTTTGACTCCGCTAGATGGGTGGATATTCTGGATACACTGGAAAACCCTTTTCAAGTTCGAGAATGTCTAATGCGGCTTTTCAGGGGCTACCTGCAGGACTGAAGCTTGATTTACGACACGACACAGGGCCAACGAAGGATTGAAGTTACATCGCATGTTTCCTGGGGATCTCTCCTTGGTCACGACCTGTGGAATGTGACTTAAGACGGGCTACTGAGATTGGAGATGCCAGATGAGCCTCGCCTGATCTGTTATGCGGATGATGTTGCAGCTCAAGTCACTGGACGCACCGTTGTACAAGCACAACTTAGGCAAGTTTTGCTAATGCACCGAGTGGGAGACTGAATGATTGCTCGTGGGTTCAGTCTAGCACTGGAGAAAACCGAAGTGCTCATCTTAACACAAAAGAGAATCTATAGAGTAAGGATGATCAGTATTGGAGACATATTAATCAAATCGAAGCCAGCGGTGAAGTACCTGGGGCTATTGATCGACTCGAAGATGAGTTTTTCTGAGCAAATCAAGGCAACTGCTAAGAAGGCTGCTTCGGAAGTACCTGCTTTGAGTCGACTTATGGCCAACGTCGGAGGACCCAACCCATCAAGAATACACCTCTTGATGAGTACTGTAGGGACAGTTCTACTGTACAATACAGAAATATGGGGCGATGCTTTCAGTTAGGAGGTGTATCGAAAACGCTTGGCACAGGTACAGAGGAGAGGAACACTGAGGATTGCATCTTCATGTCTGCCAGTCTCTAATTTGGCGATGAGAGTTATTGCAGGCGTGATACCTGTTGCCCTCGTTTCAAGAGAACGCCGCCTTATTTACCTGTGTCGCAGTCAGGACGCGAGGGAGACGGTTGCCTGCGAGGCGAGATAGCACTAAGTTAACGATTGCAAGCAGTCTTGGGTGAAGGGAAGATGGACTTCGCGCCTCATAACGGATTTGAGACTTCTATCTGAACCAGCTTTTGAGTGGGCATGGGTGTTTTTTCTTAACAGCACGAGATTGATAAATCACGGTCCATCGATTGTCGGTTTTACCCAGGAGAGGAAGACGATATCTGCCTTACATTTTTTGCGTGTAGAAACTGGGACAGGCTGCAACGGCATCTATACAGGGAGACGGGAGAGCTTACCCCGGATAGTATAGTCGCGGTGATGTTTGGATCGTTTGGACAAATGGAATCCTGTGGCACATTATGTTCGGCCAGTCTTGAAAGATAAAAGGAACGTTGGGGCTGGGGGATCGCTTGTCTTGCAATTGTTCTTCCTCCCTCCCGCTGAAGAAGGGATCCCCGAGATTGAAGCGCATCACGACGTAGCGAAACGAGACCTGACCCGAAGTAATGTATTAAACGGTTCCAGGCTAGATTCTCAGGTTGACAGGGGAGGAGTTTAGTGGGTAGTCCAGTCACTCGCGAGTATGGGAGCCCCACACTTAGTGCGTAAATGACATTCACCTCCCGACCACAAAAAAAAAAAAAAACAAAACAAAAACTGGTCATTAAAAGTTGACAATTGTTTGCAAAACAAGCACCACGAATGTAATATAATGCGTCAAATTATGGGTACTTTTCAGGGAAATAAGCTACTATTTTGAATCTCGTTCATTGTACTCTTGTGGTAGTGCTGTCTCCTTTTAACGGAGATTGGGCAACGCATGTATCATCCTTTATGGGAGACAAAGTAGAACAGTAATTTTGTTACTTAATAGTCTGATAGGGAAATAACGCATGATCGGATGGGGTAGTGAACAAAGGTAGAGAAACCGAGGACTCGGTGCCAACCGACAGATGATTCCTGCTGGAATTTATAAATTGTCGAATACGGACGTAGAACGACGACAATTGGAGTCGACTACTGCTGGAGGCACACTATTTATAACCGAGACCGAGTCTGGGATGATGATTTCCAGCCAAAAAGACTATCTCAAATAGTGATCAAGCTGTTAGAGTCTTAATTACTAGAAAACCTCGACGTTATTTTTATATTTTAAGCTATTTTTGTGAAAATGTCTATAGGGTTTGTTGACCAGAACGTATCAATCGCTTTTTAATTAAACGTAAATCGTGGTTTTGCGGTGAAAGAAACTCCTAATTGGTAACACGAAGTTCCTAAAGTCTATTCGTAAGAGCTGCAGATCGGGCTTTTTTTCAGGTTAGCTTTGCATATTGGTCTTTCCAATCAAAAAACAACGTAGTGATTTCTTTAATGACAACTCTTCCAGCTCTTTTTGCTGATCAATATCCAGCCATTTTGCTTACATGGGGGGCATGGTCTCAGGTAGCTTTTTTTTACATTGTGGATTTTATTGTCATCGAATGAAATCACACCTAGATTCGGTAGAACACTTTCAGCTTTAAAAGTTGAAATTATTAACTTAGCATGCTCCACACTGGTTTATGAAGATACCGTGTTCCAGGCTGATTACTACTGTCGTTGGCTGGGTATTTGGTGAAACTTCAAGTATAAAAAAAAAATGAAAATGTGAAAGCGTCATTTAAATTTCCATATTGGTGGCGATTTAGGATTTATGTGAACAGCCATCTTTATAGAAATAAATCAAAAATTTTAAGGTTCGAGACTGTTAGGCCTGACATTCATGCATGGAATTTTAAATTTTATAGAAGTCTTTCATTTGAATATTTAAAGGTTTCCTGTTAAGTAGTCACAGAAGATTTCCAATCCAAAAAAAGACTACAGTAACGGAAACGTCTTCCATTGTCTATTTGAGCCGATTACATATCATTTTGGCGAGCATGTTTCATACCACCAATCATAAAAGGCAGGGTTTGACCTCAATCATGACAAAACAAGGTGAAATCTCCACGATTTTAGTAGCGATTCGAAAATCTATTTTCAAACTGACAAGTCACCATGAAACCAAAAGCGTTTAAAAGAGAAACTCCGAAAAAAAACATGTTTTTTGATGGCAAAATAATTTGAAGATGGCTGCTCAAATTCTATTGGTCGTTTCAAAATGGTTGGGAGGAAATACGACTGCAGCTCCGTAAATGCATATTTAAACCTGAGAATAAATACTATTTTGAGTCAGCGAAACTCTTTCCTAACTGAAAGGGGAGGGACTTCCGATGAAGTTAATAAAGAAAAGATTTCAATGGATAAACATGATCTGAAAGACGCTCCCTTTCTATGGAAACTTCAAAGTAAGCAACCAAATATTTTAAATGGCTGAATAAAATGTTTTTATGTTGGACCCGACCCTCTTTAAAGAAATGCTAATACGATTTACTAATGATTTAATAAAATCTTCAGCGAATAGACTGCTTAGTCGATGAAGCACAATACACGTTGATACTTCTAACTGAGCTTGAGAAATGATGCAGGTTCTCCATATGCTTGGTATTTTATACTCGTATATGCGAGATGACTGACGTAAGTAACATGAACTACGTCATATCATGCGCGAGATGCTAACACGTGTTATCATTAAAGCGTGCGAATTTACGTAAAATAAAATTTTAAAAATAAATTATGAGATAAATTGAGTTATTTTATTTGATACGTGGAGATTAATTTATCACGTTAGAATACTATCAGATTGATTATGTCGATCAAATTTAATAAATTTTCTTTTGCGCATAGTCAGAAGAATAAGATGTTATAATAACAATGAATTTTTAGGGATTTATTGATATTTAAGAGATTTGCATGTTTATCAATTGATTATTAAGATTTTAGTCTTGTATCAGTAATATTCATAATTTATTTTAAAAGTTGAGCTTACCTTTAACTGTTAATTCAGAGCGTAATTAAGACAAGAACACGAAGCGCTGAAAATAAAATTAAAATTATTTAGTTGTTTGATAAATTGGATGAATTTTCTTTACAATCTAATGTATATTTGGATTGAATTCGATTTTTAAAATATTGCCTTAAATTATTATTGTTATTGCAACAAACATGTAGACAGTTATGGAATTTTTTTTTGGGGGGCCACTGCCCTATACAGGGAGACCTCCCTTAAATACCTTATACAATTTTTTTGTAGTCGAAATTTGAAGAGAGCAGCACCACTTTACACCTGCATACAAAATTTGATAGTCAATAATTTTGTTTATTTGATATCCGCTGGCCAATTCTCTTTTTTCTTTAAAAGCCGTCGGGCCTTGCTTTGTTGTGTGAGCAGCGTTTCGACTATTTCGAGTCATCTTCAGTGTCTAAAGGATGTGTTGAAGGGAATGACTATATAGTCGTAGGATGGGTTAAGCGTCAAGTACAAAATTAGGCCAGGTTGAGGGATATTAAGTTTTTGTTTTTTTGTTTGTTGGATGTCCGTTTGTTCTGATTCATCTCGTTTCCGGCTAAGAGTGTGGTCTAGTACTGAGAAAACTTTCATTCAATAACAGCCGCCGGTTCACAGATCACCTGCTCAATATCATAAAGACCACAATCAAGCAGAACTATTTTAAGTTCAATAACAACACATACATTGCCAAAGACGGTCTGGGTACGGGACATCCACTGTCCTCAATAATGTCAGAAATATTCTTACAATCTTACAGTCTTTATAGCCAAAGTTGTCAAAAGATTCAATGTTATATTTTACAGACGATATGTGGATGATATCGAAGTGTTACCTTTTACCATAATCACTAACAATGCCAATCTTAAATAGCTTGAGCTTGAAATCACTAGGGTATATATATCGACACTCGAGAAAGTGATATAGTCAGTATCACACTTTGATTGTGTGTCCGTCCACACCCAGTTGTGATACGTTCTGATTTTAACACAGTACGTATCATAATTGAGCGGACTTATAGTCTGCCCGAAGAATCACTCGAAACAAATCTCGTTGTCGCCAATGAGACTGGAACCAGAGACCTTCGGCTTATAAAGCGAGCACTCTAACTACTGCACAACGCGGGCTACGAAGCATGCTTTTCACAAAATTTAATGCACGCAGGAAAGCGAAATCATGCTATTTTAAAGAAGGAAACTGAGCAAACCTGAAAAATTTATTGATCCACCAGTCTCATTTTCAGCAGGTTTGCAAGAGTGATATGGTACAATATTGCGCTTCGAATATTCCTTAAACCAAATAATGGGTCCCTCAGGGCTAACAGCAGTACGAGCTCATGATAATCGAATTCGTAAAACTTCTAGGCCAAACAATGGTATAATTATTGGCCACGTTTGCGACAAGATTTGATCTAGCACGTACAGCATTGCAACATCTGCAAACAGGTCAAAAATTTGAATACCACAATGAGCCCCCTATGGTAAAATCAAGAGATGAACTAAGCAGCGCCTGTTTAAGGGCGTCATAGCCGGTAGCCGATCATCACTTGTAGTTGTTTGCGGTGCTGGACCATTCCACAAAATCCATATGGTTCAAGTACATAACAAAGGACACTGTGGACTCAGTCGTACGATATTCCGAGCCCGAGATCTTTCTGACCTTTTTTTTGTGGTAGGGAGGCGTATGCCATTTATGCACAGAGTGTGGGATTCCCATGCTCGCAAGTGACTGGACTACCCACTAAACACCTCCCTTGTCAACCTGAGAACCCAGCCTGGAACCGTTTGACACATTACTTCGGGCCAGGTGCCGTTTTGTTACGCCGTGAGGCGCCTTCGAGCTGGGGGATCCCGATCCTAGCGGGAGGGAAGAGGGGAAGAGGAAGTGCCAGAAAAGCGATCCCCCAGCCTCAGCGCCCCCGGCTGCTGTGAGTCCCTTTTATATTTTAGAACTGCTCGAGCATAATATGCCACCTGGTTCCATTTGTCAACCGATTCGAGCATCACCGCAACTATATTATCCGGGGTGAGCTCTCCCGTCTCCCTGTGGAGTTCCCTTCGCAGCCTGACCCATTTTGTACACGCAAAAAATGTGTGGCAGGCATTGTCCTCCTCTCCTGGGCAAAACCGACAATCGGGGGACCGTGACTTACCAATCTTGTGCAGGTAAGACTGAAAACACCCATGCCCGCTCAAAAGCTGGGTCAGGGAGATGTTAGTCTCACCATGCCTTCAATTTAGCCACGGTCTCACATCCGGGATGAGGTGCGCAGTCAACCCTCCCTTCGTGCAATTGACCCAAGACTGCCGCCAATCGTTCAGCGAGCGCTGTTTCTCCTCGCGGACAACCATCTCCCTCGCATCCTCGTTTCGGCGCAGGTAAATAGTGCGGCGCTCTCTAGCAAGGAGGCCGACAGGTATCATGCCTGCAATAACTCTCACCGCCGAATGAGAGACTGTCGGATACGAAGATGCAATTCTCAGTGCTCCTCTTCTCTGTACCTGTGCCAAACGTTTTCGGTATACCTCCTTGTTGAGAGCGTCGCCCCATACCTTTGCTCCGTACAGTAGCACTGACCCTACAGCACTCATCAAGAGGCGTCTCCTTGACGGGCTGGGTCCCCCCACGTTGCCCATAGGTCGACTCAGAGCCGATATTCCCGAAACAGCCTTCTCAGCTGTTGCCCTGATTTGCTCAGAGAAACTCATCTTCGAGTCGATCAGTAGCCCCAGGTACTTCACCGCTGGTTGTGATTCGATTTGTATGTCTTCAATACTGATCATACTTACTCTAGGGATTCTCTTTTTTGTCAAGATGACCACTTCGGTTTTCTCCAGTGCTAAACTGAGCCCGCGAGCAGTCATCCAGTCCGTCACTCGGCGCATTAGCATACCTAGCCTAAATTGCGCTTGTTCAACGGTGCGTCCAGCGACCAGAGCCGCAACATCATCCGCATAGCCGACCAATTGCGACTGATCTGGCATCTCAAGTCTCAGTAGCCCGTCGTAAGACTCGTTCGACAGGTCCGGACCAAGGATAGATCCCTGGGCAACACCCGATGTAATTTCCATCCTTCGTTGGCCCTGTGTCGGGTCGTAGAGCAGGCTTCGGTCCTTTAGGTAGTTTCTCAAAAGCCGCATTAGGTACTTTGGAACTTGAAAAGAGTTTTCCAGCGTATCCAGAATATCCACCCATCTAGCGGAGTTGAAGCCGTTCCTGATGTCGAGTGTCACCAACAGGACGATCCGTCGCTTGGTGCGTCTATATGCCTCTGCCTTTTGGACAGCGTTCACAACCTCTGCAATCGCATCAATGGTAGAACGTCCTGCCCTAAAGCCGTGCTGCCGAGGAGATAGGTCCCCAGCAGCACGAATCGCGTCAGTAAGTCTTCCCTTGATGAGTTTCTTTAGCACTTTCCCAGCCGTGTCTAGCCTGCATAATGGGCGGTATGCAGACGGCGATTCGGGATTTCCCTTCCCCTTGCTGATCAGCACGAGCCTCGCCACCTTCCATCGTATCGGGAAAACCCCATCCCGTAGGCAAGCGTTGAATGTGCTGAGCAGCAAGTCAGGACAATGGTGATAGACGAGCCGCAACACCTCAGCTGGAACACCATCTGGGCCAGGAGCCTTCCTCGCTTTCAATGAGAGGATTGCCTCCTCCAGTTCCGGTTGTGTAAAGAGTGGACACTCGACGGCTGTTTCACCATGGACAGCGTCAACACGGACGGGATGGGTGGGGAAGAGTTCCTACACTATCGTGTCCATCTTTTCCGCGTCATGTATACAAGGCTTCCGTAGGGCACCAAGCTTCCGCATAACTAGCTAGTAGCCAAGACCCCACGGATCCTTGTTTACATTGCCCACTAGGTCTTGCCAGCAGCGAGCCTTGCTACTGTTGATCAATTTGCGAAGGCATTTCCTGGCCGACTTATATGCTGCCACTCGGTTGCATGTCTCGTCACGGTTCCGCGCCCGTTGAGCCTCACGTCGTAGCTTTTGACACTCTCTTCGCTTTTCAGCGATTTCAGTTGACCACCAGTACACTGGGGGCTTGCCGTGCCGGGGTTTTCGACGGGGCATAGAAGCGCAGCAAGCAGTCGTAATGATGCTCATAGTAGAGTTCACCACGCCTTGAGCTGCCAGTTCTTCCGTCCCCTCCGAAGCTCCCTGTAGCGGCTCACCTGCTGTGAGCACCTCGACGAACTTCCGATGTTCCATTCAGTTGTAGAAAGCCGAGAGCACGGACGTCGGGATACAACATCACATCTCAAGCAGGATGCACTGATGATCACTGGCTGAGTAGTCCTCCAATACTTTCCAATTGTTTATCCTCCGTTCTAAGGACTCCGAGGCGAATGTCTCGTCCGGTATGGTTCCTTTACAGCCAATACGGCGGAAAGTCGGCGTATTTCCGGAGTTTAGTACGACAAGGGCCGTCCTGGCCACCATTTCCAGGATTCGTTTTCCTTGCGGATCCGTTTGAGGCATGCCCCATTCGATTACTTTAGCGGTGAAGTCGACCCCAACGAGAAATTTGCCCTCTACGTTCGAGACAGCGCCCTCCAGAGCATTAAGCTTGGCTTGGAAAGATGATATCGATTCGTTAGGCGTTAGGTACACGCTAAAGAAGATAGTCCCTGAGCACCGAACCCACACTAAACCATCTCCCCGTCCACAACTCTCCGCTTGAAAGTCACTGTTCCGAACCCAGATAGCGGCAGTACCAGTTTCGTCAGAATACCATAATGCAGGACTTTTATTATGGTGTTGTTCACTCAGCAGCAAGTCGGCTTTCATGTCCCTCGCGAACTTCTCAAGCAGATTTTGGGCGGTTGATATACGGTCTAAGTTTAGCTGCGAATTTCTGATTTTGCCTTGGCTAGGGCTTCCTGGAACATCCGGCATTTTCCTGATCCCAAGACGTGTCCAAAATCAGGTTTTGGATCAGCATCCTTGCAAAGAATACAGTGTGCCACCTTCGTACCCTCTTTTCTTTTATGTCCCATTTCACCGCATTTGTAACATAGGGAACTCCTATCAGGTCCTTTGCATACTTGTGTGGTGTGACCATAGCCAAGGCATTTGAAACATTGACTACTTTGCCCTTGTTCAGGAATTGTTCGGCGTCCTTTTCGGTCAAGTCGACTATGGCCATGCGTTGTCCTCTGTTGTTTTCTGGTGTCAGTCTCGCTTTGATTCTTCACACGCTAGGGAACTCCCTTTTGATGGCCTCTTCTACCTCGGCCAGATCCGTGACGCAGTCAATGTCTCTTATTTCGACCGTTGCCATCGGTTCGAGTGAGGCTATAGTTGCGCTTGTGCCGAGGACTTTCTTTACTGCGTCCCAGAATGGTTCCTTATTGCTGGCCTCTGCTCCGAATTCGACCAGTATGTGGCCCGGCCGCGTTGGTCGTACTACTTTAATGGTAGTATTGGTGTCTTCGGGCCTTACGTTTCCCCTGATGTCCCGCAGTACCTCCGCGTAGGGTCGGCCATCTTAAGGCTTTACGAGCAGTGCCTGCTGCCGGGGTCTTCGTCGGGGCTTCTGCCTCTCCTGTTTTGCATCAGGTCCTTTTTCTGATTGGGCGTCCGTGCAAAATTTTCTTTCTGGCACTTTCAGAAGGAGTTTCTTTGCTGCTTTCTTCGCTCCTTTTGCAAGCACTATCTGGAACCCGTGATCTGGTTCTCCACGCCCATTAAGTGCCTCTTCCTTCTTTCTTTTATCCCGATCTCCTTCGATTGGGCTAGACGCCATTTTTTTATTGACTTTTAATGGTGGAGCTATCTGCATGTCGCCTTTAGACTTCGCCCCAAGCGCCTCTTTAACCTTCTGTTCGTCTTCGGCCTTTAACCAGCTCCTTCGATAGGGCCCTATGCGAGCTAGGAGCTCCTCTAGTTCAAGGAGCCCAAGCTTTACTGGTTTGCTGATTTTGGAGAGTCGCATGCAGATTGTATTCTTTTCAGAACATCTCCCGATTTTCGGAATAACCTTTTTTCTTCGTATCGCTGGGCGGCAATTGTACTTTGCAACCATACTTGGGTTATCGCTTTCCGTTTTCGAATGCAGTACTTCCGCCACATTTTCGACGTTGGCGGTGCAACCATACAACGCCGCTTTATTTGTCTGGTCACTCGTTGCTTTTCGTGCCGTAATCTCCTCGTTGGCTTCAGGATGGTCGCTTCGGTAACGATCGAAGCAGTGACCATCGATTTTTCGATGCTCTTTATATTATCTTCCACCGCTCGAACACCTGAAGCGTCCTGCAGAGTATCCCGCTTTTCCTTTATAGGACGATCTGGCGTTCACATAATTTTTTTGCTGCGCCCGTACGCCGCAGGAATCTGAGTCTGAACCAGACTGTTTGCTAATCTCTGTTTTTCGTCCGTCTTCGCTGTCATTGTATTATTCGTCGTTTTTGTCATGGTTAGTACCGCTCAAGATGTACTGTTAACATCGTGGCTGCAACCGCTGGTTGCATCGTCGTTTTTATTTTTTATTTCTTTTTTTTGGATTTGTTTGATCTTTTTTATATGTTTTTGGTTGCTCCAGTTTAATGGGTCCCCCCTCGGAGCCACTATCTCCGTTCGCGTGTGCAGTCGTCTTTTTGGTCCTATGGTTATCTTTGCAGAGCAGGGATGCCATGCGAGGGTTGGCACAAGCCCTTATGGGGACAAGTGCTCAGAGCCAGACCAGCGCTAATCGGGAGCCCGTCTCAACCGAACCTACACCACCAACCCAATGGTGCGAACTTTGAACGTTCTCCGAGGCCTGCCAAGGTTTTACCGGGACGGAGACGGTATGATAGTTGAATTGGAGCCGTTCACACACGAGTGTCACCTCGGCGCTACTGTGCAAAGCAACTAGGTCCAAACCAGCACATCTGCCAACCCAATTCGTTGTCCAAAGCGTAGTCCAGATTCAATCAGGGTCGTTACCTGTCATCCCAGGAGGGAACCTCACGGCGCCCCCATATCCTCGGGTCCGTGGGGGCGGCGATCCCCAAAGAAAGCTAGACTCCAAGAGTGATTTTGTCGACCGGCATTCTCCCTGCGGAAATTTCCTCGGGTACGTGGGGGCGAAGCTCCCCAAAGAATGCTAGCCTCCAAGAGTATTCCTGTCGACCAGCATTCCCCCTGCGAGGGATATTTCTCCCCTAGAGTCTTTGTTGGGTATTGGGATGAGCGTGCCATTTTTCCAGGCTTTAGGGAAGTGTCCGTTATTAATACAATTGTTCATCACTATTGCGAGGGGCTGCATGGGATGCTTGGGCATCGTTGGGGATCCCGTCTGAGCCGAAAGATTTCTTCCGGTTAAGGGAGTGTAGGATATGTTCGATTACGGTGGGAGTCGTGAAAACATTATCGTGATCATAGCTGACTGGACAAGACGAACGATTAAACGGGGAAAAAATAGTTAGGAAGGAATCTCTGTATCCGTTTAAGAAAAGATCGATTATTTCCTGTATCGATGAATTTGTGACTTCGTCTTTGGAGGATCTAGCGCTGTGCAGAGAGCCGTAGAAGCTAGTACACGGGGAAAGTTTTTGCTCTGTTGTGGTAAACGTTTATCCGTCGCTGCGGATTGGGTCAACATTTAAGTTGTATGATTGGCGTAGGCACCCAGTGACTTGATTATTTCTTTGAAGACATTTGAGGAAGGTTTCATATCTAAAAGACGCTGTCTGAAATGGAAGTCGAGCTCTTTATTCAATTTCTCGCGTATTATTGTGCTAAATCAGTTAATTTGGGACCGGAGACAAATATATTCCGGCGTGACACGATACAGATTCCGGTGGAAGATTCTTTTTAACCTTTGCAACCACCGGGCATGGTTTGGATAGGCCCCTTAGTTTGTCTGAGACCTCTTTATACTTCGAAAAGCTTCTCGTTCTAGCAGGGGCATGTGTATCCATACAGCCTATTAGAGAGGATTTGATTTTGTGTATCTCCGTTTCAACTTCGTCATTCAAAGTATACGATTATCCGGAGCTACTCCTTGAAGATAGTATTGAAGCTCTTCTTTGAATTAACACCAGTCGACGTTTAAATAGGAGCGGCTTTTTGAGGTTGTGGGTACAACGGGCCAAAGATCTTCAAGGGACAGATGGAGCAGAAGGGCGTGATGAGAGACCGAGGTACAGTTTGGTCTTGGTATCTTGGGTGTAACAGTGAGTGATGAAGTTGTCCAAGTAAGAGCTCTCTCGTGGGAATGTTGCATTGACAATTCCCAAGGATATTTGGTTGCCGGAGATTAGCCATTGAAAAAGTGTGTTGCCATTTGAATTGAATTTTGAGTCGCGCCATAATGAATGTCGTGCATTAAGGTCACCACCCCAGATTACTTCGTCGTAGTTATCAGCGACAGCTAAAATCTGGTTAAGATTATTGGTCATGGTAGGGCTTAGGTTACAGGGCATATAGAGCGAACCAATAAGAAACTTGCAGATGCGCCCACCATTGTCTCGCATTTGTAGTGGCACAAGAGCGCATGAGACGTTGGCCACTAAGTCTTGTATTTGATATACAGTGTTGTTGAATTACACAAGAACCGCGGTCCCTCGTCCGCGGTCATTGCGAAAAATGGTCTAGTTTGGGATTTGGGGTTTGTGCGTTGTCCGGAGGCTATTTTCGTTTAAAAGTACGAAGTGTGTGTTATAGCGCTCCATCATGTGCTGCAGCTCTATACGTTTGGCATGGCGTTGGATAGAGTTAATATTAACTGCGAGGAGCATTAATTTAGTTCTTGATCGAGACATCGATGAAAAAGCTCAGAAAAAAGTTAACAAGGGCTATGTACTTATCTTTTGATGATGTTAAATTATTGTATTGTATATTGCACCAAATTCCCTGGCTTTATCGAGAAGTGTGGTGATGGAGATGCCGACATGTTCCAGCGTTTCTTGTGCGATAAAGCCGAAGCCAATATCTGCTGGACCTGCAGAGTTGTTAGGAACATTTGGATGTTTTATTGCTTTTCAGGGGGGTTTACGGTTGGATGAATGCTCGATTTGGAAGTTAATGCTGGGAAGTCAGTGGGTTGAAAGAAGTAAGGGTGTATGGGGTGAATTGTACGCCGTTGGATCTTACTGCTATTTTCTCTGCTGATCTGGCCTGAAGTTTTGCCCGTTCAGGACATCCTGAAATGTTCGAAGGGTGATCTCCGGAACCACAGAGAACACAAGATACCGCAGGAATGGTTTGATCTTTGGGGATGAGCTCCTCGATAGGGACTACCGGGAACAACTTTTTCTCTCGTGGTTGCTGCCGAATGCTACAGACCTAGATGCACGACCACAGTTTGAAGCTACGTGACCAAATCTTTCGCACCTGTAGCATTGTGTTATGTCCCCTTTTTTGGTTTTCCCACGTATTTTTGTGGTTTAAAACGTATCGTAACCTGCTAATTTTGTTAAGGTCATCATCGGAAGACAAAATGACACAAAAGAGGTAGAGTTTTATATTGTTTTGTCTGGACCAAGCAGTCGTAAGATTGTTTATTTCGAAGGAAATTGATGGAAGCTGTTGCTGTATGTTTTCTTATATCCTCTGAAGGGAAAACAAGTGACTTAGGCCTTTAAGTATAGCTTCAGGTTTCCTGCGCTGTTGTGGGGTAAAAGAGTGACGACCAAAGTTTTTATCTTTCATCATTTTAATTAAAAGATCGCGCGCTTCAATGTTATCTACGATGGTTTTGTGATAGTCGTCTCTGAATGGTTCTACGCGATATTTTGCATTAGGGAATCTACCCATGAAGGGTGCGATTGAAGGGGCCGAAATTTTATTAATTAAAACGAGGGGGAGCCAAGTATTTTTGGGGGTAGGTGGAGTATTTGTTACTCGAATTTGGTTCGTTTTCGAAGAGGCAATACCTATTTGTATTTAAGCCTATGTTAGTATTTTTATCTATTTTCTGGTCTTTCATTCTCGAGACAAGCTTCCCCGTTCCCAATTTAAGGCGTTTCTCATCTGCTTAAAAGTCGTTCTCGTATTTCCACGTCCGTTCTCGCTGCTTCAGTTGAATTTCTTGATGCCATTGCCACAGGGTTATTTGTCGTCTCGTTTCTACCTGCTGGTTGATGTTGAGCTACCAATACTCCTAACTTACGTTCGACGACGTCTCGGATTTCAGGCGATAAAAATTCTTTTTTCGCGGCGTTACTCTTTGGTGATGAATTGAGCACCTTCGCCGGTATGTGTTGTTGGTGACTAAGCGGCCCAGGCCGCTTGTTGCTATGAAATGTAATGTCGGCTTTTATTTGGCAAGTGTAAACAGTTTTGTTCTTGTTTACAGAGTCTTGCATTCATCGATTTCGTTGTACTCTAAGGTGGTGACACCGACGCGACTATTTTGTAAGATGCAGAATGATGGTAGCCGAATTACTGCTACCACTGACGCCGTGTCCGCTGGCGTCAAAGCGAACGCCATTTTCTTGAAGTTGTTGCTTTTCTGGCATAGTTAGTCCAGGCTATAGTTCACGCGCGTGAAGTGCGATTCCGCAGCAGCAAGGTTACCATCGACGCAACACGTTTCGACAAAATCGTCGCCGAGTTGGGCATGCCAATACTGGAACATGTTGCAGATATTTTGGAGGTTCTGCCCGAAACGGGCAAATACGAAGCCCTCAAGCGAAGCCTGTTAATTGTTTTTGGCATCACGGATGATGAAAGGATACGCCAGGTTCTGTTTGTGCTGGAAATGGAGGATCAAGGCCTGTCTCAGTTTTCACGCCACCTGCAGTGCTCAGCTGGGAAGTCCATACCGGATAACGTAATTTAGTCATTATGGTTACAGCGCCTCTCACTCAGCAGCCACGCCATCCTGGCCATCAATGAACGTGGTAGCCTGGAGAAATCGGCATCCGCCGGGGATCGTACAGCTAGTGTCGGTGCAACAGATACAGTATTGTGTGTCAAGAACAATCCGGCTCTATAGTCAACACATGACCGCGAGATGATCCCTAGAAGCGTCGCGGAGTTGAGACCGGAGATTAACCGCTTTCAGGCACCATCTCCGCAGAGCAGCTCTTCCGGCTGCAGCTCCTGTCATTTCACGTTTCGGCCGGCCACCCCCACGCAAGGAATGCAGACGAATATGTAATTTTCATCATCGTTTAGGTGCCTTAGCAAGACAGTGACGACCGCCATATTCCTTTCTTAGCCAACAAGCGAGCCGCTTGTCCAGGAGGTGACGTTACTTCACAATTTTTGACCCGGAATCGAAGCTAAGTTGCTCGTCGACACGGGAGTGGATATCTCCGTCGTTCCAGTTGCACGCGCCGTCGTTCCAGTTGCACGCGCCGGCGTCCCGTCGAAAATGGATCTCCCTTCATTTTGTTTGCGGCAAACGGAACGGTCATTAGCAGATATGGTGACAGAACCCTTACCCTTTCGCTGGGCCTTCCACGCTGACTTTGTTTGCGTTTCGTGTTGTCAAAGTGCCGCGCCCCATTTAGACGGAGCTGGAGCAGGAGCGACAAGTATAGAACCATTTTGTGATCCACGTAAGAAAGCCCTCAACGAAAGAGCAACTGTAGCCTCGTTCGAGACCATGGCAAACATTGAAATCAAGGACATAGACTACGTCATGGACTTGGACATGGAGGAGGTCATCACATCTAAGCGAGGTTAAAACAAGGCTGACTCAAGGAACAACGATAGATACGATAGGGAACAACGTATGGTCATCATCGACTAGACCGAGAAGGAAGCCAAGCCACTTTTGAGTAAAGTAAGAACAGGTCGGGCAATCAGAACAGTATCTCTCCAATGCTTTGCGTGCTTTGGTTACGGTCATACTGCATAGGAATGAAAAGGAAACGGGACATAAAAGGAAAGAGTATACGAGGGAAGCACACTTTATCCTTTGCAAGGACACTGATTCAAGACCGGATAATCTCAAGCATGTCTCAGGATCAGGGAAATGTTGGGTTTTTCTGATCACATGTTCTAAAGCAACATTGAACAACATTGGCGCAAGCCAATGCCCCTGTTTTAGGCCATAACCTCACCTTCACATTTAATAAATTTTTGAATGAATCACATACATTTTTTTGAGTTTATTAGCACCTTCTACGAATGAAAAAAGTGAAGCAAAAAAAACTATATGATAAAATAAGTCAACTAACTCATTTCATTTGAACCACAATTGGAATCGGAATACTAACATTATATAGGGTGATTCATATAAAGTGTACACATTTTTGTCGAAAAAAATATAGTTTTTGTGAAAATTGAGCTGTAATGTTTATCTATTATGGAAATTTGGTCCCTTACAATTAAATATGAAACATTACTTCGGGCATATGTGCACCTAGTGCTGCTCTACAGACTACAAACGATGATTGTAATTTTCGATGACATTTCCGGCGTTATTAGGCGTATGTTGGCTCGAATATTGTTTTTTAATGCTTCAGTAGTCTGGGGAGCATCAGCGTAAACACGATCCTTCAGAAATCCCCAAAGGAAGAAGTCACAAGGAGTTAAATCACACGATCTCGCCGGCCAATTTATGGGTCCATTTCGTGAAATTATTCGATTTCCAAACTTGGTCCTCAATAAATCGATTGTTTCGCGTGATGTGTGGCGTGTACGGCTGATGTGTATGACGCCATGGTTGGAATTGTAAAAGACCAAACTGTCATAATCTGTCAATATAAGGACCTGAAGTTGGTGTTAAATAAGAGTTAAGGCCCATTCACATGTGTACACTTGTTATGAGAGGCCATTTAAGACAGAAATAAAAAGATATTAATGGTCCGGAATTGAAAATGCAAATTAACCCAAAATCGAAGGCAGGTTAAGAAAATGAAAAATGTACAATAAATCAAAGTCTAATCAATTTCATCGTGATCCTCATAAATCTACAATATTTATACTCGTATATTATGATGTCATAGAATTAATGTCTTACGAAAACAGGTATTTCTGTTTAAGCAACTCAATATCAATGAAGATCGTATTTGAGGTATTTATTCGCGCACGTGTTTGATATTTTTAAGATTTCTAAAGATGAACCCGTCATAGGTACCATCATTTGATATTAGAAACTATCCAATCCCTCTTAGGTATGACGTCAATGCCTGCAATCTACGCGAGCAACATTCCCACTTAATCGCAATGTATTTGTAATGTCGTCATTGATTCAAAGATGAGGTTGGTAGAGGAGGCACGTTTCTTTCGGTTTAGGATAAACAAATTTTTATTTCCTTACACACATGGAGGTGGGCCTAACATAACGGTAAGCTCGTTAGCTTGGCCTTTCTTAAGAAATTGCGATTTTACGACTTCTGAACGGGTTGAATACATTAAGATCACTCGTATATTATGTTTGAATAGATTAAGATTATGAGAAAACTAGGTGTTAACTATTTCGGGTGTGCGGAACTTGTTGTGCGAAATATCAAATATTTAAATTTCTTTTTAATGTAAATTTCAAAAAGACATTCGAACGCATGTGAATCTTTTTTTGGGGGAAACGTTCTAACATTCGCGTCAAAAGATTAAGATGAGCAAAATTTTTTGATTTTGGGAATTAGGTGATATACGTTCGTATAAAGAAATCCCGAATTTAAACGTCATATATTTACGCATATGAAAGATATTGACGAACTATCATTATTTGGAATTTTATAGAGAATGCATTCGAAATGCATAAAGTTCGTAGTTTATAGATTTTTTGTCAGGCGAACGTTTCACTGTAATTGCCATTTTGTTCTTCCTCGACCCGTAACTGTATTCTAAAATTATAAATCTCAGATACTCGATGATGATTCCTTAATACAGCAATTAACGTACATGATGTCACTGTGGGAACTGTCAACAGCTGTTCATTTGGTCTAGCTGAATAGGTCAATAGATCTTAAATCCTGGTGAGCATTGTAACGTCATGCATCCGCTTTGGGGCCTGCTTTGGGGGCATTGGCTCACATCATTCCTATTTGTTGATATATGGTTTTGTAAAATAGTTTTACCAAACCCTACTAAAATCGCGCCCTGTCAGTCCGTCCGTCCGTGTGTCACAGCACTTTTTCTCGCAAACTACTTAAGCTAGAAACGTCAAATTTTGTATGCAGCTGTAAAGTGGTGCTCTCTTCAAATTTCAACTACAAAAAAGTTTATAAGGTACTTAAGGAGGAGTGGCCCCCTAATTAAAAAAATGGGTATCAAATTAAAGGTCTTGATGAGATCTTTACAAAACAGGTCTTAATTTGATACTTTTTGCTTCGAGGGACACGCAGGGAGGGGAAATACACGAAAACCCCAATAAAATCGAATCGGTACCGTTAAGCTGAACGAAATTCGAAATTTACGTAGTCCTTCTAAATGTCCTGAGACCTTGTAAGTTAGATGAAAATCGAATGTTAAGCACGGAAGTTATAGCCGTTTGAAATTTCTCCACTTACAACAACAATAACACATGATTTTGGTATTTTATGGACTTTCCATCGAACCAGTCCCTGCAGTTTTGACTTGATCTTGAAATTTTCCAATAAGGTTAATAACAATAAAATATCTGAGAATTTATGATTTGAGTGATTTTTGTCGGTTTGTAACAAAATGGCGACCGTTGAAAGTAGAAAAACGATGGATTTTCTTTTGAACGTGCACATCTCTTTGACATATTTCTTGACGTTATTTATTGCTGGTAACAGCATTTCAGTGGAGTTTGGTACAAAACCCTTCTGACATAAGCGTAGGTCTGTTTACCCAACTTGTTTTTTTTTTAAATTGATCATTTCACCCTTTGTACATCAATTTAAGGTAAATCTATACGATAATTTATTGCTCTACAGTGAGCTTTTATTGCTTCGTTCCGATATTGATCTCGTTTTTCGGATGGCTCCGATAGGTTATGAAAATTCTTTGTGTGTAGCTATATAATTGAGTTGCTTATGTATGTTATTTAATAATTTTTTCTAAAAAATTATTAGAGAAGAACATTTTTTTTTAGAAGAATGTGGTTTCGACGTGCGTACTAATTCTATGCGGGCCGTCACTCATTAGATACACACCGGTGATGACGACCACCATGCTTAGAGGTGATAGAGAGAGATAAGTAGAAAAATACCTCTCTCCCCTCAAGCATGATGGTGGCCATCACCGGTGTGTATCTAATAAGAGTGATGGCCCGAAGAGAATTAGTACACAGGTCGAAACCACCATCTTCTAAAAAAATGCTTCTCCTCTAATAATTTTTCAGAAATTATTATTATTAAATAAGCAACTCAATCATGTATAGTATGTTAGCTACACACAAAAAATTCTCATAAGTTATGATAGCATGTTGATAGTATGTTTTCGTCGCGAATTTTAGTTTTTTGGCGATTCTCCGCATTTCTATGCTAAAGTTTTAGAAAGTGCTTCCCGGCCAACTTAAAACTTTGTGTAAGGTTCAGTGTCATAAGATAAGAGGTTTGAGTAAAGGAGAGAGAGCAAGCTCATTTGCTAATCAAAACTAACATAATAATCTTTTAAGTAAGCAGTGTTTTTGCATTGATCGATTTGAAGAAATATTTCTAATGAAAATTTGGTGAAAACACGAATTTACAAGGAAAAAAGGATACATCAGCGGCTAAGAAGCAGGAGATAATAACATTAATAAAAAATACTGATCATACAATAATGTTTATAGCACAGTTTACAAAGGTCTTAATCGATGCAGTTAATAAAATTAAGAAGTTGCTACGTACTAATTAAAACGTAGGGTTGATGTGAATAGAAACGCATTACAACCTCAAGAGATGAACGACAAATCGTGAAGATAAGTCAGGAGAACAGAAAAACACCAATAAAACTCCTCACACAGGAAGTTCAAAGTGCTCGTATTAATATATCACAGCGAATAAAGCTAAAAAGCCTCGCTTAAAAGACACTTAATCAAAAAGAGACTCGCATGGGCTACACAACATTTAAATTGGACCGAGGAAGATTGAGCTAAAGTAGGGTATCGATATTAGTAGGAGGTTATGTTTTTAATGGACTTTTTTGAGATATGCTTTTCCGACAAATTGACCTTCCAAATTTTGACGTATAACGGAACGTTCGTCCGGAAGAGGAAAAACGAATGGATGCTGCAAAGCTGCATGCTTGGAACAGTTAAGCATACAACATCCGTGATCGTCTGGTCTGTCATTAGTGGAAAAGAAACTGGACGTCTTTGATATTGTTTGTATCCGTTATTATTAGCTATTCTTTAAATGTTGTTTAGTGCGTTGGAATAGTTAGTAGGAGTCATGGGGATGGAGTGAAGAAAACCAACCACAACTGATCATACCATACATGAAACATCTAACCAATCCGCACAACATAAGCTAGCAGCGTACAGATCAATAGTGCGGAGGCTTCACTCGATGCCCATGACTCCTACTAACTACTCCAACGAACTAAAAAACATTTACAGAATAGCCAATAATATCGGATACAAACAATGCGACATTGACAAACTTGCCACACAGTACAAACAAAAACAAGAACGCTAACCGACTGAAACTAATAAGAATAACCAACAGTGGGGTTTGTTAACATACGTAGGCAAAGAGACATACAAACTATCATACTTCCTTAGGAAATACAAATTGCAAACTGCAGTCAAACCAACAAAAACATTGGAAACAAACTGAAACCAAAACCGAATGACACATCAATACACGAGAACAGCGCCATATGCAAACTGATATGCAAGGATTGCGACATGGTATATATAACATAGGAAGGACAACACGAAAACTAACGACAAGATACAAAGAGCACTTACGATCTTTCTTACACAACTAGGCAGACTCCAATTATGCGACGCACCTACAAAACCACGCACATCAGCCTGATGCTACACAAACAAAGCAAAGGACCGAGAATTGACATCCTAGAAAGGCTTGAAATTTATAAACATAGAAAGACAGACGGTAACATTATCAACGATCAACTTGTTACCAATTCCGACGCAATTTTCTCAGTACTAGACCACAGACGGAAACGAGATAAAAACAGAACAAACGGACATACAACAAAAAAAAATCGAAAACTTACTATCCCACTACCTGGCATAATTTAGTACTTGACGTTATGTACTACATGACCTAATTACCCATTCGCTTAACCCATCCTACGACTATATAAAGTCATTCCCTTCAACACATCCTTTAGACACTGAAGATGACTCGAAGTAGTCGAAACGCGTCTGCTCACACAACAAAGCAAGGCCCGACGGCTTTTAAAAGAAAAAAAGAGAATTGGCCTGCGGATATCAAATAAACAAAATTATTGACTCAACACTATTCCTTAAATTTTCATGAAAATTGAAAGAAAATCAAAGTTCCTAGGTCAATTTGAAATATATATCAACCATAAACACGTATTATTGTTGTTGTAATTCCATCAATTGAAATGGCTATAACTTACTTGATTATGATCAAATGAACGTTAATACCTTATATCAATCTATATGATTGCAAAATTTCAAGAAGTTTAAAGGTACGGTTTTGATTTTATGGGCAAAAATGTAAAATCTACAAATCATTCCATTATTATCTGGCATTTCTACCGCGTTGACCATTGACTCAGATTACCTCACGTGAGTCAATGTTCCACGAGGTAATTAAATATGAACTTTAATTATGTCAGAAAGAAAATATTGCGATTGTGGTACCTTACATTTCTTCAATTAGGTGTCAAGTGCTAGAACCGCTTACACATATGAAGCAATTACCGCGCCGAACATTGACACAGATTTACATGAGTCAATGTTCCCAGCGGCAATTGAATCCTACTTGTAAGTGTGCTTAAGAAATGAAAAATTGAAACTTATTTCAATAGAAAAGATCGTTTCAAATACTGCCGGCCTTGAAGTTAAACAACTTCAAAAGTAAAATCGTTTGTATTGTAGACGTTGCTGCGTTGTGGTTTAGGTGCTTGCGACAGTAGTGGATAAACCCACACAAGATCATCACTGCGAAACATCCCGTTGACGTGTAGCCTACTGATAACGAGTGCAGATAATGTGACGAAGTATCAGATGAGGCGATGTTTGCCTCAGGTTTTGTATCTCTGAGCTTATATTTGTAAATACCTCAAAATGCTTCGTGATTGGATAGTAACGGGATATCAGCTGTAGTAATCGAGCAGGTAAGGTTGTGGCGGCCTTCGTTCGCCCCGAGAAAAAAAGGATTTTTCACGTAGTTTTCTTTCCGTTCTCGGTGTAGAAGAAATTTCTAATTTGTAAATACAGTGTCTTGATTAAAACTCGACCATTTCTTTGATAGATTTTTTATTGAATTGTTAACTACATTTTTTTTTAACTCAGCGTTTATAATATAAAACCGCCAAACTGTCTTCTTCTAAGATGGCGAATACTATCTCAGTGATGACGAACGCAGTACGAGTTGTGGTAAGCAAAAAACGTATCTGTTATCAAGAGAATGGTTACGATTTAGATTTAGCATATGTTGCCGACAATTTAATTGCAATGGGATATCCAGCCGAAAGTATTGAAAGTATTTTTCGAAATGATGGACCCGAACCGCGCAAATACTTCAGATTGATGTGAAATCCCGGCACAGCTTGAAGAAATTCTTAGAAATGTGTGCGAGATAAGTGCTAATGAAAGAGAGTTCAATTCAGTATTAAATTCTACAATGAGTTCAAATGAATCGCGAGCATTCGAAGCATCATCGAGTTCAGTTTCGAATAATTTTGCCATGAATTTTTCTAACGATTCATCTTCTTTATATGTAACATTTAATGATAATAGTGCATCAGCATCGTTAGTCTACTTCAGACCCAATGTGCTGGCTCACAATAGTAACTTTCAAGCCAATCCATCATTCATTTACAACCGACCAGAAAATTGTGAGAATTTTGCGGAGTTAATGTTAGACCAGAAAGCATATAATAATGCATCAACACAACAAATACTCAAGAAGATGACAATGATTCAAGCCCTGTGTATTTAAATTTTAACATACAAAACATGGCGCAATCAGAACAAACTTTCAATACTGAATTCGAGAAATATACCCTTCAAGCAATTAGTACACTAACTGTAGAAAAGAAGAATAACGAATAAATTATGTTTAATACATGAATAATATAGAGGAAGCTTGGCAACCGCAATTAGTTGAAGTTAATGCCCAACGAGAACAAATATTTCGGCAAATACCTACGAATATTATGCAAACTACACTGAAAGAATATCCCCATGAAAAATTTATGGCTTTCCTCATGAAATTGAAAAATTAAATGGTGCCTATGGAGTAGAAATAATGTCTCGGAAAGACCTTGCTTAATCGGTACTCGTTTGCTTTTGTTTTGATTAAATACAGTTGAAAATTATTAGATGAATGCTCTGATATTTCGTCTTCTTTTCTGTACTTGAAATAATTTTATTTTCTAAAAATTAAGCAATGACAGGGAACATTCTTTCATGTTAATGTTCTCTTTTCATACATTTATAGTTCTTGTTTATTTGCAACGGGTTGCTTAATACTTCGGTTACGATTAACCTGGTCCGTTCATCAAAAACAAAACCACATAAAAAACAAACTAATGATTCTCTAGCGGAAAGCTAAATTTTTATCCAAATAACGGAAAATTATTTCTCTACTGATAACCATCCAATTCTTGTATCGCTAGCTCTAACAAGTAAAAAGTTCATGAACATTGTAAAAGTCGCTTTGGAGATTCCAAATTCATATTAATTGATACACATGCATACAAACATCGCTGCTTGGAGAGTGGAGGTTGAAAAGATTTCTGAGATCAGCTGGGATATGTGGTGTGTGTGTGCGGGGATCGTCGGATGGATTTGAGGAGGCGAGGAAAGGAAGTCTTGAGCCGCGGAACGTGTACGGCGAGAAAAATGGAAAAATTTGGTTGGAATTCGGAGTGATTGCATCGGTGGAGTGCGAAAAGTGGAAGAATATGATTCGGAGCAGAGACGGGAGAAATCCACGGCGACCGCGACGACGATAAAAACGGAGACGGAAACAACAAGAAAACGCGAAAATAATCGCGGAATTTGTTTGCCAAACAAATAGATAGAGACCGGAAAAATTGCGAAGTGATTGGAGTGCAGTGAAGAATTACAGCACCTAAAGTCTAGCGGAATCGTGGGAATGTTCCGTACGGTGAGACAATGTCCCTAGGTCAAAATGCACGTTTACGGGATTGTGCGCGAAAAAGTGTAGACGAGTAACGAGTGGAACGGAAAAGAGCTCGGGAAGACTTAGAGGATTGGATCGGTTTCATTTTGCGACAATGGCAGTGAGTTTAATAAATGTTCCTTGTTTCTTGAAAATATTGAATATCGAATAAGGTATCAAACATTTAAGTTTATCCAAAGTATAAAGTTTCAGTTAGTTATGAATAACCGATCGCATATGTGAAGTGTTCAGCATCTGTTGATTTCAGTTTGCGCGCAATTCTTCAAGCAATTACACTTAATTCACTCACTTAGATGTACTTGTCGTCGATCGTGTTGATCAACCTGCAGTTTTGTTTAGAGAACATTTGATCCGTGTTTTCAAGAAAAATCATTCATACTGAAGAAAAGCGTTAAGATATATTGTCATTCGTTAGTTTTGATTCTAACTGAAAATTCATATCGCGGACAACGTGTTATTCCTGGTTAATGTGAAGCGCAGCAAGTTGAGAATCGAAAAATTACAGAAGAAGAAAATAATCATTGACCGTATCGTGTTCGTTGGCAATATTAAGTCGACTATAGATGGCAAATCAAACGGTGTAGAGAGAATGTTTGTTATTGGTGTTTTTAGAACATTCATATGAGAAAGTTTAATAGTAGACAATGAAAGTTAGTGATCAAGTTTTCTAAGATAGAAAAAAAAAATTAAGCTTAAATTTTAAATATAATTTAACGCGATGATATAAAACAAGTACAAATTAAATTTATAAGTGTTTATTTCTAAATTTTTGTGTTAAATCATGATAACTCGCTAGTGAATTAAAAAAAAAAAATTTACAAGTTTGCAGGCCCTTACCCGCCCCGAACACGAGCGCAGGTAGGAGGAGGTTCGGGTAAGTACCCTTTCTTTTTCAAATTTTTTTTTCTGCATGTTTTTTTTTTTCCATTTTCGCTTTAGAAATTTGATAAAATATGTCTTTGAAATCATATATACAATTATAAAATATATGTAATAATTCTGAAAAGGGAACAAGAGATCCATATACGAACGTGAAGGTATAATAGGTGTTAATACTAACCTTTAGACATAAGTTAAATTGATTGAGGATAATTAGCCTATATTTTGTAAATGAACAAGTAAATTTCGAACAGAACAAAAGATTTTTTTTGCATAGAAGGAGAACAACCAGAAAAGGAAGGAATTAGTCGTGTTCCGTTAGCAATGAATTTGTATAAAAAAAATCGATCATACTCGAGTAGACGTTTTTATTGAGTGATTTACCAAAGTAAATGTAAATTGTTATTTCAGTAAGGCTTTAACAAAAGACTAAACTGAGATCAGAATCGTGTAATGAGATAATAAAGGGGCAAAATGTGGAATTAAACAAGAATCCCGGTCTTTCTATTTTGCTTCCTTTGGACCGAGTATAGGACCCGGTACGGTGGCAGGCTTTCCCCATAAAACATGAGCCAGCCGCCGGGTACTAATAATCTTCTGTGTTTCAGGTGGCTTCGCGGGTTGAGTGGCCCGAGCAAGGTGCCTCTAATCGAATTGCATGATTCTATGGCATAAATTGGTCACCGGGGTACTTCACTTCTGATGGGAAGGCTTATGCAAGTTAAGTTGTATGAGTTTTCCACTCAGAAGAGGAATACCTGGCCACTGCAACAATTATGGATTTTGATCCGGTTGGGTGGGTGCGCAGGGGCTCCATCATCACCCGGTTGCCCCTCTCTCATCTGTGGGCCATGAGCTTCTCCGGGTAAGGACGAGGTTATCGTGCTTCCGCTTCTTTTAACTAGTTTCTCTTGTTCCATGAACAAGTCAGTTGTCCCTGGTGCAGTTGCCTACGATTTTTGCGACTTCAGTCGCCTTGCTTTTCTCGACCCCAGAAATTCGTGAATGCGAAATTCTTTGTAGTGGGTCCTTGTGCTGGGGGAATGAACCCGCCCCACGACACCGCAATGCTAGCCTGCCGACGCATTCACGCGTCCCCAGACAAGGGCATTCTCGGCAGATAATGACACCTTCTTCTGCCGAGGCAGCAGTCCATTGGTGCAGTCCTTCACGGACTTTCTGAATTACTCTTTCACTACACAGCGCTTCTGTAAACCAGATCCCTCGAGAGCTAGTCATGTGTACGGTAACCGAAAACCCCTTGAAAAATAATATTTCTATAGAGAATTTACTGCAAACGTTGCATTTACCTAATTCAGGAAAATGCAACGATAGAATTTCATAAACGACACATGTCTAATCGCAGACATGGTGTCAGCATAATTTAATTATTTAAGTTCCCTCGATACATGACCTCGCCCCAGTCGTTTAGATCTATACTTTTTAAGCGCACGCATGTACTCGTAAATTCCGTTAAGAATAAAGTTTGATTAGTTTAATTTGAACAAAAATGTGTTTTAGTGAATTTGTATTTGTAAACGAATAAGTTATTTTTTTTTAACTTCGGCCACCTCGCAATACAAAACTGGCGCAGTCGGTAAACGCGATTATGAAAAGATTCGACATCCGCGATCGAAAGTAATCGTGAAAATAAAAAAATAAGGGTATTGCAAAGCCCTAGGCAGAATTCAGGATTCGCTTCTGACCTCAATCAAAGAATTGTGAGTCAGTTAATCACTATTAAAACGAACTTAATTATCGTGATATAATAGAATTATCTGTTTTGGGGATCAATTAAGCCTAAAACGATTCTCAAACTTATGAGTGAGGCTGCTCATATTCCCAAAAAAAAAAAAAATAAACACTTAAACCAAAAAGTGACTATTAATGGAACAGTTTTAAAAGTGCATGTGAATGAACAGTAACAAAAGATTTAGTGCTTTTTGTAATCGGCGCAACAGTTTAATAAACGAAATAGCGAAACAAGTGGAACAGTTGCAACACGAGATAGTCAAATCGCACAATTAGCGGATGCACTGAGACGACTTCAATTAGAAAAAGAAGCACCAGACGCGAAAGTGCGCGAAATCCTGATGAAAGAAATTTATTATATGGCGAATTTTACTGGCACATCCAACGTAACCATAAATAGTTTTATTGCCAGTACGACATACTACCTCGGAGGAATCCCGAATGAAGAAGCCAGAAAAGCTGCCACAAAAATCATCTTTCCCGCGAAAATTCAGGGAGAAGCGAAGGAAGGCATAATAAATATGGAAGGAACAGACAACTGGGAAAAGATCAAACAAGCACTCAAGCAGCCATATCGACCAGATACGGAACCGGCAGGTATTTACAGGAGGATTTGTAACTTGAAAGTCAGTAATGTAAGTCATCTTGCGTTTCATATGCAAAAGTTAAAATTAAATCAGACGAGTTAAAGCTTTTTCATAAGAATTCACTGCATGTAGATTTAAGTACTGTCAATTCTTTACTTGTAAATACAGCGAAGGAAATGACGCAAGGAATTTTGTATGAAAAGATATACGAACAGCAAGATATTAATCAAATATTAGCAATTATAAAAGAAAGGAGATTTGACGATTCCGGCATTAGGCCAGAATTTCGCATTAAACAATTTAAAAATAACAAAAATTTTTCTTAATTTAATCAAAACTTATCACCTATAATGAATGATCGCAACAACCAAAGACACGATTCTGATAACAGCAAACCAGTACCTGATAATACACACAACAAATTTCAGAAACAAATTCCGACAAACAATCGTTTTCAAGAACAAAAAAATAAAAAATTATAAGCAGCATTGAGAAAATTCTAGCGATCAATATAGACGAGCGAATTATTACAACACTAATTACCAGAATTCCGGTAGACGGAACTTTAAAAAGCAATCTAGTACCTCCAAAAATTATATGCAACAGAATTGTTTATCCAGCAGCGGACTTCTCACCCACAAAAACAATTCTATACCGAACCTATGGAGGTTGATAATATTCAAGGTTCCCAAAAATTTACAGATACGGAAAAATACAATGAAAATATTCTAGAAAGTGACTATAACACGAGTCCAGAGGTTAATCATATGGGAAAAAACGAACCATTTTTTCTCAACTAGCCTCGGACAACCTACCGCTTATCAAAATTAATATTGAAAATCATCAATTTATAGCCTTAGTGGATACAGGATTCTCTTTCAGTCTTATCGACGAATCGATACAAATCTTTCCGAAAATAAAAATTAATCCAATTCCTTTTTTCACAATAACGGGCAAAGACACTTTTGAATTTGAAGTCCACACCCTACCACCAACAGAGTTTAGAGCTCTGGATAATGCTTTGGTGAGATGGAAAGTGAAAGCTTTAAATAGAAAATATAAATTTATTATCGGAATCGACCTCCTTAACAATTTAGGTACTCTTATCGAATTTGAAGAAAAGACGATTACACTTAATGGACAATCTATTAAATTTATGAACAACCTTTTTTCTTTTCACGAAATTTCTTATCTAGAAACAATAGAACCAGATTTTCTTAATCGTTTGAAATTAAACCATTTAAATTCCGAAGAAAGAGGAGAATTATCCAAAATTCTTAAAAAGCTTGAGGGTATATTTTTCAAGGAGGGGGATAAACTAACGAGCACCCTAACAATTGAACATAAAATAAAAACTCCTACGGACCAGCAAATTAATGCAAAGTTGTATCGATACCCGCCTAAACATGAAGATGAGGTCCGCAAACAGATCGCGGAAATGGAAGGACAGGGTATCATACAGAAAAGCAATTCTAGGTATTCCAGTCCATTGATTGTGGTTCCCAAAAAATTAGACAATTCAGGTGTGAAAAAGTATCGGCTAGTAGTAGACTACCGAAGACTTAATGAAATAACGGTTGACGATAAATTCCCCCTTCCAAACATTGAATCAATTTTAGACAAATTAGGAAGGGCACAATACTTTTCAACCATTGACCTGGCCAAGGGATATCACCAAATATTGGTGAGTAAGGAAGACCGTCACAAAACAGCATTCGTAACACCGCATGGCTTGTACGAATTTGTTAGAATGCCATTTGGGCTGAAAAACGCTCCGGCAACTTTTCAGCGTTTGATGAACGATGTCCTCCGTGACTACATCAACAAAAGTTGCGTAGTTTATCTTGATGATGTACTCATATTTAGCACATCTCTAGAAGAACATATCAAATCTTTAACCCAAATATTTAAAACTCTAGAAAAACATCAACTAAAAGTTCAAGTCCTCCTGAAGGCGTTAAACCCAACCCAGAAAAAGTCCTTGCAATTCAAAAATTGCAGCTTCCAAAAACAGAAAAAGATCTAAGAAGTTTCTTAGGAGTAACAGGGTATCATAGAAAGTTTATTCGGGACTATGCGAAAATTGCTCAGCATCTAACAAAATACCTTAAGAAGGGTGTTAAAATTAACACTAAAGACCCTAACTACATAGATGCATTTGAAAAATTGAAAACATTGATCAATTCAAACCCTGTTCTTCGATTTCCCGAGTTCGACACAGGCGTGGTCCTATCGTACAACGGACACCCTGTTTGTTTTGCGTCACGTACCTTAAACTGCCACGAACAAAACTACTCAGCGATTGATAAGGAGTTCTTGGCTATCATGCGGTCCGTTAATTATTTCAGGCCTTATTTATATGGGAACAAGTTTGTCATTTTCACGGACCATCAGCCTATAAAATATTTGCAAACAAAATACAAAGAAAAGGATTTATCCACACGCCATCAGCGTTGGCTATTAAAATTGGGTGAATATCAATTCGACATAGAATACTTAAAAGGAAAGGAAAACCGAGTAGCTGGTTTCCTTAGTAGAATTAAACACCAAGAAACCAATGAGGACGATTCACAAAAAGACAGTAATGAAGTACATATATATTCGGATCTGGGAATTTTCAATATGGAAAACGGCGAAAGTTCAGATTTGGCTACAATTCACTCTGCCCAAGAGGAACTCTTAACTCCGCCATAGACGGTCTCAAGCCCGTTTGAGAAAGGAGGAGGGCACCCCTTGTTTCCCCAACCCATAGCTTCCATGATTCGTCATCCCAAACCCCCCAACTAAATGGTAGTAAATGCTCTCGGGGTGCACATTGGGTTTACTGGATCTCCAATAATGTAACATTAAATGTCGAGAAATGCTCATAACTGTAAATACATCTACAGCTCTGCTACTAAATCCTGCCTACACCTCCTTTGTGAGGACGTAAGAGGGTGTAGGCGAATCTTCCGCGCCTGTTAACGGAATCGACGTAATAACCATGCCGCCGGAATGGAGGTTGGGCGACGGGCTAACTCCCCGTCCCTGGAAAATCTTTAATTGTTTCGAAACCTGCAGATAGGCCTCGGAATGGATTGGACTCACGGCATCGACATCGCAAACGAAAAAAGGACTATGGCTTTGGATCGTGGAATGTCAGATCACTCAATTACCCTGGCGCTGTTAAGGACCATTTACAACAGGCCAGTCAATATCAATTAAAAATACTGGCAGTCCAGGAAACGAATTGGACTGGGAACGACATTCAAGACATGAGATCGCACACAATATTTAAAAGTGGGGCCTACTGGAAAACGAGAATTCGGAGTGGCCTTCATTGTGGATAGGGAGTTCAAATCCACGTTATTGATTTTAAGGCAGTCAATGAACGGTTGTGTGCGATCCGTTTAAAAGCGAAATTCTTCAAAATCCGGCTGATTAATGTTCACGCCCCGACCGAAGAAAAAGACGAAGAAACGAAGGAATCATTCTTCAATCACCTGGAAAGAGTGGTCGACTCATTGCCCACAAACGACACAAAAATAATTCTGGGTGATTTTCACGCTAAGGTTGGCAATGAGCTATCTCATCGCGGAACAACTGGAGGATATAGCCTCCACGATGAAACACATTACAACGGCCAGCACCTGCTTGACTTTGCATGTAGCAGAAATCTAGTCATACGTTCGACTTGCTTTCCACATCGACGCATCCATAAAATGACCTGGGTATCACCGGATGGCGACACACAAAACCAGATCGATCATGTTCTGATACAACAACGTTGGGCCTCGAGCATACTTGACGTCCGTACATACCGAGGAGCCAATTGTAACTCAGATCATTACTTGATCAAATTAAACTATCGATGTCGTATGTCAAAGGCATATCCGGTGAAAACCAGCCCGCTACAAAAATTTGACATCGAAAGGCTCCAAACGGCATCTGTGGCCGAAAATTTCACGGAGACCCTCGACAACCAGCTGGCTCCCATCTTATCAGACGCATCGTTAAAGACGAGCAACGAGCTCTGGATGGAAGTGAAAGCTGCTATCAGAGCCGGGGCAGAACAGACGATTGGACATCAAGCCCGGCGCAAGATGAATGATTGGTTCGATGATGAGTACCAGAATGCGTTAGATAAAAAGAATCAGGCGTACAAAGAATACGTAGTTAGGAAAACCAGGACGAAGAGAGAACACTTTGAAAATTTCAGAAGAGTAGTGAATAAGATAATTAGTCGCAGTTTCGTACGAGGGACCGATATACTCCTCAGGAGCTGCCACATCAGTCACCTCGGGGCAGCTCGACTGCTCGACTATGACGACCAATTGAGAAGTATAGATGTAAGTTTAGCGCGCAATAACACAATACAAGCATTCAAAGTAGCTAACAGCCTGAAACGTAGTTATCAGCCCAAAACCACGCTCTGTCGTGATGACAGCGGCAATATAATCGCTGATGAAATCAAGATAAAGGAAAGATGGGCAACATATTTCAAGCACCTCCTTAATCCTCCGCACAGCTCCAGAACATCGGAGCGTATAGATGTCTGCGGAGAGCTTCCAGGGGCCCCACCAACTCTGGATGAAGTTTGTTCCATCATCAAAGCCCAAAAGAATAATAAAGCGCCGGGCAGTGATGAGATTCCAATGGAGCTCATCAAATATGGTGGCAGTAGTGTTCATCAAGCTATTCACAAAATCATCCAGTACATTGGCAACAAGAACATATGCCGAAAGAGTGGAGCCAATCAATTATATTCCGTATCCACAAAAAAGGTGATAAGCTACAGTGCGAAAATTATAGAGACATATCACTACCTTGTACGGCGTACAAAATATTTTCTAAAATCTTAGAAAATAAAATCGGATCATACGCCAACAGTATTATTGGGGAGTATCAAGGTGGTTTTAGGGCAGGTAGATCAACAACAGACCAATTATTCACGGTCAAGCAGGTACTTGAAAAATGCTGGGAGTTCAACATAAACGTACACCAAATTTTCGTTGACTTCAAGCAAGCATACGACAGTATTGATCGTAACGTACTGTACCAAATAATGCTTGGTTTTGGCATCCCAGCCAAATTAGTCCGTCTTATCAAAATGACAATTACGTCGACGACCTCCTAAGTCCGCATCAATAACAACTCACCGATGCCTTTGACACAAATATCGGACTAAAGCAGGGAGATGGGCTGGCCCCATTGCTATTCAATTTGGCTCTGGAATACGTCATACGGAAGCTACCCGTCGATACGCGAGGTACATTACTATACAAGTAGTGATCTATGCGGACGACATCAACATTCTGTCACGGTCACTAACAACTGCCAAAGAACTCTTTCTAAAACTCGACAGCAAAGCAAAACTAGTAGGGCTACGAATCAACGAAAATAAAATAAAGCTCATGGCCCAGTCGAGGAAAGATACCCCAAATACACAAAATATTACACTTGGCGAGTACAGTCTCGAAAATTTTAGCGAATTCGTGTATTTAGGCGCCAAAATAACGAAAACGGGCAATGAACGAGAGGAAATACACCGAAGAATACAGCTCGCAAATAAAATATTTTATTCCGTATTGACGATCTTGAAGACCAGCTGCATACATAGAAAAACAAAGCTCCAAGTATACAAATCTGTGATAAGACCTGTGTTATGCTATGGGTGTGAAACATGGACCCTAACCCAAGCATCCGCAAATATATTGAACGCCTTTGAGTGACGGGTTCTGAGGCGAATAATCGAAGCGAAGCTAGACAGGGACCAATGGCGAATTCGATACAACCATGAGCTGTATGAAATTTTTGACGAACCGCAGGTCTCAAGGATTGTAAGACTGCGGAAGCTGCAATGGGCTTGACACATGAATCGTATGGACGAACAACGGATACCCAAGAAGGTATTCGTAGGGAGAACTGAAGGCCGGCGGCCAGTGGGGAAACCGAGGAAACGCTGGTCTGACTCGGTCGACGAAGACAGTTCATCGCTGCTCGGATTTCGGAATCGGATGACGCGGTCAACGGACCGAGACAGTTAGAGGCACTGTTTGCAGGAAGCGAAGGCCCGAAAGGGGCTGTAGTGCTGAGAAGAAGAAGTGGAACTCTTGGATCATATCCCTTAAACAAAATGATATAATAAATAAATATAAAACGCAATTTATTTTAAAAAATAACAAAACAATTGAGTTGGAAATTATTCACGGTAAAAGAATAATATACATATCAGGACACGACTTTGAAAATTTAAGCGATATCCTTAAAACATATGTGAAAAAGCGTAAAATAGGTATTTACACAGAATTGGACGATCATAAATATAATATTGTACAACAAAAAATTCGAGAACTTTTTTCTAATGACAGCTAAATAGGGTTTTCAAATGCTCATTACGAGAAAAAGATATCGCTACAGAAACTGAAGCTGTTAAACAAGTATCATTTTACTATGTAAGAGAAAGTATTCACTCCGTAATACAAGAATCTTACGCCGCACTTAAGAATAAAATATATTTTCCAAAACTCTTAGAAATAATAACCATTGTGATAAGCCAGTGCGGTTTGCCAACGTGTGAAGTACGACAGACGTCCCATTAAGCCAAATTTCAAACTCACTGAGACTCCATCCAATATTAATGATATTATACACGTGGATATATTCATAATAATGAAGAATAGCTTTTTGAGAATTATCGATAAATTTTCCAAATTTTTCAGCAGCTTATCACCTCCCTGATAGAAATCACATCACAATCATAGAAAAACTAGAGGATCACTTTGCCAAAATTGGGAAGCTGAAGAAAATAATAGCTGGAAATGAGTTCAGTGGAGTTTTGGTAAAAGACTTCTTACAATCCGAAGACATTACTTTGCATTTAACGAAACCTCATAGCCATACGGGAATAGCCGATGTTGAAAGGCTACATAATACTATATTAGAAAAATTTAGAACTCTAACCATTGACAAAACAAAAATTTCTGTGAGGAGTACCATTCAAAGAGCAATAAGAAACTATAACGAAAGATATGCACCTTTAAAGAAGTACAACATGGGCAAGTAAATTTAGAGAAAATAAAAACAAATATCGAAGAAGCAAAAACAAATATTTGGATAAATTGAATGAAACTAGGGAAGATTATGAGGAAACTCGCAGTACAGGATTTATAAGAAACTATAAAGCCGCAAGACTTAAGCATCTTCCTACATATAGTGAAATGTTTTTATTGAAATGGTAGGATCGCCATGAAATGTTATAAAAATGTTATAGCAACCAGAATCAGTCCCATGAAATGTTATAAATGAAATGGCAGGATCGCCATGAAATGATTTCTTATTACTTCGCAATTCACCTCTAAGATGGGAAAAAGAATTAATATTATAGTACCTAATAATTGTTACCCAAACCTACGCAAGCGGAGAGTCACTCCGCAGAGAACATGGCGAGGACATTATATCCACTACGCCGCAATTCCTAAGTCCGCAAATATAGCTTCGCGGGGAGTAGACCCGCGATCAAAACAACAAGACGATTCAATCACAAATCTTAATTTTATTTAACCATACTTCTGTATTTATACATTTTAATTTCACTTAACCTATGCCTTACACATCTAATTTGTTTTCTGTTCTTTTTCTTTTTAAGTGTAAGCAAAAATTTATTACTTGATACAATTCTACCTATGCTTTCCATATTATCGATTTTATTGCCTCATGAACAAAAACTTTCATATCATATTATCAATATGTCAACATATGCATTTTATTTTCTACTCTGGATAAATGTCGATATTATGCATACACTCGTATGTCATTAACCCATGCTCATACGTATCACTTGGGTATGGTAGCAAACCTTTTGATGAGTAATACAATTAGCATTGAGTGTCGTCAGGGAATACCTCTCCACGTGATGGGTTATGATTTTGTCGCAATGTGATACTCTACATTCAGAATGAGCGTAGAAGAGATAAAAGAAAATTGCATTGTATGATTGTGCAACTGGTATGTTTACATGTAGCCATGCGATAGGTTTGATATTTCATGGTTGTCTTTTTGTTTGCTTAGGTTGGACTTTTATTGGTAAACAAATGAAATTTGTTAGTAAGCAAATGAATTGCATGATGTACAATTGAACATGTGTATATATGTTTGCTTATGATATGAACGTATGAATGTTATTATGATTGTTGTTTTTGTTCATGATATGTGAATTGAATCTACTATTTTAGTAAGTGAATGAATGTGTACATATGTTTGCTTAAGATGTGTACGTATAAATATTATTATGATTGTCGTGTTTTGATATGTGAATTCGACCTATTACAATAGAAAGTCAAAGTTAGATAACATCCACCCAACAAATATAAAAAAAGAATTAAAGTATTCAGATCAAAGTAAAGAAGTAGACTTCGATTGTCAACCTGCAGCTATAAACAAGTTGGGTAGACAGACCTATGCTCATGTCAGAAGGGTTTTGTACTCAACTTACAAAATGCAGTAACCAGCAACGAATAAAATCAAGAAACACGTCATGTTCGAGGATCATACTATTATTAACAAAGTTGAAAGAATTTTGGCTTCTGAGGTATTTGTTTAAGTTATACCCATAAATATCTCGCTTGATAATTTTTTCAGATTTTTTAGATCACGGGTGTCCATTTGCAAGGGAGGAAACACATTTTTCATGTATTTCACCCCCCCCCCCCTGTGCCCCCACTGAAGCAAAAATTGTCAGTTTAAGAGCTGTTTTGAAAAGCTCTTATAGAGAAATTTCAGTTGATACTCATATCGGCTACCTTTCATTAAATTTTTTTCAGGGGCCACTCCTCTGTACTGTAATCATCGATTCATGGCCTATTTTATCGAATTTTAGAAAGGTTACAAAGCCCTTTTGCTTGGAGCTCTCTCCTGCCTCTTGACTTGTTTCAATTGTATGTACTCATCTTCATGATACCTATGATTCCTGAAATTTTCATGCAAAACCTAGCAAAGCTGTAGTGTCTAAGCCGGTAAAAAGCGCATATGGCTCCATAGCCATATGTTGCCATAGTAATACAGGGCATATCGTTCCATAGTAATACAGGAAAATTCAAATCGCTATAACTTCGTTAAATACTAGTTGATCTTTATGAAACTTTCAGAAAAGATGAATCTTATAAATAGTCATCCGTTTGCTAAATTTTATTTAATTTAAGGGTTCCGTTTAGATTTTATTCAAGAAAACATAAAATCGATAAATCATACTTTTCCTAACAAAGTTGAGTGAATTTCGACTTCTCATGTACGAGTATTTGTTGTTGTTGTACTCATAAAGGTCTACATTCATGATTTTTTTCCGATTTTTCGGATGTAGGGGTCCAATCGCGAGGGGGGGTACGCGAAAAGTTTGTACATTTCCCCTTCCCCTGCCCCCCTCGGTACTCATAAGGCAATCGTAAGACTTTTTTTGAAAGGATCTCATGAAGACCTTTCCAATGACACCCTACTCGACTACCAATGGTGAAAATTTATTTTGAGGGGTCACCTCCCTATATGGGGAGGCCCCCCCTTAAACCCCTTTGAAAAATTCTTCCACCCTTGAACTTTCAAAAAGTCACCACTTCTGACCTTTCCACAAAGTTTCATGGCTGTAGCTTCTATAGTTTCGGAAAAAAGTGCTGTGACATACAGACGGACGGACGGACGGATGGACAGACGGACACAGGTCGTGGTTGCAATAGGGTTTTGTATTTTAGTACAAAACCCGAAAAAGCCAAATAATAATGAAAAGGTTGAAAAGCTTCAATGAAATCCAAAAATAATCTTAGAAAACGCAATTCAGAAAGGACCTAAAGAGAAAGTTCTAGTTTCCAAATTTAATTAAAATATAACACGAGGCGACACACAAACACTGAAAGACTTAAACTGGCTAAATGATAACATAATTAATTTTTAACCTAAGATTGATAGCCGAACGTAGTGAAATAGAAAATTCTGAATTCATGCCGAAAACCTATGCTATGAATACATTTTTCCTACCACGCTTTTGGGAAGCCGGATATAAAGCAGTCCGTAAATGGACAAGGCGAGTTTACCTATTTTCTTTCGACATAATATTAGTCCCTGTACACTTTCAAAATACTATGACTCACTAGGCCATGGTAATTCTATTACTTTGTCGGCTTTAGAAAATTATATAGCCGAAGAATCACTTGATAAATTAAATGAGCCTTTTGACACAACAACATTTGTTAAGGATCATGTAAAGAATATTCCACGAGAAAACAATAGTAGTGATTGTGGAGTGTTCGGTTGCATTTTCTCAGAATATATTAGTAGAAACCAGGAATTTAATTTTTCACAAGAGAAAATGCCTTACTTTCGACAGAAAATGATTGTTGAAATAGTTCAAGCGAAACTTCTTTAAATAATTTACAGATCCTAATTGCAATACCTTTCAGCGTTTTTGCATTCGGTCAGTCGGCCGCTGAGACACTCTTACTGAATCCAATCGAGACAAAAAACGGATACACAACGGTAAACTTTGGACAAACGGAATTAATAACTATGACTAGGACTATTTTACACATCATAAACGTTGACGAGATTAAATCAACAATATACACATTTGAAGAAAACTTGCAAAAATTAGGAATTATTAATGATTCTTTCATTAAAAATGAGTTAGAAAATCCCCACGCAAAACTATCCGCTATAAATCCCCGGGATAGACAACGTAGAGGCCTTATCAACTTAGTAGGTACAGCGCAAAAATTTCTTTTTGGAACGATGAGTGATGAAGATCGGCCGAAAATATCTGTCCATTTAGAAAAAATTAATAAAAATCAAGAAGAAGAAATTACTAATTTGATCAGGAAAATGCAACGATAGAATTTCATAAACGGCACATGTCTAATCGCAGACATGGTGTCAGCATAATCTAATTATTTAAGTTCCTTCGATACATGACCTCGCCCCAGTCGTTTTGATCTATACTTTTTAAGCGCACGCATGTGCTCGTAAATTCCGTTAAGAATAAAGTTTGATTAGTTTAATTTGAAAACAAGTTGGGTAAACAGACCTACGCTCATGTCAGAAGGGTTATGTATTCAATTTACAAAATGCAGTCACCAGATCGAATAAAATCAAGAAACATGTCAAAGACGATTTTATTGGAGAAAATATGAAATTCGAAGATCATACTATTATTAACGAAGTTGAACGAATTTCGACTTCTGAGGTATTTGTTATTGTTATACTCATAAATATCTCCCTTGATAATTATTTCAGATATCCATTCGCGAGGGAGGAAACACATTTTTCATGCATTTCCCCCCTGTGCCCCCACTGAAGCAAAAACTGACAGTTTAAGAACTGTTTTGAAAAGCTCCCATGAAAACTTTCATTTCATACTCATATCGGCTACGTTTGATGAATTTTTAATTTCAGGGGCCACTCTCCTGTACTGTTTTCTTCGATTAATGGCCAATTTTTTCGAATCCTAGAATGGTTACAAAGCCCTTTTTTCTAGGAGCTCTCTCCCACCTCCTTGCCTTGTTTCGCTTATGAGTATTAATTGTAGGTACTCATCTTCAGTCATTCATTAAATTGAATCAAGTTGTAATGATTTTAGGTCTACGTGCGAACGCGGAACCGACCTCTCATCGGTTCTAGACGTTAAGTCTGAGTGGTGCCAACGGATGGTACCAACCGGTCAACCAATCCGTGCACCGTAACCCATTCACGCGGTGGCTGCTTGTCGGCCAGCTAGATCGGAGAGGATTTCGGTCGCGGGTCTCCGAATGGGTTACGCTCATTTACAATATTCAGCCACCAATACATGCCCGTTTTCAAACGCGTCACAAAACAAAACCATACGGAGAGGAGACCTACTTTACGTTACTCCGTATTTCTTCCTATAACCAGTCAAAAGACAAAGATGTAATCTTTACTTCGCGTTCCCGAATTTCCGACGCGGTACCGAAAAATATACTACGTTAACGTAATTCCGAAAAAAGCTACGCTAAAGCCAAACCAAAATCAACTAAGGTACCGCGTACCGCGCGCAACGCGAAACCGACCTCAGCGGATTTTCTCGAACCCTACCCTCGCGACGGCATACCTACCCTGCACCTCATTTCCCGCTGAAAAGAAGAACCACTGGAAAGGAAAGTCGTGTTGTTATTTAGCAATTCATCTTATTCTACTCTCATTTTCCAATAATTAATATTTCTTTTATTACAAGAACCTCGGTAGAGTAATTTTTATAATTTTTTTTTGAACAAAGATCATTCATCAAAATTACATGATTTATTTTCCACCAAATAAATCGAATCCTACACGAATCAAAACCGAAAAACTGAATATGTACTAATATGTACAGCGCAAAAATTAAAGTTAAAATTATTTTAGATAAGTACAACAAAAAGGTATGGAAATATGTTATTCTTTGTGGTTGAACGTTAATAAACAATTTCTAAGGCTTATACATAATCAAGAGTTTATAGTAAATCATTTGTTTGACGTTTTTGTCCTGTAACGTATCAGAATGTGATAAATGTCTCCTTGAAGACTAAGTTGGCTTCACATCTTCTATTTTCTACTCTAAAGTTTCATTCGATTTGCCATATTATACAATTGGATTGTTATAAACTACTTTATTCGAAAATGCCAGCTTAACCGATATGAGTATGCTAAATTAGTACAATGAATAATCAACTATTGAATAGCAGCAATGTCGAGTCGAATCAATGAAAACGCAGGCGATAGATTCAAATGTATAGAATGAGAAAAAAAACGTCGTTTTTCGTATACATCTCAATATATGTGACCCATGAAATGCCATAAAACTTATAAAGCATGTAGCGAAATCGACTATTTCAGTGAGATTTAATAACTGACTCGTAAGACTAAATGTGTTTGGGGTGTGCTATCATCATTGGTTGAACGTCAGCTAAAATACTTAAATTTTTTTTTCTATGAGCCAATGAATAACTTAAAAATAAATCTAAATTTTAAAGAATCATACGCCATAATCACCGTTCAGCCTGTTATTTCTAAGGTACAGTTGAAAATTTTCATTAATGTTCTACGTAAGCCAAGAAAGATGCAAGTATCAATTTAACCTAAAAAAAAGGTTTTAACCAAAGAACTAATTAGAAAAAGGTTACGGTTACTAACAGTAAATACAGTGTTGCAATTGCTTTCAAACACATCAATTTATGTTTGTTGTTCATTGAATAATTATTCTCAAAACACTATACTAAGACACCATGTTATAATTAATCGGAAACCCTTTAGATCTTGAGTCCTTTTATTCTATTCTGCCTAAACTTATATAGGGGTTCATAAAGGTACCTATTCATCTTCTATTTCAGATCACAAAAAAAAACTATAATACTCCGATTGTTTTGTTTTCTATTTAAATTTTGTTATCTGAACGGTTGGTCGACCAGGTTCAAAAGGGAATCTGTACCATACGTTTCTCTTAGTCGCTGTTTGGGATGCCTCAATATATATATATATATATATATATATATATATATATATATATATATATATATATATATATATATATATATATATATATATATATACTATAATCGCAATACTATAAATTTTTTCTTTTTATTTTCCCGTGACTCCACTCCGTAGAACTTATACCTGCTCTACCTTCAGTTGCCTTAATCTAAATTATCTTGGAAATTCAATTTAATATATCCAGGGGAGCCGTCTAGACGTGTCACACAAAAGGGACAAACTGCTGGTCCTTATTGTAACTGTTAATGATAACATACTATGGGGATTGGTCTTGTTATACAAATTTGAATTCACTATTCTGTTTGATCGGTATGTTTGATGTACATAATTTATAGAAATTTTCCATTGATTTCCTTTAAAGGCAAAAGGGTATTTTCGTTAATTTCTTCTCACTTATTTGATCAATCTGTACCTGGATTAGCTCAAGGGTGGAAGATACGAAGCAAAACAAAAATCATCGACATTTAATTTGCTATGCCCCTCAAGCCAAATGTAATGATGGCATTGGATTCAATAGTGTGGAAGATTATTCAGGATATGGTCGATGCAAAGCGATAAAACAAAAATTATCCACACAGTTGCAGTCATATATTTTGAAAAATAGGCGAGCAAATTAATTCATAGTTGGGAGATTATTTTTGGCTAAACAGACTAGTTTGCACTGTTGCATTTACAAGAATTACCCAGACCGACATATGCAGCGTCATATTTTTAAGCACGCTGTTCGACAGTTCTACATTAATTAATTATGTTGTATTCAGTTAAAAGGCCTTTTAAAAATTTCAATCGGTAGGGATACCTTTTTATCATAGAAGCAAAATAATTTGCGAATATCCCTTTTCTTGAAGAATCTTGAAAATGCAACGTTAAAATTATATTTTCTCAGTTATAAATATTTGCATGGCTACTTGGTTACTACCCACAACCAAGTATTAATTTGACTCGAATTTTGAAGTCAAGTCTCACTTTGCTGTCATCCTATCGTCACTTTCTATCAAACGGTATTTACACCACCACATGCGATTTGAGATGCTCCATCTCTTTGAATACTTATCATCTACCCTACCTTTTGGGGAACAGCTTACAGAACTAGATTTAATTTTATGCACGAAATTACTGGCGAGATTGTATGCAAACCGTATCTTGCTCCGGAACTTATTCCATTAAATTACTGACGTGGGCACTGCCGGTATGTCACTTACTTTTTAGCCTCCAACCTCTTCTATATATTTATCCATAACAATGTCACCTTCCTCGACAAGGCATCCTCCATCACTTGGTTATCGTGGGGCTCCTTGTTCCGTTCAACGTCCTTTACACATGCCAGCCATATTTCAACACCGCCGATATGACACAAGTAATAATTCGATTGAAAATTTGCAGTTTAATCAATTTAGAAATAAATGCCCGATGACATTTAAGATTCCTCATGGCAGTGCAGTCATTTTACCTGGGCTCTTCAGCTCTCTGAGGTGCGTGAGTGGTTCCAAATCGCTCAACTCCTGACTATTGCTCCTAGCAAAAACTACTGACTCCAAATTGGGGATACATTCCGGCAGGCAATCGCCCATTCGTATTGTCCGGTTGTTGTTTAATGCGGCACTTTAATCTAGGCAAATACGGACATCCATCGCATTTGCGTATCTCTGCATGGATTGATTGTTGATATCCGCGGTTAACATAAACATCACAGAACGTTATTTTAACTCGAAGCGGAAAAACAAACTTTGCATTCGCCGACTTACCAATTCCAATTTCTGATACCTTTACTACTTTTGATTAGTCGATGGATATCAGTGATGACCTTTTTGTGGGAGAGTTCTTCTTCCTGTCAACCCTAAGCCCTTTTGCTGCTTGTTGGCACCCTCCGCGACTTCTTCCTCAGTAACGGCCACTACTTCCACACTTTCCTCCCATGTGGCTGTCAAATCTTCTTGACATCCCACGACAAAATTGACGTGGGATGTGCGCTCGTCGCAACCAACTTGAAATGACAAGCCACCTGGCAGCAAAGTGTGTTAGTAGTGGTCGCCAGCGGCGTCGCATGATTCATTACAAAGTGTCAAAGCATGCACCTTAAACGTTGAAGTTGCGAAAAAATAACTCAAAATTATTCAATCTTCTCATTTAAAACAGCCACTATTTTGTTTTACGATTACTGATACCACTAGCTGAACCGATTCTCAAAGATATTCATGACACCTATCATTCCTGAAATTTTCATGCAAATCCTAGCAAAACTGTGGTGTCTGAGTCGGTAAAAAGCGCATGTTGTCCCATACTCATACAGGTATGTTGCCATAGTAATAAATGCAGCGCATATTGTTCCATAGTAATACAGGAAAATTCAAACCGCTATAACTTCGCTAAATATCCGCTATAACTTCGCTAAATAAAAATCTTTATGAAACTTTCAGAATAGATCAATCTTATTAATAGTCATCTGTGTACTGAATTTCATTGAATTTAAGGGTACCGTTAAGATTTTATTCAAGAAAACATAAAATCGATAAATCATACTATTACTAACAAAGTTGAGTGAATTGCGACTTCTAACGCATTTGTTGTTGTTGTACTTATCAAGACCTACATCCTTGATTTTTTTCAGATTTTTCGGATCACAGGTGTCCAATCGCGAGGGGGGGGGGGACACAAATTTTTCGTGTATTTCCCCTCCCTGTGCGCCCCACGAAGCGAACTTTGCCAAACTAAGACCTGTTTTGAAAAGTTCTCATCAGGACCTTTCATTTGTGCCCATATCGGCCACCTTCAATGAAATTTTTTTTTCGGGGGGTCACTCCCCTATATGGGGAGACCCCCCCTTAAATACCTTATAAATTTTTTTTTATATTTGAACTTTGAAGAGAACACCACTTTACACGTACATACAAAATTTGATGTTTCTAGCTTAAGTAGTTTCCGAGGAAAACTGCTGTGAAACACGGACGGACGGACGGACAGACAGTGGGACAGACAGGACGCGATTTTAGGAGGGTTTTGTAAAATTATTTTACAAAACTCTAAAAAAGTGTTTTAGTGAATTTGTATTTGTGAACGAATAATTTTTTTTTAAACTTCGGCCACCTCGCGATACAAAACTGGCTTCCCGCAAGATTCGTCCGTTACATAGAAATTCAAAATCCTCTTTTTTTTTTAACGCAAAGATCCGAAGATTAGGAATGCGAAGTTGGATCCAGGTTCTACTGGCAGTGATTATTTCTCTTGGGCACGAAGGTGTGGTTCGACGTTCGGTGAAGAGATGTACTTCGCATATGCTGTTGGAGATTGATTGATTGATATATTAAGGCGCAGCCCCCAGTGAAACTGCAAATTTGGGTAAACTTTACAGCCGTTCACCTCAGAAACGTTACGAATATTTGCAAAAATTTTTTAACAAGAAGTCAGAATGAACTTTTGGCTATTGAATCTACTCATTACATTTTGCAAAAAGTTTGTTGCAAAAGTTATGAAATTCAAACTAAATAGCAAGTTTTCTTTAAAAAATGTAGTAGATTTCGGAAACTACTTAACGTGCCGAGTTGTTTTAAGCGACGGTTTTTAGATCTTAGTTATTTACATTGAATTAACTCATCAAAAATTTAAAAAAGTTTGTTTGCAAAAAACAAATATCATGCATGCACATTGATTTGTATCAAATTTCCACATTTTGTTCTAAGAAATTTTTTTTTAATTTTTGATGAGTTAATTCAATGTAACTAATTTAGATCTAACAACCGTAGCTTAAATCAACTCGATACGTTAAATAGTTTCCGAGATCTACTACATTTTTTAACGGAAACATGCTTTTTTGTTTGAATTTAATAACTTTTGCAACAAACTTTTTGCAAAATGTAATGAGTTAATATAGCCAAAGGTTCATTCTGACTTCTTGTTAAAAATTTTTTGCAAATATTCGTAACGTTTCTGAGGTGAACGGCTGTAAAGTTCACCCAAATTTGCAGTTTCACTGGGGGCTGCGCCTTAAGGACAAATTAAAGGGCTCAAAAAGTAAAGACGTGATTCTTCGAATTGAAGAGGCTTTTATCAAGCATGTCGTTTTACAGTTATCACCACGATAACTATGAAGGAAAGACTATTATACTATGATTCGGATGAAGAATTAAAACTTTACCCAGTGATAACGAGTGTACTGCAGGATTGCACTATTGACCATTGTCATAGAATATAATTAGCGCCTTCAAAGTTAGGGTAATGCAAAAAACGGCCGTTACACAAATTAATTCTCAACGTCATGCGATTGACTTCAAAGAATCATGGAGACACGAACAGGCAATTTATTGATATCGAGGTTATTTCTAGTGTTTTGGACAGGAAAGCTTACCAGATTTTCCCAACATACAATAGATCGAAAAATATAATCTTCGGCTGTCCGAGATTCGGCGTGCAGAACGAGCCTAGAGACACCAGGCACAAAAAAAATTCAGCCGCAAATTTTGTAGACTGTATGCTGAATTCTTGTGCTATATGGAGTGCCGTTGAATAAACGGCAGAAGTGATGATTGCGATAAGCAGGTAAAGGCTAACCCATCTCCCCCACATATTAACATTTTTACCTAATATTGTGGCTTTCAAAGCCGCATAATTGAAGACAAACATATGGCAGCTAGTAAGAGAATCAAGTAAATCTCAGTATAGCCGCAATGTTCCCAGAATGTCAAAAGGCCAATAATTACTCTGACCTTAAAATTTAGAAACACTGTAGTCAGATTCTATGTAATCAACAAGGAAAACCAGGTCAGAAAATTTTACATTTAGCATAAAGATTTTCTACGAACTCCGCAGAGGATTTAACAAAGCCTCTACCTAAGTAGAATGCTTGCAAAATTATTAGCAAAGATGACGTATTTATCGAACTGAAAATTTTCCATACAAAATAATGACCAAAGCGATATCAAATAATCGATTAAGAAGTAACGAAGAATAACATAGAACTCTAATAGCACACCCAAAAAACCTAACCTTCACTTCATTTCTTTATCTCTATTTATAGTATATCTTCAAACTATTAAAAAAATACCTGTATTTTCGTCTCTTGAATAATTTAAAATCCAAAATAGCTAAACAGTAGCAAGTAAAAACAACATTGAAACAGCTGTAGGTGTTTAGCTATAAACAATCACTTATGTATGAGAACCAGCTCTCTATAAATTCAGCAAGAACAACTTGCCTGGAAAAAAAAATCTCAGGCACACTTCAACGGTCCATAACAGACATTTAGGCGCCACTAACCGCTATTCACGTCATCGATTTGTCTGCCACACGCCAACCGAAATGTGTTTAAAGAAACCAGTTTGGGTTAACGTAAACAATCGAATCAATAGTGCGTCATCGTCAAGACCGGCCGGCCGGCGGTTCAACATCATTATTTGAAATAAACGAATGATTGGATGAAAGTTTTGCTCATAATAAATTCTACGGATGGTTTGTCATTTAGTGGCATGGATTCAAAGAAGAAGAACGTGGAAGTAAATTTACTTGATGAATAAAAATATCTACAGTTGCAAGCTTACAAAAATTTTGTTAAATTTGAACCAAAAAATTTGTGGGAAAATTAAAGTGCATTTGGGGGTGCATGTATAAGTTATCACGTGTAACAAACAAATGTTCGACTTACACGCGAGTTACGTCTGCAAACGTTTCCCACGAACAACCACATTCCCGTAAACGGCTACTCGACACGCGTATCCGCTGCCGACCTAAATAAGTAACATTAAACCCTCACCGTAAATTTTTGCTTACTTAATTTCCATAGAAAATGTTTACGCTTAGTTTCAACCTAAATTCAGTTTTGCAATTTTTCTCATGAATTTTAGCTTTGTAAGCACTTTGCAAAAAATAATGAAATACATGTAATTACGATCGGATGTTCAGTTTTAATTTGCATTCAAACCAATAAAGTTGTTCTTGAAATATTAAATTTTAGTTTTTTTTTAAACGTCGAATAGTCGGTTGACGTAAGTCACGCGGGCCAATATCTGTTGACGCCAAGGCTAAATTTCGAAACGGAAATATCGATCATGGGAAATGCAACTGCAACGAAAACGTGCAATTCAGGTGAATTGCACATTCATCAAAAATTAAAATAATGAATTGTAACTAGTTTTAAGTTGAGTCTAAATTGTAACTTCATTCAGAAAAGACGGGCCCAGGCCCCTAAGCATATTTTTTTAATGGAATGAATTATTTGATCTTTTGACTTATAGTATGAAAATCTAGTACAAAGCTGATTTAAAAATCAACTCAAACAAAAAAAAACATAAAGCACTATGTTTCCTCTCAGTTCCGTTTGCCAGTTCAAACGGAGTACTCGTATATGAGAAACCTATGCAAGTTCACACAATGTACAGAACAGAGACGATCGGAAAGTAGGACGAAATTGAACTTTTACGGGAATTATAACCTCATAAATACGAGTAACATTTTTACCTTCCTAGAATATTAAAATGATGAATACGGTTCAAGTTATTAGCTTGAAATAACGGTTTAATGATGATTGAGTGTAGATATCGCGCTACGAACTTACAATAATTTAATAATTATATTGATTGCATCTTAAAATCAAAGAATAAATTTATTAATCTTCATTTTTAAGCTTTGATATAGCAATAAAAAGTAATTATCTATGAAATATATTTAGTTTCGGTGGTTTCTTTGGAATGAAACTTGGCGCGAAACAGCCGCAAATATTTCAGTAATACGATGTGTTTGAAAGTACTGCCGAGTACAGCACAGTGGGGCAGTGCGAGAAGTGTAGCAATTAGAGTGCTCGCTGCGTACGCCGAAGGTCCCTGGTTCGAACCCCGTTGGTGGCAACGAGATTTGTTTCGAGTGATTTTTCGGACGGAACCCTTGCATAAGCCTGTTCAGTTATGATACGTATTGGTTTCAAAACAGAATGTATCGGAGCTGGGTGGACGGATCAATTGCCAAAGTATGGTGCTGACCATATCACCTTCTCAAGTACCGATACAATCGATCAAGATGAGATAAATTCTCAGCAATGACGCGAAAGGGGCTTAAGCAGAAAAAGCACTGGGAATGGTGAAAATAATTGAAACCCTTTTTTGAAAATAATTGCATTACCTGTCTACTAATGCATATTAAGGAACACATGAAACCTCGAGTAATCTTGCTTCTATTGAACGAGTTTGACAAACTTTTTACAAAAAAAAAAAAAAACAAAAAAACATCTTAACAAGGTTGATCTTTTTGCTCAGAAATAAAAGTAAACTCCCTCATCGCTTTTTCGATCCTGATTTATTTTCAAGATAATTGTTGAAACACTGTGCAAATCAAATCACTCTGCGATAGCCAAACTTTCAACAGAAAAAGCTGTGAGTCCTAGATTATACATCTGAAATTTTTTTATATCTTACTAGTCCAGGACAAGAACATTAACGACATACATATTAAGACGTATCACTATGAGTACTCAACAGTGTCACAACAGTTGTGTCACCTATGTCGCTCCCAGATCGTTATACAGGGTACCTCCTTGAAGCAAATTTTCGCCTAATACTCCTTATCAAAACCCAAATTGCTGAGGAAGGAGTATCTATAATTTTTACAGAAAATGTAAATCGAGAATGCCTACAAGGATTTTCATGAAGATATAAATGGATTCGAAACGAATCTGTAAACCGGGATCAACCCAAAGTGTATGGTTACACAGTTAAGGAACGCCCATAAGAATACTGTCTCTATCAAAGTTAACACCATATCCTGCTCACCTAATACTTCCCACCACATCCTGCCCACCTAATCATTTCTCCTCATTTCATATTTTTGCCATTCCAAGAATTTCCCATACTTGCACATTTTGTCATTCTCAGTCATAATAATATTAACGAAGGAACATAACACCCGAGATTGACTCGATTCTGCTGACGATGGAACGCGCGGTGAACGTTGGTCATTTCTTGTTAATGATTTGGTTAGCATTTTTGTTTGTGATATGTAATTGCTTAGCGTGCATTTGAAAGTTATAAGAAGAGGTGAACGCAAGATAAAGACGTCTAGTTGTGTTTCGGAATTGCATCGATAAAGTTTATAAAGTTTGAATATTAAATGCTGACGTCTAGTTCCAAATAAAGTTTATAACGTTTGCATATCAAAAGCTGTATTTATTCGACTAGGAAAAGTGTAATCTTAATGAAAAAGTGTTGTTCATTAACTGGCGCCCGAGCAAAATTGAAAACTAGTCCTGTTATCACAGGAATCCACAAAATAGTAGTGCCTTTTTGTGATCTCTGTGTAGTGACTTTTTTTATCAAAATATAACCAAACAAGTTGAGTAAGCAGGAGAGTGCTCCTACCAGAAGGTCTTTGTAAACATCCTGGGTTAGAAGCAAGTTTTCTAATGGCGTGAATCGATAACTTGAATTATTCATCAAATACTTAGATATGAAATCGTTCAAATTTATACAAAAGATGCACAGTTTCTTTCATAAGCACAGCGCAGCCGCCATTTTAATCCAGTTTAAATGATTTTTCTGAATGCTCGGCCGATTGAACATGTTCAAGTTAAACACTATTCCTTAAATTTTCATGAAAATTGAAAGAAAATAAAAGTGCCTAAGTCAATTCAAATATATATAGGGTTTTCCAATATGAGGTGTTATTTTGAATAGATCTTCTGATTTAACACCTTGCGACTTCTTCCTTTGGAGCCACGTGATAGAGAAGGCCTATGCCAATAGCCCAGCGTCGATTCAAGATCTCAAAGATGAAATTCGTGAGGCTATCGAGGACATAGGGCAGCCACTTTGCGATTTGGTTATGGAAAATTTCATGAATAGGATATGGTCCTGTAAGCGTGTCGTAGTGGTTATTTGCCCAATGTTAGTTATTGCTATCTTTATAATGAACTAAACATCCGATCATTTATTTTACAAAATGGCATTTTTCTTTTAATATCAAAAAAACACCTCTTATTGGAAAACTCTATATGAACCATAAACACGTGTTATCGTTGTTGTAATTCCATATAATTGAAATGGCTATAACTCACTTGATTATGATTCCATCTCAATTAAATTTTGTGAACATATACGAGTATATCTTATGTCAGTCTATATAATTACAAAATTTCAAGAAGTTTAAAGGTACCGTTTTGATTTTATGGGCAAAAATGTAAAATCTACAAATCATACTATTATTAACAAAGTTGAGCGAATTTCGATTTCTAAGGTATTTGTTGCCCTTGTACTCATAAAGGTCCACATTCGTGATAATTTTCAGATTTTTCGGCTGAAAGGTGTCCAATCGCGAGGGGGGACACAAATTTTGGGTACAATTTGTCTTCCCGTGGACCCCCTAATTCATCAAATGATTTTTTTATTTCAGATTTTAAAAGTTCTAATCAAGACCTTTCATTTGATACCCCACTTGACTACCTTTGATTAAAAAAAATTTTTAAGGGCCAATTCGTTATTAGGGGGGACCCCACTTAAACATTTTTTAAATTTTTGTCAAGGCCTTAACTTTTGAGAGACCATCACTTCTGACCTTTTCACAAAGTTTGAGCATTCTAGCTTCTATAGTTTCTGAGGAAATTAGCTGTGACGCACGGACAGACGGACGGACGGACGGACGGACGGACGGACAGACAGGTCGCGAAACTCGTAGGTCTTTGTAAAAAAAATTTTTTACAAAGTCCTAAAAAGGAGAGAAACCTGTTCAGGATTCAACCAGGTAAGACAGAAGTATATGTCTACCGAAGCGAACAGTCAGGTACTGCCAGTAAAAGTGGAATCCTTTCTTCTTCTGTAGGAAGTGGTGACCGGGAACAAAAATAACTACCAAGGAGCTGAAGACGGTGACGATTTCGGTGGAGAAAGTGCATGCGAACGTGATCCGACCTGTGCCCCAGTAGGTGTCCCTCAATTAAATCAATCAACGTTGGACTCCAAAAAGGATATTGCGGGCGATTCGAGAAAATGGAAACAGTTTTCTTTTGTATGTAAGTGTACCTCTTCATTAAAAAATTTTTTTTTTGGATCAGTGAAAATTATTAGCTTTAAAAGGAAATTAAAATTACTTCTGTTATGTAAACCAACGTTCACCGATTATTATTGTGGTGTGTTATTCGAAAAGAACGGGTCAATTTTAGTGCTGTCCTTAGCGAAACTTTCTGCAATTCGGTTTTTCAAAAGTTTGTGTGATCCCACCCCTAATTTGAAAAAAAAATAAAATGGAAGCAATCCAGGAAACTTTAGTGCAACTGACCGGGGCGGTTAACACTCACATTGAGCAGATAAGGAGAATCGAGACGCGATTAACGGAAATAGAGGGTAGAAATGTAAATAGCACTGAAGTGATGCGTGAAATTCCATATTGCGCTTTGACAGAATCAGATCTAGAGTCTATAAGGAAATTGCCAGACACGGTTAGAGATCTTCAGATTTTTGAGGGAAACCCTGTGCAATACCTATCATGGGTGCACAGCGTCGAAATGATCCTCGAAGACTACCAAGTCGTTCGAGGTAAACCAATTTTTCAGGCGATTCTTCGTCATATCAGGCAAAAAGTGTGTGGCCCTGTGGACGCCGCACTCATCTCATATAATATTTTCAACCAAGACTGGTCAACTATAAAGAAATGTCTATCACTGTACTATGCAGACAAGCGCGATATAAGAACCTTAGAACATCAACTTCGTAATATGCGCCAGGGTGGTATGACAGTTGATGAATTTTATGCTTCTGTGAAACATCAGCTTTCATTGATACTTAACAAAGTTAAAGCTGGGGATCACTCACGAGAAACTATAATCGCCCTAACCGAAGATCATAGAAATCGCGCCTTAGACGTGTTTGTGAGAGGCTTGCATGGTGAACTCTCGGACAAACTTATGATTCAAAAGCCTGGAAATCTACCAGAGGCATATGTGTCATGCCTGAAATTTCAAAATGTCTACATAAGGAATACTCCACTTCGCCAAAATAAAAACAGTGCGGTTGCTCCCACGCATTTTAACACAAACTTCAATTCTAAGCACGGAAAACCTCAGAGGTTACAGGCTCATGGTGTGCGTCCACTCACATTGAATACAATAGACAGAAAAGGCCTACAACATAAATCTCGATTCCCAGAACCAAAAACCAATGCCCCCAAGACCGACTCAGCCAAAACCTCCAATTCCGATGGGAGTTGATCAGTCGATTCAAACAAGAAGAGTGGATTATATCATCAGACCATCTAATATGCAGCCAGGAAAAAGGTATGGAGAGTCCTCCCTGGTGACAAGCAAATCTCAGCACCTCTTTAACCTCCAAAGTAGCAGTGAGGAGTTTGATTCTCTAAACCATGCTGATGAAATTGAGGATAATGATTCGTTCGGCGACTATGCGGACGACTATACTGAATCTGACCTAAATTTTATAGAGGACGCATCTCTAGCGTTCCTTACATAAAATACACCACCAAAAATGGCCAGGTGTTAAAATTTTTAATATACACCGGTGCCAACAAAAATTTTATTTCAACCAAACTATCCTAAAATGCTAAGGCTGTGAGGAAACCATTCACTATTCAATCAGCGGCTGGTAACAATCCAATTACTCTCAAAGTTGGCGGAGCCTTTTTTCAGTGCATGGGAAACAACAAAATTTTGGAGTTTTTCGTTTTGCCAGGCCTCAAGTCATTTGACGGTATCATTGGGGACGATACGCTTGAGGACCTGGAAGCTGTCATAGATAGGAAGAACAACTTTCTTATAATCACCCCGAACATGAAAATACCGCTGAAATCCAAAATATCCCCACAGGTGAATCACGTGAACGTGAAATGTGACCATTTACCGAACGAGCTTGTCAAAAAGCTGCAAGAAATTTAAAAAAAGTTTTCATCCATTTCCGGTCCAATTTGCGACGACGAACTGGTACAAACCAACATTAGAGCAGAGATTAATACAAAAACTCCTGACCCAATCTACACGAAGTCGTACCCCTACCCTGTCACCCTGAGGCAGGAAGTTGAGACCCAAATTGCAAAGCTGCTTCGGGATGGTATCATACGTCCTTCAAAAAGTCCGTACAATTCACGTATTTGGGTTGTGCCCAAAAAACCCAACTCAGCGGGGGAAAAACAGTATAGGTTGGTGGTAGACTTTAAAAGATTAAACGCCATCACGATACCAGATACCTACCCGATCCCCGATATTACCAATACCCTAGCAAGCTTTGGCCAGTCAAAATTCTTCACGACTATAGACTTAACGTCGGGATTTCACCAGATCCGAATGAAAGAAGGCCACATTCAGAAGACTGTCTTTTCAATAGCAAATGGCAAATACGAGTTCGTCAGACTACCTTTTGGACTAAGAAACGCTCCGGCGGTATTTCAAGGAATGATAGACGATGTATTGAGGCCACACATAGGGAAAATCTGTTACGTCTACGTTGGTCATATCATTATCCTGGGAGGCACTGAAGAGGAGCATTTGTCAAACCTAGAAACTATTGTCTGCTTTGGCTGCTGCCAAATTCAAAATTAATTTAGAAAAGTCATCCTTCATGAAAACTCAAGTGGAGTTTCTTGGTTATATAATCTCTGGGGACGGAATACTACCCGATCCCAGGAAAATGGAGGCAATTGGGAATATGAGAGTTCCTTAAAACCTCAAAGAGCTAAAAGCATTTCTTGGGTTAACATCTGATTATAGAAGATTTGTCAAAGACTTCGCCAAAAATTGCAAAGCCACTAACAAACCTCACATGAGGCGAGAATGCCCAGGTAAGAGCCAATCAATCCAAAAAACAGGAAGTCGTCTTGGGCAGACTCGAGATGGAGGCCTTTAATAATTTGAAAACTATGCTCGTTTCCTCGGAAATCTTAACATTTCCCGACTTTGAGAAACCCTTCTTATTGACGACGGACGCATCCAATCACGCGATCGGCGCTGTATTGTCGCAAGGTGAAATTGGGCGGGATAGACCTATTGCTTACATATCCAGATCTCTCAACAAAACCGAGGAGCACTATGCAACTGGAGAAAAGGAGATGCTTGCCATTGTTTGGGCCTTGGACAAATTTCGGACGTATCTCTATGGTGCAAAAAAGATAAAAATACTAACCGATCACCAGCCATTAACCTTTACCTTGAGCAACAGGAACTTCAACTCTAAAGTGAAAAGGTGGAAAGCGCGCATTGAGGAATACAATTATGAGCTTGTCTACAAAGCGGGGAAAACTAACGTGGTGGCCGATGCCCTCTCTCGGCTACCACCACCAACAGCGGAGACAAACACGCTGACTACGGCAGCTACTATCCACAGCGCGAACGAGGCCAACAGCGATCTCATTCCCTGCTGTGAGGCACCAATCAATGTCTTTCGGCAACAACTTATAATCTCTGAAACTGGTTAAGGCCCAGCAATCTTGACGTTGCACGAGGAGCCTCACCCAACCTACAATAGACAGTACATTCGGCTACGCGAAACCAATCGAGAAACTTTAACAAAGACCCTTAAACAAAATTTAGATCCAAACCTTTTGAATGGAATAAAAGTGGAACAAAAATTTATTCAGTTGCTACAAGAGACATATAGGCAATCCTTTTCAAAATTCAAGGTACGAATAACCCAACGCACGGTGGAGGATATAGTGGATGAGAACATGAAATTTGAAATCATACAAAGAGAACACAAAAGAGCACACAGGAACAGCAGGGAGCTCAAAGAACAAATAATGGAAAAATACTACTTTCCCGGAATGAATAGGCTTATCAGAAAATACACTTCAAGTTGCACCACATGTAACACGTGTAAGTACGATCGCCACCCACACAAACCCGCACTACATAGCACTCCAATACTTCAATTCCCCACCCAAATAATTCATATGGACATAGTAACAATCAAAAATGAAAAATTTCTGACATGCGTGGATAAATTTAGTAAATTTGCAAAATATTTTCCCATCAAGAACAAATCCGCTTTGCACCTGCGTGAAAAAATTATCAAGCTGGTACACTACTTCACGGTTCCAGAAGTAATAGTATCCGATAATGAGGGAGGCTTTATTAGCTCTATTGTTGCAAACTTCCTCGAATCTCTTGGTATAACCAATTATTTGGCACCACCTCAGAAAAGTGAGGTGAATGGCTCAATCAAACGCGTTCATTCAACTGTTCCAGAGATTGTTAGATGCCTTTCACAAGAATATCCCGACCTCTCCCCCAAGGAACTTGTAAATATATCCGTGGATAGATACAACAACAGTTTCCATTCAGTCATTAATGCAAAACCTTCTGACGTCTTCTTCGGAAGGGAACAGCGAATCAATTACCAAAGGTTAACGAACTTCAGAGACAAATTACATGGAAATATCAGAGCTGAAATAACGCGCAAACAGCAAAACCAAATTAGTGCACACAATGCGAAACGCAATGAACCTAAAAATTTCAAGCCGGGGGACGTAGTATATAAGAAAAATAAACAAATTAAAGCCAAGGACAAGCCTCTATTCGAAAAAGAAGTTGTAGCAAAAGATAATCGCGTAACTATTTTTACAACTTCAGGCAAAAGAATAGACAAATCACATCTCAAAAACGTAACATCTGTTTCAGGTTGATCAGTCTGGGAGCAGAAGCCTCACTGAGCATTTACAAATATGACAACCCATTTTGACAATGCAATTGCGATCCAGCAAAATCATCAAAGGGAACTTCAAAATCATTCATAAAATCAACCTGGAGCATTATGAAAATATTTTATCTAATATTGACCAAACAATACAACACCAAGCCAACAACTCCAGCATACTCAGTCCACAGCTGCACCATCAAGTATCTCAAATTCAGAAACTCTTGGCCTAACTTCGCCCAATTAGGCCAAAACGATCCATCAATTGGAATGGATCTGCTTGGAAGTGGATCGCGGGCAATCCAGATGCCACTGATTGGGACAATATCATAAATAGTCAAAACAATATTCTCCACAATAACAATAATCAATTTAAAATCAACGAACACCTTTCAAATGTAACAGGAGAACTCGTTTACAATTATAACAAAATCGTAGCAGATCTTAATTTCCTTAATAATGACAAATTCGAGCTAGCCCTCTTTAACAAACTGTCACTCCTTAGGGAGGAAATTCAAGAAATTGTTGGGCTTCTCAACTCGCGAAACGTGATATTGTGAATTCAAACCTTTTAAGTGATGCGGAAATTCGTGAAGTCTTATTCCAAATAAAAACTCTTCCTTTCGATAACGAAATCCAAGCAATAGAATACGCCAAGCCTGCAATGTTGGTGTGCGTTGTCGGTTGTCGGGGTGTTGCAATTGGGTGAATAAATGCCAATAACGTCAATTGTACACGCAAACAACTACTTTATTTTTACACAAAGGATAATAATTAACAAGTAAAATAATTACGATGGACGTCGTTGTCTCGATGATTGTTGCTGACTTCATCATCGATTTTTGATGATCATTCTCACCTCGACTCGAGTGAAGTTGGTGCTCGCTGAAAAACTGATCGCTAGCGACGGCAGCGCCACAGTACTCCCCTCCGACAGAGCATATATACTAACTAGCACCTGCAATCGAGGAGCTGTCAAAATGAAAAGAGAGGCAAATAAACGTGTAAAAGATGGAAATAAAATTTGTTCTAATTGCAGCTGCTATTTAGTAGATATGCTCTGCCTCCGAGTGACGCTGGCAGCATACATGTCATCGTGTTGCTGGCAGCTGGAACGTCGCGATATTGTTATTTGTTGAGGACTTTTGAGAAGTGGGCCGCATCCCGAGTCTTAGCCTGGAGCTAGGGCTGGGAGCGGTTGATGGAAACTTCGGTGCCGTTTTGCTGAACCGGTGTTTGAAATGCAAACGGGGCCAGCTTGCTACTCGGCGGGTATGTTCTCAACGAAGTCGGTGGAGCATTGATTGGTGGTAGGATGCGACGTAGGGCTGGTGCGGATGTTGTGATCACTCGGGCAGGAGCCGCAGGTGTGCCATCGCGAACTTCGGGCGACGGAAAAGGTTCAGCTTCGGTGAAAGCGGGTTTGAGTCTCTCGGTCGAGACGATGACTTTACGTCCGTTGACGTCGATGGCGTAGACGATATTGGAAACTCGTTCGAGTACCTTGTGCGGGCCTGAGTAGGGCTGCGTGAGCGGCTTCTTGACGGCGTCTCTTCTGAGGAAGACGTGAGTGCAGGACGACATGTTTTTATTGACGAAAGTTGAGCGTGTGTTGCGATGTTGCGGCGGAACCGGGCGAAGCTTGCTCATGGTGTCCCGTAGGCTGAGGAGGAACTCGTGGGGCTCTGACGTGGTGTTACGAGGAACCAAAAGCTCTCCGGGGAACGAAATCGTTGTGCCATATAGCAACTCCGCGCAAGAGGCTGACAGGTCCTCCTTGACGGATCCTCGCAGACCGAGAAGTACAGTAGGGAGCACATTGGGCCACTGGGGGTTACTTTCGTGGCACATTATGGCGGCCTTGAGCGTGCGGTGCCAGCGTTCTATCATCCCATTGGACGCCGGGTGGTACGGCGACGTCCGGTTTTTCTCGCAACCCATGAATGCGGTCAGCGCCTTGAACAAGGACGACTCGAACTGCTTGCCCTGGTCCATTGTGATCGTGCGAGGCACGCCAAATCGCGAAACCCAGTTATTGAAGAAGGCGCGGGCGACGGACTCAGCTGTTATGTCCACCAGTGGAACTGCTTCGGGCCATCTTGAGAACCGGTCAATCATTGTCAGGCAATACTTGAATCCTTGTGAGGGAATTAGCGGGCCGATGATATCCAGGTGGATGTGTTGAAACCGCTCCTCTGGCAACTGGAAAGTTTGTATGATGTTCCTCTGGTGACGGCCGACCTTCGAACGCTGGCATGGCAAGCAGTCGCGAGCCCAGACGCGAATGACTCTCCTCATGTTGGCCCAAACGAACCTTTTTGCTATCGTTCTCTGGGTGACGCGTCCACTTGGATGCGACGGATTGTGGAAAACGTCGAAAATCTGTTTTCGCAAGCTCGAAGGCACAACGGGGCGCGAGTGTGGCAGTGAAGCATCTACTATCAATTCCGTGCTTCTGGCAACAACCATCCTTTGTAGTTTGAGCGAAGTGACGTTGCTGTCGAATAGCCGTTGGAGTTCGGTGTCACCCCGCTGTTCTCTGGCCAAATGTTCGATGTCGATGCCGGCTGGCATTGTGATTGTTTCAATTCGGGATAACGCGTCTGCCACCTCGTTGGTGGAGCCCGGTATGTGTCTGATGTCCGTGCAGAATTGCGACACAAAACCCAAATGCCGCAGCTGACGAGGAGAAGCTTTCGTGGCTGATTGCCTGAACGCGTACACCAACGGTTTGTGGTCTGTTAGGACGTGGAACTGTGTGCCCTCCAAAAAGTGGCGGAAATGGCGAATGCTATCGTAAACCGCCAACAATTCGCGGTCGTATACACTATAGTTGGTTTCCGAGACGGACAGCTTTCTCTGGAAAAAGGCGAGGGGCAGCCAGCATTCTCCCTGCCGCTGCTCAAGCACCGCTCCTATTGCCACGTCTGAAGCGTCTGTGGTAAGTCTGAGTGGTTCATTTGCTTTGAAATGAACTAGCAAGGTGGCGTCAGCCAAACTATTCTTGCACCTGAGGAATGCCTCTTCCGTTTCCGATGTCCATTCAATAGGAGTTCTGTCATTTTTCTTTGCTCCGACACAGTACCTGTCTAGCGGAGCCTGTAATCTGGCGGCGTTGGATATAAAGCGGCGATAGAAATTAATCGTGCCCAAGAAACGGCGAAGCTCGTTCACGTTGGAGGGCTTCTTGAAGTTGCGGATCACTTCTACTCGTGACGGGGGCGGTGAGACACCATGCTCGTTGATCATATGGCCCAGGTATTCAACCTCCCGGACTCCAAACTCGCACTTGGCCACATTCAGTAGTAGGCCATATTTCGCCAGGCGCTCAAAAATTTGGCGTAGATGATCGACGTGTTGCTCCTCTGATTCTGAGGCGACCAGTATGTCGTCGATGTAGCACACGCAGAACTCAAGGCCAAAAAGTACCCTGTCCATAAAGCGTTGAAAGGACTGTGCCGCGTTACGCAGACCGAAAGTCATTACGGTAAACTCGAAGAGGCCAAACGGCGTAATGACTGCCGTTTTCGGTATGTCGCTTTCCTCGACGGGGATCTGATGGAAAATATTCGTTTGTCGGCCAGCTCGATTGTAAGGTCCTGAATGTGGCGCATCGGGTACTTGTCAGGCACTGTGACCGCGTTGAGTCTGCGGTAATCCCCGCAAGGTCGCCAAGAACCGTCTTTCTTGCGGGTGAGGTGAAGCGGGCTCGCCCAAGGACTACTAGAGGGTCGGCAGTAACCCCGCTCCAACAGGCATTTGAACTCCGCTTTAGCGGCTCTAAGTTTTTCGCTGTTGAGCCTACGCGGGTGTTCTGCTACCGGTGGGCCTATCGTGGTTATGAAGTGTCGGACGTCGTGGTCGGCTGGTTTGCATTTGGCGGCAGGATTGGTTAAGGCGGGAAAACGTCTCAGCAGCGCATGGAAACGCGTTTTAGCGCTTATCGTTGAAATGGAGTGGTGAGGGTGCTGATGAATGAGGCCCCGAATTGATCCGCGTGAGCCGGGTTCGGTAAGACGCTGGTTCTTAAGGTCGACGAGGAGGCCGTGCTCTCTCAAGAAATCGGCCCCTAAAATTGGTCGCGATACTTTAGCGACGTAGAAGCTCCAACGAAATTTTCGCCGGAACCCGAGTGACAGGTTCAACGTCGCTCTCCCAAAAGTGTCGATTGGTGTGCCGTTGGCGGCGAACAGTTTGAATGAAGATAAATTCCGTTTGCGCCCAAATGTTGAAGCGGGAATAACGGATACGTCCGCGCCGGTGTCGACGAGGAATGACAATTTCGTGCCTTGGTCGTAGATCAATAGGCGATTTATTGTGGAACCACCAGCCATCGCCTGCCCGTCTAGTGGTTCAATGCGTTTCCCGGCGCTGAAACCCGAAAGGCACATGGCGAACGACAACGTTTTGCTCTGTCGCCGAATCGCTCGTGGTAATAGCACCAGCCGCGGTCCAGCCTGGGCGATGCGGGTATCTTACGTCGCGAGGTGCAATGGCAAGTGTTGGACTGGGCAATCGCTGCCCCAGTTGGAATGGACTGCATCCGCTTAAACTCGGAACGGAGCTCCGCTATTTGCTCTCTGAAGCTGTCACTGTCTGGGCCCTCGTTCGATTGCCCGCCTGTACGGCGCAGGATGCTAGCGACTACCTCCGTCGATTCAACGCTTGCGATTCGATCCGCCGCGTCCGCGAGCTTCTCGATGCTGTCAGCGGCTGAAACTGCCAATATGGCGCGGAAGTTTGCTGGCAGTCGTTGCAGCCACAAGGTTTTTACCATGGATTCCGGTACTAGGGTTCCCGCGATTGACTGCATCTTACGAAGTAGCTGAGATGGGCGCTGATCATTTAGCTCCAAGCCGTAGAGCATCTGGTGGAGTCGCTCATGATCTTTAGGCGCGAAAACGGATAGCAGCCTAGATTTTCATGCCAGATATTTACCTGATTCGGGTGGGGTCTTAATGATATCAGCCACTTGTGAGATAGTCGCCATGTCCAATTCCGCCACAATCCTGTCAAAACGTGCTTGGTCCCCCGCAATCTTGCTCGTTCGGAACAATGCCTCTACTCGGGCAAACCATAACTCGGGCTCACTCTGCCAGAACGGTGGAAATTTTACTGCAACGGCGCAAATCTCGAACGATTCCGCCGGAATAGTTGACGCTGTGGATGATTGGCCGAAGGCGCCGCTGTCCGCGTCCTGGAAATTATCTTCGGCCATTGCTAAACTCACGTACGTGGGTCACCAATTGTGCGTTGTCGGTTGTCGGGGTGTTGCAATTGGGTGAATAAATGCCAATAACGTCAATTGTACACGCAAACAACTACTTTATTTTTACACAAAGGATAATAATTAACAAGTAAAATAATTACGATGGACGTCGTTGTCTCGATGATTGTTGCTGACTTCATCATCGATTTTTGATGATCATTCTCACCTCGACTCGAGTGAAGTTGGTGCTCGCTGAAAAACTGATCGCTAGCGACGGCAGCGCCACATTGGTAAAGGGTTCATTACTTTTATACGTCGTATGTCTTCCCAAAACGGAGGAGACAACGTTCAGACATATCCTTATCCGACCCACAATACGCAACAATAAAATGATTCTTGTGAAGTATTCCACATTATTTATCACAAAGCAAGTGAAGTACGGCGTCCTGGGGAACTGCATCATCATGCAGAACAATACAATATGCCGAAGGAACCAGCTCCAACTGTTAAGACCAGACGACTGCATCTCTCTTGTTCTCGAGGGACGCGATGCATCCTGCGAATTCCAGTACCATGAGAAACCTGTCGTAGAAACCCTGAATGAGAACACTATATCTCTAAGTAACTTCAATGGGAATATTACCCATGAAAACGGTACCCAAACCCTTAGTGGAACCTTTGTAATAAACTTCCAGAATAAATCAATTCGTATTAACGGTACTGAGTATACTAGTGGAGAAATCTAAACCTTTCATCCCTTACCAGCTATCCTTATGGGAAATCTTACTGAGAAAGGGTTCAAACTTGACCTTCAATACTTACATAAACTCCATATAGACAATGTAAAAAGATTGGAGTACTTCTCTGCACATGGCATCGCATCAATCACAACAGATGTAGCAATTTTTGTCAGCATTGTTGTCCTACTTTATCTATTTTTCGTTTTTCGGTCACGATTCACTGTTGCCAAAAAAGTTGTTTTACCATATACTTACCCAGACCCTATAAAACTTCCCTTCTAAATGTTTATTCTTAATCTGTGGGACACAGATTCTTAAGGAGGGAGGAGTTAACACCATATCCTGCCCACCTAATACTTCCCACCACATCCTGCCCACCTAATCATTTCTCCTCATTTCATATTTTTGCCATTCCAAGAATTTCCCATACTTGCACATTTTGTCATTCTCAGTCATAATAATATTAACATGAATCGAAGGAACATAACACCCGAGATTGATTCGATTCTGCTGACGATGGAACGCGCGGTGAACGTTGGTCATTTCTTGTTAATGATTTGGTTAGCATTTTTGTTTGTGATACATATGTAATTGCTTAGCGTGCATTTGAAAGTTATAAGAAGAGGTGAACGCAAGATAAAGACGTCTAGTTGTGTTTCGGAATTGCATCGATAAAGTTTATAAAGTTTGAATATTAAATGCTGACGTCTAGTTCCAAATAAAGTTTATAACGTTTGCATATCAAAAGCTGTATTTATTTGACTAGGAAAAGTGTAATCTTAATGAAAAAGTGTTGTTCATTAACTTCAATTCGTTGCGACTAAAAAAATGTGATGAACCTGCAAAAGCTATTCAATCAATTAGAAATGAAAGTGAAGACGGAATCAAAAAACATGAGCCGGTCTTAAAGCCCAAACCGATAAAATATTATAACGTACTAGAGGCTTGATCTGTTTTGGACACACCTCAAAGGCGGTCCATGATCAAATTTTATTTTGATCCATTAGCAAATCAAAACACTGTAGTTTGCATAAAATATAACCAAAGAGAGGCCGCAGTCTTAAGATTGTCTATTTGAACAAAAGAAATCGTCTTCTAAAATCAAATTATGTACAATAGGTTGGCTTGGCCATTTCATATCTACTCGTATAGATGTTGGATGTTATAAAAGTGAAGAACTGATTTCACTTTTTGTTTGTATGTTAGAAAAATGAGTATATGGAAATTTATTGTTGCGTAAAGGCGTTGTAGCTTGAAGTCCTTATGAACAAGTTGAAGGTGAAACTACTTTCACAACCTTTTCAAATTCAATAGTTGCTGACTTCCTGGTGATCACGTCAAATAGTATTTTATGCTTCAACATAAACCTTATGAAGTTATCAAAAAAATTGCCAAAAATAGATCCATTTATTATGCGAAATGTCGTCAGTGATGCCATCAACCTTCTTTGTTGTCTCAGCATCAATCGAAAATAAATCTGGTTTCCATAAAAAAAAAATACCTAAAAATAACTATCAATGACGTCGATATTGTCCATTTTCGGTCGCGGCACTCGTAAGAGTTGTAACTCAGTAACCGTCATGGGTAAATGTTGACGTCTGTTTAAATTTCTGCATGTTTGATCACACGTAAGTGATCCGGACCAATGATGCTGCTATTTTTTCGACATATTCGTGGTTTCGTAAGTTTATGAATTAATTGAATATCATCGCTCAGTTTGCGGTTTTAGCAGAGATTGATGGACTCACTCTTCGATTTGATGTTTTAATCTTTGGATTTATAAAATGTTTAGTAGGTTGCTTTACTGGAGTCACCAGATCAACAGGTTTTTGTGGCGAATTTTCTTGTTTGGGTACAGTTGTTGTTTATGTAAATGCAGATTTTTTTCAATTATCAAATGATTTGTTTAAATCGCAAAGCTGTATCTGTACAAATTGTGATATTTGATGATTTGTGGAAGACATTGGAAACAAATGAGATTATATTTTGAACATTAATTTATGATGATTTATGGATATGATAAAATTGTTTTGTAACGAACAAATAAGCTAATCGACTATTAACAGTTTATTTATACGCACTCGCTGAAATTTATTTCTTAAAGGCTGGTAACTCAATTACATTTTGAAATCTAAGGCTCTCCGTTTTGGTTGGAATGTTTAACAGGTATATGGATCAATAACTCCTTCACTCCAAACTGCTCGCCAGTTCACCAGATACTTTAAAATCACTTTTGGGAGTTCTTTTGCCAAATAAGGCAGTTTTATCGGAAAATATCGTTTATTCGGTGTTTATTATCGGCTGTGTACAATTGTTTCATCAACTCCGCTTGACATTATCGTTAACTTTACGATCATCTGACACCGATTTTCCAAGAAGTAGTAGTCTCACGCCCGAAATGGGATGCAGACTTTGTTGATCACTTTAGTTTGAGTTCAGAAACTTTTTCTAACACTTTAATCGGTTAAATGAAAATCTTTAAAAAAAGGGCTCAATGGACTTCGCAACAGATGGAAAACGATGTTAAAATGGTGGAAAGAGGTAGATTTCAAAATACTTTTCCAAATACAAAAGTGTGCTGGATAGACTTGGATTTGAACATAAACCTGAAAGCATTTACAAAATCGATGAAAAAAATTGTCGCATATCTTTGCACCATCACCAGGCAGTTTTGACAGCCAAAGGAAGAAAAAGAGTTCATCAAATAGCGAATGAGCGTGCTGAAAGTGTGACTGTGGTTGGCTGCAGAAATGCTATAGGATCAGCTATTCCGCCAATGATGTTGTTCAAAGGCAGGAGACTAAAGCCAGAATTCCAAGATAATTTACCTCCAGTGTCTCTGGTGAAGATGACGCCAAAAGGAAGTATGACGACAGAAATTTTCATACAGTTTATTAATCATTTGCATAAATACAGAACATCAGGGCTATGTCTCCCTCATATTTGATGGTGCAAAATGCCACCTGGACTTTACAATTGTCGAGGAAGCTGAGAAATGTGGCATTACTTTATATTGTCTTCCGTCAAATACCACACACGAGTTACAGCTCATGGATAAATCTGTTTATCGTTCTTTTGAGCACCATTGGGACCAAGAGCAGATTAAATACGCAAGACAAGCTTTAACGTCATTCTCTCACAAGTATGACTATTACCAATATATCGAATGGGTTTCGCGCTACAGCGTTATATCCATATAACCCAGATGCTATTTCTGAAGAGGCGTTTGAGCCCTCTACGTTGTCAGAACTTCCAAATCCTACAAACAGTGAGAATATTGCTGTCTTATTTAATGAATCGGGGGAACAAGAGATTTGAACTGCAAATGTGGAAGATTCAGATGGGTCAGGCACAGAAACTGAGAATTCGCCACTGTCCTTGCTCTAAAAAAAAATCCGAACGCTGGAACTCCACAGAATATAGACAATCAATCAACCACGTGTGAGATTCATGAATTTTTAACAACTCCTAAGTTTAAAGTTGTAGCGATTGCTCCACGCAAGAAGTCTCTGAATTACAGGGCTCAAGAGGTAGCAAAAGATTTGTTTGGTGACAGTGCTACGAATTTCACATCACAGATTAATGTTACATCATCAAGAGTAGAAGATGTTCCTGGTACTTCATCCATGATAAAGATTAACACAAAGACACCAAAATCAGCATCAGTTACTGGCTGTACATCTGCACAACCTGCAGTTGCTGCAACGCGAAAACGAACCTCAGTGAAGACTGCTTCTTTGACAGCAGATAAGCTTACGGAATCTAAACCAAAACGTCACGATAATAAACCTTCTTGGTACTGTCCAGCTTGTAAAGAAGATCGAGTTGACGGTATGCGGCGTTTGGTATCATGAGGTGTGTTTTGAACGCACAACCGCTGATAAAATATTTTACTGTCCAGGGAATTGTCTTAAAAAATATGAATAAGGCTGATTAATATAGTACTTTTGCATGATGAGAAACTCGTTAAATCTGATCTAAAATGATCAAAAGTAATTAATGGGATCTCATGAGATTTAATATAAGTATTGACAACGTTTTGTATTCATTAAGAAGTTGAATGGTTACTTGTTTTTATTAAGGCTTTATTAAGACACAGGGTTCCCAATAAGGCCAAAGTGAAATTTTAGTTATTTGTGTTCACAAAAGTGTGATTTTTGTTTCTAAAGCAATTTTGTTTGATTTATTACAAAGTTATATATATAAGTATTTCAAATTACCAGTGCATTGTTATTATAAACCCGCAAGTTATATAATAAAAAAATTATATCGGCATCGCTCTACTGTGTACGTCTTATGAAGTGCTCTTCAAAATCATAGAACGAAAATTAAAGCAGTACTATGAAAGTATTATAGGAGAGTATCAAGGAGTCTTTCGAAGTGGACGGTTTATAATAGACCAAATAATCTCACTAAAGCAGGTGCTCCAAAAGTGCTGAGATTATAAGATCGATGTGCACCAACTTTTTGTAGACTTCAAGCAAGCATACGACAGTGTCGATAGAAATGCGCTGCAGAAAATAATGCTTGACTTTGGCGTCTCAACAAATCTAGTCCGTACGGTCAAGGTCACGATGACAACACAGAGTCCCAGGTCAAGGTAAACGGTGAACTGACGGACAGCTTCATAACGGAACCAGGCTTAAAACAAGGGGATGGATTTGCACCAATTCTCTTAAATATTGCGCTAAAATACAATTGGAAGCATATGGTGATGAGGTCAATATTATGGTACGTTTAATTTTAGATGCCAAAGGATCATTTCTGAGCCTAGAATCTGAAACAAACCGAATTGGCCGATAAGTTAATAAAACTAAAACTGAGTTCATGACTCGAACGAGGAAGAAAACGTCAGTCCGAAAAAACCTGAGCGTAGGCAATTATGCTCTAGAATGTGTGGATATCTTGATTTATCTGGGAGTCAACCTGGGAGGCGCTGAAAAGGACGAGATTGGACGCCGCATAAACACCGCAAATAGAGCTTGTTACTCCGTACTTCCTATTCTAAGCTCCAGAGTTGTGCACGATAAGTCCGTATCTACTGAACACTAGTCAAACCTGTGCTGTTATATGGAAGTGAAACATGGACCCTGACGAGCGAGTTCGAAAAGGCAGTGGACGTATTTGAACGCAAAGTGATCTGGAAAATTTACGGCCCAGTGAAACAAGGTGGAGACTGCGTTCCAACGATGAGTTGTATCAATTATTTGACGATACATCTGTATCCACTTGCGTAAAGTTGCGCAAATTGCAATGGACGGGCCATGTAGAAAGAAAGAAAACCGACTACCCAAAAGAACTTTATAGGGTAGAGCACAAGGTCGACGTCCAGCGGGAAGATCGAGAGCTCGATGGGAAGCCACGATAGAAGCTGATCCTTGCTGGGAGTGATGAACTGGCGCATGAGGTCGCAGAAGTGTGATGATTAGAGGAGATTAATCCTGGAGGCCAAGGCCCGGCTTGGGCTGTGGCGCCATAGATGATAATAAAAACTAAGACATATCCTGCCCGAAAAGTCTTAAGCATTAATGGGACCAGTATCAGGAGAACGAATATGAATTGGGTACTCTTGATATCAAATGCAGTCGAACTGAGAATTTGGACTTCCAGAGGAAGGCCTGACTTGATGAACAACAGGGAAAGGCACGAGAACATCCTAAACGGGTAACAATGCTGCTATCTTTACAAAATCACGATGAAAGAGTAGTTCTGAAGCACCATTAAAACCAACGTGGGATGACAAGTATAGAAGAAATCAGCATTATTGAATGAAGAAAGGCTTTTTAAGGCACTCAAAGGCATACCAAATATAGGCTATATACTAGAGGTTTCGGGAACGTATCCCTATGCTAAACAACAAACATAAAATATTTGGGATTGAGATATGAAACGAATAGTACATAGTAGTAGGTGAGTCGAATTGTGAAGATGATCCTGCAGGTATGAGACACTTTTCTGTCATGAAATTTTTTTCTCAAGACCAGAAAGACATACTATTGGTGACGAAACGTTTTAAAGCGACGTGACCCAGGCCTAGTCTCAATAACGAAAAACTGTGAAGCCAGCTCAAATGCGCTCATATAAAACCTGCGTTCACCAGAAGCTAGAGGAAATATTTTAAGAATTTTATGATGTCGGGCCGACATGGATCCTAAGAGCCATAATCGAGAGAAAGATATCTCCCAAACTGTAAGTGCAAAGATACCCCAGTTCGTTTTCACAACGATATTCTCACAGTCTAATGACGGTTAATAGAAATGAAGTGATGGCAGTCGAAAAATGTGCTTGAGCGTGTCGCCAAAGAGATGCCAAATGCCTTGGGCGATCTATTTACAATGTGACCGAAGGAAGGTTTTTTCTGTACAGAAACTTCAGTGACCCCCTAAACAATTGCTTTGAGGGAACATGCTAATATGCCTCTAAAATAAGATAGTGGGGCATATACAGCACAACGATTGATGAATCAAGGACACATTAGAGGACTCAAAAAGTAAAGAACTGAGGTTTACCATCGATTCTCTTTATTGAAGAGGCTTTAATCAAGTATGCCGTTTTACACTTATCGCCACGATTAAATTGAAGGAAAGAGTATTATATTATGATTTGTATGAAGAATTCAAACGTTACCCGGTGATATCGATAGTACCGCAGGATTGCAATCCCGGCCCCCTGGTCATAGCATATAATTAGCGCCTTCAAAGTTGGGGTGATGCAAAAGACGCACATTTATTCTCAACGTCATGCGATTAACTTCAAAGAATCATGGAGAGACGAGATATGAACTTAGGTAACTAATAGATATCGAAGTTATTTCTATTGTTTTGGACACGAAAGCTTACCAGATTTTCTCAACTTAGAACAAAAAATACAATCTTCTGCTATCCGAGATTCTGTTGCAGAATAAGCCTAGAGGCTACACTAGACAAAAAAATATCGGCCGCAAGTTTTGTAGATTGTATGCTGAATTCTTGTGCAACATGGAGTGCCGTTGACTAAGCGTCGACGTATATGGTAAACTACGCATCGCAGAATGAGAAACAAAGGAAGTGCCATGATCGTGATAAGCAGGTAAAAGCTAACCCATCTTTCCCACATATTAACAATGTCACTGAATATTGTTGCTTTCAAAGCCGCACAAATTGAAGACAAATATATGGTAGCTAGTTCGAGAATCAAGTAATGGGTTTTCCAATAAGAGGTATTTTTTTGAATAGCCCGCTATTTCAGTAGATGTCAATTTTGAATCTGTCAGTTTTTGACATTTGACAAATAGAAACTACGCCATTAATAAAAATGGAACGATACACGCTTCAACAACGCATTGAAATTATTAAGATTCACTATAAAAATGGTGAAAATTTGGCAGAGACGGTTCGTAAAAATCCAACATTTTTGGGTCGTCGTGAAGCACCCTGTCGGACCGCAATACAGAAATTGGTGGCAAAATTCGAGCTGTTGGGACAATTTAATGATGCTAAGAATAAAACCCGTGCACGTCACTCAAGGACAGCCGAGAATATTGCTGCTGTAGCCGAAAGTGTTGAAGAAAACCCAGGTTTATCCACTCCTCGTCGTTCTTTGGAATTAGGCATTCCACAAACGTCATTACACCGTATTTTTCATTAAGATTTGGATCTTAAGGCTTATAAAGTTCAGTTAACACAAGAACTCAAGCCAGTCGATCATCAACACCGTCGTGTCTTTGCTGATTGGGTCCTTGAAATGCATGAAAATGATCCGGAATTTTTCCTCCTCGGCGGCTTCGTCAACAAGCAAAATTGTCGCATCTGGGGCTCGGAAAACCCAAGAGTTATTGTTGAAAAGCCTCTCTATCCGCAAAGTGTGATTATTTGGTGCGGTTTATGGTCCGGCGGGGCCATTGGACCTTACTTTTCCGAAAATGAGGCTGGAGCAACAGTTACGGCGAATGGATTGCGCTATCGAGAGATGATTAATGATTTTTTATGGCCGGAATTGCATGGTATTGATCAGGACAACGTTAACATTCAACAAGACGGCGCTACGTACCACACAAGCAACGAAACCATTGATATTTTACGGGAAACGTTTCCGGCCCGTGTTATCTCTCGGAGAGGTGATCCCAATTGGCCACCGAGATCTTGTGATTTAACAACTTGCGACTTCTTCTTTTGGGACCACGTGAAAGAGAAGGTCTACGCCAACAGCCCAGCGTTGATTCAAGACCTCTAAGCTGGGATTCGTGAGGCTATCGAGGACATAGGGCAGCCACTTTGCGATTTGGTTATGGAAAATTTCATGAAAAGGATATGGTTTCTTTAAGCGTGGTCGTGCTGGTCATTTGCCTGACTATTAACGGCATACCTTCCTCTTTATAATGAAATAAACATCCGATCATTTATATTAAAAATTGGCATTTTTCTTTTAATATCAAACCAACACCTGTTATTGGAAAACCCTGTAAATCTCAGTATAGCCACAACGTTCTCAGAATGTCAAAGGCCAATAATTACGAGTACTCTGAGCACAAAATTTAGGAACACAGTAGTCAGATTCGATGCAATCAGCAAGGTCAGCTAATTTTGAATTCAGCATTGAGATTTTATTACAACTCTATGTAGATGTTACAAAGCGTCTACTCAAGAAGAACGCTTGCAGAAATCATTAGCAACGATTACCGAATTTATCATCTAACAGGAATACAAAATAATTTCACCACTATTTGTTAACAAACTTCTTTATCTCTATTTATATCTTTAAACTATTAAAGAAATGCCAGCATTTACATCTCTTGAATAATTTAAAATTCAAAAGCAACTTGCATAGCAAAAAATATCTCAGGCACACTTTAACGGTCCGTAACAGACATCTAGACGCCACTAACCGCTGTTGACGTCATCGATTTGTCTGCCACATGCCAACCGAAATGTGTTAACGAAACCAGTTTTGGTTAACGTAAACAATCGAATCAATAGTGCGTCATTTTCAAGACCGGCCGGCCGGCCGGCGGTGAAAATCAGTATTTGAAATAAATGAATGATTGGATGAAAGTTCTGTTCATAGTAAATTCTACGGATGGTTTGTCATTTAGTAGCATTGATTCAAAGAAGAAGAACGTGGAAGTAAATTTACTTGATGCATAAAAAGCTCTACAGTTGCAAGCTTACAAAAATTTTGTTAAATTTTAACCAAAAAATTTATGGGAAAATTAAAGTGCATTTGTGGGTGAATGTATAAGTTATCACTTGTTACAAACAAATGTGCGACTTACACGCGGGTGACGTCATCGATGCCGCTAACAAATGAAGCAACTATAGCAACATCGACGCCGTCATTTCAAAATAATACTTTTACGATCGAAATGACCCCAAATGCCAATAAACTACCAGTCAACTGGTTAACCTAGTTCATTGATATTATTAAAAGCAATTTATGTAAACACATGATGTTTGCAATTGATGAAATTATCGCTTAATCAATTAATGTAAAGACAGCATATTTGCAATCGAGGAAATTATTGATTGCGAAGTAATTGCAAATATGCTGATCAATATGTGTAAGCATAATTCGAATTGTAGTATGTAGGTCAGTATTAAGAATAGCTGTAAAGTTAAGAATAGTATGAAATGTAAAATCAGTTCTGAAGAACCCCGGAATGAATAAAGTTAATTCGCTAAAGCTTAAAGTGTTGTTTTTTTTCCTTTCTCAATATCAACAAGATATATTCGTCGCGCGGGCCAAAATCTGCTGACGGGAAGACTAAATTTCGAAACGAAAACATCGATCATGGGAAATGCAATTGCAACGAAAACGTGCAATTCAGGTGAATTGCACATTCATCAAAAAGTAAAATAATGAATTGTAACTAGTTTTAAGTTTCAATTGTAACTTCATTCAGGAATAATTATTTTATATTTTAACTTATAGTAAGAAAGCCTGGTACAAACAAGCGCGACGCACTATGTTTTCTTTCAGTTCCGTTGGCCTGTCCAAGTAGAGTATATAGGAAACCTATGCAAGTTCACACAATGTATAGAACGGAGACGATCGGAAAGTCATAACCTCATAAATACGAGGCATTTTTATTCTCCTATGATATAAAAGTGATGAATACGGTTCGAGTAATTTATTAGCTTCAAATAACTGTTTAATGATGAGTGAGCATAGATATCGACTTCTGAACTTACAATAAAGAAAGGCTTCATTGTAGGTAGTGTTTTTTGTTAAGTAACGGATAGGAAAAGAATAATTGTGCCCCACGCTTAAGTCAAATTGTGCTATCATATTCTAAATAAAACAAAGCACTCATTTTCATATTAATGAATAACTGATGCCAACAAAATGTCATAAATCTTGTATAAATGATTGAATTCAGCGACGATATAAATATAAAAACTAACATTACCCATTGCACTTTGCGAGAAGAAAATTAATAATTATATTAATTGCATACATGAAGTTAAAAAATAGTAGAATAATTTTATTAATCTTCAAACATAAAAATGCAGCTTTGATATTGCATAAAAATGCATCTTTGATATTACAATTAAAAGTAATTATATATTTCGTTTTGGTGGTTTCTTTGAAATGGAACTTCGCGCGGAACAGCTGCCAATATCTCAGTAATATAATGTATCCGAAAATACAATTAGAGCGCTCGCTGCGTAAGCCGAAAGTCCCTGGTTCGAACCCCGTTGGTGAAAACGAGATTCTTTTCAAGTGATTTTTCGGATGGACTATAAGCCCGTTCAGTTATGATACGTATTGGTTTAAAAACAGGATGTATCGCAGCTTGGTGGACGGATCAACGGCCAAAGTATGGTACTGACCATATCATCTTCTCAAGTGCCGATACAATCGATGAAGATAATGAGATACACTCTCAGCAAGGACCCGAAAGGGGCTGGATGGAGGAGTGCTTGAGCAGAAAAAAGCATTGGGAATGGTGAAAATGAATGAACCCCTTTTTTGGAAATAATTGCATTACCTATCTACTATTGCATATTAGGATCTACATGAAACCTCGAGTAATCTTGCTTCTATTGAGCGAGTTTGAAAAGCTTTTTGCCAGAAAAAAACATCTTAATAAATTGATCCCTTTGCTCAGAAATCGAATTAAAGTCCTCCATCGCTTATTCGATCCTGTTCGTTTTTTCAAGATAATTGTTGAAACACTTTGTAAATCAAATCACTTTGCGATAGCCAATATTTCAACAGCAAAAGCTATTCTCTACCGTGAGAGTCCTAGATTATGTATCTAAAATTTTTTTTTTTTTATAGCTAGTAAGCTATACCATACCAGACCAGAAAATTAATGACACAGTAAGACGTATCACTACGAGTACTCAGCAGTGTCACATCAGTTGTGTCAACTATGTCGCTCCCAAACCCTTATAAAGGGTACCTTTTTGAAGCAAGATTTCCACCGAAAGCCCCTCATCAAAACCCAAACTGCTGAGCAAGGAATACCTCTAATTTTCACATACAACAGGTTAATCGAGAATGCTTGCTGTCTAAAATCAATACATTAATTTTTAATTATTGAAGTTAACAAAAAAGAAACCATAAAAAGATGCAATCTATTGAAATCACCTCAATGTGCTTTAGCAAAGATTTAGTTGCCTTTTTTGGTTTTGGTTTTTTTTTATTTTTGAAGCCAGAAAATGAAGCCTTGTTCAGTGGCTTGGCCCCCTAGAGTCAAAATTCCAAGCCTTTTTCAATGATTTTTGCATTAATATATTTGGTACTGACATGACAATCTTCCAGTCTAAACCGGCCGTGGATTACCAACCATGAGTCACGAATTGGATTTTGAACTGAATGATCAACAAACTCGGCCTCAAAATTCACTTAAATTTTATAAGCTGTCCATCCAAATATAATTTGCATTAGTTGCGTATTCTGGTGCACATTAATGATGATTTTCTAGGTAGTAGCTGCTGTGGTGCTGTTATATACGAGGGTAGTCCGATAAGGACTTAACCTCAACGCCTGATGGCACCACTTTCGCAAGACAAGACACTACACTATCGTGTAGTACATTCTCAAAAATTTCTGCCGAATCGGACTCGTAGTTTTGTTCTGACTACGTGTACAAGCGGGAATCCGCCGATTTTAGAAAAATGGAGAAAGAGCAATATCGGTCGTTGGTTCGATTCTTCTTTTTGAAAGGCAAACCACGCAGCGAAATCAAAGAGCGCTTGGATGCTGTGTACGGTGACTCTACTCCTACGTTGGCGACCGCAAGAAAAATTGGTTTAACAAGTTTCAACGTGGGTGCACGTCGGTTTAGATGAGCCCCGCTCAGGTACGTCGAAAGCGGCTACCAGGGAGGATAACGTGACAAAAATCCACGAGCTCATATCGATAGAAGGTCCGCGAGATAGCTGAGAAAGAAGGCATTTTTAAATATCGTGGGTCATATATTACATGAAATTTTGGGCACGAGAAAGCTGTCGGCGCAAAGGGTGCTACGTTTGCTCATTCCGGACAACAAACGCAACCGTGAGACCACTTCAGAGCAGTTTTTGACGCTGTTTAAGCGCAATCCCAAGGAGTTTTTGGGTCATTTCGTGACCGTCGACGGACATGGCTCCACTGGTATACACCAGAGACCAAGGAGCAGTCGAGACACACAGACCAAGGAGCAGTCGTGCTCCAAAGAAGGCGATGATGGCCTATCGTCCGAAAGGTATGGCCACCGTTTTCTGGGATTCACAAGCTGTGATCTGCATTGACTATCTGGAGAAAATGGTCACAGGGTTCTACTATGCCGAATTATTGGGCCAATTCAATTTTTGCAGAAAAAAGGTCCCATTCGGTGAAGCAAAAAGTGCATTTCCACCATAACAACGCACCGGCGCTCACCTGGACGAACTGGGCTACGAACTGCTATCTCATCTACCGTTTTCTCCAGATTTGGCCCCATGCGACTTCTTTTTGCTTCCAAACTTGAAAAAATCACTCGCCGGGCAGAAATTTGAGTCCAATGAAGAGGTCATCGCATGTTGGATAGTATATACAGTGTGTATATCATCGTTGCGTGAAATTCAAAGAATTATTTAGAGACTTTACAGAAAGTACTCAACAGGTTGTGCGTATTGTGGAAATCACGTATGATTTTTTTCAGTCTCATTTAAATTATATGGATTATGTGCTCATTGAGAGTAGACTGAATATGCAAAAAGTAGTCAACTCAAGTAGGATCACTTTCACCCGCATGAAAAAGCAGCACTTGTACTTTATCCAGGATTAGCTTAAGTTCAGGCATCGGCCAGGTCATTAGAAGATTTTGTCATTTGCCGCAACTGTCAGGATAATGGTTATTACAATATCTTAAGAGAATACGCTCAAGGGATTCAAAATCTATTTTCTTTTGGATGTGGTGCTCCTGAAGTTAGCAAGCAAGCCATTGTAAAAAATTTATTGGCTCGAAAATTTGTGACAGCATTTGTGGATCCTGAGATTTCTTGCGCTTCATAGCAGCTTTTCTCTCCAGTAGTTACCGAAAGAACTGTTATTAGCGCCGACCTAAAGTAGATTCTATGCCTGAAAAGGCTCAATTCGTTCAAACGACGCTTATTTTTCATTAATTTTGATGCAAAATAACATATTCCTGTTATATTTACTGATGTGCCCTAAAGCGAAATAAACCTTCGTTGGATTTTAAGGATCAATTTCTACCAATCCTCATTCACTACCTGATAAATTCAGTAAGTTTGTCGGATTTACCCGGTCTCTTGTAATGCCAGCTAACGATGGAGTATTGCTCACCTGTTTTAGCGCTCATATCTACCGAAATCACTTTCAGAGATCTTGTAGGTATTTCTTGGATAGGCGTCTCTCGAAGCCAGCTTGCGTGGAGTCTATTGTTGCAACTCCTCGTGATAATAGACACTACGCAGCAATTTTTTTTTTCAAGATTCATAACTGAACAGGTTTGCTTGAGATAGTGGAAACAGTCTGAATTACCTCAGGGTCGGATTTAAATCTACTGTGGGATATAGGGTTGATAATGGATCCCATCCGTGCCCATGTCCAGGTTGCGTTAGGTCATAGGGATTCAGTTTTGAGGTGTCACCGCAAGGATATGGTTTGACAACACCAACAAATTGATGGGGTTCCTAGTCGTCCCAACCTTGGATTTACTTTTGAGACCTTTCCGAAATTGAACCGATTCAGGATAATATTATCGAAGCTGCTGGAGAGCCTCCGAGTACTGATTTTGTTTTTAATCTCCAAAAGATCAGCAGCGGCTTAGTTTAGCAAAGCAACAGATTTCCTCGTATATTGAGAGAGGCTTGGGGAGGACCAGTCTCATGTCTCATTACATCTTTACTGGTTCCGCTTGACCCATCCAGCGGCGTCACTACTCTCCAGTTACACAGAAGCTGTTGCATGGCCATATCGACCGTATGCGATCTTTACGGGTTAAAGAGGAAAGTAAATTTCGTGGAGTTCTCTCTTGACCCTTATTAGAACAGCCGGCAAGGTTCGTTTATAGCTCCACGCCAGACCGAACCGATCCAGGATAATATTATCGAAGCTGCTGGAGAGCCTCCGAGTACTGATTTTGTTTTTAATCTCCAAAAGATCAGCAGCGGCTTAGTTTAGCAAAGCAACAGATTTCCTCGTATATTGAGAGAGGCTTGGGGAGGACCAGTCTCATGTCTCATTACATCTTTACTGTTTCCGCTTGACCCATCCAGCGGCGTCACTACTCTCCAGTTACACAGAAGCTGTTGCATGGCCATATCGACCGTATGCGATCTTTACGGGTTAAAGAGGAAAGTAAATTTCGTGGAGTTCTCTCTTGACCCTTATTAGAACAGCCGGCAAGGTTCGTTTATAGCTCGACGCCAGACACCTCAATGAGGTAAGAGTTGGGGACGCTCATCAATTGCCATCGATTGAAAGATTTTTGGCTAAACTGCAGAGCATTAGGTTCATTACTAGCTTGAACTTGAAGGATGCCTTTTAGCGAATTACGTTGAACGCCACAAATAAGAAAAAATGGCTTTTACCGTTCCTGGCGGGCCATTAAACCATTTTAACGTCATACCTTTTGGGCTATGTAATGCTCCGCAAACGATCTGTCGATTGATGGTTAAAGCCATACTTTCAGATCAGATATTTGCTCACCTGGATGATCTAACTGTTACAAATTCAACAATTGATAAACTTTTGGCACTCCTGAGCGTTGTTGCCTTAATTTTTCAGGGACGCCAAGTTGACAATATCTTGGCTTTCTGGTGAACGATGGTATACTGCGTACCGACTCGGAGAAAGTTTCAAGTATATTTTCTTATCCTGAACTTCGAATGGCCAGAGACGTAAGACGGCTCATGAGAATGATGCAGACAGTTAATCCCGATCTGCCGCTGCCGCTGTCACCGTCCTTCAAACCGATTTGCTACAAGGCAAGCATACCTTCAAATAGTAATTCATCGCACAATACGTCTTCAGTGAAGTAGCTTTTAGTTTCCGTTTCACTGTTAACCAACTTCAACAAGTGCAGTTTGTATTGGAAGTATTTTGTTTCAAAAAGGCTTTGAGGGTGACGAGCATTCTATAACATACATTTCAATGAAGCTCAACGCAACTATTGCATTACTTAGTTGGAATGTTTAGCTTCGAAGCAAAGCGTAAAGGGATTTAGGGCTTATGTCAAAGGGTTACCTTTCACTATCATCACTGAATATGCCAATCTTAAATAGCTGACACGACAGGCCAATCAGTCAATAGGCTGGTTTAAGCTTGAAATCACTAGGGTATACAGGGTGCGTCAGAAAAACGCGGAGAAACTTCACATTAATTTGTCGCTGTAGTGGATCTTAACAACAGCAGTCATTTGTTGTCATTTCAACTTAGTAGACGTGTGTGCATTCGTGCGTGAATTCTAAATGGCGGAGTTAGTGCAATCGAGTGCGGAATGCAACCTAAGAGCGGCGGTTATTGAAAGTCTTCGCGCTGGACGTTCGCCAACAGAAATTATAAGGTTTCGAAATCCACAGTTTACGATATTGCTTAGAAGTATGCGGCCGTAAAAAGTTGTGAGGAAGGTTCTCGTAGTCCAGAAAAAAAGACTCATGCAAAGGAAAAGACAGCAAGGATCCCGGAAGTTGTTCGTAGGGCCCAAGTCCTCATTTCGGAGGAGCCTGGGAGCTCGCTCAGAAGAATGGCATCTTGGGTGTAAGTGAGGCTTCTATGCGTCAAATCGCCGAAGAGAACTTGAGGTACACGTCCTACGTAATAAAGGTGCGACAGATGCTGTCCGAGGCTGCTAAAACAAAAAGAATTGCCTGCTGTCACTTGCTTCTGTGGTCGCTGAAGGACGAAGCTGCGGGTCGCATCCGAGTTTTCCCTCCTAACTCCACAATTTAAACACCCTGGACTATTACGTGTGGAGCGTTATTGAGCAGGCCGCTGTTGAATCAGCTATCATCAATTTACAACGAGAGCAGTTAAAGAAGGCGTGCTCGCGATTCAGGCTGTGAATTGAAGCAGTGATTGAAGCAAGTGGGGGTTACATTGAGTTATAAATTTAAGGAGAATACCTAGAATTAAGATACAATAACCTTTATGGTAAATGTTAGTTTATAAGTAATGAATAATTATTATTATAAACTGCGTGTTCTTTCCGGATTTTGTTGACGCATTCTGTATATATCAGTACTGGAGAAGGCGATATGGTCAGTACCACACGTTGGTCGTTTGTCCGTCTACACTCAGTTGCGATATGTTCTGATTTTAAAACCTGTACGTATCATAGTTGAGCGAGCTTATAGTCCGTCCGAAGAAACACTCGTAAAAAATCTAGTTGTCACCAACGGGTTTCTATTCATGGATCTTCGCCTTACGCAACGAGCACTCTGACGACTACACCAAGCGGACTACGAAGTATACTTTGCACAAAACTCGTAGGATAGCGAAATCATGTTGCTTTTAAAGAAGGAAAACTGAGCAAACCTGAAAAATTTATTGATCCACCAGCCTTAGTTCCAGCGTTTTCAAGCGTTTTGTAAGAGTAATTGGGAACGAAATTGTGCTCTGAATATTCCTTGAACCAAATGATGTGTCCCTGAGGGCTACTAGCAGCTTTGATAGTATGAGCTCATGATGATCCTCGGGGCTCATATTGTGGAATTCGCAAGAACACCTAGATCTTACAATGGTATAATGATTGGCTTCGTTTGCGACAAGATCTGATCTAGCACATAAAAGATTGCTACATCTGCAAACAGGTCAAACTTTTGAATACCACAATGAGCCAACGATGGGAAAATCAAGAGACACGGTACGACCTAAACAGTGCCAGTTTACGGGCTTTATAGCCGGTAGCCAATCTTCGCACGTAGTTGTTTGCGGTGCTGGACGATTCCACAAATATATGGCTCAAGTACGAGACAAAGGCCACGGAGTCAGTGGTACGATATTCGTAGCCCAATATCTTTCTGACTTTGGAGTCCCCGAATTGCTTCATTTGTTACCCAAGTGTTGTAATTCGACTGTAGATTGATTGAGCTTATTTGCGCCGACACGCACGTTTTAACTATTATTGTGGCTCATTACATGTCCAGAATCGATTCGAAAGACGATTGCTCAACAAAATCGACTACCTCAATATGTAACCGCCCTTCCATTGGTGTAAATGTATGAATTTTATTTCGAATATAATACTCTTGACATTTGGACCGGTTTCGTTTCATTCATGCTAGACTCAATTATTTTTTTTACAAAGCCCTAAAAAAAGATCTTTAGTAGAAGTTACGGGGTGGTAGTTTTTTTTTTCTTTGAAGTTATTAAGTTAATTACTGTTGTTGCTTTTTGTTACATTATGTAAAAATAAATGAATCGTTTCATTTCTCACAATGGGTTCCCTTTTATCCTCTCCCTCTCTTTTGTGTTCGTTATTTTATACAAGGTAGCCTAGCACGGGCAGAGTATCCCCACAAACAGACCCCGACATAACTGAAAAGATTGAGGTGGATGACAATTAGCTGGCTTAGCTGATATGGTAGTAGAGTTTGAGTCTTCGGACTCGAATAGTAATGTGGACGAGAATTGGGGTGTTCGGACTGGTAAATATTAATGAATCTTTTGATCGGCTAAAAATGTAAAATAATGATGTAAATTATGTTAAAAGTTGGATTAAATTCAAAGTTGATACAAAAATTGGAAATTTTGAATTAATTGATTTCCGTAAAGTTCAATATATGCATGAAATAGATCCGTTTCTTTTTAATTTTAATTGCGACAAGAGCTATAGTTCGCAACTACTTTTCTCGGCCCTGTTTTTTTAAGATGCAGAACAAAATTGTGCAGCACAGTGCATGTACCGGAAGATTTGCTAAACGCTTAGAGAAAGATTTGAGACTAGTAGTCTTTGGAGAAAGTCGCCCTACGTATCCGATTACAATAAAAATTTTCAAGTATGAAAATGCATTCGATTTGAATCAAAAATGTTTTTTTTTTGTTTTCAAATTTTGAACATTTATTTCAAATCAATTTTGAGCGCTCAAACAGCTGCTTCTGACGTAGAAAAACATTCACCCTGCAGTTTATTTTTGACTTGTGAGAATAAAAAGAAATTATTCGGCGCCAAGTCAAGGCAGTACGGCGGATGACTACTCAATTCGATGTTTTGATCTGCCAAATAGGCGCTAGACTCAGCTGATGTGTGAGAGCTCGCATTATCATGATGCAGAATGATTCGTCTTCTCTTCTTCGTTTTGCGAATTTCTCTGGAGTTCCAGCAAACAAATGAACGTGTATCACTTTAAATTGACCATCACGTGGGTCATTCGGCAAAAGAAACAGGCGACCATTTACTTGGCAGTGCTTCGTGTGCGAACGAGTTTTGGTGAATTTGGCTCGTCTTGGAACACCTACATAGTCAATTGCTGTTTGTTTCTGTCTCAGACATAGTCCCATAATGCGTCACCTGTGGCAATGTTATTCACGTCACGCGATGGTATTTTTTGATCATTTGTTTGTACCAATCGACACGAGCCTTTTTTGAGCGATTGTCAAATTATGCGAGATCGAACGCAAAGCAACTTTTTTTTAAGACCAAGTGTTCATACAATATCAATTCACATGACGATCTTGCATAATAAGTTCACCCACGCCATCGGTGTTTTCTGGCACAAGGCCGTTTTTGGACGACCTTGACGAAACTCGTTCTTGAGCGAACGATGTCCATGTTTGAATTTGTTAAACCATGTATAAATTGTCTGGAGGGATGGTGGTTTATCGCCATAAACTGAATTAAGCCGATCGAAACACTGTTGTTGAGATAATTCAAACTGAAAATTGTAGAAAATCATCACGCAAAAATGTTCACGAGTTAATTCCATTTTTTGATCAAATTGATTTTTTTAACTCAATGTGAGCACGAATTACACTTGATCATCAAAATGTTGAATACGTATGTGTTAAAAAATATCAGTGTTGACGAAAACTTCCTAGAACATCCCTATTACAAAAACTTTTAGAGGGACCTCCGTATTCGGTACAGGTAGCCACATAGGAATAGATAGTCTGGCAAAACCCTTGAAAGTTGGCTGTCGCCGCCTACATGGTAAGGAGCCTGACAACAAGAACGCGGCGTCTCTAGTTTGGGAAGCAGTTTTTGAGCCCAAACCGGTTTAGTTGCGGATAGTCTGAGACCCCATGCTCTTGGTGCACTATATATACCAATCACTGTCATTGTTGATCGTGGGGTTACGTCTTCTTTTGGCGGGAATCTCTGTTGAACAGGTCAACTCTCTGCCAGTATGACAACCAAATTTCAGGTATCCGAAAGGTTAGCTAGCAAGCGCTGGCGCTTTTAAAATAACGAGATCATGAACATTGGTCATTGGTCAAAAAAGTCCGAAAAGAAGTCGACAGATCAATGGATTGAAAAAATTGTCCAGAGTGAAAAGGAAACTTCATAAATTCTCTGAGTGGGATATCGGTGAAGCAGTTAGTGAACAAATTATATACATAATTAAAGAGCTGCTCATGGAAGCGATTTGTGCCGGAGTAAGAGTAAGAAAAAGTATCATTTTAGTGAGACGACACAACGACAGGACGTGTGAAAGCTGAAATTAACCGTTATGTTGACAAATGCTGACATAAACCGTTATGTTGATTTGAAGTTCGCCTAGGTGGGGAAAAGTCTTTTACGGGCGAATGATGTTTTCAGTAGATTTTTAGGGGCCTTGAAGATGATTAGACACTTCTTGATAGCAACTGAAGGTGTTGCTCGTTGACAGTTACAAGAGCAATTTTACATAAATTTTTCTCCTTCAGTTTTTAAGTAATTAAATATGAATCGGATATAGTGTATGCTAATTTTTTAAATGCGAAAGGGAGCATTATAATTTCCAAATAAGCCGCGGTTTGGATCAAAGCAAGCTAGATTGTAGTCGATACAGCAAAGAAAACTATTTTTTGTAGTCTTTCTTTGCAGTAATTTTTTTCAAAAATCACTCAGCAACCCGGGTGGAGATGCAATTTTACCAACGAAATAACGAGTAACGCCCATGGACCGTCTGCGGAACCTTTGCCAGGACCTGAAGACCCTACCCGGAATTATTTGGTGGATAATTATAAATTTTTTGACTCAGAAATAATCCCATACGCATATAAATGAGAAAGGAGTTTTCCTTTTGAAATTCATTATGCATAATTTTTTATAAAATACAACATATGCATCTGATTAACATTTTCGGTTGAAGTATTTGAAAAAAAATTGTTATCGATGCATTAACACAAACCTTATTAAGATAATGGTTGAGTGGCTAGATAGCCTTGGGAAAGTTCAGATAGGCTTTGTCATTTGTTTAGTGCACAGCTAGTCTTGTGGGGAAGCTTGATTCGAAAACATGGATGTTTTTCTTTGTTTGTGTTTATTTCTTTACAATTAAGTCAAAGCAGTAGGAGAGTGCTCCTGCCAGAAGGGTTTTGTAAAAAATTAGTAAATAAAATGTAAGGGCCACCTTTCGATTTTATACAGGGTTTTCCAATAAGAGGTGTTATTTTGAAAAATGCCATTTTTTTAATATAAATGTTCGGATGTTTATTTCTTTATAAAGAAAAAGGTATGCCGTTAATAGTGGAAAATACGATCTGGCAAATGACCACCACGCCCACGCTTACAGGACCATATCCTTTTCATGAAATTTTTCGTAACCAAATCACAAAGTGGCTGCCCTATGTCCTCGATAGCCTCACGAATTCCATCGAAAAATCATCTTGAGTAATGGGGCCCATTTCCACATTGGTAGCTTCGTCAACAAGCAAAATTGTCGCATCTGGGGCTCGGAAAATCCAAGAGTTATTGTTGAAAAGCCTCTCTATCCTCAAGGTGTGACTGTTTGGTGCGGTTTATGGTCCAGCGGAGTCATTGGACCTTACTTTTTCGAAAATGAGGCTAAGGCAACAGTTACTGTGGATGGATTGCGCTATCGAAAGATGATTAATGATTTTTATGGGTGGAATTGGATGGTATTGATCTGGACAACGTTTACTTTCAACAAGACGGCGCTACGTGCCACACAAGCAACGAAACCATTGATCTTTCACGGAAAAGTTTCCGGACCGTGTTATCTCTCGAAGAGGTGATCACAATTGGCCACCGAGATCTTGTGATTTAACACCTAGCGACTTCTTCCTTTAGGGCCACGTGAAAGAAAAGGTCTACGCCAACAGCCCAGCGTTGATTCAAGACCTCAAAGATGGAAGTCGTGAGGCTATCGAGGACACTTTGCGATTTGGTTATGGAAAATTTCATGAAAAGGATATTGGCCCTGTAAGCGTGGTCGTGGTGGTCATTTGCCTGATGTTATTTCCCACTATTAACGGCATACCTTCCTCTTTATAATGAAATAAACATCCGAACATTTATATTAAAAAATGGCATTTTTCTTTTAATATCAAAATAACACCTCTTATTGGAAAGCCCTGTAGTTTAAGATCTGTTTTGAAAAGTTCTCATCAATACCTATCATTTGATACCCATGTTGGCTACATTTGGTGAAAGAATTGTTTAAGGGTCGCCCTCTATATATAATAAAATAATAAAACAAGGCCCGACGGCTTTTCAAGAAAAAAGAGAGTTGGCCTACGGACATCAAATAAAAAAAATTATTGACTACCCTCAACAACTTAATTTTTTTTGCACAGCAACTTTTGATATGGCACCATACATACGAAATGTGGTTTGCGAGAAAACTTGCTGAGACACACGGACGGACAGACAGGTGGCAATTTAGTAGCGTATTGTAAAATTATTTTACAATACCCTAAAAATGAACTTGAAATGTATTAGGAAGTTGCAAATGCTAACATGCGAATAGCAGTTACTTTGTTGTGTTTGTGTTGTAGATTTTATGTTCCTGGAAATTATTGTTTGCCATCATAGAAAAGCTATGAGCAAAGCTTAAAAGCATTTATATTTACAGTAATTTGTTATGAAATACATATTTTACGCCATATGAGGAGCTATTTTTTACTTGCCTTAAGGGGACATGTACGTGAAATTGCCCAAAATATGACTTTATTTCTGTCTGTTATATCTCAGCATCTATCTACAATTATGTTTTAAAACTAAGCATACAGTGAAAGGAAGAAACAAGGATAACATACAAGGTTTTAGTTTTAACTTAAGTGGATTTTTTATATTTTTTTTTATTTTTCAAAACTAACAAAATATTAAGTTGAATGGTTTAAATGCGGATTTCCGGTACCAACGACACGGAAACTGTTGCAGCTACTGCCTCAAATTTGTATTCTGCACCTGAAACACATATAGCCCAGTCATATTAGGGCGTTCACCTCGGAATGAAAGATAATAAGCTGCAAATTGGTATGAACCTTTGTTTTGTCATTCTAAATGTTGTCTCAAAAGTCAAAATCATTATCGTGTTCGCGTCTCAAGATATTCAAGGTCAAAGGTCACAAAAATCGGTTTTTCGCGAATATCTGGCTTCCTATCGGTTAAATGAGATTTGCATTTATTTTAAAAGTTGTAGGCTATAAAATTCCCTACAACTTTTGTTTAAACTTTTTTTTCATACGACCAACCGTTTTGAAGGTAGAGCGCGAAGAGTGCACATCGTACAGTCATATACGGCCTAATGCAAGGTCAAGCGTGAGTTATGGTTATCAGTACGTTATAAAGTCAATTATTTACTTGGAAATTATAATTATTAAACAATGCCTATTATTTATGTACTAACTATTAATTATTTATATTTAATTAAAGTAAGTAACTTGATTATTTATATATAATTATTCATATTTAACTATTTAAGTATAAAATATTATTAATTCTGGATTATATATTTTAGTTTTATTTTAAGTTAAAATGATAGTAAGAGTATATATTTTACACATATTTTTATTTATTATTAAATACGGCATAATATACATTTATCAAAATGTGAGTTCAAATATCAAAAGTATCTTTGTTGATTTTAATTGTAATGAAATTGGAAATGGAAGCTAATTATCTTCTTCTTGTTCGTCGTCTTCTTCTTCTTGTCGCTCAAAAATGTTCGATTCATTGTCATCATCCTCATTATCTGTCATGTTCATCTCCAAACCTTCCAGAATATCGGGATCATATGTATTTTCTTCATCGGGATTACTTGGATACAGTGAAGCGTTGAGGCAAGCTTGTCCGTTGCACTGGCCGCAAGCTAAAGAACATTGTAGCCCTGATTTTCTGCATCCACAGCGGGAACCACAACCATTTTTGCAATTGCAAAATATTACGTTTAGTAGTTCGGCTGGTGCTGGAGGTAATAACGTTCGTATGGGCTCCAGGATTTCATTTTCAAGCATCCAGCCCCATTCTTTAGGTTCTAAGTCCTTCCCTAACCACGTTTGAATCTGGTAGTAGACACGTTTTATGTGTTGATGAGCTGCTACACTTGTTGGTGGAAGTGTTGACAGTTGTACAGGTTTATTTAGTTTTGTAAATTTGATGAATTGCGTGTAGCGGAAATGATCAATGTTGTCCTCAGATTTTGGAGCATTATATAATGCCAACAAGATGCGCACTCCATTTTCTAATAATGTTTGTTTTGGGCAGTTTTCTTGTTGAAATACTTCCACCAGTTTATCTAAATCAGGAATTTTTTCCAATGCTCTAGTAACAGTTTTTTTTCCTTTTTTAAATAGCGCAGAAGTCGTGTCACAGCCACTGAATGCGTGTAAAAATAAAATGTGCTTTTTAGTACGAGGATATTGGTCAAAACTTTTAGTAGAATATATTTGTGTTTTGACATTGCCTTTGCCAACTTTTTTCAAAAAAATTTCCTGATGATGTGACTGAGTACGTCCAATTAAAATAACGAGCAAATCGATATCTTCTCCTATGATGACAGCAGTCTTTTGATGTTCTGATAAGGCAATAGCTGTGTCAATGATGAGTTAAATATGAATAATTATATATAAATAATCAAGTTACTTACTTTAATTAAATATAAATAATTAATAGTTAGTACATAAATAATAGGCATTGTTTAATAATTATAATTTCCAAGTAAATAATTGACTTTATAACGTACTGATAACCATAACTCACGCTTGACCTTGCATTAGGCCGTATATGACTGTACGATGTGCACTCTTCGCGCTCTACCTTCAAAACGGTTGGTCGTATGAAAAAAAAGTTTAAACAAAAGTTGTAGGGAATTTTATAGCCTACAACTTTTATAATAAATGCAAATCTCATTTAACCGATAGGAAGCCAGATATTCGCGAAAAACCGATTTTTGTGACCTTTGACCTTGAATATCTTGAGACGCGAAGACGATAACGATTGTGACTTTTGAGACAACATTTAGAATGACAAAACAAAGGTTCATACCAATTTGCAGCTTATTATCTTTCATTCCGAGGTTGACCCCTTTTTTTACCTAATATGACTGGGCTAATATGTATATTGCATTCTCAAACTCTGAAAAAAATATTTTAAAAAAATAAAAAAAGTAAAAAATTATTCTTTTGAATAAAAAACAACCAAAAGAGTATTTTTGTAATATTAAAAGTGCTATTACAGAGGTGTTTTTAAGGCGTTTGGAATAGATGTTGGTACTCAAAATCATCATGCAAAATTTAGTTGAGATAACTTGAACGGTTTGGATTTTAGAGGTACCTGAATATGGAAAAATTGAGGTTGCGGGAAAAGAAGCTCAAAGATGGGAGTAGGTGTCTGATGGGTTTAAAATTCTCCAGGGCCATAATCCAGGTCATTTTCAGCATCTTTTTCATCCTTGTGTCTTTTCTTGTTTCTAGCAGCTGTTCTTGCTCTTTTGTGGCTTGCAAAGCTGCTCTATCAGCTCCCAAAAGCCGTTGAGTGTCAATGGCATGAAACGTTTTTCTACTATTTTCACCAACTTTGATCCCCAATTTTTCTAACACTAGTTTTCTCCCCCAGCAACCATCATTGAAACAAATTACTGCATCCAAAACTCCAATTTGAAGTGTTTGTAGCCCAACATATACTGACTTGGGAGATCTTTCCCACACTATGTTGTTAAAACTTTCATTTGGGTTTTGGTTACCACCATGTAAGCACTTTTTGAGGAGATCATCTCTGGTCAAGTCCCTGTACACACTCTTGATAGCACTGGTTCTGGGAGACTGCTTATATGACTGTAAGTTTCCGTTCTTGCTTCCATCTTCCTGTACCCACACCATGACTCTTTTCCTGGAGGACACAAATTGTGTTGTAGTTTGTCATTGGTTGATAGCTTGTGAAAGTAGGTGGCCCAAACTGCTTTTTTCATTTCCGCTAGACTGTGGGTTTTTCTCCTAATAGCCAATCCAAAATACAGCTGTAATTTGTCAATTTCTTGATCTGTCAACCTGTGCATTCCTTTTATCCCTTTCCCATCTTCAAGTTTCTTAATATATTTACTATTGTTTGTTTGAGTTTCCTCAATCTAGTTCCAAGTCTTTTTTGTACATGTCCAACACACTCCAATTTTTGAATTTTCACTGCCTCGCCATACGGGTTACTTTCACTTCCCTTTAGAGTCACCATCACCAAGATATTTCACATACCTAACACCACCCCGAGTGGCGTCAGACCTTTGAAATATTTTCAGTGCACCCTCAATTTCCATTCCCTCGCTGTAACCGTCATAGTTCTTGTTGCACTCATGTGGTCCCATTTTCATAGCACATTTGTGGCAATGTTTTGCCATGCAATGTACATCTAACACTTTTCCAGTATCCACTGAACAGCAAGAAACAACCCTATTCAAAGATGTATGCCCTCTTTTTGCCAACTTCCATCAAAGGGTGCTGCTATATCTGATGTTTCATTTATTTCTTTAGCTTCCCTTGTAGCCTTAGTCATTGAGTCATCAGCAACTTTTTCTAGTGCTTCCAGCAAAATTTTATTTTGCACTTCAAAACGCACAGGAGGTGGAGGGAAATCCATAACCCAGCAGAAACTTTTTCCAGCTTTAGCGCCCTTCCCTATACTACGCAAATCTTATACAAAACGGGTGTTCACATTGAAAGTTCAATGGGAGTTCGTATCGGACATAATTGCACTTTGTTCTTCACCACATTTTTCACATTTCTTCATTAATTTACTAGCTAAACCTTTTCTTGAACTGAGATGTTCGAAAACTTTGACACAATCTTCACCTTCACAGTGCTTGCACGTGACACTATTTTGGACGAGGCCAGAGAGTAAATTCAATTGCACGATCACACTTCCTTCTTCAATATAGCCACTTTTTTCGGGATTTTCCCAACTTAGGTACCGGAATTTCTTTCTCGCCGAACTTGAAGGTTCGGTTTGAGGTTGGGTTGCACCAGACCGGGTTAAGATTGGATCGCGACGTCATTCACCTTGTTCACACACTTCTTTCTTACTTTTTTTCCCCGTCTTCTTTGCCAAGGGTTGAATTTCCTCAATCTAGGCATGCTATATGAACAAAAATGCTAAAGAAAACTACTAAAATCACAGATAGGCAGCTTTTCACAAACAAACTGAAGTTGTTTCCGCCACGTAACAAGGGCAACACAATATGGCGGTCTCACGGCTTTCTGGAAACTCATGTCGCAAGAACGACAATCCAGAGAATGAGAATGTTGCCAACACACGTATAAGTATAAAAATATCACGCAAACAAAAAACGTAAGTATCGGTGCCATAACATAGACAGCTTGCGGTCAGTACGGAGCCGCGCGTGAGCATTGCTCAATTTACCATGCGCCGCATTATACAAAACTATAAATTTTGGCCGTAAAATTCGTCGGAAATATGTCAACCCTTACTTTTTTATAATCAGGAAATCGCGGGCTTTCAAATGAGCCATAAAACATAAAAGTTGAGTTTTGGTTGATATTCACATAACATACTCGTACATGTCCCCTTAAAAAAGTGGAAACCACGTCCTACAATCTTTGAGTTTCAACATAATACACTAGAAGAATAGGGACTGTAGGATAAAGAGAACAAACATTAAAAATATTTTAACGTCTACTTTTTCGACCTCAAATATTGAAATAATTTCAAAATTTCTCCAACATGTTCCATGTGCTGTTATAGTTCGAAAATGTTTTAAGAGTAGTAACACCTCAAACTTAAGTGTCAGAAACTTATAAAACTCATTTTAAAAAAATAAACTGTTTGTGAATCAATTGCCGCACTGGTATTAATAGGTTATATGAAACCACAATGCCAAAATCAATTTTCGATTACCTATTGATGAATCTGCAAAAACTATTCAATCGATTAGAAGCGAAAGTGAAGACGGAATCAAATGGATGTTATAAAAGCCAAGAATTGATTTCACTTTTCGTATGTTAGAAAAATGAGTATATGGAAATTTATTGCCGAGTAAATAGTTTATACAAGTAGCGTGAAATCCTTAGGAACAAGTTGAAGGTGAAACTATTTCCATAATCTTTTAAAATTTAGAAGTTTGCTGATTTCCTGGTTTTAATTGGACAAATAAGTATTTATACAATAACAATAATATGCACGTCAAAGGACTCAAACCTATAGAAATGATCACGTCAAATAGCATTTAATGCGTCAACATAAACCATTACGAAGTTTTCAAAAAAATCGGTTGCCAAAAATATATTCATATATTATGCGAAATGTCATCAGTGACGCCATCAACCTTCTTTGCTGTCTCAGCATCAATGGACAATAGATCTGGTTTCCATAACAAAAAATTTCTAAAAATAACGATCAATGACGTCGGTAACGTCCATTTACGCTCGCGGCTCACGTAAGAGTTGTAAGTCAGTAACCGTCATGGGTAAATGTTTACGTCTGTTAAAATTTCTTCACGTTTTATCTCACGTAAGAGATGCGGACCAATGATGCTGATACTTTTTGAACATATTCGTGTTTTCGTAGGTTTATGAATATCATCGCTGAGATTGTGGATTTAGCAGAGATAGTGCATCAATCTCTGCTAAATCCACAATCTCTTCGATTGGATCTTTTACTCTTTGAGTTTTTTAAGCTGGTAGATAAAAGAGTTGGTTTACCAAAGTCGGCACGGTCAACAGGTTTAGGTGGCGAATTTTTTTGTTTGGGTACAATTGTTGTTCATGTAAAATTCAGATTTTTTATTATAAAATAATTTTTTTAAACAGATAAGTGGTATTTGTATAAATATTGATATTTGACGATTTATGGGAGACACTGGAAATAAATCAGATCACATTTTGAACATTAATTTATGACTTTTTTGTAGATGATAAAATCATTTTGTAACGAATAAATAAGTTGATCTACTATTAGGCTTCTCAAGGGTGGTACCACTATTATATCTTAATATTTAATGTGTTCCATTTTTAGTCAATTATTTTGTTTATTTGATGTCCGCAGGTCAATTCTCTTTTTCTTCAAAATCCTTCGGGCCTTGCTTTGTTGTGTGACAAGACGCGTTTCAACTCCTTTGAGTCATCTTCAGTGTCTAAAGGATGTGTGGAAGGGGATGACTTTACATAGTCATACGATGGGCTAAGCAGGTAAGTACTAAATGAGGTCAGGTGGAGGGATACTAGTTTTTGTTTTTTGGATAGTTGGATGTCCGTTTGTTCTGTTTCATCTTGTTTCCGTTTTCGCTGGAGAGTGTGGTCTCGTACTGACAAAATCGCGTCGGAATTTGTAATAAGTTGTTCATTGATAATGATACCGTCTGTTTTTCTATGTTTATATAGGGTGATTCATTATGAGGTTTCGTTTTAAATCTCAGATAAAAGGCACAAAGTTGAATTCTGTGGTAAAGATTGTATTGTGAGTCGAAAGAACAAGCTATGACATTGACTTTTTAAAGATTACCTCGTTTAACCGCGAATACGCCGTAAATACTCCATCCTGAAGGTCCAATTTTGGACGACGCGTTCCAGCATAGCGACCGATGATTCTACCGGCCCATAAACCACACCAACCTGTGCACTTCTGTGGCTATAGTCGTAGCAGTTGAAGCTTTTCAGGTTGTTCATCAGCCCAAATACGGCAATTCTGTTTATTGACATACCCATTGAGCCAAAAATGCGCCTCATCACTGAACAAAAATTTGCGATAGAACAGCGGATTTTCATTGAGCTGAGTTTTCTAATACAGCTGAACAATTTGGAGACGTTGTTGCGGTGTGTCTTTCTGTGATGTTTTGCCAAGCAATACTGAATAAAACTTATATTCCAGTTTGACAGGAGTCACACGTGATTAGTCGAAAAAAAGCTTGTTGAAAATCAAACCTCATAATGAATGACCCTTTATACAGGGTTTTCCAATAGGAGGTGTTATTTTGATATTAAAAGAAATTATATCATTTGAGGAAAGTATGCCGTTAATATGGAGAATAACATCAGGCAAATGATCACCACAACCACGCTTACAGGACCATATCTTTTTCATGAATTTTCCGTAACCAAATCGCAAAGTGGCTGCCCTATGTCCTCGATAGCCTCACGAATTCCTTCATTGAGGTGTTCAATCGACTCTGGGCAGTTGACGTAGACTTTCTCTTTCACGTGGCCCAAAGGAAGAAGTCGCAAGGTGTTAAATCAAATGATCTTGGTGGCTAATTGTGATCACCTCTTCGAGAGATAACACGGTCCGGAAACTTTTCCGTGAAATATCAATGGTTTCGTTGCTTGTGCGGCACGTAGCGCCGTCTTGTTGAAAGTAAACGTTGTCCAGATCAATACCATACAATTTCGGCCATTAATCATCTCTCGATAGCGCAATCCATTCACCGTAATGTTGCTCCAGCCTCATTTTCGAAAAAGTAAGGTCCAATGACTCCGCCGGACCATAAACCGCACCAAACAGTCACATGTTGAGGATAGAGAGGCTGTTCAACAATAACTATTGGGTTTTCCGAGCCGCAGATGCGACAATTTTGCTTTTTGACGAAGCCACCGAGGTGGAAATGAGCCTCATCACTCAAGATGATTTTCTGATGGAATTCCGGATCATTTTCATGCATTTTAAGGACCCAATCAGCAAAGACACGACGTTGTTAATGATCGACCGGCTTGAATTCTTGTGTTAACTGAACTTTATAAGCCTTAAGACCCAAATCTTTATGCAATATACGGTGTAATGACGTTTGTGGAATGCCTTATTCCAAAGAACGACGAGGTATGGACAATGGGTTTTCTTCGACACTTTTGGCTACAGCAGCAATATTCTCGGCTGAAAATTAACTAGCAAACCGGTGAAGGCTGTGACGCGTCTACAATCTCCAGATGCAAAAAAAATGCTCAAAAAATTCGGAAAATTGCTATGCAAAATAAAAACACTGAAAGTGGGTAGTGGGAATCATGAGGATATAGACAAAGCAATGTTGATATGGTTTCAACAATTACGATTAAAGAATGCGGTTATTTTTGGGCCAATGTTAGTGGAACATTGCATTGAAAATGGCAATTAAAACGAGGATAACCGATTTTGAGCCAAGCAATGGTTGGTTATAGTGTTGGAAACTTAAAAACAATATTAAATATTCAATGTTCCATGGAGAAAAAACAGCTTCTGATGAAATACTATTGGACAAAGAATATCCTGCTAGATATGATCAAGGACTACGACTGTAATAACTTAGCCGTACGCCGATCAGCCGATCAGCCGATCCACTGAGCCGCGATTTGACATGTGTCAAAAAGAAAACGAGACGGAGATGACATCCGGTTCGCGCTGATTGGGAGTTCCTCGTTGCGCTAAATCTCAGCGGTGCTGATCCCGGCTCCAAAAAAGTTAGTGACAGTGGCAGCCGCCCCATTTATTTGATGCTTCCCGGACATCAGTTTCTGTCGCAGACGAAAATCCTGCAGTTTCCCACGACAAGCGAAGCCCTTTTAACTTTACAAGTAAATTCTACAACAAATTTTTAATACAGCTCGTCTAATATTTCCGAACCCAGCGTCAGTGGCGTGGAACTCCCACCAACTACAGCTCCCCAACGGAATCGAAGCAGTGGACGCACGACGGAACTTCAACCATGATAGTGACACACGGAAATTTAAAAAAGGACAAATTCAGTGTGGAGTTGTATGAAAGTAAGTTATGTATTAATCCTAGTGTAGTCACATAGAACTTTACAGAAATTGACTGGTGTAGACATTTGATGTGACCCTATTTAAAGATCGTGGAAGAATGCGTTCTTTTTCTCCCTTAGAAGCAGTGACAGTAGATGGTATTCTTCTAGGTTAAATTGAAAATTTTCAGATACGTCTCTGTAATCCGCCCCAATTGGCCAGCAAGTGTCGACGTAGCAGCTCCGTATTTCAAATAGCTACTATAAACATATCCTTACTTTTCTGGCCTGCTATGGACATGGTTGTGGGATTGTACAGATCAGTATCTCTATCATGAATACTACTAAATATAATGCATATTTTAACCAGGCATAGTCAGTAGAATGGAACCAGTGCATTGATTACAACCATTTCTAATCTTATCTTCTGTAAAAATGCTGAAAGAAATATTCAGTAATGCCTTTCAATTGTATTTCACAAAAATTTGCAGGATGACATTCAATCTTTAATGTGAAGAAATTTAACATTGAAATTAACGATTCTTAACTTTTATAAAAAAAAGATAAAAACATTAAAAGTTAGAGCTGTTAGGTGCAGAATTTCACCAAATTTCTCTTATTGGCTAGGTTCGTGAAGCCAAACAAAAGAATATTTTATAAACGGCAGGCCACGAATATCAAATACGTCCATAAATTGTCAACTATAAACCTGTAATGCTACGTTCACTTTAGAATTCTGCCCATCGGAAGGAAATTAGATTTGTATATAGCAGTAAAGGAAAGAATATTCTTTTTTTTAAAGAAACATTGATTTAATTAAAGAATAATATTGTTTTTATTAAGTTTAAGTAATTTATCTCTCAAATTCTTGTTGGAAAAGATTACTTCCTAATTGAAGAATTACTTTGAATAATACTTATGAAAGTTTGATAAGAAGCTCATTCGTAATGCGTTTTATTTTAGATACAGATGTAAGAAATTATACAAGATATTTAATTTTAATCAATCAATACAAATAAGTTGAATAATGAAGGCATATTCTTCAATTTAAAGCCAAAATAAACTTAATGTAAAAAGGAACTCATAATTTTCTGTAAGAGGCAATGAGCGATAAGCACCTTCTGGTAAGAAATTATTGTAAGGTCTTTCTCTTACAATAAAATGTTAATGGTATAAGCCAATAATTTCTAAACTATCCAATTCCCAACCTTGTACTTCTAAAGGCTTTTTCAAAATTGCCTAAATTAGCTTTCACTAAGCATATGAATACTATTTATCTGGTATATCAATGTCATACTTACATTTGTTTGAGTATATACAGGGTTTTTCAATAAGAGGTGTTATTTTGATATTAAAAGAAAAATGCCATTTTTTAATATAAATGATCGGATGTTTATTTCATTATAAAGAGGAAGGTATGCCGTTAATAGTGGAAAATAACATCAGGCAAATGAGCACCACGACCACGCTTACAGGACCATATCCTTTTCATGAAATTTTCCATAACCAAATCAAGAAGTAGCTGCCCTATGTCCTCGATAGCCTCACGAATTCCATCTTTGAGGTCTTGAATCGACGCTGGGCTGTTGGCGTAGACCTTCTCTTTCACGTGGCCCCAAAGGAAGAAGTCGCAAGGTGTTAAATCACAAGATCTCGGTGACCAATTGTGATCACCTCTTCGAGAGATAGAACGGTCCCGAAACTTTTCCAGTAAAAGATCAATGGTTTCGTTGCTTGTGTGGCTCGTAGCGCCGTCTTGTTGAAAGTAAACGTTGTTCAGATCAAGACCATCTAATTCCGGCCATAAAAAATCATTAATCATCGCTCGATAGCGCAATCTATTCACCGTAACTGTTGCTCCAGCCTCATTTTCGAAAAAGTAAGGTCCAATGACTCCGCCGGACCATAAACCGCACCAAACAGTCAAACGTTGAGGATAGAGAGGCTTCTCTACAATAACTCTTGGGTTTACCGAGCCCTAGATGCGACAATTTTGCTTGTTGACGAAGCCACCGAGGTGGAAATGGGCCTCATCACTCAAGATGATTTTTCGATGAAATTCCTAATCATTTTCATGCATTTCAAGGACCCAATCAGCAAAGACCGGACGTTGTTGAGTTCTTGTGTTAACTGAACTTTATAAGCCTTAAGACCCAAATCTTTATGCAAAATACGGTGTAATGACGTTTGTGGAATGCCTGATTCCAAAAAACGACGAGGAATGGACAAACCCGGGTTTTCTTCAACAATTTCAGCTACAGCCGCAATATTCTTGGCTGTTCTTGAGTGACGTGCACGGGATTTATTCTTCACATCACTAAGTTGTCCCAACAGCTCGAACTTTTCCACCAATTTCTGTATTGCGGTCCGACAAGGTGTTTCACGACGACCCATATGTGTTCGAGTTTTACGAACCGTCTCTGTCAAATTTTCACCATTTTTATAGTGAATTTTAATAATTCGTATCGTTCCATTTTTATTAATGGCGTAGTTTTTACTTGTCAAATGTTAAAAAAATGACAACATCAAAAATGACATCTACCGGAATAGCGGGCTATTCAAAATAACACCTATTATTGGAAAACCCTTTAGTTTCAGTAACTTTCACGTGATGGGTTATAATACAAATTTAACTACAGGTTTACATAAATACATATACATATTATGTTTGTTATACAAGCTTTGATGTTTTCGAAATCATACAATATGTTTTAAAGCTATGAAACTAACCCAAAACGTAAAGTAAAGCTATTTAGTCAATTATTTTGTTTATTTGATATAATTCTATTAACTTCAAAAACATGAATAAAATGCCCTCCTAAAACTAGCCGAATATTCATAAGTTTGCCGTGATTCACTTCGGGACTGCATGATAAACTTAAAAAAAATGCCGAACAAAGTGAAACGTCCATCATTAACGAAAAGAATTTGTTTCGGTTCCCAAATTGCTATATTTGTTATAATCTGGCTTACGTAGATTTCACTTAATTTGCCAAATATAAGGACATTGTCATATGTCAAATGGTATTATGTACGAAAAATTTGTATCTTTTAGTTTTGTAACGATTATGGACATAATAACTTTTCTCGGTAACTTACCAAACAACCAATTCCGTTATGCGATCTTGCCAAATAACCAAGTACCTTTAAAAAAAAAATAAACTGTAAGTTTATGAAAATTAAAAAAAAAGAGAAGTTATTAAGAAATTTTAAAGTAAGTTAGACCATTTTAACTCATACGCTAATATTAAAATTTGTATTAGTTCTTGTAACTAGCAACTGTTTAAAATCTTATTTTAAATTTAATTTTTTGTAAAATATTACGGCTTATGATTAATCGTAGAAAAGATGAAGACTTCCTGATATAAAGTTTGTAAAAATGAATTGCTAGGCTAACCAAGTCTTTTCTTTCCAGCAAAACCGTTCTTTTCCAGCAGGGAAATGTCGGCGAACGGTGAGTATGTCGCTAAGGGGGTAGGATTCATGTAATCCGCGAATGGCTGGTTTCGCGTTGCGGTCGGTACGCGGTGCCATAGTTTGTGGTTGCGTGTTTGTATTAGCGTAGATTTTTTCGATTTTTTTCTTCGGGCACCGCGTCGGTGATATTCGAGAGCGCGTATTTTTTTCGGCGGTTGGTTTTATTTATTTCGTCCGGGATGGGAAGATGCATTTTAGAGTAGTCGATGGAAGTTGTTTGACGCGTTACTAAATCGGGCATGTGAACCGGTGGCTGAATTTTTGTATTTCGGACTTAGTCTGCTCGCGTAAGACCCGCGACCGAAATCCTCTCCGAAGTTGCTAGCTAGCCAGCAGCCATCTCGGAGTAGACTAAGAGTGTCCGGACATGTTTACCTGATGGCTACAGTTCGTTGTCACGTTCCAAGGCTTCATGTCTAGAACCGATGAGAGGCCGGTTCAGATTTGCTTCGGGAAATCTCGACGTTCGAAACGTGTGCGAATGAATCATTACACGACCCTGAAGACATTTTTAACGCATATGAATCAGGGCACTCTACATTATGGAAAAAATTCTGTAGCAGGCGGGAAAGTTCAGAAAAATATGAATGGAACAAAAATATATTCATGTAATTGGGCGTTCTAAGCAACCTTTTTGCTTCCGGAAAAAAAGGTTCCCTTACCCCACTATTCCAAACGGAAAGCTCGGATAACTAGTGACATATGGACCCGAATAATCCAAGCATTTGGTGTGGAGATTACTAACAAAAAAAGAAAAGTTGTCCTTTTTAAAGATAACGCTGCATGCCATAAGTTGACAGAAGAAACAGTACTAAAAAGCGTCAACATTTTTTTACCTGCCAGCGAATACGACTGCCATTATTCAACATTTAGATTAAGGAATTATACGGACGTTTAAAGCATATTATCGACAACAAATAGTCCGCAAGCAAATCTTGGCGATTGAAGCAGGTTCATTAAGTCAGAATCCCTGCAAATTATTCGATGTTTTTCAAGCGATAAATTTTGTAAAGAAATCTTGGTGGTTTGGTGAAACCTATAACAATCCATAACGGCTTTCGCAAGGCTGGATTTTTCCGTCAATTATAAGTGGAAGTAACTCAGAGGGACGAAGAAGACATCGAATTACCGATTGCAGAAAATCAGTTCAATGAACTTTTAGCCTGCGATGACAACCTCGATTGTTATGTAAATCGTCAAAGAAATTCGATTCGTCAAAGAAATTCGATTTGAGGACGCTGGAGAATCTTTAACTGCTGTAACTTTGCAAGAAGCATTCCATTCTCTCTATAAAATTAAGCAATACTTAACCATAATGGGAGAAGACTAAGCATGTCTAGATAAAGTAGAAGAAAGTCTGATGAAATGTGCGGGTATAAATGTAATCCAAAAGAAAATATCGGATTTTTTCGCATTAAAAAATAAAAAATCCTCTTAAATATAACGCATCAAATCATAACAGTGTTCTTTATTAATATGTGCTTCTATAGAATATGCATCTGGAAAATTTGAATTCTGTTTTATTGTTTCTATTAAGAATAAATGTGCATTTATGTTATGGAAACATTTTCAAATATTTTTCTGATAAAAGAATTCAAATTTCACGAAATAAACAATATTACTGCACTACCCGCATAAGTGCGCAACCCAGTTAAGTGCACAAAAATTTTCGATGTGCGCTTATCCAGGTTTTACTGTAGTTGAGTTGTCCGTTTGTTTCTTTTTCTATAGTAAAATTTATATTCGGGTGTACATATTTCATTCATAAAGGTAAGTAGTTCGTCTTGTTTATTTTCTTGTGAGTCAATAACGATGAAGCAGTCATCCACATATTGTCTGTAAAATATTACTTTGAATCTTTTGGCAATTTTGGGTATAAAGACCTCTTCTAAAAATTGTAAGAATATTTGTGACATTATTGAGGACATTGGATGTCCCATAACCAGACCGTCCTTGGCAATGTATGTGTTGTTATTGAACCTAAAATAGTTCTGCCAGAGCATATCTACTAAATTGCGGCTGCAATTAGAACGAATTTTATTTCTTACGGTACTTATAGAGAAGAGAGAATTGGACTAAAACGGCATATGTATGGTAAACAAAAACTTGAATTTGCAAGCAATTGAACCAACGCATGGTAAACTTAAATCCATCTTTGACACGTTTATTTGCCTCTCTTTCATTTTGACAGCTCCTAGATTGCAGGTGCTAGTTAGTTTACTATATATGCTCTGGTTCTGCTTGATTGTAGTCTTTATGAGATCGAGTAGTTGATCTGTGAATCGTAGGCTGTTATTGAATGAGAGTTTTTCTTCTAGCGTAGTCAGTGCTTCATCGACGGGCATGGACGTATAAAGGCTGGTGATGTCTAGTGATAAAAGTCGACAAATCTCAGTCAATGTTAAAGAGATGGTAGAGTTCGTTAATCACGGCTGTTCTTTAATGTGTATTTGTCGTCAAGGTGCATGACATCAGCCATTATCGTTGCCAAGTACCATGCTAATTGGTATGCAGGAACTGGACTGCAGTTGACGACAGGCCGGATAGGGATATTGGGTTTGTGGAGCTAGGTTGTGCTTTAAGGAGTGGCGTGAATAGATTTGGGCTTATGAAGTGCCGCTTAGTATTAGGAGGAATGATTTGTGGAGATTGTTTGATCGCAGTACGTATGTCTGTTGGAACTTATTAGTGGGGTCTTTGTTTAGCAGTTTGTAGCCGTTGGCGTTCGTGAAGTCTATTGTTTTTTGTACGTAGTCCCTTGTTTTAAGGATCACCGTTGTATGTTCTTTGTCAGCCTTTGTCACTGATATTAGGTTATCCGTAAGTTTTTCCTGAATGTGTCTTAATATCTAATGTTCTTCGTGAAAATTCGTTTTGCTTATGCTAGTGCGTATTTTTTATAGTATATCTACTACAGTGTGTCTTACATGTGTCTGTTGTTCCTGCGGCAGTCTGTTAATGGCTAGTTCAGTGTCGATTACTAGTTGTTCTAGGTCTATGTTGCGGTTTGTGTTTATAAGTTGTGTTTCAGTCCCTTATCTAAGAGCTCGGATCGCCGTCTGCATACCGCCCGTTATGCATGCTAGACACTGCTGGGAAACTGCTAGAAAAACGCATCAAGGGAAGACTCACTGCGATTCGTGCTCCTGTGGACCTATCTCCTCGGCAGTACGGCTTTAGAGCAAAACGTTCCACCATTGATGCGGTATCTGAGATTTGTTGCCCTCCTTGCTAGAAAGCGCCGCGCTATTTACCTGCATCGAAACGAGGACGCGTGGGAGACGGTTGTCCGCGAGGAGAGACAGCGCTCGCTCAATGAGTCTTGGGTGAGTTCTTTGAAGGGAAGGTGGACTGCGTGCCTCATCCCGGATGTGAGACTGTAGCTAAATTGAAGGCATGATGAGACTAACTTCTATCTGACCCAGCTTTTGAGCAGGCATGGGTGTTTTAAGTCTAACCTGGACAAGATTGGTAAATCACGGTCCCCCGATTGTCGGTTTTGCCCACGAGAAGAGCACAATGCCTGCCACACATTTTTTGCGTGAAAAAATAGGGACAGGCTGCGAAGGGACCTCTACAGGGAGACGGGAGAGCTCACCGCGGATAGTATAGTCGCAGACATTGGATGGACTCTCCCTTTAACTGTTATTCGGCCTGTAAAAGTGGGAATCTTTAGTGCGGGGTAGCTACACGGCATGAACGCCAAAAGGCTAGTTGAGGATCACGGCTCAAGCCAACACCTCACCCCTTACCATCAGCACCTCAGCCTAAAACTTTAATCGTGAATTATCGCGTAACTGATCGCACGTCACAGGGTCGTTTGGTAAGTGGATAGCAGCACGCTCCCCTATAGATTCGAATCATACACTGATCAGTCAATACTCAACCAAGTGCTTATACTCGGTCGCGGAGCGAGCTTTTACTCTAAGTTTCCCTGACATCTGCTGAATACGCGAACACGTGTGCTCCCATTCCACAGAAGCTCTTCCTCTCTGTCTCGTCTCGTTTGTACGTAAGCTGAGAGAGCCAACAACCGATATTCTCCTAGGGGAAATAGACTTGCGGAAGAGCGAGGAGAGCTTTTCAGCTGAATGAAGCATTCTCCTCTCTGGAGCTTTAATCTGGCTGATTTATACTCGCTCCCGAGATACGTTTTGCTGCTGTCTTTTATTTCTTTTTCTTCTTTCTTCTGGCTGACTCGTACTTGATTGTGAGATACATGCCGGTGCCGTCTTTGCACCTCCATCGAAAACCTGCTATATAAAGTAACACGGCTTGATCGCAATTGGATAGTTCTTATCATGGGAATGTACGTAAAGCGGAAAGCTGCTCATACCTTTTAGCATGCCATTGGCTGGCGAAGGCATGAGGCGGCGCTTTGCGCGTTCACAACACTAAGATTTCCAGAAATCGAAACCACTACGAATGCTAATGTCGGTGTTTCATGCAGAAGTATTTACTATACTAGACGTGTTGTCATGGATAGCCAAGCGGCATTGTTTACTCGCTCCGGGCGGAAAGTACCATTAAAAGTCTACCATAAATGTCTCACTAAGTCGAACTAAGTGCGGAGGTACAATTTTCTTTTTTTTGGATTTCTGGGCACGTATGCAATAAGAAATTCGACGTTCTAGCAAAAGAAAGCTCAAAATCTTTTAATCTAGAACCCTGTAAAAGTGTTTCCAGCTCTCGTATTGTTCGCAAGATAAACTGCTGGATAAAATCTTAGTTGATGATGCGAATTGCTGCAGACTGCAAATCTCTAGTCGATTAAACCAACCAGATGATAGCAGTCTTCCTACTCAAATAGTCTTAGCGCAATGAATGATAGTAGACAGTTCCCAATGTTTTCATTACTGGAGACCCTATTTGATAATGGTGATTAGAAGAGGATGTGAAAACCCCCCACAATGTATGTGTCACTGCAGTGAGTTCAAATTTAACAAAATCTTCAGGACCTACTTCGTTACTCCAATATAACAATTCAGATATGAAGGATAGGGTATTCGATGACAATTGAGAAAGGTTTGAGTGCTCAAGAGCGGCCAAAACTGCCACCTTTTCCCATTATCAAACAAACAGACAAGAGGATTCTAGAATAAAGCTCTGAAACATGTGAATGTTTTTTTTCGGCACTAGAGTGATTTGAATTAGATCACGAAATATGGAATGCTTTAGAAAGTTAATCATTAAAAGTATTTTGAAACAAATCGCTCAAACGTTTAATATTGGCTTAGATACATTTACGAGTAAGTGCAATGAAATGTTTAGAACTATTTAATTTCCTCAACTGGTTTTTCCAATCTTTTACTCTCAAAACTCATTTATGCTGAATAATTATTCAAGTATCAACATTTTCAGTCTATTTACCACTTAACACCTTTCCGCAACGGTCTTTCCAGTAAGGTAGCCAGCCATTCTATTAACAATACATAGGAGTAATCAAACTTGTGACTATTCGTTCCCGTGCTAAAATCAATAAACTTTAACAGCAACTAATTTGTTAAGCCATTGAAGAAAATATTTTTGAATGATGTATGTCGTGTGCGATAAATATTTGACCTATCCTCATAGACAATATATACATACTAAACGAAAAATCTTTTGTTATATGATTGCCGAAAAATTGAGTTTAGTTAGCAACACGCCCGTTAAAGTGGTTGAAAGTAAGCATAGACGTCAAACTTGTACAAATTTGTTGAATAGCTAAAAGCATGTTTGACAATATATGAGGAAATATTTATTGAGAACTAATCAGTAGTAATGAAAAGCTGTATTGTGTAATTACTGATTGGTAATGTATGTTATCAAGTTGAAAATATTTCAATGGTTTTCTGGTTAAGTCTGTCATATGTTAGTTTTACGATGATGATGAGTTTATTAAAACAAATGCTGCTAATATATTGATTAGTTCAGCAAATCGTTAATCAGTTTTTCCAATTATTTATTTTCAAATGCTGTTAACAAACGGTTCAAATGATTTATGTCGCTATGCAGTTAATTCGAAATATTTAAGGAAGTAATTGTGCATTTTAATCTAAGAAGAATTTCATCGAAAAATCATCTTCAGCGATGAAGCTCATTTCTGGCTCAATGGCTTTGTTAATAAGTAAAATATGCGTTATTGGTCAGCAACATACCCACATGTGCTTCGTGAGGCATCGTTGCATCCGCAAAAAATTACTGTTTGGTTCGGCTTTCATGCCGGATGTGTGATTGGGCCATATTTGAGCGCTATCGTGTTATGTTGGAAGATTATTTGTGGCCAGAATTGGATGAACTTAACATCAACGATATGTGGTTTCAACAAGACGGTGCCACTAGCCACACAGCACGCCTCACAATCGATTAATCGAAATTTATTTATTTATTGTTATGTCCTTAATGGAAAACCCTATATGTACATGCTTAGGCCTCACATTACTTGGTACTAATATTTCTATTAGTACAGTCGGGCCTAGATAATCCGATCTCCCGCTTATCTGAACGCCTTTATAATCCGAGCGACCCTTGGTCACGCGGTTTTGCAGAAAGCGAAGGGAAGCGGAGATCTGAGGCGTGTTGGCTGATGGGAGAAGTGGAACCGGACGAACGACGGAGCCTAGTAGAAAGGGGAAGCGATGTACCTAGAGGCATGCTTGGTGGTGTAAGGTGACCGAAGGGAGAAGTTGAACCGAGCGAAAGGAGCCAAACCTTGGTAGCGAGGGGAAGCAAAGACCTGGAGGTGAGGTGGCTAAAGGGAGCAATGAAGCTGAACGAACGGCGCATACTTAGTAGGGAGGTGAAGTGAAGGACCTGGAGGCGTGAAGGTGTTTGGCTCGTGTTGCATAAAGAGCAGAATTAAAGAGAGGGTCGAGAATTGTAGTCCGCGACTTATTTTTTGGGCCCTAAACTAAAAGATGCTTGTCAGTTTTAAATACGGTTGTCAAAAGCGCAGGGGGGACGTGGTGGCTGTGGCTTGAATAGTGAAAGTAGAATCGAGCACACATTAGTTTGTTGCGGGTATCCCAAAACAGAGGCATTAATTGGCGCTTCAAACTTATTCCCGTCTAACGGAGTCCGTGAGTTTAGGCCTATTCATGGCAGGTACTCACGTAAAACTTACGACTTTATGCTACTAGAGGATAGTTAGAAAAGTTCAAGAACCATACCATGCCAACTTCAACTTACTTATGAGAAATTGTTGAATAACGAAGAAGCTGTGATGCCATTCCAGAAGAGTGCGCCAGGTTCAAAGGTATCGAAGGAGAGGATCACATTTAAGCCATGTGCTAACGCTAGCGGAACACACAAACTACCCCTGCTGGTGGTAGGTAAGGCACAAAGGTCACGTGCATTTGCATCAGTCAAAAAATTACGAGTTAATGACACAGGTCAAAAAATGCTTAGGTTACAAAAGCAATATTTTTAGAGTAGCTGAAGGGCATTTTATTCCCGAAGTCAAGAAATATTTATCAGAAAAGAACTTACCGCTAAAAGCACTTTAATTTCTTGATAGTGCACCAGCGTATCCTTTAGGAGAAGATCTGAAGTCGATTGACAAAACTTTTACCATTCTGTACATGCCACCTAATTGTACGGCCCTAATTCAACCCATGGACGAAAACGTTATTCAGAATATTAAAGTGACATACAAGAAAAAACTCTTGTCACCCGCTTTTGGGCAGCAAGAAGTTGATCCAGAATGCGCAATATCTGAAATCCTTAAAAAGATGCAATGAAAGATGCAGTGTTTTTTTCTGGCTCAAAGTTGGAAACAACTGTCTTCCAATCGAATTAAAAAGTCTTGAAAACCTCTGTAGCCTTCGTTATTCGAACCAGAGCACACATCTGGCCAAGTTTTGGATCACTTTAATCCTGAAGGTGATTTTCCATTGCACATTTTCCAAAGCAGAGGCTTTTCGGAAGAGGAGATAAAATTCTTATCCAGCGATGATAACATTGATTGTCAGAAGCCTTTAACTGATGACGATATATTAAGACAAGTACTCGTACTTAATGACAATGACGAAGAGGTATCTGAAGAATCGAAACCAATGGCAAGGATTCCAGATACTAGAGTTGTGACTGCATTAAATGAATGCTTGAAACGGGCGGGTTAAATAGACATTTCAATTCCAGAAAAAATGCTATTGCGTAAATTGAGGGATGAATCATTTTTTATGTCACTCAATAACACTCCACTATTGGGTTGGTGGTGTAGGGTCGGTTGAGACGGACTCCCGATTAGCGCTGGTCTGGCTCTGAGCACTTGTCCTTATAAGGGCTTGTGCCAACCCTTACACGGCCTCCCTGCTCTGCAAAGATAACCATGGGACCAAAAAGGCGACTACACACACGAACGGAGATAGCGGCTCCGAGGGGGGACTCAACAAAACTGGAGCAACCAAAACCATAAAAAAGATTTTAAAAAACGCAAAATAGAAAGCAAAAATAGCAACAACGACGGCGCAACCAGCGGTTGCAGTCACGATGTTAACAGCACGTCGTGGAGCGGCATTAAAGACGACAAAGCGACGACTAATACGATGACAGGAAAGACGGACGAAAAACGGAGATTAACAGACAGTCTTGTCCAGACTGAAATTCTTGCGGCGTTCGGGCGGAGCAAAAAAAAAATGACGCGAACGCCAGAGCGTCCTATAAGTGAAAAGCAGGACGCTTCAGATGTTTGAGCGGTAGAGGAAAATGTAAAGAACATCGAGAATTTGATGGTCACTGCTGCGATCGCTACCGGAGCGACTGAAGCAAAGGTCGTACATCTCGATATTACAACAAACCATCCTGAAGTCCACGAGAGATTACGGTAGGAAAGCGCTGGATTGACCAGACAAATAAAGCGACGTTGTTTGATTTCATCGTCAACGTAACGGAAGTACTGTACTCGGAAACGGAAGCCGATAATCTCTCCCAAGAACGATGGTCGCAAAGTACAATTGCTGCCCAGCGACATGAAGAAGAAAGGCTAGTCCGAAAAGTGGGAGATGTTCTGAAAAGAATACAATCTGCATCCGACTCGCCAAAAATCAACAAAGCAGTAAAGGTTGGGCTCCTTGAACTAGAGGAGCTCCCAGACCGCATAGGGTATTATCGGAGGAGCTGATTAAAAAAATCTAAAGGGCACGTGCAGATAGCTTCGCCATCAAAAATCAATAAAAGAATGGCGATTAGCCCAATCGAAGGAGATCGGGATAAAAGAAGGAAGAGGCACTTGATGGGCGTGGAACGCCAGATCAGGGGTTCCAGGTAGTGTTGACAAATGGAGCGAAAAAAGCCGCAAAGAAACTCCTTCAAAAAGTGCCAGAAAACAAAGTTCCCGCGGATACCGCACAAGAAAAAAGGCCTGATGCGAAACAGGAGGGTAAGAAGCCCCGACGAAGACCCCGGCAGCAGACACTGCTCGTAAAACCTCAAGATGGTCGAACCTACGCGGAGGTGCTGCGGGATATCAGGGGAAACGTAAAGCCCAAAGACACCAACACTGCCATTAAAGCAGTACGACCAACGCGATCGGGCTACATACTAGTCAAATTCGGAGCATAGGGAAGCATTCTGCTGGCGCAGTAAAGAAATTCCTCGGCAAAAGCACAACTATAGCCTCGTTCGAGCCGATGACAATGATCGAAATAAGAGACATTGACTGCGTGACGGATCTGCCCGAGGTAGAAGAGGCCATCAAAAGGGAGTTCCCTAGCGATCAAAACGAGGCTGACACCAGAAAACTAAAGCGGGCAACGCATGGCCATAATTGACTTGGCCGAAAAGGACGCCGAACAATTTCTGAATAAGGGCAAAATAAGAATAGGGTGGGTTGTCTGCAGGATACGGCGAAGAGCAGCGCCTCGTCAATGTTTCAAATGCCTTGGCTATGGTCACACCGTACAAGTGTGCAAAGGACCCGATAGGAGTTCTCTATGTTACAAATGTGGTGAAATGGGACATAAAAGGAAAGAGTGCACGAAGGAGGCACACTGTATTCTTTGCAAGAATACTGATCAGAGACCTGATTTTGGACACGTCCTGGGATCAGAAAAATGCCGCGTTTTCCAGGAAGCCGTAGCCAAGGCAAAATCAGAATTTCGAAGATCAGCATCCTGTAACTAAACCTAGACCGCAAGTTCAACCGCCGAAAATCTGCTTGAGCAGTTTGCGAGGCACATGAAGGCCGATTTTATGCTGCTGAGTGAGCAACACCATGATAAATGTTCGGCATCATGGTATCCTGATGAAACTGGTACTGCCGTCATCTGGGTTCGAAATAGTGAGAGATCTGTGGGCGGGGGAATGGTTTTGTGTGGGTTCGGTGCTCACGGACCACCTTCTTTAGTGTGTACCTAACGCTGAATGAATCGATATCATCTTTCCAAGCCCAGCTTAATGCTTTGGAGGACGCTGTCTCGAACGCAAACGGGAACGTACTCGTTGGGGGAGGCTTCAACGCTAAAGCAATCGAATGGGGCATGCCTCAAACAGATCCGCGGGAAAAACGAATCCTGGAAATGGCGGCCAGGACGACGCTCATCGTGCTGAACACCGGAAATACGCCGACTTTCCGCCGTATTGGCTTTGAAAAACCATACCGGACGTGACATTCGCTTCGGAGTCCTCAGTACGGAGGATACACAATTGGAGAGTATTAGAGGACTACTCAGCCAGTGATCATCAGTGCATTTTCCTTGAGATAAGCGATGTTGTCTCCCGACGTCCTTGCTCTCGACCTTCTACAATTGGATGGAACATCGGAAGGATGGATGCCGCGAGGTTCGTCGAGGTGCTCACAGCAGGTGCCCCGCTGCAGGGACGCAGGAGACGGAAGAACTGGCAGCTGAAGACATGGTGAACTTAACTATGAGCCTCATTACGACTGTGTGCAACGCTTCTATGCCCCGTCGAAAACCCCAGTACGGCAAGCCCCTAGTGTACTGAAAACCGAAGGGAGTGTCACAAGCTTGGGCGTGAGGCTCAATGGGCACGGAACCGTGACGAGGAATGCTACCGGGTGGCAGAATATAAGTAGGCCAGGAAATGCCTTCGCAAACTGATTAACAACAGCAAGGCTCGCTGCTGGCAAGATCTAGTAGACAATGTGAACAAGGATCCGTGGGGCCTTGGCTACAAGCTAGTTATGAAGAAGCTTGGTGCCCTACGGAAACCTTGCATATAGATGGACGAGATAGTGCGGGCACTCTTTTCCGCTCATCCGTTTTGACGCTGTTCATGGTGAAACAGCAGTCGAGTGTTCACTCTTTACACAGCTGGAACTGGAAGAGGCAGTCCTCTCAATGAAAGCGAGGAAGGCTCCAGGTCCAGATGGCGTTCCAGCTGAAATGTTGTAGCTTGTTTATCACCATTGTCCTGACTTGCTGCTCAGCACATTCAACGCTTGCCTACAGGACGAGATTTTGCCGGTACGATGGAAGGTAGCGAGGCTGGTGCTGATTAGCAAGGGAAAGGGAAATCTCGGATCGCCGTCTGCATACCGCTCGATATGTATGCTAAACACTGCTGGGAAAGTGCTAGAGAAACTCATCAAGGGAAGACTCACTGACGCGATTCGTGCTGCTGGGGACCTATCTCCTCGGCAGTACGGCTTTAGAGCAGGACGCTCCACCATTGATGCGATTGCAGAGGTGGTCAGCGTGGTCCAAAAGGCAGAGGCATATAGTCGTGCCAAGCGACAAATCATCCTGTTGGTGACAATCGACCTCAGGAACGCATTCAACTACGCTAGATGGGTAGACATTCTGGATACGCTGGAAAACTCTTTTTAAGTACCAGAATATCTAAAGCGGCTTTTGAGGGACTACCTGAAGGCCTGCTCTACGACACGACACAGGGCCAACGATGGATGGAAGTTACATCGGGTGTTATCCAGGGATCTATGCTTGGCCCGGACCTGTGGAATGAGTCTTACGGCGGGCTTTTGAGACTGGAGATGCTAGATGAGTCGCGCTTGATCGGCTATGCGGATGATGTTGCGGCTCTGATCGCTAGACGCACCGTTGAATAAGCGCAACTTAGGCTAGGTAGGCTAATGCGCCGAGTGAGAGACTGGATAACTGCTAACGGGTTCCGTTTAGTGCTGGAGAAAACCGAAGTGGTCATCTTGACAAAAAAGAGAATTTCCAGAGTAAGGATGATCAGTAATGGAGGTATACAAATCGAATCGAAGCCATCAGTGAAGTATCTGGGGCTACTGATCGACTCGAAGATGAGTTTCTCTGAGCACATCAGGGCAACGACGGAGAAGGCTGCTTCGGAAGTATCGGTTCTGAGTCGACTTATGGCTAATGTAGGGGGACCCAGCCTATCAAGAAGACGCCTTTTGATGAGTGCTGTAGGCTTAAGGCTACTGCACAGAGCAGAAATATGGGGCGACGGTCTCAGTAAGGAAGTATACCGAAAGCGCTTGGCGCAGGTTGAGAGAAGAGGAGCATTGAGGATTGCATCTTCGTATCTGATAGTCTCTGATTCGGCGGTGAGAGTTATTGCAGGCGTGATACCTGTTGCCTTCCTTACTAGAGAACGCCGCGTCTTTACCTGCGTCGAAACGAGGATGAGAGAGAGAGATTGTTGTCCACAAGGAGAGACAGTGCTCACTCAACGATTGGCAGCAGTCTTAAGTGAATTGCACGAAGGGAAGCTGGACTACGCGCTTCATCCAGGATGTGAGACCGTGGCTAAATCGAAGGCATGGTGTGACTGACTTCTATCTGACCCAGCTTTTGAGTGGGCATGGGTGTTTTCAGTCTTACCTGCACAAGATTGGTAAGTCACGGTCCCCCGATTGTGGGATTTTCCCAGGAGAGGAAGACAATGCCTGCCACACATTTTTGCGTGCAAAAAAATCGGACAGGCTGCGAAGGGACCTGTACAGGGAGACGGGAGAGCTCACTCCAGATAATATAGTCGCGGTGATGCTTGAATCGGTTGGCAAATGGAACCAGGTGGCACATTATGTTCGGGTAGTCCTAAAAGATAAAAGGGACTCACAGCAGCCGGGGGCGTGAGGGTGTTGGGGCTGGAGGATCGCTTGTCTGGCATTTCCCCTTTCCCTCTCCCCTTCCGCTAGAAAAGGGATCCCCCAGCAGCTTGAATGTGCCTCACGGCGTAACAAACCGAGACCTGGCCCGAAGTAATGTGTCAAACGTTCCCAGGCTAGGTTCTCAGATTGACAGGGGGAGGTGTTTAGTGGGTTATCTAGTCGCCTTCTTGCGAGCGTGGGAGTCCCACACTCTGTACGTAAATGGGCATTCACCTGCCAACTATAAAAAAAATTAAAAAAAGTACCATTTTAGATTTTTTTCAAAAGTGTAATATACCTAAAAGGCTTAATATGTAACTAAAATTTATTTATTCCTTCAATTACAGAAACGTATGCTTCATTTCAAAAAATACTTTTTAAAATATCTATCTAATATGTTATCTGAACAAGATATAAGTTTTGGGTGTTCGGATTAGCGAGGCCCTACTGTACGAGGTGTGACAATTAAGTAATGAGACTGATTTTATTGCCACGCTAGCATAGTTGTTGTGGTGCATACGCAAGATTAGCATTGGTGTGTGTCTTGTGGATCATTCAAGTGAATCTTGTCTGACAAGGATGAAGTTTGAATGTTACCTCTTAAAATATCAAAAGGCACGCAGGCGGACATTGCAACTCTCCTGAGAGCCAGTGTAGTCAGGTTGATTAGTTGAAGTCGAACCTCATAAGAAGGAAGATAGTGGAAAGAGGTAGGATCATACAAGGTTCTAAGGGCGAAGAGCAAAAACTGTTTTTGCACTGACTCTAATCTACGGCTATGAATGTCGAATATGGGGTCCCAGACTGTGCAGCCGTACTCGAGAATTGGACGGACAAGTGAGGTATACAAAGATTTAGTAGCCCAGATATTTCTGAACTCTTTTGCTCTACGTTTAATGAAACCTAGCATTTTGTAAGCTTTGCTCAGGATTTCATCATAATGGAGGTTAAAGCGAGTTTCGTGTCTAAGACTACGCCAAGGCCGACAACTCGCTCGACTCTTCTTAGTTGTGTGTTATTAATGTCATAATCATGTAACAGGCCAATTGAAGTCCCTAGTCTGATACACAGATGGCGGTGCTAATATTAAATCCATAATCTAACCTTCAAACGATGCGTGTCAAAATTTGACAGCAGTCCGACCATTGGTTTGTGAGATATTGCGTTGTGAGTGTAGCTACTTTTGTTATTTGAAAAAAGATGGAAAAAAGAGAATTTCGTGTGCCGATAAAATATTGCTTTTTGAAGGGAAAAACTACAGTTGAAGCATAATCTTGGCTTGTTGAAGAGTTTCCGGGATCTGCACCAGGAAAATCAACCATCATTGATTGGTATGCTAAGTTTAAACGTGGTGAAATGAGCACCGAAGACGGCGAACACAGTGGACGCCAAAAAAGGCTGTCACTGACAAAAACATCAAAAAGTTCACAAAATAATTTTGAATAACCGTAAAGTGAAGTTGATCGAAATAGCAGACATTGTGCAGATATCATCTGAACTTGTACATCATATCATTCACGAAAATTTGCACATGAGAAAGCTGCGTGCAAAATGGGTGCCACGCGAGCTCACAATCGATCAAAAGCAACAACGTGTTAATGATTATGAGCAGTGTTTTGAGGTACTCCAGAGGTGACACTGAACTCACGAGACAACCGACCTTGAAACTTAACGCATTGTGTGGGGTCTTTCAAATATGACTGAATCCAGTTGAGTAGCGAACCGTAGATGCCAAAAATGCGAAGTTTATTCACTAATATTTCATGGTTCACTCGATCGAACGCTTTACTGAAATCTATGTATATAGCATCTATTTGGTGGCCTTGCTCCACACTACAAAGAATATCCGACGTCAAGGTAATTAGATTAGTGGTGATAGACCTATTTTTACGGAAGCCATGATGCTGTTCATTCATATACGGTTTGATAATGGGGGAAATTTTACTGCAGATAATTTTTTCGAATAGTTTTGGCATACTAGAAAGGATAGCAATACCCTTATAGTTCTCCACGTGCCGCTTATCGCCTTTTTTATGAATTGGTGTTATAAATGATGGTTTCCAAAGTTTGGGGAATATACCAGATGTTAATAATTTATTAAAAATAAGGAAGAGAGGTCTAACCAATTCATCTTTGCAAAGAGACGGAAAGCAAGGAGGAATAGAGTCAAGGCCGGGTCCTTTAGGTATATCAAGATCTTCAATAGCCTGAAGAATTTCATCTTCAGAAATTAAGGCCTTTGTGACTATTTCCAACGACTCTAAATGAGGCAAAGTGACTGAATTAGAGTAAACATGCGGAAAATGATCAGCAAAGAATTCACAGATCTGCTCGGTACAGGATGAGACAGAGTCATTGTATGACATTAAAGAAGGATTACCAGATGATTTGCGCTTAACGTTAAGTAAGTTTGATAGGCCTCTTGCGATTTAATTTTAAATTCAAGTGCAAGTTCATTATACTTACTCTGAGTCTCATCGCTTACATATTTATCTTTTCTGAGGAACCTGTATAGTTTGTTTCTTTGGTTACGTAAATTTCTTAGATCCCTCCCCAGCAATGGTTCTGAAATCTTATCTTATTTCTTGATTTTCGGTACGAAAGATTCAACGGCGTCAAAGATTATAGGATAAAAGGTGGATAGAGCCGTAAATTTGGATACGGCTCTATCCACCTTTTATCCTATAATCTAACGTTGACAGAGTACTGTTCCAGTCGACACTGGATAGAAGACTATTAATGTTTTCATAATCGCCATTGCGGAAGTCATATACAATAGTTCTATTGTACGATATAGAATTGAGAGTATCAGGAGTGGACAAATCAACAGAAAAAGCTGAGTGATGACTCGTGTTAGAAAACAGATTCGCATTGGCCACTGCTTCGTCGTATGCGTTAGAAAATATAAGGGCTAGCCATATACCGGTCTGGTTGGGGGCAGGAGCTATTTGCTGCAAATCGTTACTATAGTAGGTGCTCATTAAGCTGAAATCGTTACAATTAAGGAGATTCACCGGAAGGAGTCGATCACAAATTTTATATTAGGTCTATTAAAATCACCAGTAATGATAATATCGTATTTGGCCTCTAAAGGGTTGCCATGCTGCAACAGCCGCCTTATTCGTCCGATGTCACCCTGTGACTTTTATGTTGTTCCCTAGAACAAAACCGGTGGTCAAAGGAATCCATTTTGAGTCGATTACGGACATCCAGGCGGCCGGGACGAGGGTAGTCGCGGACATCCCAGTCGAAGCGTTCCAGAAATGTTACGAAGCATGGAAAACGCAATGGAATCGTTGTATATCTGTCCAAGGGGAATACTTTGAAGGGGATGGCAGAATTGTAGAATAATTTTTAAATATACGGTTTTCATGGAATCAGTCTCATTACTTAATTGTCGCACCTCGTATATTACTTATATAGCAGTCTGCGTTGTTAGAGTGCTTGCCACGTCTACCGCAGATCCTTGGTTCGTGTCGCGTTGGTGACAACGAGATTTGTTTCGAGTGATTCTTCAGACGACATATGAATCCACTCAACTATGGTACGATGAGATTTAAAAGCAGAACATGCTCGTATTACAGCTAAGCGGGCACACATCAAAGCATGATACTGACTTTATCACCTTAAGTGCTGAAACGGTCATGCATCGAGATACTGTAACTATTTCTAAGCCAAGGTCCGAGAGGAGCTGTAGTTCTGTATGTTTAAATATAATTTATATTGATTAAATTCTTTATTTAATATTTTAGTTTTTGGGTGTTACAACGTTTGGATAATAATTATATACATATATGAACTAAACGTGCTTTAAAATCGTTTAACAGTTAAATTATCAGATAGCTAGTGAATTCATAACATCCCCTGAACAGAAGCCAATCAAATACTCTACTCTGTCATCAACAGTCATTTATCTATTTCACCCTCAATGCTGCGATCAATAGCAACTGTCGGACTCTCAAGTAGTGTTTGTGTTTTCCGTTTCTCTACCTTCAATACTTCTTAAGATTAAAAAAAAATCAACTAATTATCTGAATCATCATTAACACAATTTTATTACCTAACATGCATTCTACATGCATTTATATTCCATTATCAGTAGCATTTCATTTAATTACGTGCAATAGTAGTGTGAAATTTCAACCTCGTAAATGAATCTGTTAGTGTGCATGCAAAACAAATTACGTGCATATGTAAGACGCGATGACAAGAAATCAAATTAGTTCAGCGTGACAAAATATCAAAGGTAAATAGTTGGTGGTTCATATTTATGTTCACATGCATGTGCCTGTTAATAATAAATCAAAATTAACCACACTACTAAACACTATAAATTCAAGAAAACACTAGCTAACTAACAACTGCAATTAAAATTTCTATACACATTGTAGTGTTGCTTGTCGTCATATATTAAGTATTCTCAGCGGAATGGCTTTTAAGTATTTTTATTTCTCCTCTTAATGAATAAAATCAAATTCAATGAAGTATAATTTCTATCCCGCCTAACTTTACACCTTTAATTTGATTCAATAAGATACCAAATTGAATTAACGCATTTAACACAACCATACTATATACTAATTAGTTAGCGGAGTTTTATGAATTTATTTGTTTCTTGCCTTAAAGTCGTTTCCATTTCGGGCATAAAAATGTATGTTTTAGGATTTAGAACCAAAAGAAATTCGATCACGTGCTTTAATTTATAAATATGGCACTAAAAAGTAGATAAACAATAAAATAAAATTTAATTAAAAAGTAGAGCAAACGGACATTTTGGATTTATCAGGAAAATTTTGTATTTCATTCTAAAAGCGAGTGAAAATTGTAACGAGTTGATTGGCTATCAATTTCTTCAAGCTTTATAAAGAAGAACCTGGAAAATTGTTTCATTGCGTGCGCTCGTTACTGATTTTTACGAATTATTTGCTAAATTGAACAGTATAGAAAAGATACTAACAATTACGTCATTTCTGGAAATTCTTTAGTATTTTTAGGGCTGTGGATATTCTACGTCTAGCATTCATTGCGTACAGACGTGTTTATTAATCGCTCCTGTCACTAGTTTTCAAAAATTAAATAATTTTTAAATTCGATACATAAAGAAAAGTGGAGAATCTTAAGACAACTTCGAGACCACTCGTATGGAGGAGCCCGACAGCTTCCCATCGTTGACAATTATCATGACAAGAAAAATGTAAATTAAAAATAATCGCAAATAATGAAGAAATGAATAATCTACACAAACGATTAGCTGAAGCTACGGATATAGTCTCTCGAAGAGATGGTCAAGAAAGGGATCAAGATTCAAAAATCGCAGCAGGAAAACCGAGTCCAACAGGAAACGAAAGCAAAGAAGAATGTGAAGCAAACGATTCCACAAGAAATTTTAAGTGCTGACGGCATGTCTTCTTCTTAGCACTACAGCCCCTCTCGGGTCTTCGCTTCCTGCAAATAGCGCCTCCAACTGTCTCGGTCTATTGGCGTCGTCCTCCAATTCCTAAATCCGAGCAGCGATGAACTGGCTTCGTCGACCGAGTTAGACCAGCGTTTCATCGTTTTCCCCACTGGTCTCCACCCCTCAGTTCTCCCAACGAATACCTTTTTGGGTATCTGATGTTCGTCCCAACGACTATGTGACCAGCCCATTGCAGCTTCCGCAGCCTTACAATCGTTGAGACCACCGGTTCGTCAAAAATTTCAAACAGCTCATGGTTGTATCGAATTCGCCATTGGTCCCCGTCTAGCTTCGCTCCGATTATTCGTCTCAGGACTCGTCGTTCAAAGGCGTTCAATATATTTGCGGATCCTTGGGTTAGGGTCCATGTTTCACACCCATAGCATAACACAGGTCTTATCACAGATTTGTATACTTGGAGCTTTGTGTTCTTGTGTATGCAGCTGGTCTTCAAGATCGTCAAAACTGAATAAAATATTTTATTTGCAAGCTGTATTCTTCGGCACTAATGACAGTTAAAACTATTTTGCAGCGCTTGAAGGACTGACGGAAGAAGTGGAAACTGAAGAGGATATCGAAGGTAATTCTGATAAAGATACTAATGTAAATTTTATTTAATATTTAAAAAATAAAAACAAAGAGGAGGAGAAGCCAACTCGCAGTTCTGCTGGTTCTTCAGAAAAAGCCAGCAACAAGGCAGAAAAATTTCCGCCAATACATGTATTCTAACAAAGCTTCAAAGTTCGGTTATTCGTAGCCAAAAATATATTAAGCAATTTTGAAATTAAAAGAGTAAAGGTAGAATAAAATTAACAAAAGGAAATCACTGGTTGACTTTAAGTCAGCCAAAGCTGCTCTGAATTCTAAGGAGGTTCAACACTTCATGTATACCCCAAAAAGCGAAAAAAGTAAGACCTTTCTGTTGATGGGACTGCAGAGAGGACAGGATCGATCTCCTTCAAGTGCTCAAGTGCAAATAAATTCATGCCCCCCGTTGAATGAAAAGAGGCTCGGACGGAACTTAAAAAAATTGTTGTGCGTTTACTGTGCGTCATCCAGCATCATATCAAGGATGCAATCGTTATCACGATGCAAGAGTTAAATTTATTCCAAAACAAACGCAAGCACACCACAGTTTGACACTTTCTAACTATAGTGTAATAATATAAATAATGTGAGTAGCAACAATGAGCTCCTTCCTAAAATCTACCAATAACTCGGAAAGAATCAACAAGCAAGATTCGAAAATTAACTTTATTTTTTAACGTTTAGATCTTTCAAATTTCTCAAAATAACGTCAACTCCATTGTAACTCTACATCGACGTGACTATCTCCTGAAATTCATTGTTAATCATAAGCCTGATATCATACTTCTCACAGAAACCCACTTAAGTTCATGGAGCTCCATGACGTTCAAGGATTTTGAATTCGCAAGAACAGTTAAAGCACCGGCATATTGGTTAGAAGACCCTATTGTTTACAAGATATTAATAAAGTTGAATTTAAAAACATTGAATTTCTTAGTCTCCGTCTTCTCTGCAAAATGGGAATAACTTCTTCGTTAACTCTGCATATGCAACTGGATGAAACGTTCTCACATTCAAAGAGGTGCTCGGTTCCTTGTTTGAAATACTCAGATTGAAAAAGCTGCATAGTCACTATATTTTTGCCGGTGATCTGAATGCCTAGCACACATCATGGTTAATCCAAGAGTGTATTTCTGAAATTGTGGATAACAGAGAACCAAATTGAATACAGATGTAATTTATACGGGTCGGTGTACCCAACGTACCCTAGGATGAGTCCATATTTGGGCCTCTGCATTGCTAACGCAATACTTGAATTCAGATTTAATAATCCTCAACGGAAACTGCATGTGCTTCTTTATGATAGCGACAACTATGCAATCGTGGTGGAAATAAATAATCAAAGGAATGATGTCTTTCTCATTCCATTCATACAGTTCGTATATGCCGCTGTTCTCGTATATTGACGTGTCATTTAGTTTTGGTTTCAGTTTGTTCCCAATGTTGTTAGTTTTGAATGCATTTTGCAGTTTGTATTGTATTGTTACATCTTCTTCGTTTTGCAGTTGAACTACCTTAAGGGTTCATAATTTCCGATGCACAAACTTCAAACACACTCAACTTACTCTACACACAAAAACTATAGACAACTATTTCACTTCTGAATTACAAACTCCGATTTCGCTAATTCCTATTAACATCAGTTTTCCAATCCGAACGCACTCCATCGCTATCTTTGTGTGCATAATTACGGAGTACGTTCAGTACGTCCGGACTCGATTAGATCTAGATGAAGAGTGAGTTGACTTGACAGCGATTCTGCAACACCGCTGCTGTGGTCAGCGACATCTAGTTGTCGTATGTCGTGGCCGCGACAATACTCCTCCTTTAGTGAAATCGTCGTGGAAACACATATCACGAACCAACTCACGATACGGTATGGCGGCACGTGATGACGTTCGTCGATGTTGCGGCATGCGGTTGGAGTAATGGCAGGTTGTTACATTGTAAATTTCGCTGATCGGGCATGCGACGTAGTGCAAGAGCGGGCACGCGACGTAGTGCAAGAGCGGGCATGCGGCCTGGTGCGAGGTCGGGCATGCAACCCATGACTGTAGCGCGAGGTTGGGCATGCAAATGCAACAACGCTGTCGGGCACGTGATGCGACATTATCGGGTATTCAATGCCGATAAAACTCGGCGTGTCACTGCACTTGGGGTTACCAATTGTGACTATATGGTGCTGAACTTTATGAGTTGTGACCTTGCGCGTTTTTCATGAGTTCGTGATTTCCAGGAATTCTCTTAATAAGGCGTGGAATACCGAATTTTTGTTCACGGTGAACACCGTTGCGCAGCTAGATTGGCTTATTTGTCCTTTTGTTGATCGTCCAGCGGGATCGAGGAGTTTTTTGTTTTTAAGCTTAAGAAAATCGGCGCCTAGTATTGACCGAGACGCGGCGGCTACGTGAATTTTCCAAGTCAGTGGTTTAGGTAGTCCCAGTGACAGCGTTGTGTTCTTCGTCCCGTATGTGCTTTTTCCCCTGCCGTTTGCTGCGAATAATTTTTAGCTTGACGCGTATTTTCGATCTGGCGCGCGGAATTTCGGAATGACTGAAACGTCAGCCCCGGTGTCGCTATTTCTATCGCGCACTAGCAGGCGGTTTGTCACTGCGTAGCTGATGCCTACCTGACACATCAGCGACGGCATTCGTTTCCCTTCTTCTCTCGAAAGGAGCAGTGTGGTCGACATTGTCTGGCTGCCGTGCCGAAACGGCGCTGGAAATATCATGTTGTTGTTTCGGATTTTCGCGGAGATTTCTTTAATCCTGCAGTTGCGCTTGACTAATTTGCTTGCGTGTACTTACATTCGGGATGGCAACTGCAATTACTGACGTTGACGGGCTGGACATGAGTTTGATGTAACGTTCTTCGGAGTTCTGCGATTTGGCTCAATGCATCTTCATACCGCCATGACGCGTTTCTCCCCGTCGGCTTGGGTTTATTTCTGAAATGGCATCGTCATTGAAACTGTCAAAAATCCGATCAGCTGCTTGTGCCAATTTGCTTAATGTTGGGGTGTCCGACGCGCACCCCTGATGGTAGACGTTCGAGCCATATATGACGTAAGACTCCTTCGGATATGTTTGCCGTAGCTACGTTTTGCATGCGGCGAAGGAGTTGCGACGGGCGTTGATCACCTAGTTAGAACCCGTGCAATAGTTCACGCGTACTCTGCGGTTCCGACATGCCGTAACACGACAGCAGTTGTGCTGTAAGGTTGTCATATTTATGACTTTCTGGCGGCAACTCGATGATATTGGCGATTTGCGCGAGCACGGAAACGTCGAGTTCCGCTATCACCCTGTCGAAGCGAGTAGCATCGTCTTTCATTTTGTTTGCGCGAAATTGTGCTTCGACGCGTGCGAACCATAAAGCCGGTTGACTTTGCCAAAACGGAAGTAATTTCACAGCCGCCATGCAACGCCGTCAGTGTTTCGATCGCTGTTGCACTTTGCTCCGGACTATGATCATCGTGAAATAGTTTTGTTGCCATTGAAACGTTAGGGTCACTAATTGTGGGTATTACACAATAAAATACAAGCGTCGTCACTGTATGTAACTTTATTTAACTGATTACAAAGGTTACCAAACTAAATACAACTTCAAGATGGCTAGATCTAGATGAAGAGTGAGTTGACTTGACAGCGATTCTGCAACACCGCTGATGTGGTCAGCGATATCTAGTAGTCGTATGTCATGACCAGCACAAACGTTTTATACTATATTATTTTGTCTTATTCTAGACACAAACCTAAAGTAGGTCTGGAGGTGTTATATCTTGTTCGACATTTTTCCTACTTTTCAAGATTTTTCCAGAACTAGATATCAATAAGGGCGGTAGCTATAACACTACCCCTTCCGTAAAGATTCGAATGCAACATCTGCATGGTACGGGGTTAGACAGTCTAAATGTACGACCTTATCCTCGCTCGCGTCTTCCGGTGTTCTTGAATACGGTAGACGACATCATTCAATTGAGTTACAACTTGATACGGTCCCTCCCAATCACGCTGCAGCTTGGAAGACATGCCTTTCCTCCGCTGTGGATTATATAACAACACCAAATCCTTTTCGTTTAAACCAGCGCTATTGCCTTTTAGGTAGTATCGGGTTTTGACGTCTTCCGTTTTTAGGGGTTTGTAAAATAATTTTACAAAACCCCACTAAAATCGCGTCCTGTCTGTCCGTCCGTGTGTCACAGCACTTTTTCTCGCAAACTAACATACTTAAGCTAGAAACATAAAATTTTGTATACAGGTGTAAAGTGGTGCTCTCTTCAAAGTTCAACTACAAAAAATTTTATAAGGTAATTAAGGGGGTCTCCCCATATAGGGAAGAGGCCCAAAAAAAAATTTCATCAAAGGTAGCTGATATGGGTATCAAATTTTCATTTGCTACCCATATCAGCTACCTTGATACGAACTTTCCAAAACAGGCTTCAACGGGTGCACAGGGAGGGGAAATACACGAAAAATTGTGTCCCGTCCCCCTCGCGATTGGACACCTGAGGTCCGAAAAATCTGAAAAAAATTATTGAGGTAGGTGTTTATTAGTACAACAACAACAAATACCTTAGAAGTTAGAATTCGCTCAACTTTGTTAATAATAGTATAATATTCGAATTTCACATTTTCCCCAATAAAATCGTAAAGGTATTTAAGAAGTCCTACAAAAGATCCTTAAAATTTCTAAATTTGATGAAAATCGAATGATATACACGGAAGTTATAGCCATTTGAAATTTCTCCAATTACAACAACAATAACACATGATTTTGGTATTGTTTTTTATGGACTTTCCATCGAATCAATCACTGAAGTTTTGATTTGATCTTCTTGAAATTTACAAAAAAACGGGCAATAACATTAACATTTTGGGAATTCATGATTTGAGTGATTTTTGTTAGTTTGCAACAAAATGGCGACCGTTGAAATTAGAAAAACAATGGATTTACTTTTAAACGTACACATATCTTTGACACATTTCATGACTTTATTCGTAGGTGATGACTGTATTTCTGAGAAATTGGGTACAAAACCCTTCTGACAGGAGCGTAGGTCTATCTACCCAATTTGTTTATTTTGTAGCGCACATCGTGATGAATATTGACAATCGCTGGCGAAGATCTTCTACATATTGCGGTGTTGATTGGGGCGCCTGAGTTGAAACACTATATTTCAGGTCAGCTGGAGTTCGTAGGGTAGTCTCCGGTAGCCATGTGAATGGCACTCGCATAGGGATGGGATTTGTCGATCCCTGTCCCTTTGGTTTTTGCTAAACACCTTGGCTATATGCTCAATTAGTGTTTGGTTAAATCGCTGATCATTCTATACGACTGTGAGTGAAGAAGTGTTGTTCTCATTTTGCTTATTTTCAATAGCCGGCACATTTCGCTGAACAATTGCGATTCGCTATTTCTGCCTTGATCTGACTGCAGCTCCATGGGGACACTGTGCAGACTGATCCAATTCAGGATTAGTTCTTCTACCACAGTGCCCGCTTCTTGGTTCGGAATGAGCACTACCAGAATGTAGCGGTTTCCATTATACGACTCAGGAAAAGGACTAGCAATATCGATCGCGATCTTTTCGAAAGGCACACCCACATTGCAAATTTTATTTCTCCTCGTAACTTCCTTTTGGACCCTTTAACGGATGCACATTAGACACATTTTCGACATCAATCTTGCACATCTTCTCGGGCGTGCAACCAGTAGGATTTTTCACGAATTCTATCGAGAGTCATATTCAATCCGAGATATCCTCCCGATGGTCCATTGTTTCTTTTTAAGCAACCCTTCGTTTAGATGAAGCGAATTCCATAGAGCCTGTTAGCTTTTCAACGTGGCGCTGTGTTCAGATATACGTTGCCAATCTGGTTCTTGCCCTGCTTTCTTCTATGCTACGAGATGGTGGAGGTCCCCATCTACTGATTGGGCATCTGCTAGCTTTGTTGGTATCCATCCATTTTCTGCCGTTATAGTAATTGTTTGGATATTCACCGTTTTCACTTTTTGTTCCAATTGGCAACAATATTTGCAACCCGATGAGCAAGGTCGACGATCAGCATTATTGTGGAGTGCCTTTGCGGCGTACAACTTCGAAGTTGTACGTTTGCAGTCGCACCAACCATCGCGCCACTTGGCCTTCCGGATCTTTGAAGTTAAGCAGCCACCTAAGCGCTGCATGATCGGTTTAGACAAAAAAATTTTGCCCATAAAGATATTTTTGGAAGTGTTTGCCGCATTGATGGTCGCTAGCAACTCTTTTCGGGTCACACGATAATTCCTTTCGGGCCTTGAGATCACCCTACTGTTATACGCTCGGACCTTCTCCTCTCGATTAACATGCTGAGTCAATGCTGCTCCGATTGGAATGTTACTTGCATCTATGTCTACCACAAATGTTTTGCCCAGAACCAGATAAGCTAGCAGGGGGACTTCATACAGCCCTTTTTTCAATTGCTCAAAAGCTACGTCACATTGCTTTATTCAATTGAAGACTCAGTTCTTCTCAGTGTATTGGTATAGCGGCTTAACAATTTTTGCAAAATCCTTCGCAAAGCACTGATAGTATTTAGCCATACCACTGAAACTATGCAGCTCATGTGTATCCTTCGGCACCGGCCAACTTTTTGCCGTTTTCACTTTATCCGAGTCAGTATTTACCCCAGCCGAAGACAAATGTCCTAAGTAGCTCACCACTTTTGCAAATAACGTGCACTTCTTGTTATTTAACTTTAGGTTTGCCGTACGAAGTCTTGTAAATATGGAATTCAACGTGCTTATTGGAAGTCTTACTCAGCTCGATTATGTCCTCTAGGTACACTAGGCATTTCTTCCAGGTGAGAACCCTTAACCCTTTCGACCCTTATGGTACTCACGTGTAGCACTTAAAGTTTAAACATCCATAACATTTCCAAATTAAATATCGCTGGGTTGTGAAATGTACCTTATCGTCTTTAAGCTTTCCTGAATGCATTTCAAATGGCTTCGTTTCATTTTTTTTTGTTTATGTTTACTATATCGTTATTTGTGTATATGTGGCACAGCCAATGTAAAGTAAGTTGGTTGTTTTTGCAAAGTTTTTGTATGATATTGAGTGCTGAAGTTGGAAAGTATTGAAAACAAAGCAGAATTTAAGGTTTTACGTGTTTACAGTTGTGGCAGGTAAGTATTTACGGAATAAAAATATTAATTTTACGCTTATTTTACCATATAACCATGGGCGGAGTTCCGAGGGTAAGGCAAATAATAAACTCTTGATTAATAGCTTGATAATTATTCAATCCACTAATCTTAAGCTATTTCACTATCTTACTGTAATACTTGCTACGTTAAAAAATAATTATCTTTTCTTTATTTGCATTGCTACCCATCTTCATAGATTAAACACATTGTTGAGGCGACCTAATTATGAGTAGGGATATTTTTTAAAATTGCTGTGGGAAAATGTAACATTACCGTTGGCAACACTGACTGTCAAACTTACTGCGCCACCACGTTGTGTCAGTTCAGTGTTCATTGTCATTACATACGCTTAGACAGTGCGTTGTGCGTGTGTAAACATTAGTAAAAAACTTAAACCAGAATTCGTTCGTTTTTTAAATAAAAACCCATAGAAAGTGAAAATCAAAGCATCAAAACTGTAGGCAAGAAACCAACTGTACAAATTGATACTCGTAAACAGACACCTAACCCTCAAACGTCGTTAACTTGTTTATTAATAGTGACCCTGCGCCTAGGCTCCCGCCAAATGACCTTGGTAATCTTTGTGGTGGACCAGCTCGTCCAGTCTTGCAACATTAACCCCCCACCAACTTTTCAGATAATAGAAAGCGCAACTTTTCTCTTTTGTACTCCAAAATTATGAATGGGTAGAATACAGCATTGAAATCGATGCAGTTTTTTGCTTTGCTTGTAGACAGTTTCCCTCAAGCAACAGAGAAGAGTTGTTTGTTGAAATGGGAATGAAAAATTGGAAAAAAGCTTGTGAGAAATTGGATAACTATGCAATTAGTGCAGCCCATTCTTTTTCCATGTCAAAATGGGCGGAATACAGAAAACCAACTCAGTCTGTGTCAACACTATTGTCTGACTTCCACAAAGAACTGTTAATTGATATATTGCTATATCTGTCAAAGCAGGGTTTACCTCTAAGGGGTCATGATGAGTCCGATATGTCAGACAACAAAGGAAATTTCTTGAAATTGTGTGATTTTTTTCCAAATACGATAAAAAATTTAAAGAAATATACAATAAGTATATTACCATGACTAGACCTGACGTCCAAAACGAGTTGTTGTGTATCATAACAACAGAAGTTTTGAGAAAGCTTGTAGATGAAATAAACAGCTCTGGATTTTTTGCACTAATGGTAGATGAAGTTAAATCCCATAGAACTCAGCAATTTTGCATTTGCGTTCGGTACTTAGTAGGACACGAGCTAAAAGAAAGAGTAAAAGCCATGAAAGATGTCTCTTTCGAGATCCGCTCTTTCGTTGGCTGATGTTATATTTCATGAATTAGGAGACCTTGGATTAAGTGCTTTGATGGTTGGCCAGGTCTATGATGGAGCCAGTGCAATGTCTGGAATAAACAACGGTTTACAAGCTATCGTCAAAAAACGTAACCCCTATGCAATCTATGTCCATTGCTTGGCCCAAAAAGTCAACCTAGTTCTAGTTGCAGCTTGCAAGGATGATTTATGCTGCAATTTTTTTTAACATTATGCAATGTTTGTATCAATACTTTAGCTATCTTGACACACACGCTGAATTTAAAATAATTCAGAAAGAGCTAAACATAACCAGCCCGGGACCTCATGAACTTCACAAGCTAAATGATACTCGCTGGTCTTGCAGAGCCACTTCAGTTTTATCTGTGAAAAGAAACTACCCTGCAATTATTGCTGCACTCACAGCAACAGCATCTGACATCAGGAATCCCAAAAATTCAGTAAAAATAACTGAAACCAATGCTGGTGAAATAGAAAAAATTAATGGATGTATGTTATAATGTGCTACAATTGACTTCCATCTTTAAAAGTTTATTGGTCACGCCATAAATCACTTAAGAATCAATCACTTAAGGAAGCAATCGCATGAGATCGATTAACTTCCGTTAATACGAAAATGTATTTTGCACAGCCAGATAAGCCACAGAATAGTAACAAAACTTACTATGTTGATGATTTTATGGGATGTTTGAAGAACACATTTCAGAAATGCTGACGGGATTGTGTGTAACAAAGCACTGATAAATCAATGATGAACCTCAAGGGTCGTATCACATTGAAACAATACATGCCTCTCAAGCCTGTTAAACGGCATAAAAATGTGGTTTCGAAGCGACGCTGTTACCGGCTACACATACGACTTCAACATATAACATGGAAAACAAATATATAAATCTTCAGGAACGCTTAGAGAGCGAGTCGCGACCAAATTAGCCAGTTCAATCGCAGAAACAGATGTCGACTTATGCTTCGATCGCTTTTTTACATCTGTGCATTTATTGAATGAATAGAGGTGAAATGGAATTCAAGTGTACATCATCTTGACTCCTATGCGCAAAATGGCAAGACACCAAAGAAGTCTTGGTACTAAATAATTGTCATCAAGCAACGGTTACGACTGTCACGAAAACATTGAAAACAGGTGAAAAAATTGAAGCCTCATGTCCAAATCAAATAAAATTTTATCGTGGGATCATGGGAGCCGTCGACTTAGCTGATCAAATGTCTGGCCTTTACGAATACGATCGAAAATCAGATAAGTGGTGGAAGAAAATTTTTTACTGTTTGATAATGATGACAGCCGTGACCGCATGGGTCATTTGAAATGAACTCAACCGAAACAAGGTGCCATTCAAATCATTTTTAGTTACCCTAGATTTGGCATTGGTCCAGGAAGGCTCAAAAACATCTGCCGTTCGTAGATCAATGAAGCCAGGCCCCACACCACAAACTTTTAATCGCAAGGAAATGCATTTTACTATAGAGGGAACTACCAGACGTCGTTGTACCAACTGTAAGGAGTGCCAAGAGCCGCTTTACAAAATGTGTTTCGCACCATATCATTCATAAATTTTATGTAAAACTACATTTTTCATTATATGCTTAGTCTTCTTCTTCAATAGTCTCAAAAATAAACAAATTATAATTTAATCTTTGCTATAGTTACATAATTGTGCCTATTATTTCTAATTTATAAAGTTTGTTGTACTGGACGATTGGTACTTATTTGTACCACATAAGATCCCGGATGATACAATGGTTTACCACCACCCTCCGCGCCCCTCAATTATTGTTTCATAGATTTTCACTCAGCAATATATTATAAACTTCTTAAATAACCTCCTCCAATCAAAAATTTTCTTGTAGCATTGCTATTCGAAAGCCGGGTCGAAAGGGTTAACACACACTTCATTGAACGTTCAAAAGTAGCCAGAGCATTGCACACTGCGAACAGTATTACGGTGAATTGCCATAAATCGGACCCAATCGAAAATGCTGTTTTCTCGCGGTCGCTTTTCATGATTTCCACTTGCGAGTACCCGCTCTTCAAATCCAGCATAGAAAACCAACATGAGCCAGATAAAGTGTCCCTGATGTCGTCAATCCTCGGAAGAGGACAACTATCTTTTTAACACTTTCTTCAATTTGCGATAATCAACGCAAAAACGAGTGCTATCATCTATTAGAATAAGTTCTTTTTATTTTGTTTTAGCACCACAGTCCATTTCGCGCCTTCATTTAGAGATATTTACGACTATCACATTATCTTGATCGAATGTGTCGGCACTTGGAGTGGTGATATGGTCATTACCACGCTATTAGAATAAGTTAAAACACATTTTATATAAACTTCTTCTTTTTCGTAGCACAACAGTTCCTTTCGGGGTTTCGCTTCCTGCAACAAGCGTCTCAAACTGGTTCATTGTTCGCGTCCTCTAATTTTGAAATCTGAGCAGCGATGATCTGTCTTCGTCGACCAATCCAGACCAGCGTTTCCTCGATTTCCCCACTGTTCTCCGCCCTTCAGTTCACCCAACGAATACCTTTTGGCTATTCGTTGTTCGTTCATACGATTCACGTGGCCAGCCCATTCCAATCTTACAATCGTTGCGATGTCCGGCTCATCAAAAATTTCATACAGCTCATGGTTGTATCGAATTCGCGAAGCTAGACGGGCACTAGCTTCGCTCCGATTATTCGCCTCAGGAACCGTCGCTCAAAGGCGTTCAATCTGTTTGCGGATGCTTGGGTTAGAGACCATGTTTCACACCCATAGCACAGATGTCATCACAGATTTGTATACTTGGAGCCTTGTATTGCTGTGTATGCAGCTGGTCTTTAAAATCGTAAAAGCTGAATAAAATATTTTATTTGCGAGCTGCACGAGTATTTTTCGGTGCATTTAGTTTCTTTAATCATATATAAGCTAAGAGTCCACTATTCCATTGTGTTCTTTATGTGTAGGAATGAATTTAATTAAATAACCAAATGTAATTAGAAAAGCGTAAATTTGAATTAATTTTTATTTTGCTAAGTGGCAACACTGATATTATGTATTGATATGAGTTAGGATCAAGTTGTCAAACGGTTCAGATCGTAATAAATTTATTCACCAATAATTTCTTGAGTTTTGTTAAACCGACAAATTAGATCCTACATATATAATATGTAATTTTTAATAGGATATTCCGCGTGGCTTAGTGGTTAGAGCACTAGGCCCATAAGCCGAAGGTCTCTGGTTCAAGTTTCGTTGGCGTTCGAGCGGTTCTTCGGACGGACTATAAGCCTGTTCAGTTATGATGCGTGTTGGTTTAAAATCAGAACGTATCGCAGCTGAGTGGACGTACACATGGCCAAAGCGTGATAATGATCATATCACCTTGTGGAGTGCCGATACATTAGATCATGACAATGAGATACTCTAACTATCTCTAAGCGAAGGCCCGAAAGGGGCTGTAGGGCTACGAAGAAGAAGAAGAAGAATTTTTAATAGAGTTGGTTGGTTTTTTCTATTTTTTCAATTAATTCATAATATGTTATAATTCCGCGGGAGTTTGGACAGTAGACGGATCTTAAAGGAGAAACAATCAATTCGCGAGCGGTCATAAATTGTAAGAGTCTTGTAAAATAAATGGTAGAGATATTGCAGCTTTAAATAGAGTAGCGTGGAAATAGATTAAGATATACAGTGTATTATAAATTTTACACCCATTAAAATAAAAAAAAAAGAGCTAGTCAAAATAAATAAGGAAAACTTTACAGTACATCATTGTTCTTTTTGACTTATTTTTTAAATTTCCATATTAGTGCCTATTGGGCCATTAAGTTTTTATTATTTTTAAACTTTTGAAACCTGCTTTATGTTTTGTAAATCTTATAATAGTTGATGAAATAAAGCGCATTTGATTTCGACTTTATTCTTATGGTTCATACAAAAATTTAAGGGATGCTCAAGAGAGGTTTTTGAGACACCTTTTCTACTTCAATTTAGGTGCCTATAGTTGTCACTGGTAGATTCATTCAGCATTCATTAATTTTAGCGGTTATTTTCAATGCATTTTAAATATACCATTTCTCATCCCCCAGGCTTGTGCTTTTTAGCATTCTTTTTTTCTATTGACGTTTGCGACAGATTTGTCTGCCAATTTCTCTGACGTCGTAATGCATGAATGAGATTAATAAAATTTATCACAATTCCAATTTTGAACTCTCCATATTTTGACCAATGACGTATTCATCGTCGCCTAAAAATAAATGCATAATGAGCAGACATTTAACGTGCAATCAGACAAGATAACGCACTACTCACTGATACCAAAACACTTGAGAAAAATCAATTTTCTCATCGACATTGCGAAAATTTATTGTTTTTCGTGCATTAGTATCACTAGCATCCCCATAGCAACCCATCTAATTATAGACATTTTCGCGAAGTCAAAAGCCGCTCAAAACATGCGTAACTGAAGAATTTCAGATATAGTTGTGTCGTTCACGTACGTAACGAGTTTATGCAGGTGGAATAGATATACGCAGCACTTGTGGGAATTTTGTCTCGCCAAATTCCAAGAATGAATTCTCTCGCTGCAACGCAGCAGGGAAGCGCGAGCCAACAGCACGCCTCATCTAGGATGCCTTAACTGCGTCTTTTTCTAATTGGGATAGAACGCAAGCGACAACTCCGACGCCGCTTTCTGACATCATCTTAATTAATCTCCCATTCCAGCCGCAGCCAAACACACCAAGCCAGCCAACTTGTTAGCAATTTATTGATTAAACGCCACGAAGTCTTCTTATCTTCAGCAATCCAGTTGATTCCAATCCCATGAACTCTAACAAACGGGTGGCAATGAATTATTCTCCCTTTTTGACGAATTTCGAGATGCTTTCAAGAGGGGCCTGTTGCACTTGTCACGTCAGCCTGTTGCACTTGTCACGATAACCTGTTGCAAATTAAACCTATCGTCTAATGTTTACATTCTGTCAAAGTGCGATTGTTTTAAAATCCAGCCAACAATAAAGTCGCGACAACTAAAGTATAAATATTTGTGTCTGCAAACTCCATGAGAGTGATTTATCTAGAGATGTGTGAGGGTGGAATGTGGTTCTCAATAACATTGGGGCTTAGCGAATCGGGTTAATGACAAGCAAAGGTTTTCTGCTGAAAATAAAATTCGTTTTGTTTACATACCAGGCACGGGTTTCAAGCGAATGAAATCGTCGGTGAATAGTCACACACGATAAAATTTTGTCAAATCTTCGCGAAAAACACTTGTCCACGAACGAAAATCACAAAAACACTTTAACTTTACGTCAATTGCGAGTGTGGGGGAGCGTTGACAGTTGCTTGCACACTTGGCAATTGTGTGATTCAAGCGACATCATTTTCATCGAGTGGTGAATAGATAAACGTTAGACGATTTGTTATTACAAACTAATTTAAAACTTTAAATTCGATTTAAATCACAACGAGCTTTATTGTCTCTCTTAATTGAAAATAAGCAACTTCAATATACGGTATATATTACTTCATAAAAAAAGATAAATAAAAAATTATATAAGTGCAGCATTATGTCATAATTTTCCATTACAAGATAAAAGTAGCACAAGAGCTCCAGTTTACAATTCCGCAGTAGTGGGTGGGTGGGCACTAAAAAGTTAGTTTTGAGAAAACATGTTAATAGAAATTCAATTATGATTGCAGACACGTTTTTTTTTCTTTGATGAAACAAAAAACGCGATGAGTCTATCAGAAGTTTGATGATCTACAACAATTAAAAATCAGTTAACGATGTATATATTTCTTAGTGCGCACACGAAACACAAAATACTGGTGTTGTATGTCCGTTCAGATGATTGACTGGCTATTGTGAGTAGAGCCAATGTCGGCGTTGGCAGAGCATATATAATATACTAGGGATAGGGATAAGGATACTAACTAAGAGGGGCACATAAACGTGTAAAAGATGTTATAAGCATCCTCCTAGTAAAATTTTAATTTTCTGCTTCACGACACTTCTATTCTGGCAACTCTTGTTTACTTGTTTTATTATGTCAACACTTATGTACTTGTGCACTTATGTATTTATGCACTTATGTATTGGTTTCCTACTTTACGAAACTTCTATTATGGTTGTGTTTTTGTGCGAATGAAGGGACTTATGATCGGATCGTCAAAGCGAAAAGATGTGTTTTAATTTTAGAAGTTAATAAAACGCTCACGAATTCTCAGAAGTGGGATAGGAAAAATTGCTTGCGGTCGTGTTTTCAATTGTTCCTTTTCAGTGAAATAATTTAGAACAAGTTTTTCTATGTTTGCGAGAAAACTGGCTCAGAGTTTTAGATTTTTGACTTGGTGATCATGCGTCGCAAGGAATTGCAGCCGCTGTGTAAACAACAAGGCATTAGTGCGAGGCGAAAAAAAGACATTGAAAAACGTCTAGTGGAATCTACATCCGTTATGAGTGTCGATAGTTAAAATCTAGTTGTTAAGGCGTGAGAAATCGCTGATGGAACGGGAGAACGCACTTTTAAAACGGGAAAATGAGTTTTTAAGTAGCTCCGAGCATAAATCCGCTAAGGAAAAACTCATCCACCCGTTAGAATTGAATGAAATTATTCCATGTTTCGATCCTTGCAGCGAGACAAGCATGTCGTCGGAATTATGGCTGTCAAAGATCGAAAAGTTAAAGACAATTTACAATTGGTCGGAGGATACGGTAATTCATTATGCTACAATTAGTTTGATGAGCTGTGCAAAATTATGGTGACACACATCGGAAACGAGGCATATACTTAAATGGAATAGGAACCAGTTTTTGCGTGCGTTCCCTGCACATGGTGACGATGCCGATGTACATCTATTATTGGCAAATCGAAAGCGTCGATTCGATGAGCCGTTTGAGAATTATGTCTTTGCAAAGGCAAATATTACAAAACCCGCTTCGTCAACTGAACGCGCAACAATCAAATATATTATTCGTGGTCTTGGGAATCCATCAATAGAAAATATACTATATCGCTGCTTCAAAATTTTGGTAGCATACTTGAACTGCTGCAAAATTTAAGAAACTATGAGAGCTGCAGGAGCATATGTGAAGCAAGGTTGAGAAAAACTGCTCCCATTACGAAATCAATGGAATCACAACAACCAAGTCAGTATACTGGTTTTGTAACAGCGGGTGGCAACGCGAAGAGTAGCAGGCAAGCACCGAAGTGATGTTTTAACTGCAACCAACCTGGTCACGTCATGGGAAGTTTTCCGAAACCTCCAAGAGAGAGGGGGACCTGCTTCAAATGTGGAAAATCTGGACATCTCATAAAAGATTGTCAACTTATATCTGAAGGTTTTGGAAACGGTAATGATTTTGTAATTAATTGTGATACATCCTTTGAATCTAATAGAGAATTTAAGATAATTGCAAACTGTTTAGTGGACACTGGAAGTCCTATAAGCATAATAAAGGAAGGCTTATTGCCCCGATTTGTCGACATACAAATAAACGACACATTAAATGCGTATAATGGCATAAATAACGCTAAACTATCTGTGCTAGGCTTATGTATTCCATTCAATAACAAACTTTACGATGTGAAATTTTTCTTCGTTCCAAATGGAACAATGGCACATAGTGTACTATTGTATTAATCGACCAGTCACACAAGCAAACTGCTCGAAAACCTTCCTATCTCCTACTCGGAATTTAGTGGTAGATTTGAAAAATATGTAATTAATTTTGTTCGTAATCATAATTTTGTAGAATACTTCTTCTTCTTATTATTTTATTACATGTCAATATCAATATCAATTTTACTTTATATTCAAATTTAAATATCTCCCTTTAATTTTATTCGTCATGAGATTTAACTTTCATAACTATTTAAAATTTTCATTTCTTTACCCTAGTTAAAATTTGTTTGCTTCATTTAAATTTCTTTTCTTTCTTTTCAAATTTCTTTACTTCATTTAAATTTTCTCTACTTCAATTAAATTTTGTTTTCGAAATTCCAAATCTGCACGTAAAATTCCGGGTTTGGGAACGGTGATGTAATACTCCCCAACGGTGTTTTACATCACGAAAGATAAGCAAACTGGGCTAATATAGCTCAGCTGATGCGATTCACTGTATACACGGGATGCGGAAAGAAGAAAGACAAGTTTTTGGGACGGATTGAGAAGTGAATCAAAAAGTCTGCTTGACATCGTTAGACAGCGTGGACGCGGCTAAGAAAGAAGGTTTTAACGGGAGATCTGAAAAATCGCAAGCACGGTGGATGGGTTGTGAGCCAGTAGTTTCACGGATTTATAGTTCTGGTCTTTCGTTAACGTATGCGAAAATTATTGGTGTCTCAATTCGATTATTTGGAGTACGATTTCGCAGCAGAGTGCGGGTGCTTGAAAAATAAATATCACCCAGAGAGTGACGGAATCGTGATGGAATTTCCGTCGGGAGGATTGCGAAGTGCAAGACCGAAAACCACCAGTTTTGCGTTATTCGAGCTCGAGGGTGTCTCCAATCCAACGATCACCCGTAAGCATTCCGCTGCTTGGAAAACGTGAAAAGCCAGCGCAGGGCATCCCACGATTGTGTTCTTTGTGGTTGCGTTGATCTTGTCGTCCAATTAGCAAATCCGTGACTACCCACCATATGTGTACAGTCCGTGGAACGTGATCCGATCGAACAATCGAAGCCGGATAAAGAAGTCAAGAGTCGCGCAAAACCCCGCGGCTGCGCTAAAACCACACCAATGCGATCAGTTGCAAATCGCCATTGGGGCCCAGAAGTCAACACGACATGCAATTTTCGGGATTCGTCATTCACCTCCCAATCATGAGTGTGTGATTCAGTATAGAAGTCGTCCTCAGTGTTAGTAGCGGGTGGGCATATCCATCACGTTCTTGGCTGTTCAAAAGTATTTGGTACTCGAAATTGTTTAGTGCGATCATGGAAATTAAGTGGCTACGAAAAGGAGAACCTTGAATTGCCCCACCAAACCAATTGATGATATCTCCACTTGACCTACCATAAATAATTCCATTCGATGTCTCATTCCAACGCAAACAAACTTATGTATGGATGGCTTTCAGCCGAGAGCTAAGAGTGAGCTAGAACAATATTGCTTATGGCTATAGTCCGGTACGCTGGAAACGAAATGGGCAACTTAATAATTGAGCGAATTATGTTCGCAACATGTATCTGACCTAAATTTTTCTGCAACAGCCAATCCTGCTCGAATTGGAAACACCGCCAATTATATGCGGTGATATACATGAATAGTATACAGATTTGTTGAAAGTATTCGAATACGGTCGATTCCCACCAGCAGCCAATTATTTAATTTTGGGTGATTATGTCGACAGAGGAAAACAACCGTGGGTATTTGATTTTGTAGGCAAGCAACTAACAGTTGCTTGCCTACAAAATCAAATACCCGGAAAATTTTTTTTTACTACGTGGTAACCACCAATGCACCAGTATTAATAGAATTATGGATTCTATGATGAATGCAAGCGATGGTATAATGTAAAATTATGGAAACCATTCACAGATTGTCTCAATTGTTTTCCGATAGCAGCGATTATTGATGAGAAAATATTTTGTTGTCATGGTGGTTTGTCTGATTTACAAGGTATGGAACAAATACGTCGATGAATGCGGCCTACTGATGTGTCCGACACTGGCTTATTAGGTGATCTATTATGGAGTGATACTGATAAAGATGTACAAGGTTGGGATGAAAATGATCGAGGTGTTAGCTTTACATTTGGCACAGGGTTCATATCGAAATTTTTGAATCAACATGATTTGGATTTAATATGTCGTGCGCATCAGGTCATGGAAGAGGGATATGAATTCTTTACGAAAAGGCAACTTGTTACGTTGTTCTCCGCACCAAATTATTGCGATTTTGAAACCATCAGAAAAGAAACCCAAATACTTATATAGCAGCTTAAATTCGGGCCGACTGTCAACGCCTCAACGTAATACGCCACCGATAGCAGCCAATAAAAAGAAATAATACCACATTCAACCACTTTCATATCCATAAACGTTTTTATTTAACTATAATTTTAAAACAAAAAGTGTGTGAAGTCAGAGGAAAGCTAAAAGAAAAAAGTGAACATACTAACTAACGTAGTAGATACGAGAGACTCGAAAGAAAAAGCAAAGAGTAAACATAAAGTAATTCAAATGATATTTTAAAATATATGAAAAAAAAATGAATAAAGTCTAAGAAGAAAACAATATAGATGTCATCGGAGGTTACATGTTCTCATATAAGAAGAACTATTCAAAATTGGATTTAGGGGAGCGACTATATACAAAAGTAAAAACAAAATACCAATTTTTTCTACATGCCTTTAAGTTTACTTACTATAGTCACGAGTGTTGTTGTGCTTTCTTAATTTCTTCATATAGGAAAATTTCACCACATCACCAGCGGGCGCCCGGCGTGGATGATGGTGAGTACCCGTTTGGTTTTCTTTTACATTTTATTGTCTTTATTTATATTCATTTTTTGGGTCATTTTCTATATTATTTCATCAATAATTGATTCCTTTTAGATTTGTATAATTTCTTTTTCTTAAATTGTTTTTATTGCTTAATGTTTATATTATATTTCAGAACATTTTTTTCTCTATTATTTGGTTACACTCTCTATAGTTTTATTGAATTTAAACTTGCGCCGAAGCAGGCGCGGCGAAAGTAATTGCTGTAGATTGCTCGAACATAGTGGATTATGCACGACAGGTTGTCATTGACAATAAATTAACAGACGTGATAACTGTTATCAAATTAAAAGAAATGATGAATTGTTAGACATTATAAACTTAGGTCATTCTATTTCGTTTTTACCGGACCGGGTATAGGACCCGCAGGGGCAGGCTTTTCACACAATATGGGCTAGACATCGGGCGCGCTCCACCGTTTGGTTGTTTTCAGGGGCTCTTGCCGGGTAGAGTGCCCTTCCGCTCGCATGCCCTTTTCTGATATAGGGTTATGTGATTTCATTGCACAAGTCTATAGCATAAATTGGTTACGTTTGTGCTTCTCATTTGTGGGAAAAAGTCATACAAAGTGCCTTTGTATGAGTTTTTCACTCAAAAGGGAAACACATGGCCACGTCTACGTTCTGATCTTGATCCGGTTGGGCGGATCCGAGGAGGCACCACATCCATCCGGATGCTCCACTCTTATTTGTCGGCCATAAGAATCGTCGGGTACTGACGAAGTCTCCGCAAGTCCGTCCGTTTTTACTCGTTTCAACTTGTTCTCTGAACAAGCAATTTCCACTCTCAGTTAGTTGCCTCCATTTTTTGGCTGCAGTCGACCTTTTCTGAGACCCCAGAACTCGTGAATGCGAAATTCTTTTATAGCGGGTCCTTGTGCTGGGGGAATGAACCCGCCCCACGACACCGCAAAGCTAGCCTACCAGCGCATCCACGCGTCTTCCGCTGAGCCAGCAGACCATCGCTGCAATCCTTCACGGACATCTATACCTCTTTTCACTACAGAAGCATTGAAAGTGTGCAGTGATCGTGAAACATGGCTGACCTCACCGATGCCATCGTCGATAAGTGTGTTTATTTTATCAATGATATTTTCAATTTATGTCAATATTTACTTGTAATTGTAGAATGTTTTCCATGAAGGGGAACATAAATACGTTTATGCGCTTGCATAGATTACTGTCAACTTTCACGTGCTTCCAGAAAGATTGCAGGATTAAGATATATCATTTTTGTTTTTCAGTACACACCTGACTTTGCTTGAACTATTGGAGACTCCACCGATCAAGTGTTAGGTGTGGCTGTTTTAACCCCCACCAACGCGAATGACGATGTTACATGTGTATGAAGATTCAGCCCCGAAGACAATCTATCTACTGAACACGTTCCTGGCAGACTCCACGGGCAGTTTTGAGAAATACTTCTTCTCGCACAACTGTTGATAGTTTAATTTATTTATTTTATTCGTTAATCAACTCTTAAAACTTCCTTTTAATTTTGTGTATATTATTTTTATTTTTCTTCTCGAAATCGATTTTCGACCGTAATCGTTCTGTCTTCTTCAGCGACCGAACGATTACGGTCGAAAATCGATTTCGAGAAGAAAAATAAAAACAATATACACAAAATTAAAAGGAAGCTGTCTTTTTCTCTTTTTAGTTGGAGTATTTTGTGAAGGTGGAAATGAATTCGATTACAAATCTTAAAACTTGCCTTAATTTCCCGAGACAACAAAACTGTGCTTCACCCAACTCTCTACATGGCTCCGCCGGATTGACTTTGACATTCCCCGACTAAATTGACGGGGGATGGGAAGTCGTCACAACTGACGTGAGATGGGAAGCCATATGGTAGCAATGTGCATATGTATTGGCCGCCAGTGGCATAGGGCCAATTTATTACACTTTGATCCTGAGATTAAACCACAATGGATATCTTGAAAACGACCGTCGCAAGATCTGTGCAAAAGCTTATGTCTTCCTTGTTTTACGTTTCCGAAGAAATTATTATTGTCGGTTAAACAGACAAGAAAGGAGAGCAAATAAGGATATTGGGGGAAATCATCAAGGAGAAAAAAAGGCGAGACAAATGAGCTGGAATGGTGATTCACTAGGATAATGCATCCACACACAAAGTTGAAGTTATAATGGCTGCAATTCAAGAAGCAGATTTGCAACTCTCTTTTTACCAGATCTAGCTCCTAGTGACTTCTATATCTTTCTCCGGCTTAAGGAGCAACTCATGAAGAAAATAGCGAGTTGATAGTCATTGTAGAAACATTTTGGGGGAGTTAAAATTAAGATTATTTTTCAAAAGTTATTCTTGCACTAGAGAAGAAATGGTTTGACTGTATTGGTTTATAAGGCGACTATATTGAAAAATAAATTTAATTTTAGCTTATAAATATTGTATTTCATATCGATCACGCTTAATACTGGATCATCCTTCCTAGTTTCAGAGAATCAACACAACCTCCTCAAATAAGTAAGTTGTAATAAGAGCCAATTTTTGGAGTCGTTATATTATAAGGGTGTCTGTTTTTATTTGTTACTTCAAAACTGAACGTAACGAGCAAAAAAGCAGATTAGCTCGGATAGTGTATCACAATTTCTATAAAGTACTCACATTTACACCATATAGTGTCCTGTTTCGCGCAGCTTAACACGCTTGAGATCTGCCTGAAAGTCAGCTTACAGCGATAGCTCCGGGTGGACTACAATCGGAACTGCCTTTCGCTGAATAAACGTGGTCGCGAGCCAAATGGAATTTAGTGGGGAGGTGATCGACCACTGCCAAAGTTCTCAGCCTTTTCGACTTCTCGCACTGCACGCGTAACTAACGCCAAGCGTTTGGCCTCGAGGTTCGCTTAACCGCCCGCTTAAAAATTGAACACGTAACGCACTTTTATCGAACTTACTTGTACGCTTCCTGCTTTGGGCAAAAACGTCAAGTTTCACCCTCGAAAACTTTCCGCTGCTCCTTTTTTTCCACGTATGCAAGGCTGGCGTAGTGCTTCTCCAGGTGGCTATTTTCCTAACTCTAAAGCCTGTCCATATTTTAGAATGACGGCTAGAAAGTCGATGAAGCAGAACTATTTCCTTTTCGAAACAAAATATACCTTTTTCTTTTCCGATCAAGAATTTGTGAGCGTGTGGAATGATACTGGCTCCGGTAATGGTGGCTTTAATCCGACTGTCTAATACCTCGTCTCCGCGAATGGTGAGTTGCAAATGCCGAGGATTGATACGTTTAACCTTCGAATCTTTCGTGCATTCCCTGCCAATTCACGAACTTCAGCCATCAAATACTCTACGTTGGCTGCAAAATATACGGCAGCAATTGCACCACCACGTCCGGGATTCGTTGTACGCGATTTTTATGAATTCTGTCAACGTGGAACTGAAAGCCAGCACGAGCCGAACGGGACACTCTTTCCCTTTTTCGGGATTCTTTTGTTTGGCACACGACGTCGCGGTTCAGGGGCGGCGATTAGTTTAAAAGTCGCTCGCGAACTGTCAACGCCAGTGGCGTAGGGTATATGGATCGGCTGGTCGGCGTCAGTGGCGTAGAGCGTCAAGAGCGAAGTTTTTTTTATGAATTCTGTCAACGTGGAACTGAAAGCCAGCACGAGCCGAACGGGATACTCTTTCCCTTTTTCGGGATTCTTTTGTTTGGCACACGTCGTCGCGGTTCAGGGGCGGCGATTAGTTTAAAAGTCGCTCGCGAACTGTCAACGCCAGTGGCGTAGGGTATATGGATCGGCTGGTCGGCGTCAGTGGCGTAGAGCGTCAAGAGCGAAGTTACCACACTATTTTTGTCGTAACATCATGTTAATTAAAAATAATAATAAAACTTGAATAACAGTCTTGTATTTAATGTGAATAAAGATATTATATTCATTAGAATTGTAAGCAAGTCACAAATTTGAACCATACACTACAAACTTTATTTTGTAAGCTCCTAATCATTGTTACATGACAATTTTTCAAGCAACATCATGTGTAATTAAAAATAAAACCTAATTTATACCGAGCGTTATTTTATTGATTACGAGTTCTTTTCGTTTGGGTTAAGTTTTGACCACATTTTATACAAAAGTTGAAACATTCTGTAATTTTCGTTGGGCTTTTTTATTTATCGATTCTGAGACGGTCAGCTAGTATTCAATAATTTCGATATATTTTATTTGACAGTAAAAATACTTCAAAGTTTTTAACGCCTAAAAGAATTTGTTTAGTAGCCTTCCTTAAAACCTCATTTTTTAAATACAATTGACTTCAAACATGATAAACTTTAAACATTAATCACTATCACTATCGTCCTCGCAAGCAACATGATCGTGTTCATGCCCTCGATTCAATCTTGCAATCAATTCCTTGGCTGGGTTGAATATTCCATGAGTTTGCGCTCGGCAAATATAACATCTTGTCGACTTTTTGAAGTTATCCAACGCGCACTGTTCGCAAAAATAATGTTTACATCTGAAAGTAAGACATTTGTCGTATTGCAGACTATGTACAAAAAAGAACCAATTTAATACTCACTTGGTCACCACAGGATTCGTGAAGCTCTCGCGACAAATGAAACATTTAAACGGCAAACTCTCTTCATCTGAATGAATTTCATACTTTGTATCATCGTCATCTGACTCTCCCGCTTGTTGCGCTGCCCATTGCTGTTCCAGTTGCCAACCAGCCTTGTAGTCGCTCCGATCGTGCAAGAACTTACAACTGTCTCCAAACCCGCAGAATCCTGTTTCCTTGTAATCCTTACAAATATCAGGTTGATAGTCCCATCTCACTGTAGCGCGTAGATGCGCCGGTGCTCGGATTGGTCCCTTCCTGACTAGACCGGAACTTGCATTTCCAACTGCTGAATCTTTCTTCTTGTAATATTGCGCGTAATTATTCAATCCCCGATAAACTTTGTCATCTTCTTTGCCTTCAAGTTCTTTATTGATTTCCATGCTTTTTTCAAAAATTGCTTGTGCATCTCGATCCCGTTCTGTCTCCATTTCATTAACCGCAGTTGCTCCCTGATCACTGGGTCCTTGTGGTAGAGCTGTTCTTCTTGATTTGTAAGACACTCCAATTTCATCTTCGTCATTGTCGGAGCTAGAAGATGAAGCTTCCTGCTTCTTACGCTTCGCAAGGGATTTTGTACTTTGGAAGTTTGGATTTGTTTTTTTACGGCGAGATTCTGCTCGTACGACAGCTGATTGTTGTTCATCTTCTGAGTCTAGAATAAAATGACATTGAAAATGGGTGATCAAATAGGAGATAGTTGAAAAAGGCACTTGATTCTGATGTTGATTCCTTTCTTTTTCTGGCAAATTTATTTTTAACACTAACTTTCTTAAACGAAACTTGAGACTCGGACATGATAACCCAATTGGATAAATTGTTTTGGTTAAAATTGGTTCAATAATGTCATGAAATGTCAAGTCTACAATGTCAATTTTATACCAATTTGTGGTTAGGCGATCGCCCGCCTGGTAGCGCTACTGATGACTGAAAGGGAATAATTCAGGCGTTTTTTAAAATCTTTTTTGATAAAAATAATTGCGACGTTTACAAAAACAATTAATTGGTGGTATGAATAGAATAATGTATTATATACTAATTTTCAAATTGAATTGACAATTCATCAGATAGGGATGCAGATAAGAAAAAATAATGGAAACGCATAACTGGAACAATTATTCTGGAGGTCGTTTGTATGAGATGAACGAACGCCACGAGAAAAAAACTGGCTCTAAAAACTGGTTACAAAATCTACCTGCCTTACATATTTGCTTTGGCATGGTATTGCCAGCTAAGTAAAAATACACGAATTTATTTTACAAGAACGTGAAATAACCACGCTTCACTCGGAATACTCGTAACACAAATATAAAAGCATTTTTTTTAAAATTAGAATCCCTGTTGGCTAATTTTAAGATTTAGAAGACTTAAGTTGTGATTTTAATTAAATTCACCTTAAGTAAGAACCTAAAACAAATTTCCAGAAAGATATACCTTCCATAGAAACAGGCTTATTACTTTTGTATATTTCTTTTTTAGTGTTATAAGGCAGGTAATTAGGGAAACATATTTTCAGATAGAAAATATTTCACTTGAAGAGACAATGAAAGATGTAGGGAATTAACGACGTCGGTAAAGTGAAACTCTTGGGATATTAAGCCAAGGATAATAAATAGTAAAAAATTATAATTGGTTTGAACTTTATGAGACCATATGGATATTCTAAGAATATAGTAATTACAATGCATTTTGGTCGAATTGCGGATTTTTCGAATTCGTGGTAGACGTGAGAACGACGACAGAGGAAGACGACGACGCGCGGGATGCGCGGCACGTTTTTGTTCAATTTGGATAGACGAAGACCATGCATGAATGCGGAGCGCTTTGGATTTGTGCCACGCAGATGACGGTGTGTACGATGAGTGTCTTGAATTTTGAGGCGCGTAGATGACGATAGTGTGTGACTACGGAGCACCTTTCGTTCTGGGGTGTACAAACGATGACACCGTAAATCAACGACAATTTTAGGGCGCACATACGAGGACGGTGTATAAACGACAGAGGCCGTACTTTTGTGGTGCATAGACGACGATGGTTTAAAACGGACCGCCTTGCATTTTGGGGTGCATAGACGACGACAGCGAGTGGAAGGGGAGCGCCTTATTTTTGAGGTGTATAGGTGATAATAGTGTGTGATGACAAGTGCCTTAGAATTTGGGGCACACAAACGAAACACTATATTTATTGGCGCGACGACGATCGCTTTGACTTTTGGGGCACACAGGCGAGACGACGATAGTGTAAAGCGGAGCGTTTTGGTTTTGGGGTGCTCAGACGACGACGGCTTACGGAAGCGAGCGCCTTATTTTTGGGGCACGGTAACGGCTTATGACAGCTTGCGCTTCCCAAGTTGGGGCACACAAACGACGAGGAGAGCAGACGGGTGGAGAAATGGTGACGTCGGCCGATGACGTAAGTGTAGATGCCGACACCGAAATAACGATAATAGTCGCAGATGAGCTGCGCAACTTAAAAATCTTTCAGTTGCAGAGGCGAGTGCATGAGTTGGTTCTGAAGGCCACGGGTACAAAGGACGAGCTGGGAGCACACCTAAAAGAAGCCATGTCGACGAAAGTCGAAGGCTATGATGGACAGGAGCCGGATAATGAACGAAGTCAAATTGACGACGATGTTAGCACTCACAGCGAGTACATGGCTGCAAGAACGTTTACCCCACAGCTAACGTTCAAGGACGTCGAAGAGTCTTTGGAAACATTTAGCGGAGACGGCATGGAAAACATCGAAAGGTGGCTCACGTCATTGGAGGAGACCGCCGATCTTTGCCATTGGAATAATTTCTAAAAAGTTGTTTACGCGAAAAAGCTGCTTTGGGGCTCCGCTAAGCTTTTTGTAAATTTCAAATTGCATTCTAATTGCTGGACGACGTTGAAAAGTTAGTTGTTATCAGCGTTCGCGAATACAACTACTAGTAAAGATGTCCATAGACGGCTAAGTCAGACGAAATAAAAGGTGACGAATCATACCAAGAGTATGTATACCGAATGTTGGAAATTGCCAGCCATGCGAACATTGAAGTCAAGGCCGAAATCCAGTATAGTATTGATGGTATCCCTGACGACGAATTGAGTAAAGTTATGTTGTACGGTGCTTCGACAATCGTAGAGTTGAGGAGGAAGCTGAGTCAGTAATAGGCGATGAGAAGTAAGATGGCAGCAAAACAACCGGTGACAAGTGCAGGGCCACAGCCGAAACCAAACAGCGACTGGCAGAAATGTTTTAACTGTGCAGAGTCTTCACACGTCAGCAGAAATTGTCTGAATAAGTCGAAAGGGGCAAAGTGTTTTAATTGTAACGAGTACGGGCACATCGCATTTGCCTGCAAAAAAACATACACCCTTTGAGCCACCTAAAAGACGTGTCAACACCTTACAGTCGAAGGTGTACAAAGTCATTGTGATCAATGATGTCAAGCTCGAAGCGATTATAGACTCAGGAAGCGACTTAAATCTAGCGAGCGCGATAATGTACGTCCAACTTGGAGCACCGAAGTTGGACGCAGCAACAGTTCTATTTCACGGAGTTAGAACTGCCGGACTCCAAACATTAGGCAGTTTCGAAGTGGCTGTCACTCTTGACGAACTGTAATGAATTGGCCCTACGCCGCTGGCGATTATTAGTCAGTCGTTGACGTTGGATAAGAAGCCAGATGGCAACAAACGTCACTACCACCCACATGACCACTAGTAGGCAATAAACTTATTTTTGAACATTTTTCATTCATATTTCGTGAATGAAACTCCGCATCGTGCGGAGACAGGTAATGAATTGTCTTACGAATAAATTTTGTGTGACATTCTTTGAATAGGTTTGCGGTTTAGTTGCCGAAGATTGCAAGTGGTAATTTCTATTGCTTTCCACATAAGGGTATTGCATGAGGGCTCAGTTCCTCCACATAATTCGACGTAAAAATCAAGTGAGTAAAGTGTGAACACAAAGGGAGCACCTACCCACAAATCTTTTTTGTCAGTGTAGATCGACTGGCGGTGGTCATGTGCAGTCAGACGAATGCAGCGACAATTGTTTGGAGGCCAATGTTAGACTACTCAGTGCTTTTGTTAGTGCTGGGGTTACATTTTTGGATTGCGAGGAAGACCCGGGTAATGCACTTGGAGCCTTTTCGAAAAATTTATTTGGGCAAAAGCCTAGCTAATCGTCGTATTTTAGCTAAAATCTTAGCGCTGGAAAAAGGCAACGACCACTAATGAAGCAAATAAGTTTTATGATACATATATCTCGGGTAAGCGTAGTTGATTTTGTTTTGGTTGATGGCCGTGGCAGTTGGAATTGGGGGACTTCTCGAAAGAAAAGATCCATGCTAAAAAAGTGTAAAGAAAGAGTGAGCATTGAAAAAGAGAAAACAGTGTTCACCGAGTAAGTTGAATTGAAAGGGGTAAAAAGTAACGCAATGAATGTCGGTAGCAACAATGGTAGGAAAAGTGATCATCTGCTTTGCACTGAACATATTGCAAGCGATCCCCAATTGAGTGTGTTAAACAAGTTTGCCATACAAACGCTGATGCGTAATCGGAGTTTTCGTACAATAGCTTAAAACTGGTTCATCTTGATCGTGATCAAGACAATGAAATAGACGCTATTGGCGTTAAATAGCATCTAAATCGATACCGTCCTGCAAATTAGATCGAAACTTATGCTCTTCCTGATAGTAAAAGTTTGCTGAATCCAGAGTCTTGAGTGTTTGTAAGAATCCTTTAAATCGCGGTTTTAATATATGGGCAGCAACCAAGAACGCGAAGTCAAAGTGGGGTCAGTAGGGAACGAATTGAATAATAATTACAATTTTAAAATCAAAGACAATTATTATGATTACAATTGCTTCCAGTTACTGTCTACACCTCGAGCGCTTGTGGAAGTGGCAGTAATTCTTCTGACAAAAACGACTCCGACGACGAAGAAAAGAATAAATTTCCCACTTCTTTGAGTTTTCTTATCGGCAAGCGTGGGTGCTGCTCGACATCAACTAAAATTGCTGCCGACATAGAGAAAATGTATCGACAGATAGGAGTCCACGAAAACGATCAAGAATATAAGCACATTTAGTGGAGATTTAACACAAAGGAACCAATTGGGCATTACAGGCTGAAGACCGTGACATATGGTATAGCATGTGCTCCATTTTCAGCTATTCGCACAATCCAGCAACTAGCAATTGACGAACGCGATGCACACTCTGAAGCTACCGACATAATCCTTCAAGATTTTTACGTGGACGATCACCTCGCAGGACCCGATGATACAGTTCGATTAAAGCGTATACAGGAAGAGCTCAAATTCGTCCTCAGCAAGGGAGGGCTTCATCTACGGAAATGGTCAGCGAAAGATAAGACGCTTTTAGAAGCCACTCCAGAAAACGATCGAGGGAACCAGAAACCATTTTAAGTTGCTTTTTCAGAAGAAGTCAAAACGCTTGGATTATAATGGCATCCGGCGCACGACCACTTTTCCTTCAAAGTTAAACCAGCTGAGGAACAAAAATTGACAAAACGATCCATACTTTCAGAAGTATCAAAACTATTTGACCCATTAGGATGGTTGTAAACCTGTATTATTACTGGGAAAATAACCATGCAGAAACTCTGGCTTGTAAAGTTAGGCTGAGATGACGAAGTCCCTCCAGCTACAGCAAAAGATTGGGTTGAAACTTGGAGACAATTATCGATCATTCGGAAGCTGCAAATTCCCAGATGGAATGGATTTACACAAAACGTCAAAGTAGAATTACACGGATTCTGCGAAGCATCGAACGCAGCTTATGCAGCAGCAATTCACTTGCGAGTAATCGCCACAGAAGGAAATATATTAACCTGTTTGCTGAGTGCAAAATCTCAAGTCGCTCCGCCAAAACGATATCAATCCCACGACTAAAGTTTAGTGGGGCTGTTTCATGCTGGGAATAATGAAGCAACGTAAACAAGTATGAAAATGGGCAAACATTAACATTAATTTCTGGACAGATTCAAAAGTCGTCCAGCAGCTACCTGGAAAGTATTTGTCGCAAATCGTGTAAATCTGATACACGATGCCTCGGCACCAGATGATTGGCACCATGTTCGCTCTACCAATAACCCCGCTGATATTCCTTCAAGAGGGATTCAACCAGAACAGCTGATTCACTCATCCTTATGGTGGAAGGGTTCAGAATGGCTAGCAAATCAAGAAATCTCAAAAGCATCAAATTTTACCACTTTCAGCAACAGAGCACAATGTCGTCACAAATGAAACACGCACCGTTGGAAAAGTAGCAGCAGAAACCACCCAAGAGCCAGAGATATTCAGCAGATACTCGTCACTTCTAAAACTCTTGAAGGTTATAGCATACATATGTTACATCGGTTCAAACATAATGCATCAAATAAAGACACAAACGAGTGGGTTCTTTGACGATCGAGGAGCTACAGGGAGCATAAAAATAACTGCATATAACTCTCTCAGCAGTATGCTTTTGCAAAAAAATTATCAACGTTGTACAGTAGTTCACAAGTCGCCAACAATAGTAGCCTTAAAAATCTAACTCCAATGATTGACTCCAATGGCATCCTCAGGATTACCGGCGGACTACAGTTCGGGCCAATTGATGAAACTGTAAATGGTCCAGCTAAACTTCCGAGTGATTTGACCAGGGAGTAACTTGTTCGAAATACCAACAATCGTATCTGACAAACCTATCAGCAAAAAGTGGGAAATGGTCCAACAGATAAGGAAACATTTTTGGAACCGCTGGAGACTCGAATACCTCACCAGACTACCGCAAAGACCGAAATAGATGAGTTTATTTTTCAGCTGCACAAAGCTGTGTTTATATTTTTAAGTTGTTGCACTTGATCAGTGTCTGTAAGGGTCTATCTTATATAATTTCTTTATAGATAAATGTGTTACCAAGGTAAAATATAAATACATGCTAGGCTTCAAAATCAAAGTCAAATCAAAAAGCTCATCATTTGAATAGTTAATGCCGGGAAAACATTATTGGAATCGGAAGTGCATGTACATATAAGACCTTTAAATTCCAAATAAGCGCACATCAAATCTAGCAAGCGACCAATTTTTCTGTATGGCTCAAAATCTAGAACAAGGTTAAAGAAAACGAATATGAGTACCTCATTTATCGAAAATTTAAGTTTATAGAGTATCGTTATTTTCAAAACGGAAGAGAAAAAAGTTGCTGCTGGCGATGTGTGAAACACCCTCAACTGCAAGTTGAGGTATCAAAATAACGCTCAAAGCAAAGACAAGAAAATCTGCTCGAAATGGTTTTCCTACAGCATGTACAGCAAAATGAGGTAGAAATTCACAATCGTATGAAAATTCAAATAGACCGACAGCAAAAAAAAACGAGGGAAATTGGCTAAAAAACCGCCAGAGTCGTCAGAAGATGAGAATGATGCATCAGATGTTCACAGTGACAAAGTAAGCAAGCAAAAAGGACTGAACGTATACCACCGGTGATGCATGAGAATCGAAAAGTAAGGAGAACACGGCAGAATAATGACGAAGATAGCGATCATTATTCGGGTGAAAAATCGCCTGTGAAATCCCGAAATGTACCAAATCGTCATTATGAGTCCGATCACAGTTGTCACTTAACATCAGGGCCCCAGAGATCAGCTATAGAGTCTGATACCGGACAAGAAGTTGCACGACCCACAACATGTAGTATGCGGCATGCAGGAGGAAGTTGGAGTGCCAGACAAAACACTGCTGATGAACAAGATTAAGATGAGAACCCAAAAGGAATAAGGGTATGTAATCGCGGTATTGAAATAATTTGGCTAATTTTTTAAGTTTGAATCAATTGTTTTTCACAATAATGTAGGTCCAAGTCGAAGGAGCACTTGGCCAGGAACATCTAGACCTAATAGTCAAGAAGAACCAAGCAGCGAAACGAGCAGTACAACACTCCTTTCGCGCTAGTATATCTCAATTTTTTAACATTTTCAAAGATAAAAAAATAGTACGACGGAGGGTCTAAATGCCTAAGAAACTGCATTGTCAATCCGCAGGAGATATCATTGCTTTGAATTTCTTGCTGTTCATTAAGTTAATTGTATTGAGGGAAAAGTTTTTTGAAAGATGTAAGGATTATTCTCTAAATGTTTTTTATTAGATAGATCACTGGAGAAGAGGTTGGATAAGCCCCGAAACAGCTGCCTGATTTGGGGAAAATTAAATTCGACCCGATAACGGGACCGATTCTTTCTTACTCAGTTTTTGAAATGCTGCACACACCCGGATTATGAAATTGACAATTATATGTATATGGTAACTTTAAAAAAGAATAATGTGCCTAACTTTCAATTATATTTATTATATTACGAAGCATATGACAAAAGAATTATGACATCCTTGCTTCCTCAACACTTTATAGGTAGGTCCTTCCAACGACAAATCCACTGTGGATTCTTTAGCAAAATTATTTAAAAATAATCCTTGGAATGCATCAAGCATCGAACTAAATGCCCTCGCGGAACCGCTAACGTTTGATTATCAAACTCTGAAGTGAATCCGATTCTCGTCAAAGAGTCCACAAGAACATTCCAGCGGCTTAATTCGTTCTCAGTATGACGAATAATGGCTGTTTTTCCAATCGGCAAGCGCCTATTCAATTTCCAATCATCCTTTTGATCGAGCATTTCCACGGCATCGGAAAAGCTGATTGCTTAAGGAGAAGTTTTTGGAATGTTTCGACAGCAGAATTCTCGGACCGCAAATAATTAAATTAGCAATTAATTAACTAATTCAACATACAGGGTTTTCCAATAAGAGGTGTTATTTTGATATCAAAAGACAAATGCCATTTTTTAATATAAATGATCAAATGTTTATTTCATTGTAAAGAAAAAGGTATGCCGTTAAAAGTGAAAAATAACATCAGGCACATGACTACCACGACCACGCTTACAGAACCATATCCTTTTCATGAAATTTTCCATAACCAAATCGCAAAGTGGCTGCCCTTTGTCCTCGATAGCCTCACGAATTCCATCTTTGAGGTCTTGAATCGGCACGGGGCTGTTGACGTAGACCTTCTCTTTCACGTGGTCCCATCACAAGATCTCGGTGGCCAATTGTGATCACCTCTTCGAGAGATAACACGGTCCGTAAAAGATCAATGGTTTCGTTGCTTGTGTGGCACGTAGCGTCACCCTGTTAAAAGTAAACGTTTTCCAGATCAAAACCATTCAATTTTGGCCATAAAAAATTATTAATCATCTCTCGATTGCGCAATCCAACTGCTGCTCTAGCCTCATTTTCGAAAAAGTAAGGTCCAATGACCCCGCCGGACCATAAACCGCACCAAACAGCCACACATTGAAGATAGAGAGGCTTTTTAAGAATAACTCTTGGGTTTTCCGAGCCCCAGATGCGATAATTTTGCCTGTTGACGAAGCCACCGAGACGGAACTGGGTTTCATCACTCAATGTGATTTCTCGATGGAATTCCGGATCATTTTCATGCATTTCAGGATCCAATCAGCAAAGACATGACGTTGTTGATGATCGACTGGCTTGAGTTCTTGTATTAACTGAACTTTATAAGCCTTAAGACCCAAATCTTTATGCAAAATACGTTCTAATGACGTTTAGGGAATGCCTAATTCCAAAGAACGACGAGGAGTGGACAAACCTGGGGTTTCTTCAAAACTTTCGGCTACAGCAGCAATATTCTCGCCTGTTCTTGAGTGACGTGCACGTCATTTTTATTAATGGCTTAGTTTCTACTTGTCAAATGTCAAAAAATGACATCTACCGAAATAGTGGGCTATTCAAAATAACACCTCTTATTGGAAAACCCTTTATATGTATGTTAAAGTACAAAAGTACAATACTCACACTCCGCTAACATTTGATCATCAAACTCTGAAGTAAATCCAATTTTCACCAAAGAGTCCACAAGGACAGTCCAGCGGCTTAATTTGTTTTCAATATGACGAATTTCATGGCTGTTTTTCCAATCGGCAAGCGCCTATTTTCGAGATTTAGGAGCGCCTTAGCTGTACGGGCTGGATAGAACACGGCCGGATTCTCATCGAGAAGTTCTTGGAATGTTTCGACAGAAGGATTCTCGGACTGCAAACGATTGAATTAGCAATTAATTAACCGATTGGACATATATATGGAAGTTAATTGAAACGAAAAAACTTCTTTTTCTAGAATGGAAAATAATTTTTTCGTTAAAAATTCATATAATATTTATTTTGTTTAATGAATAATTATAATGTCGATTAATCGGATATTTGAAGTTAACATTAATGTTTTAAATTGTTGTACAACCGTCTTATACAATAACTTGAAAAAATCTAACAAAAATTAATTAAATGTGTCAAAAAGTTTTTTACTTAGGTTACATTTTTATCGGAATTGTATAATGTGTAAATATATGTTGTTTCGAAAATTCAAAAACAATTGAATGAAAAATTGAATTAAAATTAAATTAAAAAAATAATAATTAAAAAAGACATAGTAGAGGAATCGCCATATATGTTTCTATATATATTTATATACAGTCTTAATATTCCCAGCAACTCTTCTCCTTGTGTTGTCTATAGTGCACGATTTTGCACGTTTTCCACGATTTTTGGGTGCGAATTTCAACTCAATTTGCAAATCGACTTGCTGTTTGACAGGAATTTTGACGTCTAATTGTTTGGAACTGCATTAACTGTCAGAAGTTGTCAGTTTTAGTTTTGTATGACGTCATGTCACAAAAATTGCGGAGCAAAACGCCTCTAGTGACCTGCTTAAACTCTCTTCCGACGAATATCAGGTAGATATTAGCGTTTTCCATGATGTAAACTTCAGGCCGAACCGCATCATCAATGAAATACACAAAGTATACGGGAAACAACAATGTACAACACACATGTTCAAACTGAACAATATTGTATCAAGCAGCTTCATGTCGCAAATACATGGATGTTCACAGCCCGTACATTTTCCCTCATCCTGAACGCCTCTATGTGAATGCTTCCAGTTTAAGACCTATTTTGTAAAGTTCATCGAAATCCATATTGACTACCCTAGATAAAAAAAAAATTTTCAAGGGTCACTCCCTATATGGGAAGATCCCTCTTAAACACCTGGAAATATTTTTTTTTGCACTGCAACTTTTGAGAGGGCGCCACTTTTGACTTATGCACAAAATTTCATCACTCTAGCTTATTTAATTTTCAAAGAAATTCGCTACGACGGACGGACAGACAGGCCGCAATTTTAGTAGGGTAAGGTGAAATTTTTTTACAATGCCCTAAAAATAAAACAGGATACTTGGACAGATAAGGCTAAAGCAGGACATGTCCCGAAAAACCAGGACGTCTGGTAGCCTTAATAGAAGACTGTGTTTACAAAAATCATAAATTGGGGCTGCGCACTTGATGCGTGTAACGGTATAAGGCCCCAAGAAGCGCCGGTAATATTTCTTTATTTCTATTTCATATTTTTTGCATAGATGTGACGGTTTCTAACCTAGTTATTCATTTTAAATTAGAATATTTTTGTATATAAAGTGTTGCTAATAAAGCTCCCTCCAGTAAGCTGTGGGGAATGTTAGTAAATTTTGTGAAGTTAGCATACTAATACACAGAAATGATATTTCTGAATTTGGATCACATCACTATGACGCCATCCCATTCTCAAATCATTCTTAAGATCAAAACTGAAATGCATTTTACGTATCAAACAACATCAACTTTCACTATCGTAAAGATCTCATAAAATGAATGCATTCACATATAGAATTGAAAATTTGATAGAATTAGATTTCAAGGTCTTTGGGGCATTATTTATTTACGAACTGGAAAAATTAATACATCACTAAACTTGTGAATTATGTGGACATTTTTTATGTAGGTGATGTTTGAATTCTTAAACCTTAGTGAAATCAGTGAAAACTAGCAAAAATAAATTCGTGATGCTGATTTGATTGAATTAGTTTGCAACTTTTTTTTTGTATAATTTAACAATCGATCCATTCAATTTATGTAGGTAATATTAATATGATCGCTCAGCGCATAAGCGTTGATGAGTATATGCTACCTAAATTATCGCTAGAACAAATTTATTTAATTTTCCTGCTCACAGTACAACTATTAATTATCATCTTATTTGAATTAATTAGCACAGAACCGTATAGGGGGAAACAATCGACTAATACTTGGTAATAGTCTAGAAAAAAAGAATGCTAGCGAATAAGTAATTTAATAACAAAGTATAAAATATCTTTTAACGCAGTGTTTGACCTTAAATTTGTTGGGTGAGACAAGTGATTATCCGGAAAATATTAATGTTTTGGTTGAATCCGGAATGAATTAACATATGAATAGAAGTTGAGAAGCAGAAGCTACAATTAATTGCAGTGTTGTATATTAGGATTGTAAAAATTTATTGGTAATTAAATGACTAATGGGAGCAATACAAAAAAAAAATTTAGAAACTCTTGTTGGCAGCTCAAGCTTGAAGAAAAAAGCGAAACAAATTAAAATAATAATGTATAAAAATAATATTTATTTATTTGTTACACAAGCACTTAAACTTGGTAACAACGTTGTCAGAATAAAAGGATGTAACGAATAGGCACTTGAGCCTATAGTTACCGTTGAGAACTAAAACCACTTCTTCACCAAAACAACACTTAAGCACTTGAACTTAGTGTTAAATACAAGTACGTATCACTATCAGGCACTTGAACCTGTAGTTATATCGAATGAAACGCCCGAGTTGACATCGTTTTATCAACTGATTTATTAATGCAATATTTTACATTTTATAAGTATATGTTTTAACTCTTGATACTTAGAAACTGTAAGTGCTTATCAGAACAATTAAGGAACATTCCAATGAGTACAATGTATTTGATAGAAAATGCTTATTTCGAATTTCCGTTCGAATTGCTTTACTTAATTGATAAAATAATTGAATGCAAATTAAGGCAATGAATTTTATGATTAAATTGTTATACATATTCTCCCCGTGTTGAACTACGTTCAAGATACTTCGACTGAAAAGTCCTGCTGGTTTGTAGATCTGGGGGCTGGAACTGGGCTGGATCCTGACCTTGTAAACATAGCTCGGTTTCTCCAAGTGCAGATCAATCCTAGTATCAGAACCAGTGAGGTATATCCAGTGATCACATAGTGAACGTGGTTGATGGAATTGCTTTCAGTAAATTTGAAGTTATCTTCTGTTGGTAATGATCTTTGAAGCGTGCCGAGTTCGGCAATGTATGGATGGTGTTGCTAATGCTGAACAAATAGAGGGTAGGTTACTCTACTTCTAATTGCTGCAGTGCAATGTATGCAATTCTATGTAGTAGATTACACTACCAATAGAATTATTTTTTCAAATTTCAGGAGTAATAAACGTCAAGAAGTTCTGTTAACAACTCAACCTTATTCATCATATCATTTCTTTATATACTCTAACGGAACACGTTTTAGGCAAAATATCTAAAAACTGCTGTTTGAAGAACAGGTGCAGTTTTTGTGCAGATTTTCAGCTTTGATTGCTTACTGTGCCCGTAATTTTAATCCGATTGTTAAAATTTTGGTCTTATCTTATAGTTGCGTTTGTTTAGTTTGCGTGAAGTGCAAATATGTAGTAATTTGCATGAAAATACAAATTTTTATGACGCTTAGGAGGCATAGACATGTATTTGTCTAAAATACGTAAATTTCCTTGTCAGACCTCTGGCTTTAATCGTTCACTGTAGCCACAATTTCGATTCGATTATCAAAATTTTGGTCTCATTTTGTAGCTGTCAGTCTGTTGTTTGCGTCAAATACAAATTTGTAGTACTTTTCATAAAATTACTAATTTTTATAAGGTTCCTTATATTTTTGGGGGCAGGTTATGGAAACTTTTTCCTTTTGCAGCATTGCTGTGGCTTGATTTTTCACCCGATGTGCTATATTTTAGTCTTAATAGATAGATCAGCGTCTGAATTTTCCAAAAAGTATAAATTTGTGGTGTTTTGCAAAAGTTTAAGGGCGGATTTAGTGGTTGAAAGGCAAAAAAATCCCAATTTTTCACGTGTCAACTCCCCAAAACTTTAAATTGCTTTTTCTCCCCTTAAAACGTGCGAATTTCGCGTTTTTACGTTTTAATTGAAATGCTTAACCCAAATTAGTGTTTTGATGGTCGGAACATGTTTTAGGCAAAATATCTAAAAATTGCTGCTTCTGGAGCACGTGCAGTTTTTGTGCAGATTTTCAGCTTTGATTACTTACTGTGCCCGTAATTTTAATCCGATTGTTGAAATTTTGGTCTTATCTTATAGTTGCGTTTGTTTAGTTTGCGTGAAGTGCAAATATGTAGTAATTTGCATGAAAATACTAAGTTTTATGACGCTTAGGAGGCATAGACATGTATTTGTCTAAAATACGTAAATTTCCTTGTCAGACCTTATCTAAAAATTGCTGTTTCTAGATCATGTGCAGTATTTGTGCAGATTTTCAGCTTTGATTGCTTACTGTGCCCGTAATTTTAATCCGATTGTTGAAATTTTGGTCTTATCTTATAGTTGGGTTTGCTTAGTTTGCGTGAAGTGCAAATGTGTAGTAATTTGCATGAAAATTTTAATTCTTATGACGCTAAGGAGACATAGACATGTATTTGTCTAAAATACGTAAATTTCCCTGTCAGACCTCCGGCTTGAATCGTTCACTGTAGCCACAATTTCTATTCGATTATCAAGATTTTGGTCTCATTTTGTAGCTGTCAGTCTGTTGTTTACGTCAAATACAAATTTGTAGTACTTTTCATAAGAATACTAATTTTTATAAGGTTCCTTATATTTTTGGGGGCAGGTTATGGAAACTTTTTCCCTTTGCGGCATTGCTGTGGCTTGATTTTTCAACAGATGTGCTATATTTAAGTCTAAATTGATAGATCAGCGTCTGAATTTTCCAAAAAGTATAAATTTGTGGCATTTTGCAAAAGTGTAAGGGCGGATTTAGTGGTTGAAAGGCAAAAAAATCCCAATTTTTCACGTGTCAACTCCCCAACACTTGAAATTGCTTTTTCTCCCCTTAAACGTGCGAATTTCGCGTTTTTACGTTTTAATTGAAATGCTTAACCCAAATTAGTGTTTTGATGGTCGGAACATGTTTTAGGCAAAATATCTAAAAATTGCTGCTTCTGGAGCACGTGCAGTTTTTGTGCAGATTTTCAGCTTTGATTGCTTACTGTGCCCGTTATTTTAATCCGATTGTTGAAATTTTGGTCTTATCTTATAGTTGCGTTTGTTTGGTTTGCGTGAAGTGCAAATATGTAGTAATTTGCATGAAAATACTAATTTTTATGACGCTTAGGAGGCACAGACATGTATTTGTCTAAAATACGTAAATTTCCTTGTCCGACCTTTGGCTTTAATCGTTCACTGTAGCCACAATTTCTATTCGATTATCAAAATTTTGGTCTTATTTTGTAACTGTCAGTCTGTTGTTTACGTCAAATACAAATTTGTAGTACTTTTCATAAGAATACTAATTTTTATAAGGTTCCTTATATTTTTGGGGCCAGGTTATAGAAACTTTTTCCCTTTGCGGCATTGCTGTGGCTTGATTTTTCAACAGATGTGCTACATTTTAGTCTGAATG